>JAZHEH010003448.1:3600000-4200000 GCA_036589455.1 Ateles fusciceps | reverse complement strand
GAGCATAGCACTCAACAGGTAGTTTTTCAGCCCTGTCTCCCTCTAGTAGTCCTCCCCCGATCTAGTGGTTCTCAGTGTCTACTGTTCTCATCTTTATATCCATATGTACCCAATATTCAGCTCTCATTTATAAGTGAGAACATGCAGTATTTGGTTTTCAGTTCCTTCATTAGTTTTCCTAGGAAAATGGCCTCCAGTGACATCCATGTTGCTTCAAAAGACATGAATTCATTTTATTTTTATGGCTATGTAGTATTCCATGGTGGATATGTACCACACACATTTTCTTTCTCTGACCTACCATTTATGGACACTTACAGTTTTGTTTTGTTTTGTTTTGTTTTGATACAGTCTCACTCTGTGGCCTAGGCTGGAGTGCAGTGGTGTGATTCGGGCTCCCTGTAACCTCTGCCTCCTGGATTCAAGTGACTCTCCTGCCTCAGCCTCCCAAACAGCTGGGACTACAGGTGTGTGCCACCATGGCTGGCTAATTTTTGTAGTTTTAGTAGAGATGGGGTTTCACTGTGTTGGCCAGGCTGATCTCAAACTCCTGACCTCAAGTTATCCACTCACCTCAGCCTCCCAAAGTTCTGAGATTACAGGTGTGAGCCACTGTGCCCAGTCAACGCTTATGTTAATATTATGTCTTTGCCATTGTGATTAGTGCTGTGATGGACATACAAATGCAAGCCTCCTCTTGGCAGAATTTTCTTTTGGTATATACCCAGTAATGGGACTTCTTGGTCAAATGGTAGTAAAACTTTTAGCTCTTTAAGAAACTGCCAAACTACTCTGCACAGTGGCTGAGGTAATTCATATTCCTACTGACAGTGTATACATGTCTCCTTTTTCTGCAGCCTCACCAAAATCTGGTATTTTTTGACTTTTTAATAATAGTCATTCTGACTGGTGTCAGATGATATCTCATTGTGGTTTTGATTCACATTTTTCTGGCGATTAGTCATGAGGAGCATTTTTTCATGTTTGTTGACTGTGTGTAAAAAGTATCCATTCATGTGCTTTGCCCACTTTTTAATGGGATTATTTGTTTATTGCTTATTGATTTGTTTGTTTCTTATAAATTCTAGATATTAGATGCTAGCTGGATGCCAGCTTTCTCTGATTGTATAGGTTATATGTTTACTTCCTTGACAATTTCTCTCACTGTGCAGAAACTCTTTAGTTTAATTAGGGCCCCCTTATTAATTTTTGTTTTTGTTACAATTGCTTTTGGGAACTTAGCCATAAGTTCTTTGCCAAGGCCTACATGGAAAAGAGTATTTTCTAGGTTTTCATATAAGATTTTTATAGTTTGATGTCTTACATTTAAGCTTTTAATCCATCTTAAGTTAATTTTTGTATATGGTGATAGGTAGTGGTCCAGTTTCATTCTTCTGTTGTAAATGGATAGCCAATTATTCCAGTATCATCAATTGGATAGGGATTCTATTCTCCATTGCATATTTTTGTCAAGTTTGTTGAAAATCAGATAATGCAGCTTTATTTCTGGGTTCTCTATTCCACTCAATTGGTCTGTGTTTCTGTTTTTGTACCTGTACCATGCTGTTTTGGTTAAGGAAGCCTTGTAATATAGTTTTAAGTCAGGTAATGTGATGCCTCTGGCTTTGTTCTTTTGGCTTAAGATCGCTTTGGCTATTTGGGCCCCTTTTGGGTTCCTTAAGAATTTTAGAACAGTTTTGTCTAATTCTGTGAAAACTGATATTGGTAGTTTGATAGGAGTAACAATAAATATATACATTTATTTGGGTAGTATGGCAGTTTTAATGATATTGAGTCTTCCAATCCGCAAGCATGGGATGTTTTTCATTTATTTTTGTCATTTCTGATTTCTTTCAGCAGTGTTTTTTAGTTCTCCTTGTAGAGATCTTTTACTTTCTTTAGATGCATTACTAGGTATTTCATTTGTGTGTGTGTGGCTATTATAAAAGAGTTTGTGTTCTTGATTTGGCTGTCAGACAGAATGTTATTGGTGTAAGAAATGCTATTAATTTTTGCATGTTGATTTTGTATCCTGAAATTTTGCTGCAGTTGGTTATCAGTTCCAGGAGCCTTTTGTCAGAGTCTTTAGGGTCTAGTAGGTATAGAATCATATTGTCAGTTAAGAGAGATAGTTTGACTTCTTCATTTCCTATTTGGATGCCTTTTCTTTCTTTCTCTTGCCTTTTTGTTCTGGCTAGGATTTCCAGCACTGTGTTGAATATGAGTGGTGAGAATGGGCATCTTTATCTTGTTCATGTTCTCAAGGGGGAATGGTTCCAGCTCTCGCCTGTTCAGTATGATGTTGGCTGTGGGTTTGTCATAGGCAGTTCTTATTATTTTGAGATGTGTTCCTTTGATGCTTTGTTTGTTGAAGGTTTTTATTATGAAGGGAATGTTGAATTTTATCAAAGCCTTTTCTGCATCGATTGCAATGACTGCATTTTAAAAAAAAATTCTGTTTATGTGGTGAATCATATTTATTGATTTGCATATGTTGAACCGAGCTTGCATTCTAAGAAAAAAGGCCTGCTTGATCATGGTGAATTAACTTTTTGATCTTCTTATTTTTTAGTTATTTTGAAACCTTTGCTAAGAACTTTTAGACATTTTTATTCTGTTATTTCCTGACATATAAAATAAGTGATAGTTTATTACATATGATTAAACTGAGCCATTGATGTAAATTTACAGCGTCAACATATATTACTAGGACATATGCTAATGGAATTTACAGTTTTTCCAATATGTAAATTCACTGATTACTACCCCAACAATGCTATATACAGTTAAAGCTGTGATTTTTCTGTCATTTGGATTTATTTTTCATCTTAAGCTATCTCTTGACAGTCTTAACCAAGCTTATTCTTTAAATTCAAAACATTATCAGGGCTGGGAGTGATTCTTTTGTTAAGATAACTTCATTTAGGAGGACATAAATAAAGTTTGGGTTTGGAGGAGAATGGGTTTTAGACCTTTAAAGAATAGTCAGGTGGAGCCTGGAGTTTCTTCGCAGCACAAAGCCCCCGAGACTGCTAACATGAGCAGCATGTTTATAGTAGGAAATGCCAAATTTTAGCTTGTAGTTTTGGGATCCCTCTTTGACATGCAGCATCTTTCTTTTCTAAAATTGTGGATTTTCCTTTAATCCCCATGTCCTAATGGACTTTTATCATTCAGATTTAAATAGTTTTAAAGTTTGCATTTATATATGTAATTACAAGAGTAATAAATGTCAAAACAATTCAAGTAATATGAAAGCACATGGAGAAAGCACATGTCCCCTTTAATTGCATTTCTTTCTTCTTACTCCATTCCTAAATTTGAAGTGGAGGTTCAGTTTTCTTGTTTACATATATGGGAACATTTTCCTGATAGTCTAATAGAGTTTGAATATATGTCCCCACCAAATCTCATATTGAATTGTAATCCCCAGTGTTGGAGGTGGGGCCTTGTGGTAGGTATTTGGTTCATGGGAGTGGATCCTTCACGTTTTGGTGCTGTCCTCACAATACAAAGTGAGTTCTCTAGAGACGTGGTCATTTAAAAGTGTGTGGCACTTCCTTCCTAGTCTCTCTCTATAACTTCACTGTAGCCATGTGACATGCCTGTTTCTGCTTTGCCTTCCACCATGAGTGAAAGCTCCCTGAGGGCTCCCCAGAAGCCAACCACATGCCGACTTCATGCTTGTATAGCTTGCAGAACCATGTTCAAATTAAACTTCTTTATAAATTACCCAGTTTCAGGTGTTTCTTTATAGCAATACAAGAACAGCCTAACACATATTCTTTGTTAACTTGATTTTTTAATATTTGTTTATTTTCTTCATGCTTTTGGACAATTTTACAAATCTCTGTTATAAATAGAATTTCAATCTTTATTAAGATTATTATGAACAATGATGGAATAGATGTCTTGTTACATATATTTGTGCACATGTATGATACTGTTTGTAAGATGTATTCCTAGAAGTAGAATTGCTGGGCCAAAAGGTATGCACATTCTAAGTATTAAAAGATGTTGCCAGATCACTTTCACATAATTCCATCTACACCAATTCCAAAAGAAAATTGTATCGAATCTTTTAAAATTGTGCAATCTAATACCCCAGAACTTGATATTTTATATTTATATTTTGAATTTCTTCTTTTAAGTTTTAAGTATATTTGTTTATTATTAAATTTACAGATTATTTGCGTTTTTTCTGATAAACTTTTGTTTGGAAATGTTCGCCATTTGTATTGGATTTATAACAGCTTTTATCATTTATGGAAATTTATCATTTATTTGTAACAAACCATATATATGTTAAAATAATTTTTCAAAATTTGTTGCTGATTCTTTCCCATGCCACTCACTGGAAAAAAGTTTTAAATTTGTATATAATAAAATCAGTTACTTTTTTTCTTATGACTGTTGAAGATTACTGGAAGAGCTTTTCCAGCCCAGAATTATATTTTAAAATATTTTCATTGTTCAGCTTCCACTTATGAGTAAGCATATGTGGTGTTTGGTTTTCTGTTCCTGTGTTAGTTTGCTGAGAATGATGACTTCCGTCTCCATCCATGTCCCTGTGAAAGACATGAACTCATTCTCTTTTTATGGCTACATAGTGGTCCATGGTGTATATGTGCCACATTTTCTTTAAACAGTCTATCTGGACACAGGGAGAGGAACATCACACACCAAGGCTTGTCAGGGGTTAGGGAGCAAGGGGAAGGAGAGCATTAGAACAAATACCTAAAGCATGTGGGGCTTAAAACCTAGATGACAGGTTGATAGGTGCAGCAAACCACCATGGCACATGTATACCTATGTTACAAACCTGCACATTCTGCACATGTATCCCAGAACTTAAAATTAAAAAATAAAATAAAATAAATTTTCCTGTGTTGCTTCTAGTTACTTTTTTAGATATGTTTTTGATATTTAGATATTTAATTTATTTGAAATTTGTTTTTGAAAATTATATGAAGTAAATATATAACTTAGTTTTTTCCAAATATACCTCTACTTGCCTCAACGTCTCTAATTTCTCCTGTTTTAAAAAATACTAAACATACTAAACATATAGTTATATGTATCTATCTTTACGTACATATATCATGTATTTATATATATGCATTAAACATATGTAAAATAAATCCATGCTTACCTGTGTACATAGTATATGTTTATATAACATACACATGTATATTTATATATTTTTGTTTCATTAATATATATTGTACTTTTTATGCTAATACATTATTTTAATTAGTATATACATATTTTAATATAATAAAAGACAATTATATATTTATTATCCTTTTTTGGATATTTTTATACATTTAATTTTCCAAATAAACTTTAGAATTGCAAGATTTTTTAATGGATCACTTTAAAAAATGGGGAGGATTGATGCAGCAAACCACCATGGCATGTGTATACCTATGTGACAATCCTGTACAATCTGCTCATGTACCCCAGATCTTAAAGTATAATAATAAAAAAAAACCTTAACAATAGATCTTAAGATTCATTAAGAAATCTAACTGATATTTGTTTGCATTGAATTTACAAGTCAATTTTGGAAAAAGTTATGTCTTTGTAATATTGAGTCTTCTTAATCAGAATATCAAAAGATAAAAAAACAACAGATGTTGGCATGGCTGCAAAGAAAAGGAAATGTTTATACACTGTTGGTAGGCATGTAAATTAGTTCAGCCACGGTGGAAAGCAGTTTGGAGATTTCTCAAAGAACTTCAACTGAACTACCATTTGGCCCAGTAATTCCATTACTGGGTAGATATCCAAAGGAAAATAAATCATTCTACTAAAAAGACACATGCACTCTATGCTCATCACAGCACTATTCACAATGGGAAAGAGAGAATCAACCTAAGTGCCCATCAGTAGTGGACTGGATAAAGAAAATGTGGTACATATACACCATGGAACACGACACAGCTGTAAAAATGAAACCGTGTCCTTTGCAGCAACACGGATGCAGCTGGAGTGTATTATTCTGAGCAAATTAATGCAGGAACAGAAGACTTCAAACACTGCAATTTCTCACTTATAAGTGGGAGCTAAATATTGGGTATTCATGGACATAAAAATGCAACAATAGACACAGGGGACACACTTTATTAGTAAAGGGGAAGGGAATAGGACAAGGTTTGAAAAACTACATGTCGGGTACTACGCTTACTGCCTGGGTGACAAGATCATTTACATCCCAAACCAGGATTAAGCAATATATCAATGTAACAAACCTGCACATGTAGCCCCTGAACCTAACATAAAAGTTGAAATTATAAAAAAAAAAAAATCAGTGTGATTGTCTACTGATTCAAATATTCACATATGTCCATCATTAAACAAAGTATGCTTTACATAGGTGTTTTACATTTCTTATTAATTTTATTCCTAGGTTTATCGTCTAGAACTATGTTGGCAGAAAGCAAGAGAAATTCAAAATAACAGTCACTCAAACATGAAAGGCATTTAGTTCTCTCGCACATGACAGTATCTCGCAAAGAGCTGGCATGATAGCTCTATTCGCACAGTCTTCAGGGATCCAGGTGCCTTCCGTATGTTCTTATCATCTCTTAAGATGTCAATTCTGGTCATTAAGATTTGAGATAACTGCAAGAATGGCTCTCATATCCCCATAAACAAAAGGAGGCGAGGAGAACATCCAGGTGTCTTACAAGGAAAGCTTTTGGAAATGAATGCAGAATTATTCCACTTATATCTTTCTTATATCCCTTTGGCCAGAATAAGGTGCCACATGGCCATACCTTGTAGCAAGAGAGCCTGAGAAATACTGCCTTTATTTTGGGAAGCTATGAGTCAGCAAGGTTTAGTATTCTATTAGTATGGGAGAAGACAAAAATGGACGTCAGGGCACAGCTGGCAGTCTTCGCAACAGTAGACACTTTTTAGTTTGTGTTGTTACTAACACATTATTTTTCACATATATTTTTCTACCATATCTTTTCTTATAATTACATAAAGTACAACTCTTTTATAACTTGAGAAATAATGCCTCCAAATTTCCAAAACGTAGGAGTGTCATTGTGCAGGACGACCAAGGTCACCAAGGTGAGCCTGTATAGCAACTAAGTGAGCATTGGAATCAGACCATATGATTCAAATCCACCTTGGTGCTGTCTGGGAACAGTTCTGCCCTTCTGTGCCTGATTAGGTTTTCCAGAATGTCTGAAACATTTTCAGGAATACTCAGGTCAAACGGAAGTCCTCTTTTTGCTCTTATCAGGGAAAATTAGGCTGCCAGAATCCTGAGAACAGAGGAACCCATCCTTACCCTCTCCTGCTCCAAAAGTTTTCATTGCTTAGAGTTTCCTATCTAGCATCATTCTCTTTTCCGCATATTTTTTGTCCACAGCTAGAACTTTTGCCTACCCCCTCCTTTAGAACTGTGGTTCTGAACAAGAAGGGAATTATCTGTGTCACGTACAAATTCCCATCAATGGTAGGTACATTATAGCGCAGATTTTGGTAACAAATACATATTATAATAAAAGTAAGTAAAAAGATAAATACAAAAAGTAAGCCTACATCACGTATATCTCCCTATGTTGGAATAGTATTCCTTTTCTTCCCATATGCCTTTTTTTTTTCTTACTTTTCCTTTTTTCTGTAAATTCACAAATGACTGTGAGATGTGAGGTAGATTGATTTGCACAGCTTTACTGTTAAATCACCCATTCTCCTACCTGGAGTGTTCAAACCCTTCCCACATCATTAATCTCAACTGCTGAGCTGATGGGAATTGAATTCTACAAACAGGTTGTTGGTCAAAGGAGATGTCCCCAGGCAAATCCTTATATTATTTTTACCTAGTAAACCACGTTCTCTTTTTAAGCAAACAAAGTCAAAATAAAACAACAATCTGTTTTCCCCACAGATGGATAAAATGACTCAAAATGTGTTGAAAGTGAAATGAAAATGAATCACCTTTGGACACCTTCAGGATTTGCAACATCTAAACTAATAACTAAGGAAAAAATGTATAAAGTAGTAGATAAAAGACTCAATTATACCTGTGGTGTGTGAATATTTCTGCCTGGAGTTAGACAAAACAATTTGTGCCACAGTCCTCAGAGCTGTTTTCAACCAAGGCAGTGTAACATCGTGGTCAAGATGATAGGCTCGGTGTCACACAGACTTGGTTTGTAATCTCACCTTTGCCCGTTACAATCATGGCTATGTTATTTCCTCCTGCTAAGGTTCAGCCTTCTCATATTTCGACTGGAAATACTTTCCCATGAGTCTTGTTGTAAGCATTAAGTCAAATAATTTGGGCAAAGATTTTAGACTATAGTGAAACAATAAATATTAGCTGGAACTACTACTGGTACAAGTACTACTACTATATTTTTATTATTACTATTAATATTTGCATTCATACTATGTGAAGATGCTCATCTAAATGCTGTGGACCCCAAGGTGTAGAGGGTAGGATGTTAACCTTTGATATGCTTACAGTCTAGTTTGGGAGAATACACTTAAAAAGTCATGTTTTATGGATAAAAGTATGATAGTTTTTATTAAGACAGAAATCAGGTTGTTTTTCTGATAATGACCTCCAGTAAATTTTATTGCCTTGATTCATTTTCAGTGTGATGCTGCCATTTATCCCATAATAAGTGGTAACTATTCCCATAGTCCTTGAATCTGAGTGGCCTTGAGACTTGCTTTGGCAAAACGATTTTGTATGACTTGCAAAGCTAGGCTGTAAGACTTTTTGCTCCTTCCACTTTCACTCTCTTGGAACATTGCTGAAATTACATGAAGAATATTTTTCTAGCTTCCCAGAGGATGAAATACCATATGGAAGAGAACCAAAACATTCATTCAGGCAACTTTCAGTGCCAACTGCCAGGTGCGTAATTGAGGCCATCTTGGATCACCCAGGCTCAGCTGAGCCATCAGATGAATGCAGCCACGTGAGTGATCTTAGGAGAAATCAGCAGAGAAGCCACCAGCAGAGCTCAACCTTGATTGCTCATGATCAGGTAAAAGATTCTTGTTCTAAGCCACAAAGTTTTGGGGTGGGTTGTTATGCAGCAATAGTTAACTGATCCAGTTTTATATGTGATTTTCCTCTACAAATGTTTTTCACTTAACAGTTTGAAGGCCCAGAGTGGTGTACATTTCTTTAAAGCACATATGTTGAATCCAGGGACTAAACATTTCAGTTTATGCTTGCTAAGTTAACATTCAAATAGAGAGCTTTTAAAAAAAAAAAAAATTGAAAAAGAAGGAAGTGGCAGCATACAGACAGTAAACAATATGATCTAAGAAAGAAAAAAGCAAAGTTACATTTCTGTAGGTTTCTTCTTGAAATCCAATGAGAAAAATACATTGATATGTAAAAGTAAAGTAGAAACTATGGTAAAATTTTAGTAACTAAAATTCTGAAAGGCATTTTCCCTCAGCGTGCCACCTGCAACATTTGAGGTATCAGGAGAAATTGGAACCTGAGCAAAGAATGGCTTTACCATACTTGGTCTTGGGGAATGTTAACCATCTCTGCTCTGCAAGTAACATGAAATCAGAAGTAAGCCCAGGGTAAATGCAGGAACTTAGGGAACAGCCCAGTGAAAATCTATGTTCTTGAAAACAAGAATGCAAGAAAACAAGAAAGATAAAAATGTAGGAGTTTTAAGGGGTCAAGAATTTTTAGAAAGACCATAAGTGGGTGTTTAAAATAATTGTGGTTTATCTCGAAGGTGGAAGGGAAGAAGGAAGGAAGAAAGGAAGGCAGGAAGGGAGGAAGGAAAGAAGGGAGGAAGGAAGGGAGGGAGGAAGGGAGGGAGGGAGGAAGGCAGGGAGGGAGGGAGGGAGGGAGGAAGGGAGGGAGGGAGGGAGGGAGGGAGGGAGGAAGGGAGAAGGAAGAAAGAAAAGAAAAAAAGAGAAAGTTTCTGTGGTTAAATTGGGTGTCCCAAAAGTGTGAACCAGAATCTACAAAGCCCATGTTAGCTGAGTAATTAAACTTGCTTAAAATTCATGATAAGAAAAGCTCTTGAGAGAAAAACAGGAAGGGGTTTCTTCCAGCTACAAGAATCCATGGGTGTCGTCTCACAGATGGTGTACTATGCTGTTTGTGCCTTTGAACACTTGAATGAGCCATTCCAGAAGGTGAGGATTTATCTTGTTAACCACATCTATGCTGGCTTTGTGATGGTATACTCCAAGAATTAATATTATGTTTAGTAGTTCTTAACATTTTATCCATTTTCTTTCAGTGATAAGATGATTTTGCTACTTAAATAGAATGTACTAACTGGGGTCATTAAAAATCTTTTTGTAAATAATTCAAGACTGAAAGAACACTTGTATACACTCATTTTACAAAAACATTTTAAAATAATATTAGCATTAAAAGTGATTGAGAAATTAAATCAGTCTTGATACTTATGTTTGAGTTGCAATTATTTTCTTTCTTTTTATTTTTAATCTATCATTGATTTGTCATATAATATAAAAATTGACAGGCATTAACTACACTATAAATAATGAAATTTGTGAAACAAGAGTAATTCCCTTACTAGTTTGGAATTACCCTAATGTAACTGCTACATGAATATCAGAATTTAAAAGGTACTCCAAGGAAAGTTTTATGCAAACAAATAACCATATTTATTTATTTTATTTTAGCAGCTTATATTGTTTGAATATGAAACAGTTCTTGATAAAAAATTGTTTCTTTCTCATATGGTAGTAAGGTAAGAACTTGATGAACATATTAACCCTTCTAGAATTTTATAGTGCTGTATTGTAGTGAAGTAACTAATATATGACCTGTGTCTAAATATTTGTTGCCAGTTTCATGTCATTATTTGCATCCAACAAACATGGTGTAAGATTTGTCAAGATTCATCTTAGGTTACTAGTAAATTTCTAGTTTTCAGACAATTTCATTATGTATATTTTTTCTTTTGTAACAATGAAGTTATTGAGGATATAGCATTGAGAAAGTCACTCAAGATCACAGACACTATAAATGGTATTTGGATCCCCACATATTTTTCTGTAACGCTCATCTCAAAAGCAAAAGGATACGAACATTTTGATATGTTGTCCAAGTTGTTTATGAGTTCAACCATAAAATACAAGAATTTCCAACAAATTATCTCCAGCTAATGTCAGTGGGGGTGAGTGTGTTTGGAATGAGGTCTTTAGCATGGAAGAATACTATCAGTTCTATGTCAGCATATGTGAGAGGCACACCCTTGTTCTCGCTGATAATTATCTCCCAGTTTCCCAGGTAACACCACTGTGAGTTTTACATACTGTGCTTTAGAACATTTTCACCTAATGTCTTCCACAGAGAATTTTGAGGTGATGTTGAATATATTCTACGTCTGAAGGCATCTTGAAGGAAGTGACATTTGAGCTGAGGTTTGAATAAAGTCAAGGAGAAGATACCTGAAGAGAGAACATTACAGGAAGAGGAAACCGCCAGTGCAAAGGCTTTGAGATAAGGGCATGCTTGGTTGGTGGGAAATATAGCCAGAGGCCAAGATAGCTGGAATTAGTGAATCAGAGTGAGGGCAATAAGTGAGGTGGATGGAGAGTTAGTCTGGGCTAGCCCAAGTCATTGTAGAACTTTGTCCATTTAGAAAAGAGACTTTGGATTTTTTTCTAAGTGTTATGGGAAGATTCAGAAAGGTATCAAGCAAAGAATAATTATCTTTAATGTCTTAATGGGATTGCTATGGTTGCTCCATGAAGAAACAACCAGAGTACAAGCAGGGAACCATTTAGGATGCTATGCCCAAGTTATAGGGAATGATGATGGCTTGGAATGGGGCAATCACAGAGGAGGAAACCAGAAGCGGTAAGATTTATGTGCTGCTTTAACGAAACTTCTTTTTTTTCCTTTTTAATTTTTGTGAGTCTGATGGTTAGCAGCTACAAAGAAATAGAAATATGAATAAGATCTATTATTTGATAACAAAACTTCTTGATGGACTTAACATAGGATGTGATACGTAGCAAGACGCTAAGAACAATGTGCACACATGTTAGTGCCATTTACTACAACGTGTAAGCCTAAGGGAGAAATGTTTGTAATGATTTTCTTTTAAGAAGCTTACTCAACTGAAAACCTTGGCATATTAGCCTGAAGTTTATGAAAAAAGTTGAGTCTGAAGTAAAATTTTAGTCTTCAGCAGAAAGGTTGTATTTAAAGCCAATGAAACTGAATGGGGTCATCTAGGGGGTTAATAGAGATGAAGAAAAGTTACTAGGAGTAAGCCCCGGGGCCCTTCCATATTTATACATTAGGGAAGCAATGGCATTCATCACAGGAGATAGAGAATGGACGGATATGAGAAAAACTAGGGAAATGTGGTGCTCCCGAAGCCAAGTGACCACCTGAGGCAATACAAGGACAAGCCAAGAGTGTCTAAAATGTTCCCAGGAAGTCAAATAAGACGAAGACATTAGAAGTAATGTGAACAAGAGCTGTTTTAGTAAAGTGGCTGAGATGAAATCCTGGATAGAAATGAGTTCCAGACAGAGCCAGTGATTATGAAAATAGAATAAGGGAGTGTGGGCAACTGAAGTTTTTCTTTAAAGGAGAGTAGAAAAATAAGGAAATGATATCAAGAGAATATTTTTTTTAAGATGGAAGAAGTAACAGTGTAAGGCCGATTGCCTCACCGGAGCTCGGACCCGCCCATCCCTCTCCGCGCCTGGAAACTACCTCATCACTCCGCGCTGGACATCAAGCCCTGCACTCAGCATCTAGCTCCGCCACGTGGCTTCCCCAACGCCCACTTCTGCACTCCACACCAGAATCTGCACTCAACACTAAACTCTGCACCAGGCACCTAGCCCGCCTTGGAAAACCCCGCCAAAGTTTAAAAGAAGCCCCGCCAAAACCTGCCCAATAACATTTTGCTCCGTCCAGGTCCCACTGCCCCTGGGCAGCCTGCTCACTGGAAATCCCGCCTACCTACCAATAGCAGCTTGTAACTTCCACGTCCTGTTTCTCCACAACCAATCAAAACGCCTTCACTCCCTATAAAACCCCACGCCCAAAAGGAGTCAAGTGCGACTTCTCTGGCCCCCCCCTTTCCCAGACCACAGAACCTGGCCTGGGAGCTTAATAAATTGGCATTTAATTTTCCTATGCTGGTCTCAGTTTCCTCATTTTAAACTCAGCAATAACCCTTACAAACAGCACCTTTGTATGCTTACAACAGGATCCAATAAAGAGAGAGTACTTGAGGAGGGAATGCCCTTGGCAGACGAGAAGAAATGGGATCTAAGGTGTAAGCAGAGGTGACGTCTTAGTAAAAGTCGGTTTATTTTGTCCGTTGTACAGATGATATATTTTGTGAGGTTGAAGAAACTAATGAGAATGTCTTCATCTGCACAGGAAGTGGGAGAGGATATGGAGTGGTTCAGGAGAGAACAGAAGATAGGAAATAATTGTCCGAGGAAGTCAGAGAATTGATTGAGTAAGGAAGTGTAATAGGATTATAAGCAGTAATGAAAGTTTACTCAGATTGGAATGGCCTCCGATAGAAATGACAAATCATACACTTGAACCTAATTTGGGTAAACTTCAATAAACAAGTATATTTGGTATAGCAGGTGAGGAATCTGGCAGCTGTGGTGTCTTAGTGGCAATCACATTTAAGCTTGAGAAAATAGCTACATTAGTTTTCCCAGTCATTTTCTGATTTGGAGGACACCAGTCATCTCATGGGGATACAAACCTCAGAATCTTCCTTGTATGAACATAGATTGTCTATTACACTTGTCAGGATTCTAACAAAGTCGGTTGTGTCTAGAGTAGGACTCCATCTCAAGACAGGAATTTAGTATGATTATTTTGACAATTAGGCAAATACACAGTTTCCCAGACTGAATTCCCATTAACAAAAAAGGATGAAGAAGATATGCCTGCTCTAAGTGCAAATCCAGATATTCACCTCTATCCCAGCTCACAGGATACTGAATCCAGTGTAGTTTATGTTGTCTCAGAACAGGAATTCTGATTAGGTGGGGCTCCCCAATGTATTCATTCTCTTGGTCACTTTCGGCTCAATGTCTGTATGGGATTGGCCTCCAAATGAAAGGCAGAGAGAATGGCAGATAAATGGAGCAGAAGAAGCCAGGATTGAAAAGAGAGTTTTAAGGAAGTTTACAGATTTAAATTGAGTTCAAAAACTGTCTATTTAAAGTGTAAATTTAAGAGGAAAACTGAAATGTTTTCAGGACCAGAATTGAATTACAGTGTTTGGTGAGTAATTTGATGCTGTGTCTTCATTTGGCTAAGATTTAAAAAGAAAAAATAAAGAAACATAGCCTTCATCTCCTGACAACTGAAAATATGCACATCCATCTACAAAGATGATTTTTTTGTTGTTGTTGAACTAAACTAAAGCACAAATTGATCATGTGTGTCCTTGGATAGAGGACATTAAGCAACAGAAGGTACAGTATCTTTATGCACAGTTTTACAATCAGTAAGGAAAGCCTGTACAATTTATTTTTATAATTAATCCTCCGTAAAAATAGAGAGTTTGACACTAAATTGAAACTAAGCAAGGCAATTCTGTGAGAAGTGGAGATAAAGTTGTACAGAAGCTTTGTTCCCAATGGTCAAGCTCAAAGCAATGTCAGAACATGGCACCTTTCTATTAAGTGAGTACTAAACACAACCATTATAAAACAGCTTTCAAATATCAAGTACCTTAAATGAGTTTTATACAGATGTTGGAGCTCATTCAATTTCTGTTCAAATCCTATGGGAGCTACTGAGTACAGATATTTTGCGCTCTTGATGACATCAAAGCCTGATATTTTAGATGACTCATAGGACAGAAACTCAACATGATACAGTCATCGTATGATACCAGTCATGGTGTGACACCCACAGGGCATGCAAGGTGTTGGGCATTGCCATAGCTTTATTGTGTGCCTTTATTTAGTCTAAGAGGTTGAGGTCCCCCTGATGCCACTCACATCAGTCCGTCAAAGGAGATAATAGAACACATATAATTTCCTATTTCCTTGTTAATAAAGGTAGTGCTGAATACTGAGCTCCATACATAGTAGAATTTGACGATAAATTTCAACTCAGTATTTTATGACCTCTTAGTTCAATATCATAAAATGATTCACATTTTGTGAATTTCTCCTAAGAGAGGGTTTTCTATTTATTCTATAGCAAGGAATACAAATTGAAAACAAATTTCTTTTCCCCCGATATATATTATTCAGTCTTTATCCTGTGTAATTATTCAGTCTTTATCCATAGAATGCCCAGTTCCTATTTTAGTGCCATTGAACCCAAATCTTATTAAGATTATAACTACATTTATGAAATCTTCTACTATCTTTCTTTTTCCACCACATGATTTTGTGACAAATTAATGATGATTCTAAAAGAAGAAAAAAATTACTCTATCGAAAGCATTGAACAGATATAGAGTCAGGTTAAGAAATAAAAATTTGGATTTAAAAATCTAGTAGCTTAAAATATAGTCACATTTTAAATTGCAAATTATCATGTTTAAAAGTTATTTTGATGAGTGTAGTGTAGTTTTCAAAGAAAACTTAGACATACTTTAGGTTGACTCAGATATTTTACAGAATATACACACAGACACATAATTGATACTTTGTGGAGATCTGGGAATCTGTTATTAGATAATTTTCATTAATTATCTTTTAGAGTTAGTATTTGAGTTAAAAGTAAATTCAAATATTTTAGGTACCATTTAAAATATTGCATATACTGCATGCTTTATTTTTAAAATTGTGGGGTTTTTTGTACATTGTGGAATTAATTAGTATTTAATGCTCAATGTGACACCATTTGACTAATTATGGGTATATAAGTTTTCATTTAATTTACTATTTAGTTTTGAAAGAAAAACTTTTCTCTCCATTCATCACTACAGTATATATTCTCTTTACTATGTAAAATGAAGATTGTTTCTTTCTAACAGTTTTGAAAATTCATTATTTGGTAATGTGACTGTAAGTTGAAGTGCAGAATCTGCACTCAACACTAAACTCTGCACCAGGCACCTAGCCCGCCTTGGAAAACCCCGCCAAAGTTTAAAAGAAGCCCCGCCAAAACCTGCCCAATAACATTTTGCTCCGTCCAGGTCCCACTGCCCCTGGGCAGCCTGCTCACTGGAAATCCCGCCTACCTACCAATAGCAGCTTGTAACTTCCACGTCCTGTTTCTCCACAACCAATCAAAACGCCTTCACTCCCTATAAACCCCACGCCCAAAAGGAGTCAAGTGCGACTTCTCTGGCCCCCCCTTTCCCAGACCACAGAACCTGGCCTGGGAGCTTAATAAATTGGCATTTAATTTTCCTATGCTGGTCTCAGTTTCCTCATTTTAAACTCAGCAATAACCCTTACAAACAGCACCTTTGTATGCTTACAACAGGATCCAATAAAGAGAGAGTACTTGAGGAGGGAATGCCCTTGGCAGACGAGAAGAAATGGGATCTAAGGTGTAAGCAGAGGTGACGTCTTAGTAAAAGTCGGTTTATTTTGTCCGTTGTACAGATGATATATTTTGTGAGGTTGAAGAAACTAATGAGAATGTCTTCATCTGCACAGGAAGTGGGAGAGGATATGGAGTGGTTCAGGAGAGAACAGAAGATAGGAAATAATTGTCCGAGGAAGTCAGAGAATTGATTGAGTAAGGAAGTGTAATAGGATTATAAGCAGTAATGAAAGTTTACTCAGATTGGAATGGCCTCCAATAGAAATGACAAATCATACACTTGAACCTAATTTGGGTAAACTTCAATAAACAAGTATATTTGGTATAGCAGGTGAGGAATCTGGCAGCTGTGGTGTCTTAGTGGCAATCACATTTAAGCTTGAGAAAATAGCTACATTAGTTTTCCCAGTCATTTTCTGATTTGGAGGACACCAGTCATCTCATGGGGATACAAACCTCAGAATCTTCCTTGTATGAACATAGATTGTCTATTACACTTGTCAGGATTCTAACAAAGTCGGTTGTGTCTAGAGTAGGACTCCATCTCAAGACAGGAATTTAGTATGATTATTTTGACAATTAGGCAAATACACAGTTTCCCAGACTGAATTCCCATTAACAAAAAAGGATGAAGAAGATATGCCTGCTCTAAGTGCAAATCCAGATATTCACCTCTATCCCAGCTCACAGGATACTGAATCCAGTGTAGTTTATGTTGTCTCAGAACAGGAATTCTGATTAGGTGGGGCTCCCCCAATGTATTCATTCTCTTGGTCACTTTCGGCTCAATGTCTGTATGGGATTGGCCTCCAAATGAAAGGCAGAGAGAATGGCAGATAAATGGAGCAGAAGAAGCCAGGATTGAAAGAGAGTTTTAAGGAAGTTTACAGATTTAAATTGAGTTCAAAAACTGTCTATTTAAAGTGTAAATTTAAGAGGAAAACTGAAATGTTTTCAGGACCAGAATTGAATTACAGTGTTTGGTGAGTAATTTGATGCTGTGTCTTCATTTGGCTAAGATTTAAAAAGAAAAAATAAAGAAACATAGCCTTCATCTCCTGACAACTGAAAATATGCACATCCATCTACAAAGATGATTTTTTTGTTGTTGTTGAACTAAACTAAAGCACAAATTGATCATGTGTGTCCTTGGATAGAGGACATTAAGCAACAGAAGGTACAGTATCTTTATGCACAGTTTTACAATCAGTAAGGAAAGCCTGTACAATTTATTTTTATAATTAATCCTCCGTAAAAATAGAGAGTTTGACACTAAATTGAAACTAAGCAAGGCAATTCTGTGAGAAGTGGAGATAAAGTTGTACAGAAGCTTTGTTCCCAATGGTCAAGCTCAAAGCAATGTCAGAACATGGCACCTTTCTATTAAGTGAGTACTAAACACAACCATTATAAAACAGCTTTCAAATATCAAGTACCTTAAATGAGTTTTATACAGATGTTGGAGCTCATTCAATTTCTGTTCAAATCCTATGGGAGCTACTGAGTACAGATATTTTGCGCTCTTGATGACATCAAAGCCTGATATTTTAGATGACTCATAGGACAGAAACTCAACATGATACAGTCATCGTATGATACCAGTCATGGTGTGACACCCACAGGGCATGCAAGGTGTTGGGCATTGCCATAGCTTTATTGTGTGCCTTTATTTAGTCTAAGAGGTTGAGGTCCCCCTGATGCCACTCACATCAGTCCGTCAAAGGAGATAATAGAACACATATAATTTCCTATTTCCTTGTTAATAAAGGTAGTGCTGAATACTGAGCTCCATACATAGTAGAATTTGACGATAAATTTCAACTCAGTATTTTATGACCTCTTAGTTCAATATCATAAAATGATTCACATTTTGTGAATTTCTCCTAAGAGAGGGTTTTCTATTTATTCTATAGCAAGGAATACAAATTGAAAACAAATTTCTTTTCCCCCCGATATATATTATTCAGTCTTTATCCTGTGTAATTATTCAGTCTTTATCCATAGAATGCCCAGTTCCTATTTTAGTGCCATTGAACCCAAATCTTATTAAGATTATAACTACATTTATGAAATCTTCTACTATCTTTCTTTTTCCACCACATGATTTTGTGACAAATTAATGATGATTCTAAAAGAAGAAAAAAATTACTCTATTGAAAGCATTGAACAGATATAGAGTCAGGTTAAGAAATAAAAATTTGGATTTAAAAATCTAGTAGCTTAAAATATAGTCACATTTTAAATTGCAAATTATCATGTTTAAAAGTTATTTTGATGAGTGTAGTGTAGTTTTCAAAGAAAACTTAGACATACTTTAGGTTGACTCAGATATTTTACAGAATATACACACAGACACATAATTGATACTTTGTGGAGATCTGGGAATCTGTTATTAGATAATTTTCATTAATTATCTTTTAGAGTTAGTATTTGAGTTAAAAGTAAATTCAAATATTTTAGGTACCATTTAAAATATTGCATATACTGCATGCTTTATTTTTAAAATTGTGGGGTTTTTGTACATTGTGGAATTAATTAGTATTTAATGCTCAATGTGACACCATTTGACTAATTATGGGTATATAAGTTTTCATTTAATTTACTATTTAGTTTTGAAAGAAAAACTTTTCTCTCCATTCATCACTACAGTATATATTCTCTTTACTATGTAAAATGAAGATTGTTTCTTTCTAACAGTTTTGAAAATTCATTATTTGGTAATGTGACTGTAAGTTGAAGTTACAATCCTGCCAATGGTTAACCATAGAATCTTATAAAAACGACTTAACTTTTCTTGGCCTTGATTTCTTTAATCCAAACATGGTTGACATGATTTCTAAGATCTTTTAGAGTTTAATATCCTAAAATTCTGTAAAATTATCAAGTCATGTCCAAAATTTTGACAAAAAATAGATAACATGGTTATTACAGTTTTATAGATTGTGTTATTAATAGCTGTAATAATAAAGTATAAACATTTATCAGCTGAGATTTGTTTCTTATCTGATGCATTGACCACTAAAAACTTAGTATTATATTTTCTCTTAAGATGGTTTAATTTTTAAAATAAACCCTGTCATCCCTTTTAAATGTATATGTGGGAGAACTTGCTATAACGGGAAATCTGAAATAAGTGTGCCTCCAGGAGATATGTTTACCTTCAGAATTAAATACATAATCCAAATATCAGATGAAACATTCTTCCACTAGAAAATGACTTGTTTTGAAAAGAGCAGTGTATATAGAAATTAAGACTAACTGATGTAAATACTCAATATGAACAAATTATTAATGACAAAACTAGTTATTGATACTTTCAGAGGTTTTCATATGTACTTACTCATTTTATCTTCACAATGTTAAGAGTGGGGAAAACAGTGCAGATATTACCATTCTATTTAACAGATGAGAAAGTGAGAGTAAGAGGGGAAGTGCATTTTTTCAGGATCTACAAGTAATGCAGATGTATCAGTTCCCCCTCCCCTTGCCCCAGTCCTCCAGTGTGTCCACGGGCTCTGTGTTTGTGTGAGGGGGAAGGTTAAAAGCAGGAGATTCAGTTTTAGGGTCTCTAAAGCTGGGTGAGTCATGTGTAGGTCTACAGTAGTCTGCAGTTGCTGGTCAATGACGGTAGCTTCATTTGCTATCCCCAAAGGTAGACTTGAAGGGCTTGAAGGTCTTTCAGTCTCATCTTGCTTAAAAACTTGCAAGAAGGGCTGGGTGTGGTGGCTTACACCTGGAATTCCAGCACTGTGGAAGGACAAGGAAGGTGGATCATCTGAGGTCGGGAGTTTGAGACAAGCCTGGCCAACATGGTGAAACCCCGTTTCTACTAAAAATACAAAAATTAGGTGGGCGTGGTGGCGGGCACCTGTAATCCCAGCTGCTCGTGAGGCTGAGGTAGGAGAATCACTTGAACCCGAGAGGCAGAAATTGCAGTGAGGCAGGTCACAGAGTGAGACTTCATCTCAAATAAAAATAAAAATAAATAAATAAATAAATAAATAAATAAAACTTACAAGACCAGCAGCAATCAAACACCATCTCTTCCGAGGATAGCTTTCCTGAGAATAAAACTGAGTTCTTTTCTTGAAGGATCAGATTTATATTATACAAAACCATAAACCAAATATGTTGACTGTACTCATAATGTTTCCCCTGTTTCTACAAAGGGAGAAGTTCTTGTAATTAAAAGGCAAACATCCCTCTTACCTCTCCATCTCCTCCCAGGAAGAAAGGTGCTCTTTTGAGGTCGTGTTAACTCAAGCATTTCAGCCTCAATCTGGAGGCTGAGTGGAGCTTTTTTGATCACTCATTCCCGGTACTTCGGAGAGCAGGGTGGATTCCTTTTTTAGAGCCAGTGGGCATTCTCATGCTAGCTTAGTATCCCGCCCTCCCCTCAGCAAGTGCTGCTGCTGCGCTTCTCACAAGTTTCCTAAAATCATGCCGTCTTCCCAAGGTGAATGTTAATTTTCTTTCAAAGTCTGCACAGAGTAGTATTGTATGGGGAAAACATTTATATATTAATGTTACTTGGACTGTTCTATCTTGGAATGAATCATCCTGACCTTTTTGTTCCAAGGAGCATTTGACAAATAACAGAGCCTGTTTACATTACAAGGACAAACTGTATGTTTATATTACAAGGAACAACTGTGAATGAGTCTGAACCACCTAGTTTGGGAGGAGCCCACTCTAATACCAATGATTTTGATTCCAAACTTTCTGTTCATTAGGAATGAAGTTTGAAGTTGTATTCAGTTCATCCTGATGATTTAAGTCCATATGTATATATGTGTACGTTTACACACACACATAAATATAGGTTTCAGTCTTCCATGTTAACTCTCAATTTGATGAGGTTCTGCAGCTTTCATGTTAATAGCCACTGTGGAAGACTTTACCAGTGCTATCCACACTCCCCGTTTCCTTTTATTTCATGCTACATATCCCCTTGAAACTATGTGAGGCAAAGTGACTGGCTTTGGACAATCAAATGGGAATGAAACACTTGTGGATGGAAGCACATAAAAACTTGTGCAGGTTCCTCATTCACTTATCTCTTGCCATGATAAACCATAAAACCTTGTACTGTAAGGGTGTCATTATTATAATCTTCCCATTGCCAAACCTGTGCTGAATATAAAGAATGCGTGAGAAATAAGCCTTTGTAATTTTAAGGATGAGATTTTGAGGGTTTTATAAACCCAACATAACTTAGCCTATTCAGATCATTATAGCAAATACATTTATCTCTGAATTTATTAAACTTTCTTGTCTTTATAACCACAATCCCTTCAAATTCTATTTCATTCCATTGAGATATGGCTTACTGCAAGCCATGTGTGTTTATTTTTGTATATATATATCCTGCCAGTATGCTAATGTTTCTATTTTACTTTCCTCTGAATGTTTTAAATGTGTCATACATTTCTAACCTAGTGATACAATTTTAATATTGCTACAAAGGTTTTTCTATAAATGATTTTAAAATATTTGAGTGTACAATAGAAGAGTAATATATAGATGAAAATCATGTGTTAAGTATATATGTAGTAGAAACAAAGAGCTTGTAAGATAGTCCATAAGTAGTGAAATAAAGATAAGAGAGGTAGTCAGCGGAGTATAAGTTAAACATAGCTATAAAAAGAGACATTAAGGCACCAGGCAGTCATGATACACTGAATATATATGAAATACATACTACACATACAACTCATGAAGCACTAAATATATATAAGCTGTTAGGTGTTTCTAAAGTTTTCATGTGGTTACTAATAACATTAATTCTAGCCCCATACGTCTCCTACTCAAGAAATACAAGTAAAATGTATAGCTTATCGTAGGGCTGATGGTTGAGTACAGTAATTGATCTCTTACTTGCCTTGCACCTCTCTGGTAAAGCAATTGTGTATGCTGGACCCAGGTCTCTTGTGCTGTTGGGGTTATTTACTCAAACATCAACTCTGGTGCTTGCAGTGATACCATTAGTAAGACAATATGGTTCAGAAGAGAAAGAGGGCAATGGAGGTGGAGATGGAGATGGAGAGAAAGATGGAGGGAGGGAGGAGAAATATGAATATGAGCATGGCACAATCTGGAAGTTATGTAGTATGGTTTTCCACTCCACTCACACACTATCTCAAGTGTGCCAGCTATGTCATTTTTTCCGTTTGTATCTCACAGTACATTTCAAATATAAATCAATTAACTGAATATCTTAGTTTGCTCTATGAGCCTTTTTGCTCTGTGGCCTTTGGGACTTTGCCTGCTGGTGTATTTGGAGGATATAATTGCATAAAAGTATTTACCTTATGACAGGTTTCTTCGTAATAGGAAATGTTTTAAAGCGGGACTAATGAACATAGCACTAGTTGTGCTTTTACATTTGATGATTATTAATCCTGCTACCCAACCAGTGAAATGTACAAACAAGAAAGTTCTGCTTTCTTTCTGCACAGTTAGCCAGTTTTCCCAATACCATTTATTAAGCAGGGAATCCTTACCCCATTGCTTGTTTTTGTCAGGTTTGTCAAATATTAGATGGTTGTAGGTGTGTGGCATTACTTTCGAGGCCTCTGTTCTGTTCTGTTGGTCTATATCTCTGTTTTGGTACTAGTACCATGCTGTTTTGATTACTGTAGCCTTGTAGTATAGTTTGAAGTCAGCTAGCATGATGCCTCCAGCTTTGTTCTTTTTGTTTAGGATTGTCTTTGTTATGCATGCTCTTTTTTGGTTACATATGAAGTTTAAGGTGGATTTTTCAGTTCTGTGAAGAAGGTCAATGGTAGCTTGATGTGGATAGCAATGAATCTATAAATTACTTTGGGCAGTATGGCCATTTTTGCAATATTGATTCTTCCTAATCATGAGCATGGAGTGTTTTTCCATCTGTTTGTGTCCTCTCTTACTTCCTTGAGCAGTGGTTTGTAGTTTTCCTTGAAGAGGTCCTTCATGTCTTTTGTTAGTTGGATTCCTAGGTATTTTATTCTTTTGTAGCAATTGTGAATGTGAGTTTGCTCTTGATTTGGCTCTCTGCTTCTCTGTTATTGGTGTATAGGGATGCTTGTGATTTTTGCACATTGATTTTGTATTGTGAGAATTTGCTGAATTTGCTTGTCAGCTTAAGGAGATTTTGGGCTGAGACAATGGGTCTTCTAAATACACAATTATGTCATCTGCAAATAGCAATTTGACTTCCTCCTTTCCTAATTTAATACATTTTATTTGTATTAATGACAAAACTAGTTATTGATACTTTCAGAGGTTTTCATATGTACTTACTCATTTTATCTTCACAATGTTAAGAGTGGGGAAAACAGTGCAGATATTACCATTCTATTTAACAGATGAGAAAGTGAGAGTAAGAGGGGGAAGTGCATTTTTTCAGGATCTACAAGTAATGCAGATGTATCAGTTCCCCCTCCCTTGCCCCAGTCCTCCAGTGTGTCCACGGGCTCTGTGTTTGTGTGAGGGGGAAGGTTAAAAGCAGGAGATTCAGTTTTAGGGTCTCTAAAGCTGGGTGAGTCATGTGTAGGTCTACAGTAGTCTGCAGTTGCTGGTCAATGACGGTAGCTTCATTTGCTATCCCCAAAGGTAGACTTGAAGGGCTTGAAGGTCTTTCAGTCTCATCTTGCTTAAAAACTTGCAAGAAGGGCTGGGTGTGGTGGCTTACACCTGGAATTCCAGCACTGTGGAAGGACAAGGAAGGTGGATCATCTGAGGTCGGGAGTTTGAGACAAGCCTGGCCAACATGGTGAAACCCCGTTTCTACTAAAAATACAAAAATTAGGTGGGCGTGGTGGCGGGCACCTGTAATCCCAGCTGCTCGTGAGGCTGAGGTAGGAGAATCACTTGAACCCGAGAGGCAGAAATTGCAGTGAGGCAGGTCACAGAGTGAGACTTCATCTCAAATAAAAATAAAAATAAATAAATAAATAAATAAATAAATAAAACTTACAAGACCAGCAGCAATCAAACACCATCTCTTCCGAGGATAGCTTTCCTGAGAATAAACTGAGTTCTTTTCTTGAAGGATCAGATTTATATTATACAAAACCATAAACCAAATATGTTGACTGTACTCATAATGTTTCCCCTGTTTCTACAAAGGGAGAAGTTCTTGTAATTAAAAGGCAAACATCCCTCTTACCTCTCCATCTCCTCCCAGGAAGAAAGGTGCTCTTTTGAGGTCGTGTTAACTCAAGCATTTCAGCCTCAATCTGGAGGCTGAGTGGAGCTTTTTTGATCACTCATTCCCGGTACTTCGGAGAGCAGGGTGGATTCCTTTTTAGAGCCAGTGGGCATTCTCATGCTAGCTTAGTATCCCGCCCCTCCCTCAGCAAGTGCTGCTGCTGCGCTTCTCACAAGTTTCCTAAAATCATGCCGTCTTCCCAAGGTGAATGTTAATTTTCTTTCAAAGTCTGCACAGAGTAGTATTGTATGGGGAAAACATTTATATATTAATGTTACTTGGACTGTTCTATCTTGGAATGAATCATCCTGACCTTTTTGTTCCAAGGAGCATTTGACAAATAACAGAGCCTGTTTACATTACAAGGACAAACTGTATGTTTATATTACAAGGAACAACTGTGAATGAGTCTGAACCACCTAGTTTGGGAGGAGCCCACTCTAATACCAATGATTTTGATTCCAAACTTTCTGTTCATTAGGAATGAAGTTTGAAGTTGTATTCAGTTCATCCTGATGATTTAAGTCCATATGTATATATGTGTACGTTTACACACACACATAAATATAGGTTTCAGTCTTCCATGTTAACTCTCAATTTGATGAGGTTCTGCAGCTTTCATGTTAATAGCCACTGTGGAAGACTTTACCAGTGCTATCCACACTCCCCGTTTCCTTTTATTTCATGCTACATATCCCCTTGAAACTATGTGAGGCAAAGTGACTGGCTTTGGACAATCAAATGGGAATGAAACACTTGTGGATGGAAGCACATAAAAACTTGTGCAGGTTCCTCATTCACTTATCTCTTGCCATGATAAACCATAAAACCTTGTACTGTAAGGGTGTCATTATTATAATCTTCCCATTGCCAAACCTGTGCTGAATATAAAGAATGCGTGAGAAATAAGCCTTTGTAATTTTAAGGATGAGATTTTGAGGGTTTTATAAACCCAACATAACTTAGCCTATTCAGATCATTATAGCAAATACATTTATCTCTGAATTTATTAAACTTTCTTGTCTTTATAACCACAATCCCTTCAAATTCTATTTCATTCCATTGAGATATGGCTTACTGCAAGCCATGTGTGTTTATTTTTGTATATATATATCCTGCCAGTATGCTAATGTTTCTATTTTACTTTCCTCTGAATGTTTTAAATGTGTCATACATTTCTAACCTAGTGATACAATTTTAATATTGCTACAAAGGTTTTTCTATAAATGATTTTAAAATATTTGAGTGTACAATAGAAGAGTAATATATAGATGAAAATCATGTGTTAAGTATATATGTAGTAGAAACAAAGAGCTTGTAAGATAGTCCATAAGTAGTGAAATAAAGATAAGAGAGGTAGTCAGCGGAGTATAAGTTAAACATAGCTATAAAAAGAGACATTAAGGCACCAGGCAGTCATGATACACTGAATATATATGAAATACATACTACACATACAACTCATGAAGCACTAAATATATATAAGCTGTTAGGTGTTTCTAAAGTTTTCATGTGGTTACTAATAACATTAATTCTAGCCCCATACGTCTCCTACTCAAGAAATACAAGTAAAATGTATAGCTTATCGTAGGGCTGATGGTCCAGTACAGTAATTGATCTCTTACTTGCCTTGCACCTCTCTGGTAAAGCAATTGTGTATGCTGGACCCAGGTCTCTTGTGCTGTTGGGGTTATTTTACTCAAACATCAACTCTGGTGCTTGCAGTGATACCATTAGTAAGACAATATGGTTCAGAAGAGAAAGAGGGCAATGGAGGTGGAGATGGAGATGGAGAGAAAGATGGAGGGAGGGAGGAGAAATATGAATATGAGCATGGCACAATCTGGAAGTTATGTAGTATGGTTTTCCACTCCACTCACACACTATCTCAAGTGTGCCAGCTATGTCATTTTTTCCGTTTGTATCTCACAGTACATTTCAAATATAAATCAATTAACTGAATATCTTAGTTTGCTCTATGAGCCTTTTTGCTCTGTGGCCTTTGGGACTTTGCCTGCTGGTGTATTTGGAGGATATAATTGCATAAAAGTATTTACCTTATGACAGGTTTCTTCGTAATAGGAAATGTTTTAAAGCGGGACTAATGAACATAGCACTAGTTGTGCTTTTACATTTGATGATTATTAATCCTGCTACCCAACCAGTGAAATGTACAAACAAGAAAGTTCTGCTTTCTTTCTGCACAGTTAGCCAGTTTTCCCAATACCATTTATTAAGCAGGGAATCCTTACCCCATTGCTTGTTTTTGTCAGGTTTGTCAAATATTAGATGGTTGTAGGTGTGTGGCATTACTTTCGAGGCCTCTGTTCTGTTCTGTTGGTCTATATCTCTGTTTTGGTACTAGTACCATGCTGTTTTGATTACTGTAGCCTTGTAGTATAGTTTGAAGTCAGCTAGCATGATGCCTCCAGCTTTGTTCTTTTTGTTTAGGATTGTCTTTGTTATGCATGCTCTTTTTTGGTTACATATGAAGTTTAAGGTGGATTTTTCAGTTCTGTGAAGAAGGTCAATGGTAGCTTGATGTGGATAGCAATGAATCTATAAATTACTTTGGGCAGTATGGCCATTTTTGCAATATTGATTCTTCCTAATCATGAGCATGGAGTGTTTTTCCATCTGTTTGTGTCCTCTCTTACTTCCTTGAGCAGTGGTTTGTAGTTTTCCTTGAAGAGGTCCTTCATGTCTTTTGTTAGTTGGATTCCTAGGTATTTTATTCTTTTGTAGCAATTGTGAATGTGAGTTTGCTCTTGATTTGGCTCTCTGCTTCTCTGTTATTGGTGTATAGGGATGCTTGTGATTTTTGCACATTGATTTTGTATTGTGAGAATTTGCTGAATTTGCTTGTCAGCTTAAGGAGATTTTGGGCTGAGACAATGGGTCTTCTAAATACACAATTATGTCATCTGCAAATAGCAATTTGACTTCCTCCTTTCCTAATTTAATACATTTTATTTGTTTTTCTTGCCTGATTACTCTGGCTAGAACTTCCAATACTATGTTGAATAGGAATGATGAGAGAGGGCAACTTTGTCTAGTGCCAGTTTTCAAAGGGAATGCTTCCAGTTTTTTCCCATTCAGTATGTCTTTTTATGAAATCAACATAATCCTGATACCAAACCTGGCAGAGACTCCACTGCAAAAGAAAGCTTCAGGCCAATATATACGATGAACATTGATGCAAAAATCTTCAATAAAATACTGGCAAACTGAATGCAACAGCACATCAAAAAGCTTATTCATCACAATCAGGTAGGCTTCATCCCGGGGATGTAAGGCTGGTTCAACATACGCAAATCTATAAACGTAATCCATCACATAAACAGAACCAAAGATAAAAATCACATGATTATCTCAATTGATGCAGAGAAGGCCTTTGAAAAAATTCAACAGGCCTTTATGCTAAAAACCCTCAATAAACTAGGTTTCGATGGAATGTATCACAAAATAATAAAAGCTATTTTTGACAAACCCACAGCCACTATCGTACTGAATAGGCAAAAACTGGAAGCATTCCTTTTGAAATCTGGCATTAGACAAGGATGCCCTCTCTCACCACTCCTATTCAATATAGTATTGGAAGTTTTAGCCAGAGCAATCAGGCAAGAAAAACAAATAAAGGGTATTCAATTAGGAAAGGAGGAAGTCAAATTGTCTGTATTTGCAGATGACATAATTGTATATTTAGAAGAGCCCATCATCTCAGCCCAAAATCTCTTGAAACTGATAAGCAACTTCAGCAATGTTTCAGGATACAAAATTAATGTGCAGAAATCACAAGCATTCCTATACTAATGGCAGAAAAACAGCCAAATTGAGAGTGAACTCCCATTCAGAATTGCTACAAAGTGAATACAATACCTAGGAATACAACTAACAAAGGATGTAAAGGACCTCTTCAAGGAGAACTACAAACCACTGCTCAAGGAAATAAGAGAGGACACAAACAGATGGAAAAACATTCCATGCTCATGGTTAGGAAGAATCAATATCGTGAAAATGGCCATACTGCCCAAAGTAATTTATAGATTCATTGCTATCCCTGTCAAGCTACCAATGACCTTCTCCAAAGAACTGGAAAAAACCACTTTAAACTTCATATGGAACTAAAAGAGGACCGCATAGCCAAGACAATCCTAAGGAAAAAGAACAAAGCCAGAGACATCACACTACCTGACTTCAAACTATACTACAAGTCTACAATAATCAAAACAGCATGGTACTGGTACCAAAACAGACATATAGACCAATGGACAGAACAGAGGCCTCGGAATCAACACCACACATCTACAACCATCTGATCTTTGACAAACATGACAGAAACATGCAATGAGGAAAGGATTCCCTGTTTAATAAATGATGTTGGGAAAACTGGCTAGAAATGTGCAGAAAGCAGAAATTGGACCCCTTCCTGACACCTTATACTAAAATTAACTCCAGATGGATTAAAGATCTAAACATGAGACCTAACACTATAAAAACCTTGGAGGAAAACCTAGGTAAAACCTTTCAGGACATAAGCATAGGCAAGGACTTCATGACTAAAACACCAAAAGCAATGGCAACAAAAGCCAAAATGGACACGTGGGATCTAATTAAACTTCAGAGCTTCTGTACAGCAAAAGAAGCAATTATTAGTTTGAACACGCAACCAACAGAATGGGAATAATTTCTGCAATCTACCCATCTGACAAAGGTCTCATATCCAGAATCTACAAAGAATTAAAACAGATTTACAAAAAATAAACAAACCCATACAAAAGTGGGCAAAAGATATGAACAGACACTTTTCAAAAGAAGACATATATGAGGCCAACAAACATATGAAAAAATGCTCATCATCACTGGTCATTAGAGAAATGCGAATCAAAATTACATTGAGATACCATCTCACACCAGTTAGAATGGTAATCGTTAAAAAATCTGGAGACAACAGAAGCTGGAGAGGATGTGGAGAAATAGGAACACTTTTACACTGTTGGTGGGAGTGTAAATTAGTTCAACCATTACAGAAGACAGTGTAGTGATTCCTCGAGGACATAGAAATAGAAATACCATTTTACCCAGCAATTCCATTACTGGGTATATACCCAAAGGATTATAAATCATTCTATCATAAATACCTATGCATTTATGGCACTGTTTACAATAGCAAAGACTTGGAACCAATCCAAATGTCCATCAACGATAGACTGGATAAAGAAAATGTGGCACATATACGCCATGGAATACTACGAAGTCATAAAAAATGATGAGTTCGTGTCCTTTGTGGGGGACATGGATGAATCTGGAAAGCATCTTTTTCAGTAAACTGACACAAGAACAGAAAATCAAACACTGCATGTTCTCACTCATAGATGGGTGTTGAACAAGGAGAACATGTGGACACAGGGAGGGTGGCATCACACACTGGGGTCTGTTGCAGGGGGTCAGGGAACACACAGCAGGGGATGGGGAGGGTGTTGAGGGATAATGTGGGGAGAAATATCAGATATAGGTGATGGGGGGATGGAGGCAGCAAACCACCTGGCCATGCATATACCTATGTAACTATCCTGCATGATCTGCACATGTACCCTAGAACCTAAATACAGTAAAAAAATAAAAATTAAAAATTAAAAAAAAAGAGAACAAATAGAGAAAGTACTGCTTTCTTCAGGTTTTAAAGATTTATCTCTATGATCAGTTCTTTTTTGTGGTAAGGCTGTACCTGGAACAGAAGTATCTACTTTTTTTTTGCATTTTCCCCCCAGACATAGTTCAATACAGCTTAAAAAATTATCATTTTTATCTCTTTAGTTCAATTTGATGAGAACAGTTTCACATTTCAGCATAGTCAAAAAATGGGTAAATGTACAGAGAAAGGTCAATATATAAAGAGATCTGTTAGTCATAATAATGCTAATTAGAATCTACTCAGGAGTACAATTGTACCTATTTTCTTGATAATTCTGAAAATCCAGTTAGTTTGAATCAAATTCTGTCAGAGGGAACTCAGTGATACTGATTCATTTTAAATTATCACTGTAAGATCTCAGAAAACTGTCACCCTGTAGTGTTACATTGATAGTGCACTCACGTGATGAATAAACTTAAGTGACTATTGCTGCCCTGACAGAGAAGTCCACTACTGCTCTCTAATTCATCAGAGTGGGCAAACGTCTACTGAAAGAACATATGTGAAAGATAGGCTTATGGACACCTGACTATGGTGATCAATGTGACTATTGTCCTTCAAGGTAAAATCATATTTCTATATGTCAAATATTTTCACACATTTCATGGCATTTTTTTCTAAGCTGAAAAAAGTCATTTTGTTCTGCCTCTTTAGGTTTTTTTTGCAAATTATTTGTAAAATGAATAATTATTTTATTTTTCTTAACAGTTATCAAAACAGGAATACAGTCATTATGGAAAACTTCATGGAGATTTCTCAAAAAATGGAATCACCTCATGATTGAGCAATTTTACTTCTGCTTATGCGTCTAAAGGATATGATTTTAGTATGTCAAGGAAACATTTGCACTCCATGTCTAACGCAGCAGTATTCACAATAGCCAAGGTACGGAATCAACCTAAGTGTATGTCAACAGATGAATGAATAAAGAAAATGTGGTATGTACACACAGTGAAATACCATTCAGCCTTTAAGAAGAAAAATCTGTCATTTGCAACAACATGGATGCACCTGCAGGATATTGTGCTAAGTGAAATAAACCAGGCACAGAAAGACACATATGTTATGTTCTCACTTATAAGTAAAATCTGAAACACTCACGGAAGCAGAGAATAGAATGATGGTTATCAGATGCTGGGGGGTGGTGGTTAGAATGGAGACATGTTGGTCATAGGATACAATGTTTCAGTTATACAAAAGAAATAAAAGACAGATATTTGAAAAAACTTTAGGTTTCTTCAAGGCGGCAGTTTGTCATAGTAAGAGAAGCTAAATTTTGGGGCTTGGAAAGAGCCTGCCTCTTCCTTGTTCTATCAAGCATGGGGCAATAAGTGGTCCTTCAGAAGGTTTGAGTTACCTTTGGTGGAAAGGATGCATCCTTGTACAATTCCAGCAGAGTCTGCTTCTTCTTCTCTTTCCACTAGCCAATCACTTCACAATATTTTGATTTTCTTGGAAACTTGTTCTTGAAAATCTACGTCAAATGCATTTTTAAGAAATCTGAAAATTAGCTGTCTAATCAAGTAATTTAAAAATAAACTATTATTTTTAAAGCAATACAATAAAATAAGTTTAAAAATTTTAAAAAATTTTTAGTTTTTATTTAAGTTCTGGGATACATATGCTGAATGTGCAGGTTTCTTACATAGGTATACATGTGCCATCATGGTTTGCCGCACCTATCAACTTGTCATCTAGTTTTTAAGCCCAGCATGCATTAGGTATTTGTCCTAATGCTCTCACTCCCCTTTCTTCCCCACCCCACCGACAGGCCCTGGTGTGTGATGTTCCCTTCCCTGTGTCCATGTGTTCTCATTGTTCACCTTCCACTTATGAGTGAGAACATGTGGTGTTTGGTTTTCTGTTTCTGTGTTAGTTTGCTGAGGATGATGGTTTCCGGCTTCATCCATGTCCCTGCAAAAGACATGAACTCATTCTTTTTTATGGCTGCTTAGTATTCTACGGTGAATAAGTTTTGTACGAGACAACTGCTAACAAAAAAAAGGAAAAAAAAAGGAATATTGAAGGGCTTAAAGAATTTAGAAATGGAAGACGTGTGAAAATAAAAAGTTTGCCAAGGAAAGTCAACTGCTTGCTATGGAAACTTAGTGCTTTGAAGAGAAGTTACTAATTGTTAAGGTCAATTCAAAAGTTAATTTGCCTTATTTTTAACTGTAGGGAAACAGAATTAAACTTAATTCTGCCTCTATAGTAGAAGCACACTGAGAATTTATAATTCTATGGTAAAATATTGAATAACATAGTACTAATATATTTTCAGAAGGAAGTATATATAGACAGTGGAGTTATCCTCCAGGGAGAAAAATCACTTATGTATTCTTAAAATATTTTATTTAAATACAATTCTCTTGCAGTGCATAAATTGCTATTAAATAAAGTAGGACTTATAAACATCATTGCCAACATTTACCCATCTTATGAATTCTAACACTTTAGGTCCTATAAGCTCTAACTCAATAAAAATAAATTAATTAATGCTTTAGGAAACTTAGGAAAATAACAGCATGCATTCTTTTGCAGCTAGAAGTACAGGGACATTATAGCTTTGCTGAAATTTAGTTATTCTTTTTCTCTACTTTGCTTGACATATTTAGCTACCATAATAATCTTGATTTCTTCTGAATAGAATCATTAAGTAGTTCTATGAATGTAAGACAGAAATTGAGTTACATACACATGTGTGTCTATTTACTCACATTTCTAAATAATACCAGGTTCCAACATACCTGTTTTCACAGCCTGCTCCTGCTGCTGCTACAGGATTACTGTTAGGCAAAGTGCTTTCCAGGGTGCTGAACTCAAGCTTACTGACCCAAGTCCACAGCATAACCATTAATCCAATACAAACGCTCTTTCCTGCTGAGTACTTATGTGATCTCAGGAATCTCAACTGCTTACCCAAGCAACCACTATCAATTTCTTACAGATGATTTTCAAATTAAAATGTATTAGTCAACACAAGTCTAATGATGTGTCTCAGCCTTACATGGGCTACAGAACTTCTGAAAGAAAATTTCTGTGAATAAAGGACACAGTACACTAATCTATATTGGAATAATAGCTTATTAATTTTCATATAGCAGTATCTAATGAATTACCACCAGACATATAAATAATCTCCTTTAAGTAAGAAAATAGTAATAACTAGCAACTTAGTCTGTGCCAGGCACTGTTGAAAGTGCCTCATATATATTAAGTAATGTGATCATCACATCAACCCTATAAAATCAATAATCCTATTGATCTCATTTTCTAGGTGAGGAAATTGAAATAAGCAACTAGAAACAGAATTAAAACTCAGCTAAACTGGCCCTAGTAAGTATACTTTCAATTACTACAATATGTTCCTGCTACGTGGGAATCAAATTATATGCAGAGGTTACCTTGTAAGAATAAAGAAAAATTATTGATATAATTTTATGATTAATAGCAATTGATTATGATGGTTCATTGAGCTCGTTTTTACTATAGTAGAAGAATAATCAGGGCAAGAAAATGGGCAAGGGGAGTCCTTGATTTCTAATGCATTTTCCTTTGTATTCCATGATAATAACTCAATTAGCAATTTGTTTAATAAAGGCTGTATTGCATAGTAATTAAGCAGCCTTAGAAGTTAGACTATCTGAGTTCTAACTACCACTTGGGACATCCGTAGTTGCATAACCTTTACAAGTTGCTTTTCTTGGTTTCACTTCAGTTTTTGTGCCTATAACATGAGGCAAATAACAAGGTCTGTCACACATAGTTGTGAGGATTAAATGAGTTAGTGCGTATAAATCACTCAGACAATGCCTTGTATTTAACAAACCCCAATAAATACTAGTTAACATTATTGCATGTTTTCATGGCTTTAATTAGATTGCAATTAGATTTCTCCTAAACGTTATTATCTTTCACAAAACATTTTGAGGCTAAACAACATTGTTTAAATATTTAATTTTTTTTATGCATTGATTTTATGGTTGAAACACAAAAGTTTGACGGTTTTTCATTTCCTATACGTAACTTCTAAATTTGATCTATATAGTTAAGTACATTAGAAACGACATACATTACAAATGAATGCATCAAGGTAAATAGTGTTTTTCACTGTGCAGATAATTTGCAATGTATAATATTGGTGACAAAATGTTACTACTATCAGCACTCATATATGTATCAAGTCAATTAAAGTTAACAGAAGAATTGGTATTTCTTGACACATGTGGTCAGTTAATCATTATTGGGTAACTTAAATAATAAAGAAACCAGAATAAAGTACACAGTTGTCACAATGAGATGTTCAGATGGCATACTATATATGTATGTATCTGATATTGAATAAAAAATATAACTAAATGAGCACTTTCGGAATTGTTGCAATGCGCTAATTCCTAATAGATATTGCTTCATTTTAATATTAAAGGTAGTATAATTCTTTTACAAAGCATTAATATTATTGATACATTATTCTATATTTAATACTCAGATACCCTGTTAAGTTCTGGAAGCAAAGAAAAAACAAGACAAACAAAATGCAAGAAAAAAATGTTTTCATCTTTAAAGATCTCATAGCATTGTGGGAAAGATAAGCAAACACATCATGGCAGTATAGTATGGGAAGGTATGTGCAAAGTGGCATGGGAATTAAAATGAGAGTGGCCATGTAAGAGAGTTTTCAGAGTATGTATTTTTTGTATCTTCTTAACTTCAATAAGAGTGGCATCTTATTGGAAAATATATTTTACATTTTAAGGTGTAGGTTTGAAAAGGTCTGATTTCAAGTCTTAATTTTACACTTTATGATAGATAAACCTGTACAAACCCCTTAAACTTCACCTCAGTAATTATATTAAGTATTAAATGAGATAATGCACATAAAATAAGTAAAAATCTAGTCTGTTGGCATTCAATATAATATTTCTATTAAAAATGTGAGAAGAATTTGCCATGAAAGCATTATTAAGTATAGATGAGTACCTTTCAGAAATAGAAAAAAGATTACCTAAAGTGAAGATGTAAGTGCATGTGGGTGAGTAATAGAAAAATAAACTGGGAAATTAGAGTCTAGATTTTATCTTTTGAATATAAAGATTATTTTAACCTATACAATTGAATATCTGATTACCTGCAGAAACATGTAATGACAAAGTCAGTATGAAGCATGTCATGTTTTAATGAGCAGACATTCAATTAATCACAGTAGCACAGTTTTAAAAAATAGCAGTAGATGCATATACAAGACTTGGATTATTTCATGGAAAATGCTTGGGTGATAAAGATTTGTAGCAACAACTCTCTAGTTGGAAACTACTGCCAATGACAATAGGGAACACTGAGGATTTTGCTTAGGATAGAATGGCACTATCAGGTTTGCATTTAAGAAAGGATACTCTATCCATGGCTGAAGGATGTTTTGCACAGAAACTGTGGTGGCGGTAAGACTGTAGGCATAAAATCAATAGAGGTCATTTCAATGGTACCACTCTGTGTTTTGATAAAAAAGAGATGGCACAATATACTGGGATTTCTTAAGGGATCTTTTAGTAAAGAAAATACTTAGATATGAGGAGAGTGAAAATAACAAACAGGTTAGAACTGTCAAGACAGGGAAGTCATGGTTACCCTTAAGCCTTACTAACCTTGAGGTACCAAGAAAGCCTGGCTGATGGCTGGAATCATGGGAGAATCTATCATCATGAAGCAAAGCAGTCTCCTTCAGAACCACACTGAAGCATGGAGAAAATGGGGAAAATATAAACCCAGGTCTCCTTCTTCCCACCCTCTAAATTTCTCTGGTGTCTCCAAACAGAACCCAATCAGAAGCCGAAGGGCAAGGAAAATTCCAAAGAGGACGATTCTTTAGGGCATAGAGTAAGAGAAGGAAGACTATAGAGTACATTTAAGGTTGCTAAACGTAATAGGCCAGCGGATAAGGACAATTGCAAGGAATATGGAAAAGGGGGAACCACTCAAGAGATTTTTATGTAAAGGCCTTGGTGGCAATGTCACACCAAAATTTTATTGGTCATTTTTTTTTAAAAAAGCTAATTTTTAATTGATAAAAATAATTAGAAATAGTTGTATGTAGTAAATAGTAGTAGCTGTATATGAAGTATTGATTATTCCAATGGGGTGCAAGTGAGAGAAAATCTCTTGCAGTAATGTTTAGATTTCTTGTTTGAAAATCTAAATGAATGCTGGAGTTATTTACCAAGAAAAAGATTACTAAACACAGAGCAGTAAAGAAGAAGAGCTACAGCTGGAGTTAAGAAAAAGAAGTCAATAAGTACCATGAGATTCACTTTTAATGGCTAAAATTGCTATTTTATTTGACTCTAGTTGGGTTAACCTGGTTCTCAGAGACTTAAAAATTAATACTCCCCTAAAGTTACAGTATTAACAACTGATTGAGAGAAAAAGAGGGCCAGCATACAGGTCCACAGTGGAACATAACAATTTCACAAGTTGTCATAATTCACTGTGGAAAAAATACCTTTGCAGTGAATATCACTCTCTTACCTGGATGAGGACAACAGTAGAGAAACTCCCCTTCCTATATATATGGCTTCAGGGTCTCAGATTCCCTGGCAGCAACACTAAAGGGCTTGTTAATGTGACATTGGGAAACTAAACTATGAATTTACAACATCACCTATTCTGTTAGGCTCAGCAGTGTGTTGAAAAGTGGTGTATTGGTCAGTTCAAACAATTTTTCCCACTTTCTATGTTTGAAGTTGTTTTATACATCTGTCCTTAAAAGCACTGGTTTCTTTTTACAAGTCTAATTATGAATTGCTCTTTAATGAACGTTTTTGTGGATAACATTTTTCCTTGTATCTCTGGTTATTTCTCTATGGTAGAACCCAAAGAAATTTAATCACTACCTCAAAGGCTATAGGAAGTCTTAAAGCATTTGGCATGTGCTGTCAATGTTTTCTAGAAAGCTTGAACGAACATATGTTTAAATCTGCAATATATACAACTCTTCCTTTGCCTGAATAAAGTATTACAAGTTATAAAAATCTTTACTTGATACTTGAAAAATTATATCTCAGATTCTTTAAACTTGAATTTTAAACTTCAATTTTAGTTCTTTTCTGCCAGCAGTAGTTCTTTTTTGTGTAATTTCTTTATATCTTTGTAAGAAATCTACTGAGGTTTTAGTACTTTATTGATTTGTATATATATTGAATATACCAAATGTATCTGTTGCAGAAATTTATTGTAGTTTATTAAACTTAACATTTATACATGCATAGTATTTTAGGTGTTCTGAAATTTTATATGATATTTAATAAAGTATATTCCTATTTTTATCTGTAATTTATTTCATTGCTTATAATTTAGAAATTCCATTCTTTCTGTCATAAATGTCTCTTTATGTTTTTCCTAATTTTAAGTTTATTTGTAGTTATTTTTAATTTTATAATGTTTAACACAAATCTTTCCAGACTCATTTTGCTTACTTTATAAACCAAACAAAGCAAGATATTTAACCTTTCTGAGCATGTTTTGTCTCTTATAATGTAAAATGGAAATAAGATTACCTACTTTAGAAGATTGCATGAGGCTTAAATTAATACACGTAACGTGCTTAGAACAGTGCCTGACATATAGTAGATATATGATAAATGTTAATTCTCATTCTAAAATCTAGAAATATCTAAAATTATTTCACAACTCATTTGGCAGAAAATTGACATGAAATGATGTGAGGCTCATTTTATCACACTCAGCATGGATATATATTTCACTGCCGATCTATCATTGTGTTTGATTTTATGGTACTGCCCTAGACAACAGTGGGACTATACAAAATGGAGTATATACCTTATTTTTACTTTTTAAAAAAGTCAATAAATAAAAACTTTTGGAGTGAAATTTGCCCCTGAATCAAGGATTTCAAGTTGTATCAGTTATTCATCAGCTGCTAATCGAAAGGCATTATTCTAGGTGTCTTACTCTATTCAGGCTACTCTGACGAAGTACTATAGAGTGAGTGGCTTATAAATAATGTTAATGTATTTCTCACAGTTTTGAAGCATAGGAATTATAAAATGAAGATGCTGGCAAATTTGGAGTCTGGTCCACTTCTTGGTTCATAGATTGCACCTTCTTGCTGTGTTTTTGTGTGGTGAAAAGGGCTTCTTTTAAAAGGACACTAATCACATTCATGAAGGCTCTGTTCTCATGATTCAATCACCCCCTGCAAAGGCCCTAGCTCCTAATATCATACATTTCATGATTGGGTTTCAGCATACAAATTTTGCTGGGCATAAACATTCAGACCAAAGCATTAGATGCTGTCTATACTCCATTGCTTTACTCAGTCAGCACAACGATCCACTCATACATTCATTTATTCAACCAGTATTTTCCACGAACCATTTAGAATGCCTTAGTTATATTATTAACAAAACAGATTAATTTCTCCTTCCTTCTTTGAGATAGCGTCATATTACTTAAGACTATATTACTACTCCTGTTATAACTAATAAAATAACTTTTGCAGAGGCGAAAAGTAGTACTACCTTAAAAGTACACTGTGGATGAACACATATCTTGATTTCCAAAAAATTAAAATAAACTGAGGAAAAATAACTTTAACTCTATTTTACAGGAGCAAGTGAGGTTCAGAGACATTAAGATATATTAATTAAGTTATAGTAAATGGTAAAACTGGGGTTCAACACTTTTCAAAGGTTGCTCTTTCCACTGTTCCACTTTTACGTCTAAGGGAACGAAAAAGATCTCCAACAGAATAGATGTTTTTTTCCCACTCCTCCACTTCTTCTCCTCCCTTCTTGTCCTAGCCACCCAATCAGCTCTACATAGTTGAGTGTCCTGTATGACTGAACGGGATGTAGCTCAGAAGGCTCCATTTAGATCTGTAGAACTATTACACTCCCTTTGTATCATACTTCCACTCTACTTTATTTTCTCATAAAATCCTCTGAAGTGAGAGATACATAAGGCAGATACCATTAATTTCATTTTCCAAATGAAGAAGGTAAGGTGGCTAGATGAAATGAATTACTTAAGTCCATAAAAGATATCATTAAAAGAACTAGGTTCAGAAACAAGATTGTAGTACTCTGCTCTCTTCCACCTGACTCTCGGTGTACTTCAGAAATTAAAGTTGACTTGGAAAATCAGGAATGTCTATTAGCGTCTTTCCCCAGAAAATATATCTGTCAGGATTTTCACCCATGCTAGTTAAGAAGATATAGCTGTGGGAAAAACATCTGCTACAAAGATTAAGACCTATAATTAAAAAATCAGAAAATTATCTTTCTGTTGGGAGTATTTGGTTCTGTGTTACCTTTAATTCCAAGACTATAAATGGGGTTAACCAAAGTAATTGAAGCAATTTGAGAAAATATATATGGTCACAGGATCAGGGTGAAAATAATGAAAGCAGATCACTGATACTACTGTTACAGCTAAATAATATAAGCATTTGATTAAGAAAAATCTCAGTCAAACAGGATCAACCAGCATCTTTACTTTTCAAATACTTTTAGGAGAAAATTGTATATATACATTTTCCTTCATAGCACTAAGCTTTCCTCTACCTTTAAACAAAAGCAATTCATACAAGACCTCTTCTATGTCATGTTAGTGCCAATGACCAGCATAACTGTCAAAGCAGCTGGAAAATGAACTAAAGCCATGGGACGGGTCCATTGTCTTGTCAAATAAAGATGTTTAATGATAGAAGAATGTACTGGAAGCAAAGTCAAAATAACATTAGTATTTAGATCTAGTGTGCAATAAATAAATTTGTACCTGCTAACATATCTCATGACTACAAAGATTGCCGTTGTTTGTTTAAATGGTTTAGATAATAAATGAGTAATTAATTCAAAAAGCCAAATTAGCAGCACACATTGGAAAAATGATAATTTGTTATGTGTACCTTTTAACCATTTCACACATTCTCTCAAATAACCCTAATTGACAGAGTTGCCGAACATCAGCAATTATGAACAAGATAAAATTTTAAAAAAAGAGTTTGAAAAAAATCTATACTAAACCTTTCTGTTTAAAGAAGCTTTGATTATATATCTGTGCCCAGGGAATATTACTATCGATGATAAAAAAACATACTGGGCCTTTGAGGTGCAATATGTAAAGTGGTCTATTTTCCTTGTTAATATTCACAGTAGAAAAGAAAGCCTTCATTTGGATGGGTGATGTAGTTTTTCTCTCCCAGAGCTACTAATGGATTAACTGCACAGAGAAAATTGTTGCTGAGGTAGTCTTTGTCTTTATTTAAATTAATGGTTTATGGCTCTTTTTCTTTTTATTTCATTTTGCAACGATCTGTCTTCAAGTTCAAAAATTACTGCACCTTGCTTTATGTCTGAAACTGTTTAAGGATAGACAAAAAATCAAAATTTATTTAGTAGCCTGCGATTCTTTTGCTTCATAACTTTGAAAGCATTTCATTAGCAGGGATAATGGAAATAAAATTAGTGATGAGTCTGTTAGCTGATGGAAAAGTTCACAAAAGCATTTTATTTACCTCATCAAATAGAATACATATGTGTGTATATATAGATATATACGTATATATAATGTATGCATGCATATAACATTTCGTTTTTCTCAAAGGAAAAAATTCCTAAAAGTTGCAAGTAGGCTCTTATGAGGACAGACTTTGTATGTTTATCCTGATAGAAACAAATTTTAAATTTGATTTGTTGCTAGGTTAGTTGCCTGGACAATTTTTGTAACCTCTGTAAGTCTCTGTTTCCTCATCTTCAAGAGAGGATACTACACTTATACCATGGGGTGACTTGAAGAGCAGGTAGAGTAACATGTAATAACTTAGCACAGTATTTGGCACATAATAAGAGCTTACTAATATTATTTATTTGTATTATGTATAAACAATTAACAAATTTGTATGTAGGAAAACTTGTTTTTAAAAGTCAAGGCTGGGTGTGGTGGCTCATGGCTGTAATCCCAGCACTCTGGGAGACTGAGGTGGGCGGATAACTTTAGGTCAGGAGTTCGAAACCAGCTTGGCCAATATGGTGAAACCCTGTCTCTACTAAAAATCCAAAAAAAAAAAAAAAAAAAAAAAAATAGCTGGTCATGGTAACACACGCCTGTGTTCCCAGCTACTTGGGAGGTGGAGACAGGAGAATCGCTTGAACCCAGGAGGCAGAGGTTGTGGTAAGCTGAGATCAAGCCACTGCACTCCATCCTGGGGGACAGAGCAAGACTCCATCTCAAAAAATAGATAAATAATAAATAAAAATAAAAGTCACTAGCTATATATGAGTCTATCAGTTTAAATGAGTATAAACAGTTTATATTTTGTCGACTTCGCAAAGAAAAAATATTAAAATATGTCTATTTTTTCCCACCAAAACACTTGCTGTTTTTGTGAAGAGAATCACGTATCAGTATGAAAACAGTGCATCAGAGCATCAATAATTGAGGCAGCGATAATATATCTACTCTAAATCTTCAATTCCAAGATTGAATATATCCACCATTTAAATACGATTTGAATGTGAGTTAGGTGTGTAAAATATGATTTCAGACTGTTTTTGGCCAAGATTTATGATACTTTTACCTTTTCTCATGTAACATTTAGATGTTTTATTTTAGTTATTTATAGGTATCCATTTGGATAAAAATATTTCAAAATATTCAAACACCACATTTCAAAAATTACAAATAAGTTAAAAAGCATGCAGCAGTAGTAGAAAATGTCATTGATACAGGCAAAGGTATTAGTAGGTTAGCACACATTAGGAAGGAATTGTGGAGACGCAGTAAGTTCACTTTGCTATCAAATGCTAGATTTTATTCATTCTATCTAGCTATATTTTTGTACCTATTAAATATGGCCATGCTTTGTTATACTCTCCACTACTAAGATCAAGGTCCTGAGTGATTGCCACAGCACAGTATTTTTAATTCTCAAAAAGGTCCTAAATCATATGCTGAAGATATTTCCAAAGAACCAAATAAATTATCACATATGAATACATTTTTTCTTTAAAGTAAAAGATTTAGGTTTTGCTTTAGTTCCTTAGAGCAGTGATTAAAAAAAAAAAAGCTGAAGGATGCATTTTCTTATCTTTATGGCTACTATTATAAATTCCCCAGATCTGCTAACTATGACCTTCTTCTTGCCTCCATTCTTATGAATTAGTCCAGAGAACACTGAAGAACAAGAATATAAACAGAGGCAATGAAGATAGATGGGGCATCAAAGAACCAATCTAGGAGGGGAGTTTTACAACTTGAGCTTCTGATGCTCTTAGAACAGTGTCATTAGCAGTACTAATTACTTTTTCCAAGCCATTAGATTGTTTTCCTATTCTCAAAGACTGCCATTGCTTACATTTCCAAATTTTTACATTTTCTTCTAGTTTACTTCCCATTTGGCCTGATTTTATTTTTTAAAAAAATTATTATTTAGGTATTTAAAAAGACTTGTTTCTAAAATCTGTTCAATCATTTGATATGTTATTTTGTATCGATTACATAATGATATATATACTAGTGATACCTAAAATATTTTAATTTGAAAAATAAATGAAAGTGAACACTTACAGATTTCACACATTATTTCCAAAGTATATGCATCACAATTTTTTATACTCTATTTTATTAGTTTTTAATTTTATAGGTATGTGGCAGTGTATATATATTTATGGGGTATATTTATAGTATATATATATTTATGGGGTACATGAAATATTTTGATACAAGCGTACCATGTGTAATATTCACATCAGGGAAAATAGGGTATCATTGCCTTAAGAATTTATCATTTCTTTTTGTTATAAGGATTCCAATTATAGTCTTTCAGTTATTCTTAAATGTACAATAAATTGTTGTTGACTGCAGTCACTGTTATGGTATCAAATAGTAGATCTTATTCATTCTATCTAGCTATATTTTTTTCCTATTAAATATGGCAATTCCCTGTCACACCCCTCACTACTCTTCCCAGCCTCTGGTAACCATCACTCGAATCTCTATCTCTGTGAGCTCAGTTGTTTTAATTTTCAGCTCCCACAAATGAGTGAGAACATGCAAAGTTTGCCTTTTGTGTGCTCGGCTTAGGTTACTTAAGATAATGCCCTCCAGTTCCATTCATGTTGTTGCAAATGACAGGATCTCATTCTCTTTTATGGCTGAATATTACTCCATTGTGTATATGTGCCATAGTTTTGTTTGGACATTACATATTTATCCTTACACTGATACTTTATTTTTTAAATAATTTCTGATGCTGCTTTTTCATACTTATTACTTTTTCCTCAGAAAAGTCCCATTTCACAATTTCACAGTGCAATAAGAAGCCTATCTGATAGTGAGTAGAATTCAGATTGTTGTTATTATTATATTGAATCCCTTTCTTTGTATTTACAAAGATTATGGCGTTTCTAATCGTATCAACACTTTCAATAAATGTGATTCCTAGTCTTCTAAAGGATACTTCTAAAGGATAATGGTGATGAATGCAGCGACAGAGTCTGAATGGTCCTTCCTAGCACTCTCACTGAAGACTGCCTAATCAGCACTGGCTGCTGTTACTTTTCTCTGCAAGCTTAGTCTCTTCCAGGAATGACAGGTGGTAGGTAATCCTGGGAAGTCAAGAGGCTCCTTGAAGCTTGGACTGATTAGAGCACAAACCGTGAGCTGTTGAAATCTGGTCTCTGAACAGGAGAGTTTTTGACATGAAGCTGCTCTAGAGTGCTGTAGGGCTGGATCCAGATCTGGTGATTCTGCCTGTTTCCATGAAAACAGCAGAATCTTCAAAAATGCTCAGGCTGCTTGTCGACTCCTCTAATAAAACTTCTCTTGCTATTATACAGAATCTTAAGCAAAAAGAATTGGCATCCACCTTTTATGAGTTTCAATAAACCTTGTGATTTAAATAGTTTCATCATTGATGACAGTCTTTGTATGAGGCTACAAGGGAGTCGCTCCTCGAGTGCCCATTAGTATGTGGTGGAAGGACAGCAGGTCAATACTAAGGCTAGGGGTGAATTTCTGCTGGTGCCTTTTTGCCTCAGAGCAGCGGTCTTTTCGGTGTTCATGTCATAGATTGCCGAGGCCCCCTCGTTTTATAACGTTTTGTCTCAGACTCCCGCCTGTAAACAGTACACATCTTTCTCCCTCACTTTAGCTGCTCATCATTGAGGCTGTCATTGATCAGACATCCTAAACTTTCTCATTGAGACTAGGGCTCCGAGGGTTACATGGGTTCCAATTATTATCCTGGCTGCAGTGTAGATATCCATCACCGAGATGGGGCACCTAGCTGCTGAGCAGCCAGAAAAAACTTTCTCCTTACCTTTGGCATCTGCCATGAGTCTAAATACTGATTTAGGAATCTTTACGGCAGAGAACAGGCTCTTAATCTCCGGCCCCATCCCCCACCGCGCCCACCCAGCCCGCATACACCCTCGAAGCCACCTTTCCGCAGACCCCTCCTCTGTCCTGTCCTTGACTCCAGTTAACCTGGAGATGCTGGTTCTGGGAACTCCTAGAGGCTCTGCTGCCGCCTCCGCCCGCTCTGCGTTCCCCGCCTGAGCGCTGGATTATTCCAGTCTTTGAGCATGGCAGATTTCCACCGGATGACATCATGGGAGCCCAGTGAATGCCGGCTCAGAGAGGGGACGGAGAAGGGGAGGGGGGAGCAGAGGAGGGGAGAGGACTGGGGGAGCGGAGCCAGAGCCGGGCTGCCTGCCACCCGACAGCTCGTCCGCTAGCTGGGGAGGAGCGCTCCACCTGCAACTGACAAAGGATGGGAGAATGCCCGCGCCCCGGGATGCCGGCCGCGCGCAGCCTGGCGGCCGCCTGAGCCACTTCACCCTCCGCCGGTGAGTAACCGCAAACATCTTTCATTCAATGAATGAATTCTCTCCGGTTGGGAGTCCTGGGCGGCTTGTCCCTGACCCCGAGCGGGGCTTGGCACAGCACCAGCCCCGAAGGACAGGCAGCAGGTGCCTTTGCCTGGTGGGTCCACCGGGGAGCGTGGCTGGGGTTCGCGGCGGGTGCTGCCACCCAACCTGCTGGCGGCGGGTTCGCCCGGTAGGTGCCTCTCTGGTGAGTGGAAGCGGCTCCAGCCCGCCGCCTGGGGTAGTTGCTACTATTGGCCCCCCTGCGCCCGCCCTGCGCGCGCACCTATTCTGGCGGATCTCCAGTGCGCGGCGCGCTGTTTACACCGGCGTGGTACTAGTCACCCAGCCGCACCCCTCGGAAAGCGCGGAATCGATGACAGTCACTTCACAGGCTCACACGCTCCCACTGTGGGCTTGAGGGAAACGGGCACCGATTACCAAGGGAGAGCACTCATTACGGAAGACTCAGGGCAGCCTTTGTCTTGGGTTTAGCGCTGATGCGCTCATCCCTGAGTCAAGCTCACTGCAAGTGTTGGTCCGATTCCGGTTCCCAGCAACCGCCCTCCTGGGCGAGAAATATCATTGTTCCTGCGGCTGGCGGGACTGAGAGCTGGGACTTAAGACGCCAGGAGGGTCCTGCGCTCACGGGTGAGTGTCGAAGTTATCCAGGTGCTGACCGAGCTTCTGGAGCTCCAGGAAGTGAAGTGGCGGTCTAGGCAGAGAGACGCCCAAGTTTTATTCCCAAGTGGTGTGAGGAAAATGGCAAAGTTAGGGAGACTCACTGTCGCTCTTTTCTCTGGTTTCTGAAGCGCTAATTTTGGAGATTATTTGTGACAGGTGGGATGAAGTCAGAGGCAGGGCCAATATGTAGTTAGAGGGCCTCACCTTTTCCTGGCAACTCTTTTTGTTATTAAGTAATTCCAGAAAAGATTTTCTTGCTAAACATTTTTGAAATCAACATGTTTTCTGTTACAGAGATCTGTGAGTTTAAGGAAAAAAGATTCTGAACCTGCTCAGGCACCTTAGTTTAGAGTTGTCTCGCCTATAAGTGCTATATAGCCAACGTGCCAACACCCACACCCCCTGGCTTTTTGCCTGGCGGACACACGTTTTACTGATCTCCTTGTTTAGGAGGTCCAATTTTCCAGATCACAAGGAAGCGGTGGTACCTATCAGAACGTCTCTTTTAACGTCAATTTGTTCACAAATGAAATATTTTGTGAAAAATATGAAAAGAAGTGAAAGTTTGCTACCTCGGGGATTAGTTACTTTTTTTGAGTTTTCATCCACTACAACAGAAAATATTTAAAATGTAAAGTCATTTTTTAATTTATGAATTTAATGTATATTAAATGTAACTAATCCCTGAACATTAAGGAGGTTCTTCGTATACAAGTTTGGTATTCCAGCGTCTAACATAAGGCTATGGTATAAGAAAGTAACAATCACAATTATAATTCAAAGAGTCATTTTATTTTTCTTAAAAGAGGCTTACTGATTTTTCTTCAGATAGTCTCTTTCTTTTTCATTTAAAGATAGTTGATTCGAAGCTTTTCTAAAACAGAGGATCAAAATAATTTTTCACCATTAGTGATTGCTCTTTTGATAAAGCTTGAGTCTTTTCAGAACAGATATATAGAAAATTATTGGAATAATCAATGTGGTGGAAGTAAAAAAGGAACTGGGTGAGATAATACAGGGAGGCTTTACTAAATATGAATGGTGGCACTATCAGAAGGTGCTGTGTCAGTTTTGATTTTGGAAAAGCTCATTGTAGCTTTTACATGCTTGTCTCTCCTGGGAAGTGCATAATTATATGTCTGATTATGTCACGTTATGTTGAGAGACCAATGTTATGAGCAAAGAGCTTGTTTTTTCAGGACGTATGGAGTTATCAGCAATGTTGTCTTTTGCGATTCAGAAATTATTTTATTCTTTCTTGGCTACTTGTCAAAATAGGCTCCACCGTTTCATCCAAAGTTTTCTTTCTAACTTTGTTGTACTCATGTTTTTATAATAAAGCATATGGGGTTTTACTTTAAGGCTCTTCAAGAACCTGTTGCTCATGTTGACTGTTTTCCTCAAGTATTGTAATAGCAAAAACTGTTTTTGAAATAGATCAGTGAACATATGACCTGCTGACATGCTTACATTATGGGGTATGTGCTAAATAAAAGGCCACATTTACATACAATGTGTATATAGTTCCGATTAGATAATCAGCTAGCAGTGATCAACAGGAGGAACCTGGTATTTGGCCCATGGTTTTTGGCAAATGATATTACCTTTAATGATAAGATGTTTTACCTCCTTTATATGGTAAATAAAATGTATATTGAAGAGAACAGATTATATTTTATATATGAAATCTTTAATTTTGTTTCAAAGATATTTTATCCGAGAAAGTCAGAAGTACACAGATTCTTCACTCCACATTCACTAGAATACTGAGAAAAGTTCTCAGAATGTATCCGCATATAATAAATATGTATAATTTGATTTATTTGATAGCCAGTACAATATTATTTTTTAAACCACATGGAGTAAAATAGTGTCCTTGAACTAGAGATTATTCTTATAATGTTCTTTAATGTTTTCACAAAACCTTTGCCTATTTTGTTGCACAAGGACTCTTAACTGGGCAAGGTGAGAAAGAGGAGGAAGTTGCATTATAGGACAAAAATAAAGCCATAGTACAAAGCCCAGGGCAGGCAGTAGTGATGTTCCAAGGTCACAGAAAAAAGCATGATGTCAGGACACTGCGAAATATCCATGAAAAGATCCCGTATGAAGAATAAGTTTATGCTATTTGATGACCTCTTGCTTTCATTGTTCCAGTCTGTGATTTAACAGATACTTTAGGACCTCTATGATACGGTGAGACTTCCTTTACCTTCCTTGAGGCAAAATTGTCTTGAACTCAATCAGGAGATTGTCTTCTGGGCTTTTACATGGTGTAATTCAAATTCTAGCTTAAGGATGTTTTATGGATCACAAAACATTGTAGCTTTCACTTTCCTGTAGGCCTTTGATATGGAAATTGGTTAGTAAAAATTTGGCTGAAAGGTTTTTGCATCCTAGCCTTTTCTGGAACTACAAGACTGAAAGTCAACAGTTATAGTGTTGTTGAAAATATTTAGGAGTATGGTGATCTAATATGTAGAGGGTTAAAATAATACTGTTAATGTAGTTTTAAAAATAAAATAAAAAATATTTAGGACAAATTCTCTGAAGCCGCAATTATCCCTTTGCTATATATTGGGTGAATTTTGCAATTTGTGACTTCCCTGGGATACTATTAATTCATTTCTACTTCCTAGTGTCTCAGTGATGAACAGTGGTAGGAAATATGTGTTCTAGTTTTGACTTTGTCATCTACTTAAGGAGTAGATGTTTGCAGAGTCTGCAAACCTTAGTTTCATTTTACATACAATAAAGATGATAATATCTGCCTTGCCTTTCTCATGGGGGATAGTGCATAGCAAATGAACTAGTATAGAAAAATGATTTGGAAAATACAGGAGGACCTATCTGACAAATATTATGCATTAATGAACTTAATCACTTAAATTTTTAATTAGTTTCAGTTAAAGAAGTAAATTGATAGAGGTGAACCTCATGTGTGATTTCTATTTTATTAGGTTGGTGCAAAAGTAACTGTGGTTTTAGAATATCTGGTATGTTAAATTTGTGGCATTCTTGCCAATTCATTTATTATATAATTTATTCATAAAAATTATGAAGTAAGTGGTTATGCATTTTTTATTGAAAATGTGCTGGCAACGAATTCACTCATTTTTGTATGTCCGAAAATATTTTTAAATAAATGTAATTTTTAAAGCTGAGTATAGCATTTTTGTTTGGCAGTTTTTTCTTTCAACACTTTGTTATTTTCATTTATTTATTTTTGAGACAGAGAGGCTCTGTCACCCAGGCTGGAGTGCAGTGGTGCAATCTCTGCTCACTGAAACCTCTGACTCCCAGGATCAAGCATATCTTGTCCCTCAGCCTCCTGATTAACACAATGCCTAGCTAATTTTTATAATTTTAGCATAGATGTAATTTCGACTTGTTGGCCAAGCCGGTCTCAAACTCCTGGACTCAAGTGATCTGCCCGCCTCAGCCTCCCAAAGTGCTGGGATTACAGGCATGAGCCACTGTGCCCAGCCGACATTTGTTATTCTTTTGACTTCTCACTTTCATTAAACCATCAGTCATATTGTTGCTCTGAGGGTAAATGTATCTTTGTCTCCGGGTGATTTTACAATTTTTCATTTTTTCTTTAGTTTCCTATGATATTGCTAGGATTTTTTTTTTTGTATTTATTCTCCTTCAAGTTTGCAGAGCTTCTTGAATTTGTGGATTGTTATCTTTCATCAGGTGAAATTCATTGGTGAATTCTTAACTGTTATCTTTTCATATGTAGTTCTACTTCATTGTGTCTTTTTTCTTTTTCTGAGATCTGAGTTACGTGTTTGTAGATGGTTTCACTGTACCCAACATGCCCCCTGTACCTGTTTTACTATTTTCTACTTTTTTTCTCTCTCGTGCTTGGTTGAGTATCCTTTTGACCTTCTCTTTAGTTTACTATCCTCCTTCTACACTATGCCTATTATACTGCCAAGCTCATCCATAGGTTATTACTGTAGTTATTGTATTTTTTTCAATATCCAAGTGTACATCTGATTTTTTTCTATAGATTCCAATTATCTGTTTTCTCTATCTTTTCTTCTATGACTTTGAGCATGTTAATCATCCTTATTCTAAGGTTTTAGTCCACTAATGTCAATAACTGTTGCTGTGAGCCTCTTTTCAGCATCTCTTTACTCTTAATTTTAGTTATTATATATAAAAATTATGAAGGCTCGCCCAGGCACAGTGGCTCATGCCAGTAATCCCAGCACTTTGGGAGGCTGAGGCAGGTGGATCACCTGAGATCAGGAGTTCAAGACTAGCCTGGCCAATATGGTGAAACCCCATCTCTACTAAAAATACAAAAAATTAGCGGTGTGGTGGTGGGTGCCGGAACTCTCAGCTACTCAGTAGGCTGAGGCAGGAGACTCACTTGAACCTGGGAGGCAGAGGTTTCAGTGAGCCAAGATTGTGCCACTGCACTTAAGCTTGGGCAACAGAGTGAGACTTCATGACACACAAAAAAATTGTAAAGGCTCCAGATGATCTATACATCTCCAAAGAGGTGTCGACATTTCCTCTGCTAGACAGATACGGTGGGGGAGGTAGCCAATGGTTGTAATCCACACAGCGACTGAGCTGAGTCACGAGTTGTTAGATTTCTGGGCTCCCAGCTGCCAAGTCGTAGATATCGTGAGCCTCTACTCGTGCATTTACAGACCCTCAGTACAATCCAGGACAAGACTCCTGAGACTCCTGCTCTTTCCACAAGCTTCCATCTCAGTGTCTTAGCCTCCACTCGTATATGTAACTTCAGCTTTACCAAATCTCATATGCTATACCTTTTATTTCTCATTGGGCTCTTGGCCCCTCATATACCTAATTTTGTCACTCCAGCCCCTCAAGACTGCCAAAATCTCTGCTAGATTCTCTGTCTCACAGAGCAGTGAGACAGAGTGGTCCTCTGCTCAGGCAAAGCCCATATTTTCAGTCTCTCACTGTCTTTCCAGATTGGCAGTTGCCCCCACTCTTCATTCCAGGGGGAAATATATGCTCTGAAAAGTCACCTACCTCTTTGATACTTCTCCCATCTAGAATCTTGAAGCTTCTAGTCTTTACCTATTCTGAAGCTCCACCAGGTTTTATCAGAATTTTGTCCTTATATCTGGCTTTTCTAGTTATTGTTGACCAAAATTATCAACTGAAATGGGTCACTATTTTTAACTGATTTTAAACATAGATGTACAGGGATCAAAGATCATTACTTGGTGGTAAAACTGGAGTTAGTAGTCCCATTCCACAGCCTCCTAGGCAATACAGCTAACTTCAAATGTATTTTTAAAAGTGTTGTAAAAAGAAGCCAGATTCTATCAAGCAGTTATTAATATATAATGTGCTACTTTATATTGGGATAGTTTGTCTATTTTTAAAATTTTAAGGTAAATTTTTGTGACAGTGAAGACCAGTGATTCAAATAGCCAGTAAATTCAAGTTTTTAGTAACTGTCATAATAAATTGGTAAAATTTTTGTTTCTTTTAGGACTGATACACACTCAGAAATACAGACACATACACATGTGTGTATGTGTATGTGTGTATAAAAAGTAAGTCTCCTTTCCTGAATGCAAGCACTCCATGGTTAATGAATCATTCTAACTTACAAATAAGCACTATGTTTACGGAGTGAAAAATGTGTGAAGTCTCTTCTTAGAAACAACTGTCCTATTTTTCCAACTGTTGCTCTGAAAAGCAACTGATACAGACTGATTTCTTGTGATATGCATATAATAGTGTCAACAAGCTAGTACTATGCTGATCTCTTTTCTTATTGGTATATGGATAAAACTCAGAATGCATTTCTAGACCAATTCACAGAAATATAGTTAATTCAGTTCATACCTAAAGTAGATTGTTAGAGATATACGATCTGAATTCACTATGCTTTTGTGGATTGACCTGAAATTTTTCTTAAGTTTGTTTAGTGATGGATGAAGACTAATGTTGAACTATTATATGTAATGCTATTTTTGAGTGAATTGTGTATTCCAGATAACATATTAGAAATCACTGACTATCTGGGACACAATGATTGGAAGTCAGAGAATGCCTGGAATGGATTCTTCCACCTGCCTTCCGTTCAGTGTCCTAAGGCACATTAGGAGATTCATGGAGGCTTGATGAGAGTGATAAATTAGGTACTGACATTGAGTCTCATTGTTTGGGGCTGACTGTGGTGAGTAATGATTTGATTCTCACACGTTTTTTGGGCCCTGCCTTATGTTCTGTCAGCTTCACATCCTCTTCTGGCTCTGGCTCTGGCAATCATAGGCAGGCTTTGACTCAGTTGTGCTATTTCCCATCTCAAGCTTGCGCTAAGTATCTTTCACTTTCGTCTCTGTGACTTTACTAGCATGTCTTATCTCTCCCCCCCTGCTTCTGACCGTGGTCTATGTAGCCTGGAAGTAAGGAGGCGCTAACACCACTGTGGAGCCTCGCAGTCAGTGGGAATGGGTGGATAGTTCTGAGATGCATTCTGTAGCTCCTCAGAAGGTCCATGTGGGAAGGAACCTCAACTGGCCATGGAAGTGACCCAACTCCATGCACCTATATTAACCTTTACTCTCTCCCTGGTTCTCTTTACCCAGTGACCCCTCATACTCTCCAGGATCACCTTCTGTTATTTGCACATAATTTTTTAGTTCAGACTCTGCTTTTGAAGATCATCTGGCCTAAGATTTATGACTTTTCCTCTCTAGAGAAAAATAAATAAGAGAAAGGAAAAGAAGCAGAACTAAATCATAAGCCACATGCATTACAAGGAGAGAAAAATAATAAGAAAGAAGATAAAACATGTATTTTCAGAGCCAGTCAATTCAAGTTCTTGATAACTAAACATAATAAATTTTTAAATTTTATTTATAAATTTTATTTTATTTACAAATCTGTCATCTTTCAGGTTACCAAATGAGACCATTTAAATAATTTTTCTAGTAACTATGAGTGATCTGTTGACATCATGATTAATTTCTATCTCTTCCTTCTTTTTCACTGTCCTATAATATGTATTTGTTGGCAGCCTACGCTCAGCACCCAGCTAGCTCCTGGTAATGTAACGATGAGTGAGAAATGTGGCATGATTCCTGCCTCTTTGGAAATTTTTATTTCTATGAAATTAATTAAATAATCACACAAGTCAGTGCACATACGCAAAAGTGAGTATAATGAAGGACACACGCACGCTAATGGGAAAACCTATTAGAGGGGAGTTTGACACAGCCAGGTAGGTCTGGGCAAGCCTCCTTGAGGAAGTGACATTTGAGCTGACATCTGAAGGAAGAAAGAGTTAATTAGGTGCAGAGAAAAGAGAAAAATTTTCTAACAGAGGGACAAATGAAGCCTGTTCAAGGTCCTATTGTTGGGGGAAGCTTGAAAGACTCACAGTCAGAGGGAGTGTGATGGGGGCGAAAGAGACGTACCAAACATAAGGGACTTTCACAAAATATTTGACATAGTAAGGAATGAATTTGTGTGTGTGTGTGTGTGTGTGTGTGTGTGTGTGTGTGTGTGTGTATGTAATGGGGGGGGCAGTAAAAAGGTCCTAACAAATATAGAGACCATCTATTGGCAAAAAAGAAATGTATGAATCTGGGAAGAATGTTGTAGAGAATATGCAGCCTAGCAAATATTAAGAGTTATGAACATTTGAATCAAATAAAATTTGTAGGAATGATGACTTAGAGAATTTCTAAAGAAATAGAATTAAAAGAAAGGGGAATGAGCTATTTATTTATTACTCAATGTATTTGTTCTAGCTCATAGGGATGATACCTTAAAGACTGCCTACAAGGCTTTTAAGTTCTATATATTAATTTTTAGAGTGGCAAAATTGTGGGTAGATTTATTTTTAAACATAATATTTCAGGTAAAATTTTACTTAAGATTTATTTGAACGGTGTAACACAAAAAGGTCTATATAAATGTTACTGAAGCATGGCACATAGCCACATTTAATTATTCATTCTGGAATTAGCTTTTGTATTTAGGTTTTAATGAAGTTAAATTGCCTCTATACTCACATAAGTTTGGATTTTGGTTCTGCTAATTTCTCCCAAATTTGAAATTCAATCAATTAGAGACAAATTATTTTCCACTTAGAGCTATATTTCCTTTAATATTTCTTAGCAACTTTGTTTTCATGGAACCCAAAGTCACGTCCCAGGCACACTGTGAAATGATCCTTTAATATTTAGCATAACGTATACGAGTTCTTGCCCAGCTATCTTTCCTTTTTAATGAGATAACTTGGTTTATTTATAGCTTAGTTTTAAAACTTACTCTTTTATGAAATCTTTTAACCTCAAGAATATGTCTAATTTTAGAAGCCTTTAAAAATAAATGGATAAACAAGTATTTACTCAGTAACTACCAGGAAAGAAGATTCTGTGCCATGAACAATGGCAGAGAATTAAAGAGACATGGGGACTCAATTTGACGGACTATTAAGATAGTAAGTGACAAGTATAACATAAAAGGAAAAGTCTGAGACTTTTTGGTTTGTTCCTTGCAACACTCACGGTAGAGAAGATGAGTGTTAAGAAGTGATACTAGATGCTATTTCTATAGCTTTTGTTATGAGGATGAGCCATAGCTGTCAATTTTCAGAAATTGTTAAAAATGATGCAGAAGGCTTTAATTTTTTTAAACATACATGACCCAGTAATGTGAAAAACAAAGACAATATTTATTTTACAAATCAGAAGTATTTTCAACTGTTAGTGGTCATAGGACTACAGTTAGCTTTTTGTCTTACTTTTTATTTCCCAAATACATTTAATAATAATAAGACTGTATTATTATCATAATAACAATTTAAATAAATCTTGGATTAAAAGATGAATATTAAAGCAAAACTTAAAAAATGTTGACTTCTGCTAAATCTAATTCGTTTTCATGTGGATTTTAAAAATACTTTTCTGAGTATATATTCATAATAAAAAAATTATATGTATAGGAAAAAATGATGTGAAAATAATCCTGTTTCATGATAATTTATATTTTGTGGCAACATGTCTAATCTGAACCTTTATTTGAAAAATGTCCCTCAAAACAGTGTAAGAGAGAACATGTGCTGATAAACTGTTTTAAAGAAATTGTTGGTTATTAATTATTAGAACTTAATTATTTTTATAAACAACGAAGAGAACAATTTCATGGTTCATATAGCTAAATTTTACTTCCGTGTGTTTTCATGGTGATGAAGGAGTAATCTACATTTTTACCTCCCATTTTTTCATGGTGGGAAAAACTCAGTAGATTATGGATTGTGAACTGACAAGGCCCTCAGTCCCTCTTGGGCTCCTATTCACTTAACAGTGAGTGTGGTGTAATCACCACATGGGTACTGGGAGATGCATGCCTTTAGAGACAGAATATTTTTATAGTGGTTCTTTCTGGATGCCAGAAAATTATCATAATTTCCTTAGGAAATTTTTTTGTTATATAAAGTGGTTTTTGGGCCAGGCGCAATGGCTTACACCTGTAATCCTAGCACTTTGGGAGGCAGAAGCAGGCAGGTCACTAGAGATGAGGAGTTTAAGACCAGGTGAAACCCTGTCTCTACTAAAAATACAAATATTATCTGAGCGTGGTGGCGCACACCTGTAATCTCAGCTACTGGGTAGGTTGAGGCAGGAGAATCACTTGAACCTGGGAGGTGGAGGTGGCAGTGAGCCAAGATTACGCCATTGTACTCCAGCCTGGTGGCAGAGTGAGACTCATCTCAAAAACAAAAAACAACAAATAAACAAACAACAACAACAAATAAAGTGGTTTTTGGCATTAATTTTAAATGGAAAGATTCCGTTTCTCTGTTAGAAGAATGAGAAGCACGTGGTAGTTGGAGAAGCTCAAACTCTAGGCCATATTCAGCTGGGTTGAAATCTCCATTCACTAGTGAGATGATACTGGTCAAGTTGCTTAACTTGTTAGAATGCTGGTTTCCTTATCTGCAAAATGCAGATAATAGTATTTTCTCAGTAGCAAGGTTGTTTTGAGGATTAAAGGTAGTAAGAAAATTCCCAGGCTCATGCCTGTCATTCCAACACTTTGGGAGACTGAGGCAGGCGGATCATGAGATCAGGAGATTAAGACCATCCTGGTCAACATGGTAAAACCCTGTCTCTATTAAAAATACAAAAAAAATTAGCTGGGAGTGGTGGCTCATGCCTGTAGTCCCAGCTACTGGGAGGCTGAGGCAGGAGAATTGTTTGAACCCAGGAGGCAGAGCTTGCAGTGAGCCAAGATTGCACCACTGCACTACAGCCTGGGTGACAGTGTGAGACTCCGTCCCAAAAAAAAAAAGAAAAAGAAAAACAAAAGAAAAGAAAATTCCCTAATAAACAGTAAGTATTTAATAGCGGTTCATACCATCATTAAAGCAAATATACATATTCTTTAAATTCTCAGGCATGGTTTGATTTTTATAAGATAAATGATATACGTTTTAAGATTTCAGTTATCTTGCCACTTTTTAGACATGAAGGAAATGAGAGGATTTATTTTCTTGAGAAACTAAAGAGAGGTGACCACCACCACCACTACTACCAACTGAATGAATAAATAAATGAATCAATTAGTGAATAAATAATAATGATTGATATCATTTTGTAGTGAGCATTTTATTTTTCCTTTTTCTCTTCCTATATTTTTAAAATTTTCAGTACTGAGACCCTATCACTTTAATAATGGTAATATAAAGGAAACTTTATTTCAAAAATAAATTAATTGTATAATTATTAGTTCATGAAACATGTACAACACATTCAATCTGATATCTGAGGGTGTTTTCACCATGCTATAGCAGAGTAATAAACACAATGCAAAATAAAATAACAAATGTGGATTTCTTTCAATGGTTTAGAGCTGTAAACTATGAGGTAAAATATGTTTATTATAAAAAATTAAATATAGAAATATTAAGACTGAAAAGTGAATATCTCCCATTCAATTATCTCCCAACTTAAATATATTGACTTCTTTCCAGAGATGTATCTAATATATATATTTATGCTAACATATATTAGACTATAACATTTCAATGAATATGTATTATACTGTGTTAGCTTTTCATAGTCACTTTCTGCTATCTTTTTCATGTCAACACAGTCTACTTACTGTGCAGTATTACATTTCTGGAGGCGTTGAGCAATTGCGCTTCTAGAAAAACGTTTTGTATATCGGCCCAAAAAGACATGTATGTATGGCAATGTCATTTGCATTAATTTAAAGATTCTAGATAATGATTAATCATGATATTTTGATGCAATTTAATACTATACAGAAGTTAAAATGAAGGGAAAATTCACATGTCAACATTGATCAGTCTGTAAAATATAATTTGAGTGAAAAAAGTTGCAAAGGATAATCGTAATGTATAAACGATACATCACTTTTGCAAACATTATAATCAAAAAGCAATTCTCTACATTAGTTATAGGTACTTAAATAAGAGTAACATTATGAAAATGTTGTAGTGGTGTCAAAAGAGCAGTTTCTATCTTCAGCAAATCTTTACAGATCTGCCTATCTGTCCATGTTGGTTAGAGCAATTTACATGTCCATTAGAAATGTGCAACATATTATCAAACATTTTTGTTTTTGCATCCATATTTTTAAATGTCCCACTGATTTTTTCCCTCATTGGTGCTATTGAGCATCTTTTTATGTATATAAGATGAGCTTTTCATGTATATAAGATAAGACGAACATCTTTTCATGTATGTAAGACGAACATCTTTTCATGTATGTAAGACGAACATCTTTTCATGTATATGAGACATCACTTAAGTCCTCTTTTGCAGATTGACTTTTACATTTTGTTATTCTCCATTGGTTTGAATTTTTTAAACGAATTTTTAAGAATTTTTGTATGCTCTAAGCACTAACTTTTTGTCATTTATATGTGTTGGAATATTTTCCTGCATTCTGTCCCTTGTTTTTAAGTTGTGTTACTATGTCTTTTTGTACAAGATATTGAAATTTTATTATGCTCAATTTTATCATCCTTTTCTTTTACAAATTGAGTATTTCTTGTTGAAGTAGTCTTTTCTTACTTAGAGACTGTAAAAATCTTCACTTAGTTTTCCACTAAAGGTTTAACATGTTTAGCATTATGGTTTTGGCTAGTTGGAATGTATTTTTGTAGTCGTTTTGGAAATAGAGATTAACCCTTCCCCACCCCCAAATGTACAGCCAATTGTTCTAGTTTAATTTTTTCCACTGATTTGTAAGGCTAACTCTGACATATCTAAGTGCCATGTATTTATATCTGTTCTTGGTTCTCTATTGTATTCCATTGGTTTGTCTAATCCTTTGCCAATTTAATACTTGATTATTTAATCCTTTTAACATTATAGAAAAACTTTATGTCTATTAGGATGAATTCTTCTCCTTATTCTCGTTCTTTAAAATTTTCTTGGCTGGTCTCACAAACTTTGCCATATTATCATAGAGTCTTCTTTTTATATTTATATTTATATATTTTTAAATTATTTATTTATTTATTTTTGAGATAGAGTCTTACACTGTGACCCAGGCTCGAGTATAGTGGCAAGATCTTGGCTCACTGCAACCTCCACCTCCTGGGCTCAAGAGATTTTCCTGTTTTAGCCTCCCGAGTAGCTGGGACTATGGGGGTGCTATACCACGCCCAGCTAATTTTTGTATTTTTAGTAGAGAACGAGTTTTGCCATGCTGGCCAGGTTGGTCTCAAACTCCTGACGTAGGGTGATCTGCCTGCCTGGGTCTCCCTAAGTGCTGGGATTATAGGCATGAGCCACTGTGCCCAGCCAGAGTTTGGCTTCTAAATTCCATGAAATAGTCTATGTGATAAATATTCTTTGGTTGCTTATTTAGAGCCATTTTCCATGGAGCTGCAACTCCTGCACTTCTTTGGCTTCTAACTTCTAGTTGGATTTGGCTAATGTAAGATACTACCAGGAGACTGTGGTGAGAAAGAATGGTAAGGGCATTCATTCCTCTGGTCCCTCTCTGCCTCTTAGCAGGTGTGGAAGTGAATTCATACAATGATGGCCATGGCTCCTCTATTTCAACGTTCCAGTTCTATTTGGATTTCTATAACACTGTTTCTTCCCTTAGCCCCAGCAGGCCTGAGAGATTGTGGTGGTTGTAGTAAAGGTGATAGAGATAACTACTTTCTTCTTTTCACCCTGACCGCATTTCTTAGTCCCTTTTTCTTAGAAAAAGTGATATCTTTTTCCTCCAAGCCTTCTGACATACACTCTGTTGAGATTGGAAGGTCATTAGGTTTATAGATCAATTTGAGACAGCTGTCATTTTTATGATAGCGCTTTCCTGTCCATATATTTGTTACACAACTCCATTTATCTAACTCTTCTTACATGTGCTGCAATGATGGTGTAATGAATGTCTTCTGTGAAGATCTTGCTTGGCTTTGAGATTTATTCCCAGGATTATTGTTTTTGTTGTGATTATGAATAAGGTATTTAAAAAGACATGTTCTAAATGTTTATTGATGATGTATATTGATTTTTACGTGTTGATTTTCATCCAGCAACTTTACTAAACTATTTGATTTCTTCTCATAGTTTACTCGAGGTTCTATTGTATAGGCTAGATAGATAATTGTGTTTTCTGTGTATAATATTAACAACTTACTCTTTCGAAAGACAGGCTTTCAATGGGGTAGTTTATTTAATCCTCAATCTTATGGTAGAGGTACTTTATAATACATAAGTACATTATAGTACATTAATACATTATAGGTACATTATAGTACATATGTATGTATGTAAGTACATATATTGATACATATGTATGTACCTTTTTTCTTTGAAGAAGGGTTCCCAGAGTTTCGGTGATTACAGCAACTTGACAAAGCATGCAATTGGTAGTTATTACTATTTTATTTCTGTGTAAGGAAATCTAACCACAGAAATATGAAACAATCTGATTAAAACGACACAGCTAGTAAGTGGCAGGTGCAGGAAATTAAACTTGTGTTCACTTTGATGCTCTTGAAATCATAGTATCCAATTTTGAAATTGCCTTATTGTCTTTTCAAGTCTTTATGCCTTTATTTTTCTCTCCATAGCACAGTAGTGGAAAGACATACAAAGTTGTAGTAAAGAGATTAATGTAGACACGGAGAAGAACTGCCCAATCCCCCTTCAAGGGGAATTCAGCTACTGCCCAGCTGAAGGGAATGCTTTCAGTGGGAAGCTTTCAGCTGTGAACCTCTCTAGCTCTGTCTCAGCTGCCAAGAGCCACCTAGACCCAGGTTACACCACCCACCTCATCCCTGGAGCAGCCCACTTACCTCGGAGAGAGGGAGCTGATATAAACGTTCAGCTATAGGACAACTCTAATGGACCCTTGCTTGGATGGATGGGATGAGACTTTGCTGGCCTGCAGCACAGTTCTGTCTCTCCCTCATCCAATTAGAACTCCTATTGTTTCTAAAGTGTTTGTGTCTAATAGACATTTTGTACCACGACTCTTGACAACATCTGCTTATAGAGACCCCAGCTTGCAGTAAGGTTGAAAGCTGGTATCATAGCCTTTTCCTTGGTTTAAAGTAAACACTTCTAATATGTCACAATTTAATTAAGTTTCTTTTTCTCCTTACTAGAGGAGTCATATTTATTTTCTGGTGAATTGTGTTCAAGTTTTACAAATATAATTTTTTGGCTTCTAATCTGTTTATATGGTGAATTTCTAATGATAAACAGTCCTGGCATACTTAGCATAAATCCTGGTTGGTCATTATGTGCACATATTGCTTAATTTAGTTTTAAATGTTTTTGTTTTTAGGATTGTAGCTATATCAAGAAATAAAATCTACATTTTTTCTCTTTTTTGCTGTTGTCTAGCTTTGATAACTAGGTTATATTAACCATAAAAGTGAATTTTTCTATGGAAAATCTTGTATAATTGGAACTACCATTTCATGACTGTTCAGCAAAACTTGCCTATAAAACTTTCTAGGTTAGTGCATTTTAAGTTACTAATTCAAGATAATAATTATTATAAGTCTCTTGATGTTTTCTATTTATTTCTGAATCATAACTTCATGTTTTTCTAGAAAATGATCTATTTCATTTTTCATTTGTTCTTAAATTATTCAAGTTAATTATATAGCTTTATGATTTTAAAAATCTCTAATTCATCTAGAATTATGAGATATTATTTTTATTTTCAAAGTTTTTTTTATTGCTCACTCTTCTAGGAGTTGATTGTTTTTTAAACATATGTAAGAAAAGTCAGTTTTTTAAAGAAAACCATTTATTTGTATTTTTCTTTTTTCTAGTTCATTAATTGATATTTTTCTGTCTTCTAATTTCTTGATTTAATATTTTATTATCTTTTAAAATATTTTGTGTTGAATTCTTAGCTCATTAATATTTTTGTCTCTTCTGATGTATACTTCAAAGGGTGTATTTTCACACTAAGTACTACTTTAGCAATATTGCAGAATTTTGATACACATATAGTGTTTGAATATTAGACTTAAGAGATGACGGAGAAACAGAAGATACTAAACAAAAGAAACAAAATGACTCTAAGAAGGTTAATTTACACCTTCCTACCCTGGACTTATGCAATTTCACAGGTGAATTTATTTTAATCTTTAATAACAGATAATTAAATTTCAATTTAGATTGGTTTAGAATAGTGAAAAATAAAAAACATACCAATTTTAAAGAAATATGCATAAACATAAAAGTTGTAGAAAAATAGAAAAAATAAAAGTAAAAAAGAAGGGGGAAAAGGAAGGACTTCAAATCTAAGGCATTTCTATCAAATGAATATTGGTGTCAAAATTCAGGAGATAATATCAAGAAAAGGAATATGGAGATATAGTAAAACAAGTATAAAAATGAAGTTATTTCTAAGAATATAATGCATTTTTAACTTTAGAAGACCTATCAATATAATTCATCCAATTAACATTTTAAGTGCAAATATTACTAGGTATTTTCAATAGATGTTCAAATGATTTTTGATAATACATTTCTGAATAAAACACATTAGTGAAACAATAGAAGGAATTTTCCTTAGCATGGATAAATACATATTTAACCTGATGCTTAAGTAACAATTTCAGTATGCTGTCTGTATAAGATCAGGAATAATAAAAGACTCTCCATGATCATCATTACCATTCAGTATTTTTGTGGAAGTACCAGTCACAGCTAAGAAAAATGCAGTAAGGAGAAATTTGGACATGAGTAGGCTAATCTGTCCATACTTGAAATAGGCCTTGTATGAAATATACTTGTATGGTAGTGGTTTCTGTGAATTTTTTTTTTCTCTCTGATGCTTGGGCCCTCTAAACACATGCCACTTTTGTAACAAGATTTTTTCCTGTTGGTAACTAGACAATACCTAAAAGAACTGAAGAAATTTAGGCCTTGTGTTATGAACTAAATGATGCAAATTTGCAATACTGCAGTGGTTTTAATTAAGGTAAAAATGCTATGAGGTCGATACTTAGTAATGGCATAAATAATGAGTAAATTATTTTGAATCGAACTGTTCTGGAATACTTAGAAATAAGAAAATTACCCTAATTTTTTACTGTAAATGTAGGTAATAGGTACATATAAACAAACATGTATAAAACTTTTATAATATAAAAAGGTGTAATGGTATAATACAAAAATTTAATATGCTGACACATACTAAAATGTATATGTGATGAATAAAATATATAGCTAACTGGAAAAAATGAGGCAAAAATGCAATAGTTTTGTCAAAGTGATAAGATTATGCTGATATTTTTCCCGTTGCAAAAAATATGCTTAATATTGTTGAATCATATTTTCAACAAAATGCTTTAAAAATTATAGTATTTGTTATATGTCTATGTAGAAGGCTCAGGACCTTGACCTGTCAATATAAGACAAGCCCCTGCCTCCTAGGAACTTGAATGTATGCAACAGAGAAAAGAAAAAAATACAGTATTAAGTTACATTCATGTTATTTAATTTTATAAAAGATTATATGGACATGCGTTATTCAATTCAGTTATCACTACAATCTTTTCTATGCTGGCCCTTCTCCTAGAGTGTAAGCTTTATATGAGCCAGGACTATGTTTGTGTCTGCCTCACCTAGCCCCAATTCATTACTATGTACATGTCCATTGGACTGTTTATTGGGATGGAGAAGCCCTGTGAAGTATGCAGAAGTGTTATTTATATGCCCCTGAATGAGAAACTTGTATTGGAAGGTTAATGATTTTGCCCCATTAAATGTTGTCAGGATTTTAACACAACTTTTCTGATTTTATATTCACACCTCTATTCAGGATATCATCCTTTTTTCTTGTAATAATTAGCTAAATTATTATAACAATAGGAAACACACAGGGAATCTTGCAGCTTCTCGTTCAAAACAAGTGTAGGCAGTGTGTGCGTTTCAGAGGGGGAGAGAGATCATCAGAACTTGAAAAGCCTGGGAAGGCATCATGATGAAGGGAAGGATAGGAGGAGGGGAAGATTAAGATTAGATGCCTTATGTTTTCCTTCTCAAAATCTTTCATAATGTTCATACAAAATAAAAATAACATTAGAGTATACACTTTTTAATAGAAAGTTATTTCCTAGTTAATGAGACCTGTCAAAACGTGATTAGTTGATGCACAAACTGAAATCAGCAAACAGGAGTTCAAATCTAGTTCAACTTTTCCTTAACCTCTGACATTGGCCACACAGATTAATTATTCTAATCCTCAGATTTCTCATTGGTAAAATATGAATGATAATATTTAAGTAAATAGGATTGCTATATTAAATAAACTAGTGCTTACAAAGGCCTTATACATAAATATTTAGTCGTTGTTATGTGCTGTTATTATAATTATCATTTATTTTCCTTTACATCTGTGCTAAATTTGGTCTTTCATCGATTAAGTAGAAGCTTGGTTTTTCTTAACACTATTTACAGTTATGTTTATTTTCTGTTCCCTTATGAGTTTTCTCTGTCTTATGAAACAAAAAAGATCTAGCCAGCACATATCAATTTCTAGTTAAGAAGTCTTGTTAATGCCAAATAAAATTTAAAACAGGCATTGTACCCAGGGAAGGTGGAAATTGGGAAGAAAAAAGTAGAGTGGAAATGATGCATTGTGAAAACCAAACTGAATCAAGTTTTTCTCACTAAATATTTGCATTTCCTCTAATTCAATTTTTGTATGAGTCCAGATAGGTATTTCTCATATGAATATTTCTAAGGCATTTCTTCTTTTTAAGGTGCATTTACTTTATACATTTGAGTGTAGGGCTAAGGGCCCCACAGGGTCGTGGGGTGTCCTTTATGCTGTGCTGAGGTGCAGGATCCAAGAAATAAAGAGAGAGGACACAGAAGTGCAGGGAAAACTCAGCTGGGCTCAGAAGGGGCCAGGCCACCTATAAGTGGAGACAGGTGAGGCCCCAAATGTCCAGAAGCATCTGTATTTATTGGGTGTAGGTTAAGGGGCAGGATAGTGAGTGAAGTCATCTTTAAGGACAGTGATAGGGTTGTGAGCAATAAAACAAGGGGTCCACCCCCATTAGGTCACCTAGGCTAGGAGGTGGACAGTGAGCAGCAAGGGATCCACCCCCATTAGGTCATTGAGGCATGGAGGTGGGCCATGCGCAATGAAGAGGGTGCAGTGTGCAACACCTCTATCTATGGGCATGCTACTCCTAACAATGTCTATAAGAGGATCCTAAGTCATACAGCAGTGACAGAGCTGTCAGGGTCTACCGCCACCTGCTGGCAGCTTCCAATGAATTCTACAGGAGGATGCTTTTGAGCTAGCACAGTAGCAATGGCTGATAAAGTTCACAGTCACCAAGTGGTGATTATCCAGAGGGGTTCTGAGCGCTTGGATGCTCAAGGGATTGCCGGTCTGAGGGCAGCCTTCCACAAGAACTGGAGCAAGGTCCTACAACTCTTTTATCAGGAGGAGTGGCTCTTGCCCCAAGCCTGCCATACAGTGGGTATCTTTATGATACTGAATGCTGCCGCCTAGGCCATGGATTCTTGTCCTGGTATAACTGTTTTTCCCTTAAATCATGCTCTGCTCCATGTCTGCTCCAGACAGTCCTCTGACTATAAGCTGCTTATTCCTTAATTCATGCTCTGTACCATATCTACTCTAGGCATTCCTCAGATTATGAACTAAGATATAGTTGTATATATATAAGGAAATAACTGAGTGGTAAGATATTCTTTAGGCACTCATTCTATGAACAAATATATGATTATATATAGGGCATTATATAAAGGGAAATAACTGAGTAGTAACAATATAAACTGAGATATTCTTCAAGCCCTAATTCTATACACTAATATATGATTATATATAAAGGATTATATAAAAGGAAATAACTGAGTAGTAATGCTATAAGCTGAGATATTCTTCAGGCACTAAGTGTGCCAGGATTCTGCTTAGCTCTTCTTCCTTGGTGCCTATATGGGGAGTTACCCACATTTGGGAAGTGTCACTGATTGCATTCAGTCCGAGAATCTGTTACTCTATTTGTGGCAGGGAGTGGCCAAGACATAGTAATCAGCCTGGTTAACTGTATGTCAACTCCACTTCCTTTTTAAGAATAGTTTCATAATTATCAATTTTGAGGGATAAAAAACTATCATGTGTTCTAAATTTTGTGATATGAATCTTCAGTTTTATTGGGTTTCACTAACTGAATGATTTTATCGAACATCTTATGTGTTACTCTACACTGAGGAACAGCTGTGAAAGGATGAATAGATCAGAGATCCTACAGGTTATAGAATTACAAAAATAAAAAATGGCTAGAAAAGATAAAGGAAAGAATGGTGAGGGAAATATGTGAAAGAAAAACCCAAATGGATTAAACTACCTATATCAAATAGTGAATAAGAGGATTAAGAGAAAAGAGAGAATTTTCCTTTTTATTAAAAAAGGAAAATGGTTGAAGACAAGGTTACAGATGCATTGCAACAAATAAGAGATTGAGTTTAAAAAATGTAACTCTAAGAATAAAAGGGAAACCTCTCAAGGAAACATTAAAATAAAGAAAAATCAGAACAAGTGGTGGCAAATTGATATGGATAGTTGTAAAATGTGTGTTCAATGTTAAATATGAGCACAAAAATAAATAAGTAGATTTGTCATAAAAATGTAGAGTTAAAAAATTTCCTGGCCAGGTGCAGTGGCTCACACCTGTAGTCACCGCACTTTGGGAGGCCAAGGTGGGTGGATCATGAGGTCAGAAGTTCAAGATCAGCCTGGCCAAGATGGTGAAACCCCCATCACTACTAAAAATACAAAAATTATCCAGGCATGGTGGTGGACACCTGTAATCCCAGCTACTTGGGAGGCTGAGGCAGAGAATTGCTTGAACCTGGGAGGCAGAGGTTGCAGTGAGCAGAGATCATGCCACTGCACTCCAGTCTGGGTGACAGAGAGAGACTCCATCTCAAAAACAAAAATTTTCTTTGTGATAGATAATGGTTTTTATTCATATTTTGGTTCAGATGCTTACTTTATTTACCATTGCAACTCACAAAATGAGTGTGTTTTTAATATTTGCTAAATTCAAAAGTGATCTCTAAATTTCAGAAAGCAATCAGATATTCGAGGGCTTCTGTAGGAGCCCACAGTGCTTTACTCACTTTTTGATTTGTAGGGAATTCATGAGCCCCATATTGAGCACCAGAATGTAGGGAGCCAGCCCTACATCACCCATTGGTACCCAAAGTTAGGTGGCAACAAAGGAATGAGAAAAAGACAGATTAAGAGAGACAATGGGACCAGGGGGCCATCACTTATAACTTTGGAGGAAACAGTGAAGGCCTCAAGCTCTGATCATCCACACTATTTATTGATTACAATCACTTTGATCTATAGGATAGGGGTGGAGTGATGGTGGAGTGAATCGGTGAGCCGTTCTAAGGATTGATAACAGTGGCAGTTTGGGAGTTTCACAAAACTCCAAGATAACCAAGAACATGTGGTTATCTTTAGCTTATTATCTATTTACAGCTGATGGAACACGGGCCTTACAAGGAGCCTACAAGTCTGGATACATCATAGTGCTATGAAGGGGTTTTACATCCTTGAGCACAATGTTTATGGTAACAGAGCCAAGTTCACCCTGCACCAGAACGTGGGGCATGGAGAGGCCTTCCTCCTCAGAGGCCTCCTGCGGCCTTCCACAGTTTGTTGTCCTTCCTTGTTTATATGTTACTCATAACCAATTTATGTAGGCTCTCTGTAAGTCCTTTCTCCTTTGCTGCTTTTCCCAACATTATTGACTGCATGAAGTTGCACATCATCTGTAATCCAAATGAAATGGTCTTATGCACAAACATATTGTTTTCAAGAAATGCCAGAACTTTTCTTTGATTGACTAAAGATTATTAAAAAGGGTTGTTTTAAAAGCACATTTCTAATTTTTGATTTAAGATGTCCGATCTCTCCCCTTTCCTCCTTTGATAAATAAGTCTGCTACCTTTCTTTATTTTTCTAGAGGTTTATGCAATATAATAATGATAAAATCTAAATAACAGACCACAGCAAATTGATGTTACAAAAGGAAAATATTCATTTTTAATGTATTTTTATGATGATTAGGGTTTCTAATACAAAGCATTCTTTGCATTACAAACCCTATCATTGTGCTTGCTGAATTGTACATCAGTGATGTACAATTCTCTACTCAATAAGAGAATGAATGAGGTGGCATGTGGTGTAGATCCATAGTATGTAAGAAAACACACACACGCTTCTTGTTAATAATGTAATGTTAAATAATAAAATGCAGGGCATTTACACTGAATGCCAGTTTTGTTTACAGCAGATTTGCTGGTTCAGAAGGGGAACAATTGATGCACTTAAATTCTTTTACTTCCTGAGTTACCCTTATTTCTCTTTTGTCCTTTTTCCCAAAATAATTTTATGTCCAGGAACTATCGGGATGAATTTTGTTGGCTTTTCTACTTATAGGGTCCTGTGGATATCTTTTAGTAAATTGACACAATTTACACCTCTAGTGGCCTCTGTTCTATTTGTAGCTATTCAGAAAAAATTTGTCAGTTATAGGTTTGGTGCCCTGGGATCTCTCACAAAGATAAGAAGTAGTTTATTGTTTGGTTTCAACTGTTTGTTAAGTATTTAAATATTCACGTTTTCTTACTTCTTAGGAAAAGGAAAATTGGCCTTTCTTAGTATAACTGGTTTCTGCCCTTATTTTTTTCTTAGATTCAGTCTGTAATTATACATTTCTATTTTACATCATCTGGATATATCTTTTCTTGTACCATTTATTGATTCTATAAAAGTCTGCCGTGTTTAAGTTTGAAACAGAAGAGAACATATGTATGTTTTATGTATACTAAATTGTTTTCTTGTGGGTTTATTGTTAACAAGCCTTTTACCTTCTGGGTTGTTGGATTGTTGCAGGCTATAGCAATTATGTATGCAACAAGAGCTTATGTATTCTAATCAGTATTTTTTTTTAGACATTGTGAGAAATGATCTTAACAATTATATACTACAGAGAAACAGTTTTCTAGAAAAACAATTGGATCAAAAATAAGGCAGTCTAGGAGGATCATCATAAAATAAAACATCAAAATGAGAAATTGAAACAGAGGAACAACTATTTAGAGATGATACTCTTTGTAAATGAGTTTCTAGCCATGGCAAAAATTTGTTTCTATCTCTCACTAAACTATGTTAAATATTGTTGTGCAAATTCCTTGTAATTTTGTATCTATTATTTCCTTTGCCTGTCTTAACTAGCTTTTGATATATCATAGATCACTATTTAAATTTTAACTAGCAACAAAAGCATGCACCATTTGAACCTCAGTTATTAGTTTGTTTTATGAGAGAAAATTCCTGACTACTTCTGGGTAATAAAACGTGGCTGTTTTCTAGACGGATTAGCTTTGGGCGTCTGTGTGTCAATAAACGTGGGTCCAAAGCCCTGGTGGAGGCAGCGCTTCCTCTAGCTCCCTGTATGGCCCTGACCTTTATCCACACAATCATGTGCCCCCCGGACTCATGTCTCCCAGACATTTTCACTAATAAAAATTATGGTTTGTCACCTTGATTTTTCTGGTTTGGGGTACATCACCATTTTCCACTAACAGTTCAAATAATAGAGGGTTGGACTTCAGTTTGAAAAATTAAATTTTTTTAAAGTTTATGTCCCTATCTTAGATATAATCTCACACACGTATCTGTAGGTTTTAGATATTAATCATTGTTCCATAGAAAAAATTTTCTATATAAGCCAATTTCTTTATTTGTTCACTTACTCTATCTCTTACTTCTGTACCCTGGTCATACTTAAATTTAAACTACATTTTTATTGGTAAAACTATTTGGTGTCTACTGAGGGGGAAAAAACATGAAAAGCCAACCTTAAAATTCTATAAATGCATAATTTACCCATGATCTCAAGTGTATCCCCAAACACTCTGAATTTGTAATATTTGAGCCAACTAGATAGAAATAAATGATTAAAATTGTTAGCATTCATTTCTGTAAATGAAATGTAAATTAAAGTGTGTGCTCTGTGGTCATTATGGTACAGTGTTGTGAATGTAATTTCAAAATTCATTCCAGAAATTTGTATATTTACACATTTATTAAGTCTTTCGTTAGTAAGTTATCATTTAAAATTGTACATGTTTAAAAGGAAAACCTCAGAAAAGCATGTAGTATATTGATTATGCTACAATAAATTCTCATGGTGAAGGATTCTTTTGGTATATTTCATCGCTCATACCAAAAACAGCTTTCTACAGTGGTAGTAAAATACATGCAAAGCTCAGAGTTGCATGAATGTATACAAAAATGAGAGAAAAATCACAGAGACAGAGTCTAGATGAGAAGGTGGGGGGCCAAGAAAACTGTTCTGTTCTAGATAAACAGCAGTTGCAGTAGATACTGCAGATCTTTGGTAAGGCTCATACTGGAATGGCATCCAATTTCTTTATAGATTTACATTGTACTGATTCATATATTAGCAAATTAGGAATTGTGACAACAGTTGCAGTTGTAGGAGGATGGTGGTTGATGAAGGGTCTAATTTAATTTGAACTTTGAATAACTGTAGGCAAGAAGAAGAAGAATCCTTATAATTAATATAAAAGTTTGATAAAAGGAAATGTCTATTTTTAAATGCAAGTGTGAAACTTAAAAGATAGCAGGGCAGAGGAGAGAATTAACTAAGAAAGCATCAGAAGCAGAAAATAGTACAGCTGGGATTAAAATTGATATGCTTTGGTCATGTTTAGCCAAGAGTTTTGCCTGTTCTTTATGTGGATGAACTCTGATCAAGACCAGTGTTATGGTGTGCAACACTGTACCATAATGACCCTGGACCATCAAGTGCTGTAGACCATCAAGTGATCTAGGGTCATTATGGTACAGTGTTGTGTATGTAATTTTAAAATTCTGCATACAGAACCGATGCATATCAGTAGGTTCATTTTATGTGTATTTGCCTAAGTTAATTTATAAATAGTGCCTATGCTTTATTACCAATTGTGAGTTCAGGTATTCTTCACTAATTATTTCTTTTACCATAAAATTCAGAGTTAGAGAATCTTTGTAGCTATTTTTATAAATTGATTATGAAAATGACAATTGCAATAGAAATTTTGGAGACTATAGCAGAGAGAACAGTGCTGCAGGCGACTTACTGCAGTATTTCTCCAAGCATATCCATGGACTACCTCAGTAAATCTTTTAGAAAGGCTATGAAAATGTGGAGCCCCCTCTCAGAAGAACTCTTTGGGTGGAGGTGAGAAATCGACATTTAATCAACTTTCTGGGGGATACCTATGTACATGGAGCTACAACTTCATAGAACACTGTTGAAATAAAGCCAACTCCTGTTCAAATATGAACCCACTCCATTGCCAGGAAGTAGGAATTTTTTTTGTCTTAGTTTTCTTCTACCCGCTTCTCCCTCAATCTATTTTAAAGTGTTAAAAAAAAAAAAAAAAAAAAGTAGAGACATAAGAATGTCCAAATAGCAGGAATGCCTGTTGTGGATATTTTGGAAACCGAGAATTCCCCTTCTTCACTCAACAGGGAGTCAGATGCCTAGAGACCACCCTGCCTTGGAAACATTGCAAGGTACCCACCTTCGGTATCAAATATTTTGCAAAATCTGGATTTCTTTTTCTGTTTTGCCAGTGGATACAGCTGGAGGCTTTTATCTTGCAGACAAAGCTGGTTGGAGAAAAGCCAGTGGCTCTGCTGGGTCACACAATTATTATGATGCTTTTGTTAATGATTACACAAGGACAATGAATGAGATGAGTTGGGACAAGTGTTGCTGTAATAGGTGCACAATACCTGCCTGGCATGCTGATTGCACAGAGTGTTCCTGGGGGGTGGTACTGACACGACCTCCTAGAATATTATGCTCTCTGGAATAATGTCATTTTTAATTTAAAAAATCTCTATATGTGGTTCTCAGATTTTTGTGTGAATCACAGTCACCCTTAGAACTTCTAAAGACCAGATTTCGGTACCCTACTCCCAGAGGTTCTGACAGTTTAAACGAGAACACAGCCTGTCATTTTCCTAGAGGCTTGTGTTCACCAGAGAGATGGACTTATAGGCTGTAGCTAAAATGTAAGCAAATATGTTACAGCACTGTCAGTATTTATAAGGACATAAAAAAATTGACATTGTTACAGCAGAGAACTTACTATCATAACGATAAATAATTAAGCACTGGAGGATGCCTTAGTTACTTTTTTAAAGCTGGCACATTGAGATGGCAGCATAAAAGCAATTTGAATATTCTGTTGTAGTTGATTAAACTGTACATTCACTTTCCTATATAGAGTATGGATGATGAAATTCCGTGATGTACATACAGCATATTAGGAATAAGGACTTCAGATGAGCATCATACCATACGAAATGTCTCTTTCTTCTCAATAGAGGAAGCAGCTCAGGGATTTATGTTGAAGTATAGCAGAAATAGTAGCTTGATGGAAGGATCTCACTTCAGACAGATCTGCTGAAGTTTGTTCAGAACTTTTAAATCCATCAGACAACAATGCTGAAAACAGTGGCAAATGAGAGAAAGAACAAATTCTTCCCCAAACATTCTTTTGTGACTAGAGTACTATCTCTCAGAACCACCACACACATGCAATGACACACATCACTGGAGTTAATAGAGTGCTTAAAGCATGATGCGAATGGCCACATCTTCCAAACATTCTCTAACAGCTTGATGCAAAGCAACAGAATTGCTTTCCTATTACATATATCTAGTGCACTAGAAATGTTTACTCTGAAATCCAGAATAAAACAAAAATTTTTGTTTTGGTAATTTATTAGGTTTTTCAGAGTAATAAGAGAAAAACCTTTCTTAAATGGATTGAGATATCATAATATATTACCATATCTTCCTCCACATATTTTAAAGAAAAACGTCATTGTTATAAAAAGACTTGAAAAAATGAAATGACCTTTGGAGTTTCCTTTTACATTTTTATGCTTTAGTTTTTTTTAGTCCAGCGGCTCTATGTTCAATATTATCAGTAGTTAGAAAAGCCAGTTTTTAAAATGATCGATGTTATTCTGTAACTTTTATTTCATGAACCATTCTGAACTTGGTATAATAGAAACTACATTTCATTTTCTTGGGATACTATTGATAATATTAATCCAATTACAACCTGATGATTTGATTCACTAACTTTCTTCTTTAAAGATCGCTACTTAAATGATAAACTACTTAAGTTAACCAGGTCTACCAAGGACCATTTACCCAGAGTAATATCTCCTTTCACTTTCTTTTTATTCTGCTTATGTCCCCAAAGCAAAATTCATGTTGAAAGTGTCATTTGTTTCTGTAAAACTAATTTCACATATCCTGTTTAATACGTTCCAGTTTGAAATTCTTGCTATTCTGTTTCTTATCTCAGTTTTTTTCTTAAATTGAGCCAAGATTTCTTCTAATTCTTTCTCTGGTGCAAAGAAAACTTCCCTGGATGGCTCATATTCAAAGTAAGTTGACTAGTGACTTTCTTTTTAGCATTTATGTCCCTCAGTGACATTGGCAAGTTCAAGGCTTCCCCTTTATTGCCGCTGTCTATTTCTAGGCATTCCAAGAGGATGCTGTGGTCTCCTGGTATATGTCTAAATCCTCATTACCCTATGGGGTCAGTGTGAGTCAGTCTGGGAAGTGAATCTTACCTAGCAGAAGTGGCTCTACAAAGCCTCCTCTGACTCATGTTAGGCTCTAGTTGCATAATGTGGACTGATTTTTGTAAGCTCCAAGTTTTTGCGGAGGAAATTTTCTCACCTTCCTAAAGAGTGATTTATCTTGTATTTATTAAGAAAAATAGCCACAGTATATAATTTCTCTTATGTTTTTCTCCTTGTCATCTGTTACCTGATCACTAAAAATCTGCAGCTCTGTGGGAGAATCTGAAACTGTTTCTGATGATGTTTCTTTCTAGAAAATGGATGTTTTCCATTTCTTCTGAGGTTTTGGGGGAAAATTATTTCTTAAAAATCTATTTTGTACAGACTCAATACCTAGCTGAAGGTTTTATGTGGTTGGTATTGGGAAGGACAGAAAGAAGCTGTTTTAGTTTCAATAAATCACAAGTTTTTATCCATTGACACTTCAGTACTCATTATAAAATAATAACATACATTTTTACAATGCTTTCATTATTATAATATTCTGATTTCCTCTACCCTGAAAATTCGCTATTCTCAGAATTATTCTCCTAAGTGTATTTTATTGCATTATTTATATATATTTTATATTAGCAATTCTTATTATCTTACATAGGTGTGGTAGACTGAATAACTCCCTCCTAATTCAAAACCTTCATTTCCTGTGCACTGAACTTGTGCATGGTACTTTATTTAACTAAAGTGACTTTGCGCATATGATTAAATTCAGGATCTTGAGATGGGGGAGATTATTCTGGATGTGGCAAACTGTAATCACAAAGATCTTTATAAGAGGGAATCAGGAAGAACCAGACTCAGAAAAAGAGATGTGATGGCAGAAAGACAATGAAGTGATGAGCTTTGAAGATGAAGGAAGGAGCCACAAGCCAAGGAATCTAAGTGGCTACTAGAAGCTGAAAAGACAAAGATACAGATTCTCCCCTCACAGTCTCAAAAATGAATGAGCCCTGGTCACGCTTTAGCTTACTGAAACTGATTTTGGACTGCTGAGCCCCTTGAATTGTAAGATAATATATCTGTGTTGTTTCAAACCACTAAATTTTTATTTATTAATTTTTTTCTTTTAAAAAACCATATTTTAAGTTCAGGAGTATATATGCAGATTTGTTATATAGGTAAACTTCTGTTGTGAGTGTTTGTTGTACAGATTATTTTGTCACCCAGATATTAAGTCTAGTACCCATTAGTTATTTTTCCTGAGCCTCTCTCTCCTCCTACCCTCCACCCTCAGGTAGGCCCCAGTGTCTGTTGTTCTCTTCTTATGTGTCCATGTGTTCTCACCATTTAGCTCCCACCTGTAAGTGAGAGCATGATAAACCACTAAATTTTTTGTAATTTGTGCAGTAACAGAGAACTAATACAATGGGCATTAAGTGTTAATAATACTATTGGACTGGCTTCTTCCAAATAAGGACAAGTAACATTTTACTACTCTACTTTTGTATATGAAGCTAGATTGCCACACATTGCTTTTTTCTTTTTCTTTTTAGTTAACAAGAAATAATTATACATATTTATGGATACAGTGCTATTTTGATACATGTATACAGTGTATCGAGATCGAATAAGTAATTAGCTTATCTATCACCTCAAACATTTATTATTTCTTTGAGTTGGGAAGATTTAAAATCTTCTCTTTTAGCTTTTTGAAAATATACAATAAATTATTATTAAATATATTCATCCTATGGTATCATAGACCACTAGAACTTACTCCTCCTATCTAGCTATAATTTATATCCGTTAACAGACTTCTCCCTCTCCTCTCTTCCCCAAACCCTTCCCACTCTACTAACCTCAATTCTACTCTGAACTTGTAAAAACTTAACTTTTTTTTCTGGCTCCTACATATGAGTAAGAATGTGCAGTATTTATTTTTCTGATGGTACACCTGATGTTAAACATAGACGTTTTGCACAGTCAGCATACATACACATATCCATATCCATATCCATATACATCTACATCAGTATACAATGCCATGATTTCGAGAGTAAAGCACCTTTTTCTTTTCTCAGGTTATTAAAAATATGCATGTGTTTGTTTAAATATGTGTGCTTCTTATGTACTTAAATATGTTTTATATGTATTATGAACATTACAAATTAATCCTCACAGCTATGCAAAATATGTACTGTGGCCTCAATTTTATAATGAATAAACTGAGGCTTAGTTGACCAAAATCATACAATCATAAGTGATAGAGCTGAAATTCCAGCTTTCATGTTTCTGACTACAAAAGTGGAATATTTGTTTAACCACTATGTTATAGTGTCTTCTGTTTGAAATCTCTTGATAACTTTTGAACAATTTGAGTGGATAAGTTTAAATATCATCATTACATCTGACTTTCCTGTTTTACCTCAAGGGCTGAAGAAATATTTTTCCATCTTCCCCCTTATTTCTTTCTTCATATTATATTCTTTTATAGGTAACTGCTATGTGCTGATAAATATCCTTGTAAGTATAGTGATTTTGATTATGATACTCAAGTCCTATAAATTATAGAGTACTTGAAGTCTTATGAAAACTCTTACTCTCTAAAATTGTATTAATTTCAGAAGCATTCCCATAAAAGGACATGAGAACTATAATATTGGACAAATACTAGAAAATAAGTATTGTATTTTAAAAAGGATATATACTAGAAAAAATACCACCAGGCTTTCTTATATAAAGATTGATAGTTGGCTTGGCGTGGTGGCTTAAGCCTGTAATCCTAGCACTTTGGGAGGCCAAGGCGGGCGGATCACGAGGTCAAGAGATCAAGACCATTCTGGCAACATGGTGAAACCCCGTCTCTACTAAAAATACAAAAATTAGCTGGGCATGGTGGTGTGCACCTGTAGTCCCAGCTACTCGGGAGGCTGAGGCAGGAGAATTGCTTGAACCCAGGAGGCAGAGGTTGCAGTGAGCTGAGATTGTGCCACTGCACTCCAGCCTGGCGCCTGGCGACAGAGTGAGACTCTATCTCAAATAAAAAAAAAAAAAAAAGATTGATAGTCCTCAATGAGATTGTTATCAGAAAAAAAGAATACTTCAAAACTGAGAAATGTTGAGTAGATGATGGTTTGATATTATTAAATTTATGTTTTATTTTAACCATACTGTTGGAGATGAGAGGAATAAAAAGGCAGAGGTATTGTAACTTTCTTCAGATTTAACTTGTAGGAGATGGAGCAGAAAACATTCTTGGAGTCGATAGCACTTTGAGAGGTAGAATTAACTTTCAATTCATTTGTGTCATTTTTAAGAGGATATGCATTACATACCATGAAGCTAAACATGAACTTATGAGTCAGGGTAGATCTATTTTGGTAACTGAAAGGTTGCTAGACAGAATGGACTCCACAGATCTGGTAGGGAGAGGGGGCTAGTTTTCCCTCCTCCACTATTACCCGACCCTGTTCTGTGTAGATCAGTACCATCTCTGTCTGATGGGAAAAGTAAGCCTTCCCAGATAGAAGAGATTCTTTGGTTATACAAAAGCATTGCTTACCCTTAGAACCTCAAAGCAAGTTTTGTTGACTATGAATTAACTGTCTTCACTAGAATATGAGACACTCTAAATCAGGGAGCTTATCTGGCTAATTCTTTTTTTTTCTGGTTTTTTCTTTTTTTAATTATACTTTAGGTTCTGGAGTACATGTGCAGATCATGCAGAGTTGTTGCATAGGTACATAGCTGGCAAGGTGGTTTGCTGCCTTCATTCTTCCTTCGTCTATCTGGCATTTCTCCCCAGGTTATCCCCTCCCCACCCTCCTCACCCACTGCTGTCCCTCCCCTAGTGCCCCTAACCCTGGCTAATTCTTAGTGGTATTTCCTATATCTGGAAGAATGCATGCAATATAGTAGTGTTTCAGTAAATAATCTCTGAGTGTGTATAGATGAATTGACCAAACATCCCCTGCCATGGTCATTTAATGACTGAAGACCAGGAGGCCTTATTTCCAGCCAAGATTAGTATCTCCTGTTTCCTTTGCTTTTTTTCCCATAATGCTTGTTGTTATTATTAATTCATCCTCTGTCCATAGTTTTATTTCTATTTAGAAATGATATTGATATTAACCTCCCATGGACTTTAGAGTCCTATGCTTCTGGAGATCCATCTCTAAGCCTTCTTAGAAAGAATATCAGTATGTTCTCTGCCATTTGGATTCTTCATGTAGCACCAAGGAGAGCCATATCTACTTAAAAACTTTGGCTTCTCATGTCAGGGGAACAAACCGTGAAAGTCAAAAGAAGTTTGGATTAGATAAATCCCAACATTAATGTAGAAGTAAAAGAATTGTGTTCATAAAAATTTAATAAATAAATATCATCTCTCTTATTTCTCATATCTTTTTGGAGCAAATCAGGATGAATCTCTCCTCCTTCCTCCCAAAAGAAAGTTTATAAATCAATATTGGCTGAAATGTACTATGGGCTGCTGAGTGAACTCTATGCTTTTAATAAATATGTCTAGATTTTATCTCTTCCTCTTTCACCTGCTTCTAGAAAATTGCAAAAATGTCAAATTGCCACCACCTCCCACAGGCAGGTATTCAATTCATTTTTCATTTAATTTATGCTTATTGTTTAATTCTACCTGCCCTCTCTTCTCAACTAAATTTTTAAGTCTGATAGAATTAGGAAAAGGTTAACTTCTTAAATGCTAAGTATTGATATACTTTTTAAATGCTATGTACTGACAAAATGAAAATATATAATAAATAGCATTAAACATCATGGACACAAACATTTTCTATTCACTTTAAATAGCTCTAAAATAGATATTTTTCATTTTGTTTCTTTGAGTATCTTGATTTTTGTGTCCAATTTACCCTACAATCTCTAAATTAATGTCCATGAAATACAAAACCTTCTGGTGACTGTAGAACTCAAAAATAACAATTTTTCCTCAGTCCTGTTCTCCACTAAAGAGCTATTAAGAGTTTTAACTGATGTTTTATTTTGAGAACTAAGATTAGGAATGTTTTGGTTATTCTAAAAAATGGCAGCACAGTGGATATCTTAGAACTAAATAATTAGCCCATTTTGGGAAACGGAACAAGTTGCCTTTTAGCAATATGATAAATTCAAAGAAAATAAAAATAGCTAAGAACAGGCAAAGGAAATAAAATAAACATTGAATTTAAGATGAGGCAGAGGGTACGGCAAGCCCCTTGGCTGAGTGGGATAATAGAGGAGAACATCTGGCCTCTTTACCTAAAAGAGATACTTGTTTCTGGCACAGAAGATAATTTACCTGATTCTTCATTGTTCCTGCTCTGCAGGCCATTTTCCAACCATGCGAGTCACCAGAGGTAGTCCTAGTTCAGCAGCATTTGGAAGGACACATAGAAATAAAATCTGGGGCCGGGCGTGGTGGCTCACGCCTGTAATCCAAGCACTTTGGAGGCCAAGGTGGGCGGATCACCTGAAGTCGGGAGTTCAAGACCAGCCTGACCAACATGGTGAAACCCCATCTTTATTAAAAAAAAAAAAAAAAGAAAGAAAGAAATAAAATCTGGAACCTCTGACAATGAAAAGTGATGGATTAAATACAAATAAGGATATTCAAAAGAGGTTTTCTAGAATAGCACATCATTTCTTTATTCAGCTTAGTTCAATTCAAGTTGTTTCTCACAATTTTTTTTTACAAGTTCTTTATTTTATTTATTTGACAAATGTGGAGCACCAGCTATGACTGGATTCAGTTCAATGTGCTTGGGAAACACCAGTATATAAGCAGAGGTCCATTTCTTTCCAGCACACACTCACTTGGAGGGAGGGGAGCCCCAGTTGTGAATGCCAGGATAAAATGAATTTTAAAAATCTAGTCTGGAAAAGAGAAGGCTGATACATCAGTCTAAAAAATAGGGAATTTTCTAAATTAAAGAATTAAATTATTTTGTATTCATATTAACATTTTTTCCTAAAGATGTTTAAAGAGGGATACTCCTGACTCATTTAGGTATGATGAAAATCACTATAAAGTATATGGCTCTCGGCAAATCTGCACTCATTCATTCATTCATTCATTCAACAAATTATAACTGTACTACCTGATACTTGTACTAGGTGCTGTACGATAAAGCCATCGTTTAATTCAGTAACATCTCTGAAATGAAAAAAATAAGCATTTTTTCATGTTTTAATGTTTACAAATAAATATATGGACATACACATGCACGTTTGAGAAACATCAGCGTTTGTCAGGACCATTCATTACTGGGTTTGGTACTACAGATATCAAGAGGCAAAAGATGAAGACCTGGCCTCCAGAGCCTTTCAGTCTAGCAATTGTGATGTATTCTTTAAAGACTAAATTATGCAACCAGTGCAACTCAGATTTATCTGCTCTTCAAGAAACAGTGGATTGTAAAGAATTATAGAAATACACTTTCTTAAAGTATAGGGATTTTCATTTTTACCATGTCAGTGGTTCCACCTATTCAATAACATTTGACTTCTGTACATTTATGAATGTAAAATCCTAGTTATCCCAGTATTTCTTTGTGTCTTTATTACTTGAGCTCAATTCCTAAGAGACTCATTTTGTATATCCTGATATACCTAGGGCATTATCTGTTTAGCTCTGTTTAGCTCATTTACTCAGAGCTAATGAGAACAGAGTCTCAGTTCTGACACTCATGTGGTCATGAGCAGCACATTTGCTGTCTCAGCTCTTAGCCAGAGTGGTGAATTTGTTTTAGTAGCAATCAAACCATTGGCCTGAAAAAAATTCATTTTATTGTTAAAAATGTGCTTTATGGAAATACCTGATCTTGTTTATTTATTCAGTTACTAATAAAGGCATTATGAATGATTTTATTGTAAGTCATTAAAATGGGCTTTAGTATATCTCTTATTAAATTCTTCAGAAAGCTTTCAATATTTACAATGCATTACGAGGTTATGGAGTTTAGGAGTGCCTAAGTGTTGGCAAAAATTAGAAAACAATAAATAACTTTGAAAACAGAAAACCAGCAGCAGATGATAAAATAACACAACTGTATCTAGTAGGGAAGCCAAGGTCCAACTACAATATTTAACATTGACAAGAGTTCACAGTAAAGTATTAAGCAAAGTCAAATTTGTGTGATGTGTTAGTTACAGAAAAAAAAATTAAAGTTTAAAAATAATTTATTCTTTTAAATTTATTATTATTATTATTATTATTATTGAGACAGATTCTTGCTCAGTTACCCAGGCTGGAGTGCAGTGGTAATCTTGGCTCACTGCAACCCCCACCTCTGGGATGAAGTGATTCCCATGTCTTAGCCTCCCTAGTAGCTGGGATTACAAGCGTGCGCCACCACACCCAGCTAATTTTTGTATTATTATTAGAGACAGGACAAGGATTCACCATGTTCTCCAGGCTGGTCTTGAACTGCTGGACTCAAGCGATCCTTTGGCCTTAGTGTTCCACAGTGCAGGGATTACAGGCCTGAACCACTGTGCCCGGCCATATTTTTTATTTTTTAATTAACAAATAATAATTGTACTCCATATTCATGGAGTATATAGTAATGTTTTAGTACATATAATGTGTAGTGATCAAATCAGGGTTATTAGCATAGCCATCATCTCAAACATTGATTATTTATTTGCGTTAGGGATGTTCAATATCCTCCTCGTAGCTATTTGAAGATATATATTATTGTTAACTATAGTTATTCTACAGTGGTACAGAGCACTAGAACTTATTTTTCCTATTTAGCTGTAACTTTGCGACCTACTGATTATGTAAGTGACTAGCATAGTGGCTTAGCATGTGTGAACTTTTTAATTACTATTTGCCAAAGAGAAAACTTCATTAATGAGCCTGTGGATGAATGGATTCTGGTTATGAAGAAAAAAACTTTTAAAATACAAAGCACAAAAGACTTCTTTAGTCTAATTTTCAGTTTCTTTAATTGGTAATGCCTCGGTAGGTTGGTTCAGGATGGGTGTGTTGCTTGCTATTTTTAGTTTTATTTTTTGCGTGTATGTTAAAAGATGGTCAGAGAGGTTAAATTTTGCCAAAGTTAATAGTTAAGTTCCATAACAAGACAAAAAACAGTTCACAAGCTCCAAATTCATTTCTGAATGCTAGTCCTTTAAGGATAATTGCCTTTCTAGATCCTCAGTAAATTTACTTTTTATCCTTTGGTTTCACTCACCCAAGTAACACAGAAGAGTGTTGACACAGGAAATTAAATATACAAAAAATCTCAAATTTTATCAGTGAATGTAAAGTCTTCACTTTAGTTTTCAAAAGTGCTGACCAAAACACACACACACACACACACACACACACACACACACACACACACACACACACAGACATGTAAGATAAAGTCTTCACTTTAGTTTTCAAAAGTGTTGATCAAAACACACATATACACATATACACATACACACACGTGCATGCACACACACGTATTCTTTTCTGAAGGAAATACACACACACAAGGTAAGTCTTCACTTTAGTTTTCAAAAGTGCTGACCTAAAACACACACACACACACACACACACACGCATGCGCACAAACACGCGTATTCTTATTTTCCGAAGGAAATACTGATCAATAAACAGAATTTTTAAAAATTTTTTATTTTAGATTCAGGGATGCACACAGAGGTTTGTTATGTAGGTAAATCTGTGTAACGGGGTTTAGTGTACAGATTATTTTTTCACTCTAATAATAAGCATGGTACCTGATAGGTTTTTTCCGATCTTCTCCCTCCTCCTACTCTCCACCCTCAAATAGGTCCTGGTATCTGCTGTTCCCTTCTTTGTGTCCATGTATACTTAGTGCTTAGCTCCCACTTATGAGTGAGAACATGTGGTATTTGGTCTTCTGTTCCTGTGTTTGTGCTTAGGATTATGGCCTCCAGCACCATCCCTGTTGTGCAAAAGACATGCTCTTGTTTTTTCTTACTGCTGCATAGTATTCCGTGGTATATATGTACCACATATTCTTTATCTCGTCTACTGTTGATAGGCATTTAGGTTGATTCCATGACTTTGTGGCTGTGAATAATGCTGTGATAAAAATATGTGTGCATATGTCTTTATGGAAGAACAGTTTATATTCCTTTGAGTATATACCCAGTAATGGGACTGCTGGGTGAAACAGTAATTCTGTTGTGAGTTCTTTGAGAAATCACCACGCTGCTTTCCACCATCACTGAACTAATTTACATTTCCATCAGCAACGTATAAATGTTTCTATTTCTCTGCAACCTCATCAGCATCTGTTATTTTTGACTTTTTAATACTATCCATTCTGACTGGTGTGAGATGGTATCACATTGTGGTTTTTATTTGTATTTCTCTAATGATAGTGATATTGAGCAGTTTTTCATATGGTTGTTAGCTGCTTGTATGTCTCCTTTTGAAAAGTCTATCATGTCCTTTGCCCACTTTTTGATGGGGTTATTTGTTTTTTGCTTGTTAATTTGTTTAATTTTCTTACAGATTCTGAATACTAGACCTTTGTTGGATGCATAGTTTGCAAATATATTCTCCCATCCTGTAGGTTGTCTGTTGATAGTTTACTCTGTTGACAATTTCTTTTACTCAGCAGAAACTCTTTAAATAGAACCCATTTGTCAATTTTTAGTTTTGTTGCAATTGCTTTTGGTGAACAGACTGTTTTAAAAAATTTTCCTCAGCTTTATGGAGATATGATTGACAAGTAAAAATTGTATATATTTAAGGTGTACAAAGTAATGTTTTGATATATGTATACATTGTGAAATGATTACCATAATCAAGCCAATTAACATATCCATCACATCACATAGTTACCACTTTTTTCAACGTGTGTACTGAGGATACATAAGAGATACTCTCTTAGGAAATTGCAAGTATAAAATACGTTATTATTAACTATAAACATCAAGCTGTACATTAGATCTCCAGAACTTTTGTCCATTTTCTGGTCATATGTCTTTTTTTTGCTCTGAATTTTGTGATTTTCTTATATATTTTAGATATTAACTTTTTATTGGATATGAGGTTTGCAAACATTTTCAGTGTACAAATCTTTTACCTCCTTGGTTAAATTCTTGTTTTATTCTTTTTGATGCTAATGTAAATGTGACTGTTTCCTTAATTTCTTTTTGGGACATTTTGTTTTTAGTATATAGAATTCAACAAATTTTTGAATGTTGATTTTGTAGCCTTCAACTTTACTGAATTTGTTTCAGAGTTTATTGAGATTATGTCATTTGCAAACAGGGTGCTACAGTCTGAACGTTTATGTTCCCTTATAACTTATATATTGAAATCCTCACCTCAACATGATGGTATTAGGATGTGGGCCTTAAAGGACTAATTAGGTCATGGGGGCAGAGCCCTCATTAATGGCATTAGTGCACTTATAAAGAGGCCTTAGAGAGACCCTTCACCCCTTCTACCATATGATGCCACAGCAACATGACGCCATTTATGAGGAAGCTGACTCTCATGAGTGACAAAAATCTGCCCTGATCTTAGACTTTCCGGTCTCCAGAACTATGCAAAATAAACTTCTGTTTTTAAGCTACCCAATTTATAGTATTTTAACAACCCAAATGGACTGACACACAGAGACAATTTTACTTATACTTTTTATTCAGATGCCTTTTTTTAATTGTTCTTATCTAATTGTTCTGGCTAAGACTTTTAGTGCCATGTTGAATAGAAATGTCTCATTCTTAATCTTAGAAGAAAATCTTTCAGCTTTTTTACTCTTGAGTATGCTGGTTTTTCTTTTTCTTTTTCTTTTTTTTTACTTTTGATATAAGCTGGTGGTCTGTCATATAATGCATTTCTATACTTAATTGATTGAGAAAAGATGGTTATGAAAAAATTTGGAATTTTTTCAAATATTTTTTCTGCATCGATTGAGATGATCAAATGATTTTTATTATTCATTTGTTTAAAGTGGTGTATCACATTTAGAGATGTGCAAATGTACCATCCTTGCATCCCAGGGGTAAATTCTACTTGATGAAGGTATATTATACTTACAATGTGCTGTTGAATTCGGTTCGCTAGTATTCTGTTGAGGATTTTTGCATCTAGGTTCATCAGGGATATTGACCTGTAACTTTGTTTTTTCTTTTTTTGTAGTGCCCTCAACTGTCTTTGGTATCAAGTAATGTTGGCCTTAGAAAGTGGATTTGGGCTCAGTGCAGTGGCTCACATCTGTAATTGCAGTACTTTGGGAAGTCGAAGCAAGCAGATCGCTTGAGCCCAGGAGTTTGAGACTACCCTGGGCAACATGGTGAAAACCTGTCTCTACTAAAAAATAAAAAAAATAAAAATTAAAAAAAATTAAAAAAAACAAAAAACGACCAGGCCTGGTGGTTCATGCCTGTAATCCCAGCACCTTGGAAGGCTGAGGCGGAGAGATGACCTGAGGTCAGGAATTCGAGACCAGCCTGGCCAACGTGGTGAAACCCCTTCTCTACTAAAAATACAAAAATTAGCCAGGTGTGGTGGTAGGTGCCTATAATCCCAGCTACTTGGGAGGCTGAGGCAGGAGAATTGCTTGAACCCGGGAGGCAGGGGCTGCAGTGAGCCGAGATTGCGCCACTGCCCTCCAGCTGGGCAATAAGAGAAACTCAGTTTCAAAAAAACACAAAGAGGAAAAAAAAAAAAATAGCAAGGAATGGTGGCATGTGTTTGTAGTCTCAGCTACTCGGGAGGCTGAGGCGGGAGGATTACTTCGGCCCAGGAGGCAGAGGTTGCAGTGAGCCTGGGTGACAGCGAGACCCTATCTCAAAGGAAAAAAAAAGAAAGAAAAATGAGTTTGGAAGTGTTCCCTCCTCTCTGGTTGAAGAGCTGGGGAAGGATTGATATTAATAATTCTTTAAATATTTTGCAGACTTCACTGGTGAAGGTATAGGACCCTGACTTTTTCGTTTTTGGGAGGTTTTTGATTACCGATTCAATCACCTTACGAATTATTGGTCTGCTCAGTTTTTCTATTCATGGTTTAGTCTTGGTAGATGGTGTATATCTAGGAGGTTATCCACTACCTCTAGCTTATCCAATTGGTTGGCATGTAATTGTTAATAATATTCTGATTATTTGTATTTCTGTGGTACTGGTTGTCATGTTTTGTGTTTAATTTGCGATTTTACCCTTTATTTGAATCTTAGCTCCTATTTTCTTAGTCTGGCTAAGTATTTGTTGATTTTGTTTATTTTTTCATAAAACCAACCTCAGATTCTTTAATCTTTTTTATTGTGTTTTAGTGTCTATTTAATTTATTTCTGTTCTGATCTGTGCTATTTTCTTCTTCATACAAACTCTATGCTTAGTTTATTTTCTTTTTTTTTTTTAATTCCTGAATGTGTAAAGTTAGGTTGTTTATTTGAGATCTTTCTTTTTTATTCATGTAGGCATTTATCCCTGTAAACTTCCTTCTTATAACTGCTTTTGCTGTGTTGCATAAGTTTTGGTATGTTGTTTTTAAGTTTTTTTGCCTCAAGATATTTTAGAATTTTATTTTTATTTTTAAATTTTTTTTATTATACTTTAAGTTCTTGGGTACATGTGCAAATCATGCAGGTTTGTTACATAGGTATACTCATGCCATGGTGGTTTGCTGCATTCATCCCCCGCTTAATCTACATTAGGTATTTCTCCTAATGTTATACCTCTCCAATCTCCCCCACCCCCTGCTATCTCTCACCTAGCTCCCCCCTCCCCCACTAAGAGGCCCCGGTGTGTGACGTTCCCTGCCCTGTGTCCATGTATTCTCATTGTTCAACACCCACTTATGAGTGAGAGCAGGTAGTGTTTTGTTTTCTGTTCTTGTGTCAATTTGCTGAGAATGATGATTTCCATCTTCATCCATGTCCCTGCAAAGGACATGAACTCATCCTTTTTTATGGCTGCATAGTATTCCATGGTGTATGTGTGCTATGTTTTCTTTATTTAGTCTATCATTGATGGGCATTTGGGTTGGTTCCAAGTCTTTGCTATTGTAAACAGTGCCACAATAAACATAAGTGTGTGTGTGTCTTTATAATGGAATTTTTAAAAATTTAGTTTTGAACGATTGGTTGTTAGGGATATGTTGTTTAATTTCTACATATTTTTGAGTTTTCCAGTTTTCTTCTTGGTATTGATTTCTAGTTTCATATTATTGTGGTCGGAAAAGCTAATTATTATTCTAACCTTCTTAAATTTCTTAAGACTTGTTTTGTGGCCCAATGTATATTATCTGTCTTCTAGAATGTTTAGCATGTGCTTGAAAACAAGGTGTATTCTGCTCCTGTTGGATGGAATATTCTGTATATGTCTGTGAGGTCCACTTGATTTAAAGTGTAGTTCGAGTCTAATGTTTCCTTGTTGATTTTCTGTCTGGATGATCTATCCATTGTTGAAAGTGAGGAATTAAAGTTTCCTACTATTATTTTATTGCTGTCCCTTTTTCCCTTCAGTATTGTTAATATTTGATTTATATATTTAGGTGCTGTAATATTGGGTGCATATGTATATATTTATAACACTTTATCCTATTGAAGAATTTACTTCTTTATCCTTATGTAATGACCTTCTCTATCACTTGTTACAGCTTCTGACTTAAAGTCTGTTTTGTCTTATATAATTACCCTGCTCTTTTTCTGTTTCCACTTACATGAAATGTCTGTTTTCATTGCTTCATTTCATGTTTTCTTAAAGCCAAAGTATCTTGTAGACATCATGTAGTTGTTTCTTTCTTTCTTTTTTTTAATCCATTATTCCACCCTGTCTTTTGAGAATTTTATCCAATTACATTCATGGTAATCATTGATGGGCAAGGACTTACTACAGTCATTTCATTGATTATTTTTATTGTTGAGTTACATATTCTTTTTTTTTTTTTAAACCATTTTTGAGGCCTTCCTTTGTGATTTTACAATTTTCTGTAATGGTGTGCTTTGATTCTTTTCTCATTATCTTTGTGTATCTATGACAAAACTTTGCTTTGTAATTTTCATGAGGATTTTATGAAACACTTTATCATTACAATAGTCTATAAGTTATAAGAGTCTTATAGTTTTCGGTGATAACATAATTTCAATTGGATACAAAACTCTACACTTTTAAATTCCCTTCCTCAGTTTAGGTTTTTAATGTCAAACTTTATATCCTTTAATATCACACATTTTTAAACAAATTATTGTACTTACAGTTATTTTTAAATACTTTTGTTTTTTTCCTTCAGAGCTCTGTGAGAAAAACGTGTTAATTAATCAGCCAGATTAGGGATTCTGAGGTACTTAGGTGTTTTCTATGAAAGTGCCTACTCAACTCCTCCTGTTCCTTCTTTAGGCAGGGGGAGAATTCTTTTCCTTTTTCTTTTTCTTTTTTAATTTTTTTGAGTTGGGGTTTTACTCTTGTTGCCCTGGCTGGAGTGCAGTTTTGCAATCTCTGCTCACTGCAACCTCTGCCCTCCCAAGTTCAAGTGCTTCTCCTGTCTCAGCCTCCTGAGTAACTGGGATTACAGGCATTCGCCACCACACGTGGCTAATTTTGTATTTTTAGTAGAGATGGGGTTTCTCCATTTTGGTCAGGCTGGTGTCAAACTCCCCAACCTCAAGTGATCCACCCACCTTGGCCTCCCAAAGTGCTGGGATTACAGGCATGAGCCACCGTGCCCGACCAAGAATTCTTAAGATTCTGTGCCTTTTATTCATCCAAGAAAGCCAAGCCAAGTGCTGATAGTCTTTCATTTTTTTCCCCCTAGGGTGATGCATTGACATGCTTGAGTTTGTATGCCTTCTCTGACTCCACAGAGTTAAGTCAGCTGACTGCATGTGCTTATAAGCTGTCTGCAAGGCTCATATTTACCATTTGGGTCTTGTGTGGAGAGCAGGCTATGAGTTAGGGGTGTAAGGTTCGTGGAGTATTGAGGGTGTCTGTAAGCTAGTTAGGAGGTGTACACATGCCAGATATCCCAAGTGGTTTTGGCTGCTGGTCCACAGATTGGTTAGTAAGGTCTGCGACCTCTTTCCCTGCTCCCAGTCTCTCTTAATCATTTATTCATCCATGATAATCATCTTAGTATTTTGGGTGAGTGAGAAAGATAATGGATCTCTTGGGCAGTGTTCTGCATAGCTGAGGGAATCAGGTGCTCACTCATTACATTTCACTTTTCCCTGTGGGCAGAATTGCAAGCCCAGGGGAGATTCTCTTGGCATTGAGCCAAGCAGCCTGAGGGTGAGGTGCTGAAGGGAAAATGAAATTTTTTTACCTTTTTAAAATGCATCTATTTTAAGATTTTTGTGCTCCAGCAGTCTGGTGGAACTTCTTTGCTGGACACCCAAATCTCACAAAGTTACTCTCATCCACATACGGTAGTTGAAATTTTGCAGGGTGATGACAGCAGAAAACTCCTATTTTACCATCTTGTTAATGCCACTGGATAGCTTACTGTTAATGTTTTTAGTACCAAGTATTCCAAACTTACGCTTTCATGGGTTTACTTTTTTCCTTAATTTTCTTTCCTCCCTCTCTCTCCCTATCTTTCCTTTCCTTCTCCCTCCCTGCTTCTCTTTCTTCCTTCCTTTCTTTTCTTCTTTCCTTCCTTCTTTCTTTTAGATACAGCTAATTCGTGTTGGAAGTTAGAAGATTATTTTATCCTCACTAGGTTTTGAAAGATTAATGGATAAAATTTTCCAGAGCCATTAAAATGCCAGTGTATATAAATTTGTTGCTAACTTGTAGGAGAGGAAGCTTTTTGTACATGCCAGTCCTGTTGGCGCTTCTTTCATGTGATGAGACAGATCCTTGGTTGTTAATACTAACAAGCACTAAAGGACAAGGATTTACAAGCTGGTAGTAACCTTCGAATTGTGTTTGCCATGCCTACAAAATAGGATGAGAATCAAAGCAGTGCTTATAAGGATGATATTCATGATTTTTATCCTTAAAGATAATTTATCTTCAACATAAGTATAAGCAACTCCTACTGTGAAAGAAGATATTCTTTCAGCACATTGGTTACTGATTCCATGATGCATTATTTTAAAATATGAACATTTGCTTTAATAAAAAAAGATATACCTTTTGCAATGTATTATAAAATAAATGGAGCAAAGAAACTGATTTGCATAAAATGATGGTAGGGCCCTCTGAGTTCTTTGAGGCTGGTAAATCCTTCTTCAATGGATATTGCATATTCTGTACATAGTCCAAAAGGCAAATTTTATCTAGTTAATGTTTCCTTTATTCCTTTTTTTTGTCTTAACCAAATACCAGTGTTACTTTACCACCATAACACCATTCCCTAATGTTTACTAAGGATGTTTATCTGACCTGGGATCTCTTTCAGGCATATTGGCAATGTTCAGAAAAGCCGGTTTGGTTGTTTCATCTCTCATCTATCAGGAAGACAGCAATTTTTCTCCTTTGGTGGTCTGGTTGAAAAGTTTCCTTTTCACAGCTGTGAACCTTCTGCCTCAGCATTTTATATTCCTGGGTTTGATACTAATATTGTCTCTTGATACAGTAAATGCAGGTTCATTAACTCCTATCAAACAAGTAATTCTGTTCTTTTCATAGCTACTTATTTTTGGTGAAAAAAGAGAAATATTCCTGTTGAAAATACTAGATAGCATACTAAGCTTGCCTGATTGATTACTGGAAGAGTACATATATTCAGGTTTGTTCTAGAGTACTGTATTAGAGCAAATATTTCAATGAAGTGAGTCACACAAGTTTTTTTGGCATCCCAGGGAATACAAAAGTTATCTTTATACTATATTTATAGCATTATGTACAAAAATGTACCTATTTTAATTTAAAAGTACTTTACTGCTGAAAAATGCTAGTGATCATCTGGGCGTTTTGCAATGTATTATAAAATAAATAGAGCAAAGAAACTGATTTGCATAAAATGGTGGTAGGGACCTCTGAGTTCTTTGAGGCTGGTAAATCCTTCTTCAATGGATGTTGCATATTCTGTTATAATTCTCTTCGTGGCTGTGGGGTCTTGCCTTGATGTTTCTGGCTGCTGACTGATCAGGGTATTGGTTGATGAAAGTTGGAGTGGCAGAGGCAATTTCTTAAAATAAGACAACAATGAATTTTTTTCTCATCAATTGACTCTTCTTTTTGTGAAAGATTTCTCTGTAGCATGTGTTGCTTTTTGATAGCTTTTAACCAAAGTATAACTTTCCAAAATTGAAACCAACCCTCTCAAACCCTGCCACTGCTTTTCCATCTATGTTTATGTAATACTCTAAATCCTTTGCTGTCATTTCAACAATTTTCACAGCATTTTCATCAGGAATAGATTTTACTTCAAGAAACCACTGTCTTTGCTCATCAATAAGAAGCAAATTTTCATTTGTTTCAGTTTTATCTTCAGATTGCAGCAATTCGGTTGCATCTTCAGGCTCCACTTCTAATTCTAGTTCTCATACTATTTCCACTACCTCTGTGGTTACTTGCCCTCTGAAGTCTTGATCTCAGCAAAGTAGTCCATGAAGGTTGGAATCAATTTCTCACAAACTCCTATTAATGTTGATATTTTGACCTCCTCCCATAAATCATAAATTTTCTTAATGGCATATAGAATGGCAAATCCTTTCCAGAAGGTTTTCAATTTACTTTGCCCAGATTCGTCAGAGGAATCACCATTTATGGTAGCTATAGCCTTATGAAATGTATTTCTTAAATAAGACTTGAAAGTCAAAATTACTCCTTGATCTATGGGTTGTAGAATGGATATTGTCTTAGCAGACATGAAAACAACATACATCTCCTTGTACATCTCCATCAGAGTTCTCGGTGATCAGGTACATTGTCAATGAGCAGTAACTTTTGAAAGGATTTTCTATTTTTTCTGAGCAGTAGATCTCAACAGTGAGCTTAAAATATTTAGTAAACCATTCTGTAAGCAGATGTGCTGTCATTCTGGCTTTTTCTTTTCTATTGATAGAGAACAGGCAGAGTAGACTTAGTATAATTCTTAGGAGCCCTAGATTTTTAGAATGGTAAGTGAGTGTTGGCTTCCACATGATGTCACAGCTGCATTAGCCCCTAACAAAGGAGTCAGCCTGTCCTTGGAAGCTTTGAAGACAGGCATTGACTTCTCTCTCTAGCTATAAAACTCATAAGGGCATCTCCTTGCCATACATGACACTTTCATCTACATTGAGAATCTGTTGTTTCGTGTAGCTGTCTTCATCAATTATCTTAGCTAGTTATTCTGGATAACTTGCTACAGCTTCCACACCAGTACTTGATGTTTCACCTTGCATTTTTATGTCATGGAGATGGCTTCTTTTCTTAAATCTCATGAACTCACCTCTGCTAGCTTCTGGCTTTTCTTCTGTAGCTTTCTTACCTCCTGGCCTTCATTATTTTGAGACAATCAGGACCATTCTCTGCATTATGCTTTCGCTTAATGGAATATTGTGGCTGGTTTGATCTTCTATTCAGAGCACTCAAATAAGGCTGTTTTGCCTTCTTATCATTCATGTGTTCACTAGAGTACTACTTTTAATTTCAATAATTTTTCCTTTGCATTCACAACTTGTTTAGCTGTTTGGCACAATATGCCTAGCGTTTGGCCTCTTGGCTTTCAAATGCCTTTCTCACTAAGCTTAATCATTTGTAGCTTTTGATTTCAAGTGAGAGACAGTGACCCTTTCTCTTAAACACTTAGAGGCCATTGTAGGCTTATTAATTGGACTAATTTCAATATTGTTGTGTCTCATGGAATAGGGAAGTCCGAGGAGATGGACGGAAGTGGAGGAATGTCAGAGCAATCAGAATAGGCAGGTCATTCATTGATTAAGTTCGCCATCTTATGTGGGCATAGTCCACGGTGCCCCCAAATGACTGCAATTGTTACATCAAAAATTACTGATCACATATCACTGTAATAGATATAGTAAGAATGAAACCATTTAAAATATTGTGAGAATTACTGTAATGTGGTAAAGAGACACAAAGTGAGTACATGCTTTTAGAAAAATGGTGCTGATAGACTTGCTCAACACAGGGTTGCCACAAACTTTTAATCTGTAAAAAACAATTTCTGTAAAATGCAATAAAGTGAAGTATAATAAAATGAGTTGCAGCTGTGTATATATGGAACATATATGCATATTTATATATAATTTTATAATCTATTATTTATATTACATCTTTATTATGTAAAGTCTGAAACACCTATGGAGAAGACAATGAAATGAATTCCCATGTTTCTGTCACTCAGCTTAGACAATGATCAACTCATGGCATCCTTATTTTTTTTTTTTACGCCCTCCTCTCATTTTATCTGATATACTGTAGTAAACCCCAGACATTCCACATCATTCATAAATCTTTGAGCATATATCGTTAAATACAAGAACAATCGAACAATCCCATAATATCCTTTAAAAGTTAACAATAATGAAAGTATATTTAATATAGTCAGCTTTTAAACGGCTAATTAAGTGTTTTTTTCTAAGTCATGTTGTAGAATTTTTTCACCCACAGGTATAATCTTATGATGCTGATTTGGCATGCAGTCTATTATCAAGATACCTAGTTGATCATGACGCAGTTCATGTTTAATACCAATTGCATTGAATTCTAGGTGCTTAAATCTGGGCTCACCCTTTCTGTGCTCAAGACCAGCCCGAAAGTAAATTCTGAAATGCAGTAAAACTGATCTTGTTTTCCGCACCCCATTCCCAGGAATCCAGCTGTCTCATGAATGTTGCCCCTAGAACTCACAAGAGGGCATAGAACCCAGCATCTTCCTGTGCTCCACGGTGCTGCCCACTACCACACCACCTAGCTTTTATCCCCAATGCTGTCAGCAAGTCATTCTTCTATTCTCTCAGAGCTCCATTTCCTGGGCTAAATTTTAGTAGAAGAGCAATTCATATTAATTTATGTCTGTGAATATTATGTCTAATATCTGGGAATTTGAGATACTCATTTTTGTAAAAGGCACCATTGCATTCTCATTGCTAATGATAGCCTCTGGCAGGTAAAACAGGAATGTCAGAGGAGATAGAAGCTGGAACAACGGTCATTTGTGTGTCTGGGTGATATGTAAGCTCTGGGTGTGCCGAAAGTCACAAATAAAAAAAGATCTGACGGAGGCATGTTCTAACTCATTATTCGGACTTTTTCTCTTTGCATACTTATTATTATTACTTTTTGGTCATGACTTTAATAGAAACAGACAGAATAAGATAAGGGAATAATTAAGGTAGAAAGAAAGACAGAGGTAAGAGGGAAACCAGAAGGGAGATGAATGCTCTGTGGAACATTGAACTATGTGGGATCCTAACAAATTTCTAATGAACAAAACTGTTGCTTTAATAACGTGTAGTTATTAAATGATTACTTAATCATAGACACGTGGAAATTCTTTTATAGTCTTCTCTGTTATTGTATATATTTGAAATTTTACATAAAGATGAAGATAACCTAGACCATAAATATGAGATGAAAATGAGCTTCTTAAGAAGACTGAGCAGTATTCAAAGATTTTCTATTTATCAGCATGCATGAAGTTTCTCTTGAGAATTATTTTATATATATATATATGCATTTATATACACACATACTCAACTATATATAAATGTAGCCAAAAAGGAAGGAAAATAGGATAAATTAAAGCATTCTTAGAAATATTTTACAAAACAACTTGTTAAGACCCACAATTTTAAAGAGAAAGAAGTGGACTCTGCTAGCATTTTAATAGCCTTATATTATTACCTAAAAAGTAGGTGCATATATGCATACAAAACATGAAAGGCCGAACCAGCAAAATTAAAGGGCCAAAATTTAATTGTACAAATGAAGAGTCTAGAATCAGAGAAGTATACTTACACTTTGTCTTCAGAATATTCTGTCTTAACAGCTTGCTTTGTAAAGCATTTGAAAGAATGCTTTAACTCACCACCATTTTGCTTTTTTTTCTTTTACAAGACCTTAGTTATTCCCCAACATAATTAATTCTTGCATTTCATGCTATTTTTTAAAGTAACTTATTTTGAATGAGCCACTGTTTACTTTTATATTTCCTCTGTTTTGACCTTTAATAAAATTCTAAGATTATAAAAGGTACTGCTATTCAGTTAGGAGAGAAAGTTTTTTTATTAGTTTTAAATAAAAGGAGATAAGAGAAATATTAACGAATGATATAAAATGGATTAATGAAATTACTTGAAAACTGTTTTCATCAGAATGGGGTTAATGGCTAAATATTTCAGACTTTCAAGCAACTGAATTATTTACTGGCACAAAAAAATGTAAAGCTTTAATTCAGGAATGGATATGCTTTTATGTATTTGCAGGTTCCATTCAAAATCACTTTGACAGAACTGGAGCATGTTTATATCTAGGGCTACCCCTGAAAAACGCGTGATTTATATATTTCTTTTTTGTTTTTTGTTTTTGTATATTTTTTGAGATTGAGTCTCACTCTGTCATCCAGGCTGGAGCTCAGTTGTGCGATCTTGGCCCACTGTAACGCCCGCCACCCGGGTTCAAGCGATTCTCCTGCCTCAAGCTCCCGAGTAGCTGGGACTACAGGCGTCCACCACCACACCCAGCTAATTTTATATTTTTCAATAAATATAGGTGTAGCATGAATGGTTAACAGCCTCATTTCCAAAAATGTGGTAGAATCCCAAGTGCTCTTGTGTAATCTTTAAGAAATTTGGTGATGGGTAGGATTTTGGTATTTTGCACAATATAATCCAATGCTGTATCAGTTAACCTTGCGTTTTCAAAGGCCCCCTACTGCCTTGATGCAGAGGACTAGCTATGTGCATATTCCTCAGCACATTCTTGCAGCAGCTTTAGTACGTCTTCACATTTGACTTTGTCTATTCTTGTGTTTGCGAGGGAAATCATAATAATCTGCTGTATTTTCTAAATGACACATTTAATAATCCCAAAGTTTGCAACTTGCACTGTTTGAAGCACACGGAGCTTTCATTTTGTGGTTAAGTGTGGGTTTTATGGACATATGTCTGTGTGTGTGCCCTGGGCTCTTTGTAGCAGTGGAGTGAGAGATCAAGTGATGGAGGGGAAGACGAGAAAAGCTTTGGAATTCCTTCCTGACTCCATACTGTAAATGGGGTTTGGTTGCCTATAGGAAGGGAGACAGCAACCCAATAAACTGGTTTTCTGTAAAGACTGTGTGGGTTCTGAGCAGACAAAACACTGCTGTGTTGTCTAGGTGATAAAATAAGGCTTGCAGGTGAAAAGGCCTTTTCTTTTTTAACCTTCTTTTACAGAAGATGAATTTAGTCAAGTGGCTTTAGAAGCAGAAGGTGAGAATGCCCTTGGCATGGACTTGGCATTCTTACAAAGAGTATTTTGCTGTGGTCACCCAAAGGGAGATACTGGAGCAAAGAGGGAAAGTGAACAGATGCTATCTGTTAATTGTAGCTGGCAGATTGGTTTGGGAGTGAAGTGAGACATCCCTATGAGGACTTCAAGAAACACAGAAATCCTCTGATATGGTTTGGATATCCTGCCCAAATCTCATGTTAAACTGTAACCCCTATTGTTGGAGGTGGGGCCTGGTACAGAGGTGTTTGGATCATGGGGGTGGATCCCTGGCGAATGGCTTGGGCCATCTCCTTGGTGTTAGGCGAACTCTCACTCTGGGTTCTGGTGAGATTTGGTCATTTAAAATTGTGTGGCACCTACCGTCCCCTCTCCCCCTCTGTCTTGCTCCTTCTTTTGCCATGTGACATGCCTGCTCTTGCTTTGCCTCCTGCCATAATTGGAGGCTTCCTGGGACCTCCCCATAAGCAGATGCTGCCCTGCTTCCTGTATAGACTGTAGGACTGTGAGCCAATTAAACCTCCTTTATTATAAATTACCCAGTCTCAGGTATTTATTTATAGCAATGCAAGAATGGCCTAATACACCCTTTGAATAAGTGGTAGAAATATAATGAGTAGATGGGGCTCAGCCCTTGTAATTTGAGCATTGATATAAGTATGACCTTTTTTAAAAAATATTTTCATTTATTCATTCTTTCTTCCTTTTCTTCTTCTTTTTTAATCTTTTTATTTTTAAATCACATGCTGGTGAAACGTGGAGCATATTGACTATTTTCTTGTATTGTAATGTAAATATATATTATTGTAACACTTTAGGCAGAAGAGGGTTATGAATTATAAAAGAACTATATGTCACAGTTTCCATAAGTAAAAGGTTTTCATGGAGGTCAAGGGACAGTTAGTTTTGCCACAGCACATCTGTTAGTTTCTGATGACAATGTGGAATTTGTTTGTTTCTGGCAGTTTTTAATCTTCATCCAAGGATCAAATGACTAAATATTGTTTGGGGTGAAAAGTTCCTTCTCCAGTAATGAGGTATAGATGTAGAATATTGAGGGAATTATTAAGCGATCTTTTTACAATGCATTACATGTATACTTAAGTGGGTGAACTATTTAAAATATATTAGTGGTTCCTCCAGGAAAAAAAAAAATCTTAACCGAAAGTTTATTCCGTGGCAAGAATGCTTAAACTAGGAATTCTTTGTAATTAATACACCTCTACCCATGTTATCCTGTGAAATATATAAAGTCACATTTAATTTGTTTAAAAATATTTCATAGGGCTGGGTTCAGTGGCTCACACCTGTAATACCAGCACTTTAGGAGGCTGAGGTGGGTGGATCATCTGAGGTCAGGAGTTCAAGACCAGCCTGGGCAACATGGTGAAGCTCCATCTCTACTAAAAATACAAAAATTAGCTGGGTGTGGTGGTGGGTGCCTGTAGTCCCAGCTACTTGGGAGGCTGAGGCAGGAGAATTGCTTGAACCCAGGAGGCAGAGGTTGTAGTGAGCCAAGATTATGCCATTGCACTCCAGCCTGGGCAACAAAAGCAAAACTCCATCTTAAAAAAAATTTATCTGACTTGATACACTGATTCAACTATACAGTCGGACTTTGCTCTTCGGTTGTACATTATCTTTAGTATTTGACTGCTTTCAGAAATACAGACTGAAACTGAAATACAGTTTTCATATTTGAATTGGTGAATATGTTCTTGCTTTAAGATTTCATAAAATCTCCTTATTTTTGATATACAGTTGTAGAACTCTATAAATCTAAATCATAAATGTAGAGATTATTCTTTGCTGTTTGCAAGTCAAAAAGTAAATATTTGCCACGTTGTTAACATTTCAGCATCTTTCAGAACACACCTAATTTGTTGCACTAATGCTTTACTTAGATGTAAGAAAATATGTCATGTGCTAAAATATTAGTCTAAATCTAACTTTAGAATTTTCTCCACCGATATTTTTACAATAAAAAAAATTCGTGATCCACAGTTAGCCCTCTGCTCTTTTGATTTTGTATAATCTCCCTGCAGGTATAGGATAATATATAGCCCAGGTTGTGATGGCACACAGTTTTGTAACCCTATACCAAATATCTCTCCTGAGACTCAGGTGTGATGCCTAGCTGCATACTAAAAATGTTTTCTTGGATGTCCCACTGACAACCCACATACGACATATCTCATGCTGGACTTTCCTCCCAATCTGTTCTTGTTTCTATTTTAAAGAATGGCTGCACGAGCTTTCCAGCTGCAGGGGCTGGAAACTACACGAGCTGGAAAGTCATTGTAAATTCCTTTGTTTCTCCAAATTCCTATGCTAAATTAGAAACCAAATATTAAAGATCGATTTCCTTTATTGCTGTATGTTTTTCCTTCTCCCTCCTGGCATTGCTTTAGAATAGGCTATCATCAGTTCTCCCTGAATTACTGTGATGGCGTCCAAAGTGGCCTTTCAGCCTCCAGTGTCACTCTCCCCAGTCCAACCTGGAAGGGGTGACTGAGCATGTCACTCCCTGACTTAAAAGCCTTTTAAGTCAGGGTCATGTTCAAATTCTCAAGCATGCAATATTTTTTTCTCTCTTTCTCCTGCCGTTTCACTGACCTGACCATAACCACCTCACCACATTCCTCTTCCTTGCCCCAGACTTTAGCTCCAGCTATTGCAAAAGGAATTGTAATTCTCCCGTTAACATAATGACGCTTCATTCTCTCATCACTTGCACAAGCTGTGCTCTTCACTTTTCCTCCATTCTTCAAGACTCATCTCAATAATCACATCTAGAATTGAGTTTCATTGACTTTTTAGTTTCTTTTTTTTTGTTTGCTTGATTATTAAGTTTTTATATATATATATTTTTATTGCATTTTAGGTTTGGGGGTACATGTGAAGAACATGCAAGATTGTTGCATACGTACACACATGGCATTGTGATTTGCTGCCTTCCTCCCCCATCACCTATATCTGGCATTTCTCCCCATGCTATCCCTCCCCCAACTCCCCACCCCCCACTGTCCCTCCCCTTTTCCCCCCCACAGACCCCAGTGTGTGATGCTCCCCTCCCTGTGTCCATGTGTTCGCCTTGTTCAACACCCGCCTATGAGTGAGAACATGCGGTGTTTGATTTTCTGTTCCTGTGTCAGTTTGCTGAGAATGATGGTTTCCAGGTTCATCCATGTCCCTACAAAGGACACGAACTCATCGTTTTTGATGGCTGCATAATATTCCATGGTGTATATGTGCCACATTTTCCCTGTCCAGTCTATCATGGATGGGCATTTGGGTTGGTTCCAGGTCTTTGCTATTGTAAACTGCTGCAATGAACATTCGTGTGCATGTGTCCTTATAGTAGAAACACAAAAAGCATTGGCAACAAAAGCCAAAATAGACAAATGGGACCTAATCAAACTCCACAGCTTCTGCACAGCAAAAGAAACACTCATTAGAGTGAATCGGCAACCAACAGAATGGGAAAAAATTTTTGCAGTCTACCCATCTGACAAAGGGCTGATATCCAGAATCTACAAAGAACTGAAACAGATTTACAAGAAAAAAACAAACAAGCCCATTCAAAAGTGGGCGAAGGATATGAACAGACACTGTACAAAAGAAGACATACATGAAGGAACAAACATATGAAAAAATGCTCATCATCACTGGTCCTTAGAAAAATGCAAATCAAAACTACATTGAGATACCATCTCACCCCAGTTAGAATGGCGATCATTAAAAAATCTGGAGACAACAGATGCTGGAGAGAATGTGGAGAAATAGGAACACTTTTACACTGTTGGTGGGAGTGTAAATTAGTTCAACCATTGTGGAAGACAGTGTGGCGATTCCTCAAGGACCTAGAAATAGAAATTCCATTTGATCCAGCAATCCCATTACTGGGTGTATACCCAAAGGATTATGAATCGTTCTACTATAAGGACTTTTTAGTTTCATCGAGTGATGCTGCTCCCTCTGTTTCCTCAGGAGACTCTGCATATATCTAATAGGAGCTGTTATACAACGACTTGGAATTGCTAATAACTTGTTCATCTCCTTATTGAAGTACTTGAAGTTAAGACTATATTTCTGATTGTTGTTTTTATTCTAAGTGCTAATATAGCATCTGGAGTGTAGTAGACACTCAATAAATATATTCTGGCTGACTGAATAGAAGATAATCATAATAGCTAACACCTACTAGTACTTATATATCACCAGGGATGGATTGTCTAAGTTCTATAAACATATATATATATATATACACACAATTAATCCTTACAACAAACCTGTTAGGTAGGTACTGTTATTAACCCCCTATTGAACTGATAAGAAAAGTGAGGCAAAACAAAGTTAAGAAAAATACGTAGGGTCACAGCAGGTAAGCAGAAAATCTGAAATTAGACTACAGGAAGCCTTTAGTTTGGCTCCAGAATCTATGCTTTTAACTCCTATCTGTGAATAAGTAAGGTCTATGGTTTAATTGAAAATGTATTAGTTGCTTCAGAAACTTTTTAGTTATCTTCTTGCTAAATCTAGTTTATACAAATACAACTTCATAAACAGCACTTTGAATTAGTCAGATAAGTGTAGCTCTGCTCTACATAGCAGCAAATACTCGCTTCCTATAGTGACTTTGCTATATTCCTGATTTTATTTCCGTTAACCAACTCACTGGTCCTTGTCCATTTCTCTTGTACAATGTTCTTTACTGTCCAGTAGCCACAATTTTGCTAGCAGATATCTTTAGAGTCATGTGTTCTCTTCCGTTTTGATTATTACCTGTATCTCTCTTGGCATCCAATTAATCTTTATTTTTGGAATAATATCTTTGATATAACAACTTTTCATTCATTAAAATTTAATTTCCTTTTGAATGTGATATAGACCACTGGCTGGATGCCTAGATCAGAAGACGATATGCATCATGAAAACCAGTCATTTTGCATCTCATTGTCTCGTAACTGGAGCCACACCCATGCTGCTTACATTGCATTTAACCCTGTTTGGGAACTTACTGTTTTGAACATTATGTCCTCAGTGGAGAGCGGCAATTCTAGTAAAGGCAAGAATTTTTTAAAAAGTAGGAAAATTAAAATAATAAGCTTTCTTTACTGCTTGATGAGACAATATGCTGCTGGTTTGGGAGTTTAGGATGAAAAACATGAATATTTTACTATTAGGAAAGGTTTTCAAGCACTTATTATAATGGAAAGTTTTGAAATCAACATAAAAATGTACAATAGTGAACCGCAGCTGGAGTACCTGCTGTAGTCACTGCTCTATGTATTATGTTTTTAAATCTCAATGCAAAATGTGATTTTAAATTTATTTTTGTTTTTATTTTTATTTTTTCCCTTTGCCTCTGGATATCAATTATTTCACATATGATATCTTTACCATATTACAAAGTTTTAATATAGTGAGATGTTTCTATCATATTTCTATGCATTTTAGGTTTTCTTTCTTGATTACTAAGGTCTTTTTTATTTATATTTATTTATTTATTAAGAGGAAATCTCACTCTGTCGCCCAGGCTGGAGTGCAGTGGCACAATCTTGGCTCACTGCAACCTCCGCCTTCTGGGTTCCAGTGATTCTCCTGCCTCAGCTTCTCAAATCACTAAGGTCTTATTTGTATTTGTAATCTCAGGTTTTCAGTATGAGCCTTCTTATATTCATTTTGTAAGTTTGTTTTACCTTTGAGTAAGTGTGTTTAAATCATCTGAAACAAATGTTTGTTTCAGGCATTTTGCCGGCATGTATTATGTTTATTAGGTTTATTATCTTCTTGTATCTTTTCTCCATTATTAAAATATTTCTTCTACTTGATTTTTCAATCTACTGTAGGAGAGCTCAACAGAATCCAAGCACTCTTGAAATTCATCCACTGAGTCATTTACTTTGCAAATCCTAATTTTAAAAATTATTTTATATAATACTGTTTACTCCAGAAAGTCCTTTCTTTGTATTGGACTTGTAATTGCTTCAGGTATTCTGATTATGCATTTTTATTTAAATCATCAGCTATCTTTTCCAGAGGTTTTCTGTCACCAGCGTGTGTTTAATAGTTTTGACTTTCTCCCTCCCTCTCTCTCTCTCTCTGTTATTGGACCCTGTAGAGATATCATTATATTACTTTAAAAATCATCTCTGTTGGAGTAGCCCGTAGCCCTAGTGGCCATGGTGTCACACGTGTCAGATCCTCTATATTCACCAGTTCAGTCTCTGAGGCTTGTCGCAGGCTCTCACTCCATCTGTAATTGAGAAAAGCCACATCAGCTCTCTATTCTGCGACTCTAGCCAACGCTTTGCTGACACTTTTCTGGCCTTTGACTTGGGAAGAGAGAGATGGGAGCTGGAAACTGAGGGGCAGTGGTCCCCTCCCCAGAACTTTCAGCTCCCAAGCTACCACCCCCAAGGCCTCCTCCCCTGACACACATTCCTAATGACATTTTAAGAACATATCTATAGATTTACCTAAGGGAAACTTTTGTTTCTGAGGGATCATCAGTTACAAGCACCTGGATTTCTTCTAAGGATATAAATTCCTTGGTCATTCCCATGTTATAGTTAATTGACAGGTTTTATGCTTTCAGTTTTCTCTGTGCTTATAAGACACATGTTTATCTGGGATGGCAAATGCTATGCATTTGTAGGTGTGGTAAAAAGAAATGTATAGGAGAGAGGAAGCCTGTGTTTTCTCGTTGTGTTTCCCAGTTTGCGTGTGGAGACTGGCAAGTGAGAAACAGCTTTATCCCTTTCCTTTCAGAGCTGTCACTTCTGTGACTTCAGTCACCTTGCCCACCATTTCTCATCATTTGAGGAACAGAAATTCCTCAGTTCTCCTACTTCTCCTACTTCTGGTGTTTTGCAAGGGCTCTCTTCTCATTAAAGACCGAGGAGGCGGAGGTTGCAGTGAGTCGAGATTGCGCTGCTGCACTCCAGCCTGGCCATAGAGCAAGACTCCGTCTCAAAAAAAAAAAAAAAAGATTTTGGACAATAATGTTTACCTTGGGAACCATCACCTGGCAGAGGATTTTGGACTGAATTCCCTAATGAATGAATTCACCTCATTAGAAAATTTTCATGATTACTGAGCAAATCAAGTAGAATGCTTAATTCCAGGAAGATGGAAATATTGTTTTGGTTTTCCTCATTTCTCCAGCACCTATAAAAGTGCCTGGCACACAGCAGATGCCGGCAAATGTTTTTTGAATAGCAAATTGGATTTAGCGATACAATTAGACTCATGGATGTGTGAAAAATGTATGATAGGGATTGTTCTGGTCTGCATAAAGCATAAAATTGTGTTTATATTATCTCTCTTACAGTATAAGAAATTATTCATATTTTAATTCAAAATGTCTAGAGAAATGTAGCATATACTACTTGGGCTTAATGGTTTATTATATTACTCATCTTACATTTGTTCTGTGCCTTTCTTTGTGGTTATTTAAAAAAATACGCATACATTTTTGCACATTGGTTTGCTGTTCTCATTCTAGGATGTAAATATGACCAGCAGGGCCCCCAGCTACGTATAAATCATTCAGAAAGACTACTACCTCAAGTACATCTTTGCTTTCCCCTTCAAAATAAAAGATCTATCTGATTATCTGAACTAAGTGAAACTGAACTAAATAAATGATGAAATAAAGAGGAAAAGTAATTCTTTTAAACATGAGATACAGCATTAGGGGTATGACATTTTTTACATTCTTTTCTTATCAATGACACTTTTAAACAACTTTTTTACCTCACATGGACTTATTAAAATAGTACATTTTTAATTAAAATATTGTTCTTTTTAGAGAAGAAATATTACATGCAGCACAGTTCGGGGTGAATCAGGTAAAGGCAGCACTCTGTTTGGCATGCTGCTTATCTTGCTTCTCATGGGTACCAGGTCAGTGTATGGTCGTTCCAAGATATCCATGGGGAATTGGTTCCAGGACGCTTATGGCTACCAAAATCCATGAATGCTTATGTTCTTTATTTATTTAAATAATTTATTTATTTTACTTTAGGTGCATACTATATCTGGCATTTCTCCCCCATATTATTCCTCCCCACCCCCCCTCCCCCACCCCCCCATTGTCTCTCCCCTACCCCCTCCCAACTGTCCCCTGTGTGTGATGCTCCTCTCTCTGAGTCCATGTGTTCTCGTTGTTCAACACCCACCTATGAGTGAGAACATACGGTGCTTGGCTTTCTGTTCTTGGGTCAGTTTGCTGAGAATGATGGTTTCCAGATTCATCCAAGTCCCTACAAAGGACACAAACTAATGATTTTTTATGGCTGCGTAGTATTCCACGGTGTATATGTACCACATTTTCTTTGTCCAGTCAATGTTTATGTTCCTTATATAAAATGGTGTAGTATTTGCATATAACCTACACACATCATCCTGTATACATTAAATAATCTCTAGATTACTTTTTTTTTTTTTTGAGATGAAGTCTCACTCTGCCACCCAGGCACGAATGCAGTGGCACAATCTTGGCTCACTGCAACCTCCGCCTCCCAGGTTCAGGCAATTCTCCTGCCTCAGCCTCCTGAGTAGCTGGGATTACAGGCGTGTGCCACCACGCCCAGCTAATTTTTGTATTTTTAGTAGAGACGAGGTTTCACCATGTTGGTCAGGCTGGTCTCAAACTCCTGACCTTGTGATCCACCCGCCTCAGCCTCCGAAAGTGTTGGGATTACAGGCGTGAGCCACCGCACCCAGCCTAGATTACTTTTAATACCTAGTACAAGTTAAATGCTATGTAAAGAGTTGATATGTTGTATCATTTAGGGAATAATGAAAAAAAGTCTGTACATGTTAAGTATAGGCATAAGCATCCATTTTCTTTCTAATGTTTTCAATATGCGGTTGGTTGAATCCATTGATATGGAACACCTGGATACAGAAGGCCAACTGTGATTATCTTTTAGCGTCCACCCAATTCAGATATCCAGCACAAAATCTGAAGAAGTTCTTCTTTTTTTTTTTTAAGATGGAGTCTCACACAGTTGCCCAGGCTGGAGTGCAACGGCACAATCTTGGCTCCCTGCAACCTCTGCCTCCCTCTGCCTCCCACATTCAAGCCATTCTCCTGCCTGAGCTTCCTGAGTTGCTAGAACTACAGGCACGCACTACCATGCCCGGCTAATTTTTTGTATTTTTAGTAGAGACTGTTTCAACCTGTTGGCCAGGATGGTCTCGATCTCCTGACCTTGTGATACACCCGCCTCGGCCTCCAAAAGTGCTGGGATTACAGGCGTGAGCCACTGTGCCTGGCCCCTGAAGAGGTTCTTTAGTTCTGTACTTAATAATAACAACCAGATAAGTAAGTATTATCAAGTCACAGAATGGACTGAAAATTATATGATTAAATAGAAATATATTTGTGTTTTATATGTAAACATATAAATGATATAGATTAGGATTCTGGTATTAAATTCATTTTTTTTTCATAAAAAGTGCTTTCGAGGCTAAGTGAAATATAAGGCTTATCTTTCATAATCCAGGTCGGGGTTGACAAACCTCGTCTTTGTCCTACCTTACACACACTTCATGCTGCTTTAAGGCATTTAATAATAGCCACGTAGAATCCACAGTCTGTGAAAGTACTCAAGAGCTATACTTTAGGCAGTCATCATTCACATGCATTTCTATAACTTATAGAAATGCATGTGAATGATGTTATCCTTGCTTTTCATTGTATGAAACTTGAGGCAATTCCTTCTGTATTTGCCATGTTCTTAAAACGCCTGCCACCTCCTTTGTGCTAAAATGTTTTCTCTCTCTTTGTAGGGTGTTTTTACTCTCTGCCATCTAAATCTGTGTCCTTCTCCATTATAGTCAATCACTTTCACTTGACCGTTTCTGAATTATGGTGTGGCGGTCTGAATGTTTTACAGTACTTCACTCTAAGGAAGGGAGAATTGATTCCAAATCTAGCATAACAAGACCAACCTCCTTACCTCCCCACATTAACATCAAAGATTTCCTTGCTCTGTGGATTTTACTTTTTGGCTATCACCTGCACGATTGCAGGTTACAGTCCACTGTCCTTTTCAGAACGCAAGTCTGCAGTTGACACCAACTCTATGAAGTAGATTTTGTTATTTTCCTCATTTTTATAGATAAGCCTGAGGTAGAGAGAAATTAAACAATTTGTCCAATTCATACTTTTAGTTAAAAGAGTAACCAGGATTGAGATCTAAGCAATCAGGAGCCCAAATCTTCACTGGTTACCAAACCCTGAAAATGGTTTTTAGCCTGGATAAAAGTGCCTCATTAGGAAGAAACAAATAAACAGAGGATTGAAACACAGTCGACCTAATTCACATTGAGTATGACAAATACATGGGCTGGTAGCTCCATATATTTAGTAGGTCCTTAGCCTGTAGAGAGCTACTCATCCATTGATCCACAGTTTACCCACCGACTCGCAGCTAATACAGCAAAAAAACTTGCCCACTTGCAACAGGTTATTCTACTCTATTTGTTGATTTCTCTTTGAGGTAGAGATAGCTAGATTCTCCCAGTACTCACTCCTGTTTCTTGAGTAAATGTGCTGTTCAGCCAATGTAGTTTTCAGCCTCTCTCCCTCTTAGGAATGACCCAGTGACTGAGTTCCTGTCAATGAGACAAGGGCAGATGTGTATGGGGCATTTAGGGAATCTCTCTTGAGAAGGGGGTTAGTCTCCTTTTTTACTCTCTTGCTTAGGTATCGGATGTGATGTTACAGTTTTACATTTAGACACCGACACGGACCATGAAGAAGACGGTTGTCTTCTGGGAACAGCTGTGAAGTAAGCTGGAGGGAATCTGAATCTGAATACAACTTTGAGGTGCTACTCTATGAGCTCACTTCCAGGCTACTTTTAAATATAAGAGAAAGGAACTTCTGTCTTGTTTAAGCAACTGTTGTTTTAGATGTTGTATTATACAGCTGAAGTTAACCCACACATACTCTAAGTAGAGTTTTGAACTAAAGGACAATACCAAATCGGGTAAACTGGTTAATAATAATTTGCACATAATATAATTTAGAGTACAGTTAGTTGCTTATTTTGAAATACAAATGTATTTACTTACATCACTTTTCACATCTTCAAAACATTATCTACTTGAAAGCATAATGAAAAAGGCAATAACAGAATAACTTTTTGTATTAGTTCATTCTCAAAGTGCTATAAAAAACTACTTGAGACTCGGCAATTTATAAAGAAAAGAAGAGGCTTAATTGCTTCATGGTTTTGCAGGCTATACAGGCATCTGCTTCTGGGGAGGCCTCAGGAAACTTACAATCGCGGCAGTAGGGGGAAGCAGGCACATTTTATATGGCTAGAGTGGGAGGAGGAGAGCAAAGGGGAAGGTGCTGTATACTTTTAAACAATCAGATCTTGTGAGAACTCATTCACTACCAGGAGAACAGCAAGGGGAAATCGCCCCCCATGTTCCAATCTCCTCCCACCAGGCCTCATCTCTAACACTGGGGATTACAATTTGACATGAGATTTGGGTGGGGACACAATCCAAACCATATCACTCTTAGCATAAAAGAAGTATTTTTAAACAAAAATATATTCTTTGGTTCTCTAAAATTGGTTCCTTACTTTTTTAGGAAAATGTGTTGTCATTACCGCTTCAATGGTTAAGTATAGGATTTGGATATTTAAGAATATTTTAGGCGGACTTTTGTTCTTGTGTCTTTTTACTCATCTTTTTTCTTACCTTTTTAATGAAAAGCACAATGTTAGCACTCATATCTAAACAAAACTTTCCTTTCTACCCTTTCCCATTTCCCCTAATGAATTTGTTGCCCCCTTGAAATGAGTCAACTGAGATCTGAATACTGACTAGCTGGTGAGCAGAATCTGCCTTTCATTGCTCTAAAAAGTAGTTGCTAGGGTAACTTATTCATGGTTATTTTTACCGAATCTCCGTCCTCTAAACACCGAAGTCATTGTTACTTTTGACATGGCATGCTAGATTTGGGAGGTTAGTTGGTTTGGGAGTGGGTAAACCTGAACTTCAGTTCTGATTCTGTTACTAATGTGTTGAATAACCTTGAGTAGTAACAGGCACTAACATTTTTGAGTGCTCACTGCAGACACTTGTCTTATTACTTTGCATATATTAGCTCATTTTGTTAATACAACAACCCATGGAGAGGAATATTCATTATCACTTCCAGTTTACAAATGAGGAATTTTAGAGATTAAGTAATTTGCTCAAGGTATTAGAGTTCATCTAGACTTAAACCTCAGCCTGTCTACCTACAGATCCTGCACTCATAACCTCTACTCTGTACATCAAGTTATATAACCATTATAATACCAATTACTTTTCTCTAAAATAAGGTTGATGTTTAGCCAATCCTTTTGATACCTTATATATCAAAGAGTCTATGATTAACATTGTGTAAATAATTATTATGTATGACCTAGTTATGATCCACAGGGATCTCATATAACTAACAGTCTCCCAATACCTCCCCATGCTCTTGCCAGATACTTTGTGAAAAACAGAATTTCTTAAGGCCACTGAAAAGCTTCAGCTTTCTGATAGAGGTCATCAGCTGGCCTGGGGCAACTAGAGCAAGTTCTATATCATTCACAAAGTGGACTATTAATTTAGACAGTAGAAAACTTTGTCTCCGTATGTTTTCTTTCTATCTTCCATCTGACAGTGATACGGAGTACGTCTACCTCCCTTTCTTATGATACTGTAGTTGGCTGGATCCTAATAATATGGAATATAGTCTGCATCTTGAAGTGCTTTATATCTTACAGAATTAGAAAACTTTTGTTACATTCGAGGCGAGATTAAGGGACCAGCACCAAGACAAAAGTATGCCAAATAGCAGGGTTTATTAAGCCGGCGACCATGGAGGACTCGCGTCTCTCCAACCCGTGGCCCTGAATGGAGAGTGTTAAGACCTTTTATACCCATAAGAATCACTTTGGGAGTCAGGGCGAGAGGCGGGGGTCGGGTGAAGGGACACAGACATTTAGGGGTTTTCGTAAATCATCTCCCAGACAGAGAGGAGGGAGCGGGGCTCCGGACATTCCAAGGGCTTGAGGACATCTTGCCACCTCGATTGTTACGTAAGTGGCTTACAGAAGTCAAGATAAGCGTTAGTTTGCACATCTTCTGGGCTGTAGTGGAAATAACAGATTTTGGTTACTTATTACAGGGCACAAGGACCAGGATGGAATTAGCTTGGGCTGCTATTCTAGTCACAAAGGCTGACAATTCTGGCTATTACTGATAAGAAAGTTAGACAGTTTGCAGAGCAAACTAGCGGTTTTTATGTACAGAAGCCAAAGGCCAGCAGTTATTGTGAGGAGAGTGGGGCAGCCGTTACAACTTATTTTAAAACATAGCTTTATCTTTTATAAGATGGTGTTGTTCAGGTTCTAACTCTAGGCCAGCTATAGCACACTTTGATACAAACATTGCCCATTGGTGTATTAAGTTCTCATTGATCTGCCATGTTTCCATGTTAGTTTGCTAACTATTGCATCAAGATGCTTATGAGACTTTTCATTGCTTCTGCATTTTCCACAAGATGGCATTGTAATTGAAAGTTAAGGGTCGGTGGAATTCCTTTTTTTTTTAGGTTAAATCAACCCAATACAGAAGAAAGCTAAAGTTGGCCTTAGCTACTCTTATTGTCATTGTTCACTTGGTTTTAATGAGATCTGAGGTTTTATGGAGCATAGAAAAGTATGGTGCTTCATGTGTAAAATGTAGCTTGGTCATCTCCATTAGTATTCTGCCACACTGCAGTAAACTGTGGCATAACTTTTCTCTGTTTTACTAATGTACTCTTTTAGACATTTACTTGGCCAGTGACTTTAAAAATTATTTCTGAATGTTGTTAGATTGTCACTATTACAAATCGGAGTTTTTAGTGAAATGTAATCACATGATATACATTTTCTTATATTTTCTTGGTTGAAGAAAAGAACAGAACCTGGGAGGTTTTATTTTACTTAATGTAGTAAAATACAAGTCATCATATTGTAAACTTAGTGAACATAGTATCTGACGTACAGTAGAGATTTGATACATGTTAAATATACAAATAAGATATAATAGGAGGTAGTGGTGATAAAAGGCAAGAGCCACATTAATAAATTCCTAATAAATATTTATTTAAAATTTTGCATGATTGAGAAATGACATATTTTGTATTCTCCAGAATATGGTAAATTTTCTAACATATCTGAGTATTTTAGTTTGATTTTGGTGTTTGGATTTTTTCAGGGTTAAAATCTGGCTCATTTTCAAGGGTAGACTGCATGAGTACTGACTGGTAAAACTCATGTCACCTGTGGTAAAGGTGATGTTTATAAGTGCAGCAGGAGAAATTATTAAGAGTCAATGACTTATGTACAGTTGAGAAAACTTTTAAGGTAAAATTAACAGTGAAACCCTTCACTCTGGACCTTGGGTGGTATGGAAAGAGAGCAGCTATTCCCAGGTGCCTTTCCCTAAAGAAGTATGATGCACAAAGTTCATTTAATTCATTCCAGCAATATATGGATCTCTCTTGCTAGCAATTAAGATAAAAGATAAGTAACAAGCTGCGACGAACATTCCATCTTAAAGTCTGAACTTGAGTAATTAAATATAGACAGAAAGTGTACTTTCTCTAGTCTTTACAGAAGTCATGATGAAAGAAATGATCCATTCTGACACAAAGCAGAGAATTCCATAGAGCAATTTGAGAGAGAGAAGACGATCAGCAGAACGTGCTGAATGGGCATAAATGAAGGGCCTTGCGCAAAAGCTGAAGGAGTTTAGCTCTACCTTTGAAACAATAAAGGATTTTAAGCAGGAGAGTTTTGAAATGTGATTTATTTATTGGAGCACTCCCTCCGGCATCTGAATAGAAATGGAGTAAAAGGAATGCAGCCGAAGCTGAAAGGCTGTTTTCTTTTAGGCAGATAATGAAGATAGGAACTAGAGCAGGTTAGTTGGAATATAGAAGTCACGGATTTGAGAATTATTTATGAGAAAAATCCCGTCCAGGCTTGGTAATGGATTGAATGTGGGAGAGGAAGGAGGCTCAGACTGACTCTCAGGTTGCTAATATGGGTGACTGGGAAGATTTAAATTTCATCCACTAAGTTAGGAAATCTAGAGAGATGGGTATTTTGGGAAGATGATGCATTTGGTTATTCAGAGATTTTTTTTTTTCTTTTAAAATGCACATGATTTTGGAGAGGAAATTCATTAAGCTTTAGTAACTATTTAAAACTGGTAATATTGTTATTTACAGAGGAAGAAACAAGAGAAAGAGGAAGCTGGAGCCCTGGCAGGGACCATACCCACTTCACTGCTCTGCCTGGCATGTCTCAGCCTTTGTTCCTGTACTTCTAAAATATATCTAAGCAGTGTATCGTCACCCTGCAGAGGATCCAGGCTTTGGCTCAGCTCTACAAATAAGCTTAGGTACTGGGGGGGGTCATTATGGAAAGTTCTGTTGTTTAAGGCATCAGTTGATCAAAAGAGGATTACTGCAAGTCTACGCCTTTTCCTTTTTCTTTTCTTTTTCTTTTTTTGAGACAGAGTGTCCTTTGTCACCCAGGCTGGAGTGCAGTGGTGCAATCTCACCTCACTGCAACCACCATCTCTTGGGTTCAAGCGATTATCCTGCCTCAGCTCCCAGAGTAGCTGGGACTGCAGGTGTGTGCCACCACGCCCAGCTAATTTTTGTATTTTTAGTAGTGATGGGATTTCACCATGTTGGCCAGGCTGGTCTCAAACTCCTGACCTCAAATGATCTGCCCGCCTTGGCCTTTCAAAGTGATGGGATTACAGGCAGGTACATATTCTTAAAGAAATATTTTTCTTTATTTTTTCAGACGAAGACAAGGCATCCTTATTGCCAACATCCTTAGCATTGGGAGTCTGAGTGCTAATCTTCGGAGAAGTCCTGGCCTGTTCTGTAGTTGATTTATTGTTCTAATGCAGACTTACAGGTTTGTGGATTCATAGTGCAGGCATAGCGCTCATGCAGGTTGACCTAATATGTCAATTAGTACTTTTCTTCTGTAAAACATCTCTTTAGCATGCATCTTTAATTCAATGTGAAGAAGGTTATTAAAATTTATTGATATATTGTGTTTTTCTTCCACATGAGCAGTATTTTTCCTTGGGTTTTATGTAAATCATAGATTATTTCCCAAATTTTAGATAGTTAAGATTAGTGTAAAGAAAATAATTTAAAGGTTCTTCATTTCTTTTTAGTATCTACAGTACAGTTGCTTTACATACAATTCTAGCAAAACATCCCAAATGTGCCCTGTTCATTGTCATGAAGCTTCTGGGATATCTGTATTCTGTAAATTGAATTTGCCATTTCTAGAAGATTGAGAATACATGAGAAGTCTTGGGAGATACAAAAACTGATTCACCTGAGTCTGGGGTAACAAGAAAATTAATGCCATCTTCTGCTCTGGAAAAGGTAATGCCACATATAAAAATTGACTTTTTAACATGCATAGAGAATAATGAGTGATATGTGGTCATTATGAGTCTTCTTTGAAACTTGGGGATCAAAGGGAAACAAAATGAGAAAGAAAATTTGTCCAAAATAAAAGATAAGAGAGAGAACCATTGTTTAAAACATTAATAAAAAGCCATAAATCTTTTCTTCATCTCAGGAAGAACTTCATGACATAAATAGTAAGATTGTTTAGTGTCTTTATTATTTTATGCATAGGCAATAGTACAACCTAATTTTTGGTCTCCATGCAAATAATTAAGTCCTTATGTGAAACACACCTGACACCAATATTCCTTTTCGAGTAGAATAATTTAATGGGATCTGAAGTTCTTCACAAATAGTATCTAATTCGATTACTGAAAAAATGTTCACACAAAAAAGATAAACACCAAGATTAATAGGACTCAAGGTGATATTTAGAACCGTAATTTTTTTTCTTAGTTTCATAGCAACCAGGAACTAACTACACAGATTTCTTTTTAAATGTCTTGTTGCTTTTCAGAATTTCAACACACAGTTTGGACAGATGGTCAGTGGAAAGGTTTCTTATAGAATTGTTCAGTGAATAGTGATGTTTAAGAAAATGCATTTTTCCTTAAAATTTGCATAGCAGAGGCATCAGATAATTGTACATCTCATTTTGGAAGTAAACCCAGTATGTTTAACTTTAGTCATTTTCATGGTAAATCTTAAAACTAAAGAAGACATTTCTGTAACTGAGCTTCATAGTTATTTTTCTTTCTTCTTTTGCCAAGTGTTGCCCTGGAGAACAACTGAGACTTATTTAAGAAAACCTTGGGTATTATGAGTAATAATCCTCACAACAATAGATCAGTTCCTGTCTGTCTGCAATTCAGTATAGAGCACACTCAACTATAAACAACAGTTTCAAGAGCACTCATCTGTTAGCATACTAAATAAATATTAAAAAGCAACTACTTTTTTCTGGAGGCAAATTCAGCATTTAGAATGCTATTAGAATAGTTCTACTTTTTATTTTTCTTGGAATTCTTTATGATGAATTCTAAGAGCATCATAAGAATGAAAGTGTTTTTAGTGGCAGTTGAAGCACACAGTCTTAGAACTAGGTTTTCTAAATTGAGTTTGTTTCAGTTTTTACTTATTTATTTATTTATTTTACAATTGTAAATATTTTATGGATATTTTGGAACCCTCGTATTAATTCTATAAATGAATATTAGTCCACATCTATAACAAATGACTCACGTTTCTTTCTAATGAATTGACCACTACATTTCCAAAGTTATGAAATGGCCAACAGACCATAGAAAGATAAATCTTTAGGCTCCTGTTTGAAACCAATAGCTTCACAAACTGCTGGCCTTGATTCAGGGCCAAATGTTTCAGTTTTTAATATAGACCCACTAGCAACTAAATAGAGAAGAAAAATCAATACTTATCCTCTACTACCACTATTAGAAAAAATTCTAAACCGTGTTTGATAAATTATGTTTTTATATTTTTCCAGCTATCTCATTTGATTTGTTTTCTCAGTTCTTTATGATGTCATATATATATATATATATATAAATGATTTAAAATTAAGGAGCTATGAGCAGTGGCTTTAAGCAGCTATGTAATTTCTCCCAGAGCCAATTATTATACACAGTAAAGGATGAAATGCTGTGAAATAATAAATGTTTTTATGCACTACTGGAAATAAATTTCAATTGTTAGTTGAGCATAAAAACACATCTTTTGTAAACAGAATGGTTTTAATTGTTTCTTGAATCTACACATCATGTATAAAAATGATTTTTTCTCCTAGTAGTTCAATAAAACTCAAATACCGTTTTTCCTAATGATTTGGAAAATGATTTAAAAGAAATATTATTTTATGTGTTTCTTTGAATTAAGATGTGATTATTTCACACTGCATGCCTGTATCAAAACATCTCATGTACCTCATAAATACATACACTTACTATGTACCCACAGAAATTTTTAAAAATGTAAAAACAACAACAACAAATAAAACATGTTTTGTTGTGAAAGACAATTCCTGCATTACATGGACTTGGTTTCACGTATCATTCTTGATAGGAAACTCCGAAGCATCAGAAAAAGAAGAAACAACATAACTATTTCTTACATACTATTAAGTTATTTTAAAAAATACAGCATAACCACTACCTGGCTTGCCTAGCAATTCCAATTGTCTAGTTTAGTCCTTTTGCCCTTAATATTTTTGGATATTAATCTTAGATTAAAATGTCTTATTATGTTGACCTTGATTCAATTCTACAATGAATTATTTGTTGGTTACTATGTTCTTGAACTGTGATAAACAGAATATAGAAATAGAAGAAAACAGAAAGGCATGAATTGCCCCTGTACTTAAGGCATTTATAATTAAGAGTACAAGTCATCTTTCAGTGATTAATAAAAATCATGGTGCCACCACAGCCACTTCTTCTAATCTAAATAATACTGCCTGCACTCAGCCCCCTGACTGGGAATGTTGTGCAAGTTGTACTAGATCCAGAGATGAGCATTTGACCAGCAATATTCTATCTGCGGTCTTGCCAGCAACTCTGGAGGGATTCACAGGAAGGGTTCCATCAATAGGGCAACATTATCATTGCCTCTTTCTGAAATGTGGCAGGGAGGACAAAGCAGACATGTAGACAAAAGCAGAAAGCCACAGTAACACACACACACACACACACACACACACACACACACACACCCGCGCGCGCGCGCACGCGTACTGTTTGGAAATTAACCAGTACTTGAGAGTTGCCTGGAGTTACAGTGCTGAAAAGGATTTGTTTATTTTTTTCTTTTTGGCCCATAAACAAATAGTAAAATAGACTTTAATTTTAAATATCCAGAGCAAGTAATTCTATATTTTTATAATGTTTGCATGTTTAGTTATTCTTACAGCTTAATTCTTCTCTATATTTAGCACTCTCTTTGCACAGTATGGATTCTATCTATCTATCTATCAATCATCTGTCTAATCTATCTACCTACCTATCATCTATCTATTTTTACTGGTACAAAATTTTATGTAACCCTGAGCTATATCCTCCTCTTTCTTTTTCTTTTTTTTTTTTTTTTTTAACTTTTATTTTAGGTTCAGGGATACGTGTGCAGGTTTGTTATTTAGGTAAACTTGTGTTGCAGCACTTTGTTGTACAGATTATTTCCTCCACCAAGTACGAAGCCTAGTATTCAATAGTTATTTTTTTCTGCTCCTCTCCCTCCTCCCACCCTTCACCCTCAAGTAGGTACGAGTATCTGTTGTTCCCCTCTTTGTGTTCATGAATTTTATCATTTAGCTCCCACTTTTACGTGAGAGTATGCATATACCCTCATTTTTCTCTAACATTATTTCTTGTGTGATCATTTTATGAGGTTTTCAAGTTCTAATTTGTAAAGTTTTTGATTTTATGAATTATTTTTTATTTTGATATTTTTTTACAAATAGCATTTGTAATAATCTTACATAATTAATTGTGGTGTTCTGGAGCTTTAGTAAGCAGAGAAGCAAGGAGTGCAAAGTGAGCTGATTTTCTAAAAAAGTATCTTATTGATGAAATAAAAGGAAAGTGATCTTGCTTACAGATCAACATCTCCAGTGAGTGTGATTTGAAATCAATAGATCCCACCAACAATATGATTATTATCAGTTAATGATTTCTTTGTCCTGGAATCCAGAGAAGAAAATAGCAGATAGGTTATTCCCCCATAAATGTCTATTTTTAGTTCAATGTGAGTATAATTTCTAAGGTAATGTTTGCCAATATGTCTCACATTCAATGCTAGATTTTAATGATATATCACAATCCTCTGAATTATGTACAAATCATAAGTATTGGGATTTTTTCCTAATTAGAACAAAATATAGTGCATCAAGTTTAGTGGTTTTTGAAAGAATGCTTGATCTCACGGCTCTGGGTAGAAAGGCACATTTTCTAGTTTTTCATTCCAGCTTCTCCCATACATTGGTCTATATTCATCAGTGTATACATACGTGGTCTGGCAAATATGAAAGATTCAATGTAGCTGTAAGACAACTTTAAGATTTGACATGTTTAGTAGGTTCAAGGGGCCAATAACGTAAATGAAGACACATGATTTGAAAGCATTTACAGCACCATAGTCTTGAAGACTTAAACATTAAGCTCATTATCCTTCTGGAAAGGAGGCAAAATAGGGAACTACAACCATCTTATAGTTACCTGGTCTTGTTACATTGCACAACTTGCATTATATTTTTGTTTACTTTTGTTGTGTCTATACTCGGTCTCCTAACTAACTGTAACATTAATTTAAGGCAGAAATTATTTCTTAAATGTATCTCTACCTTTAGCACGTGGCACAGTCTCTTTTGAAGAGGGTGACAATCTACAAGAGGAACATTTGTTGTTGTCGAATTGTTTGTAATTGGGGTCTCCATTCTTTGGCATGGTAAAAATGAAATGGCATTAAATTCAGGTGTTCTCTTCCTTTTGCCCAGGGGACTGGAGTGTGAGAGGTGAGGGACACTGAGATAGGAAGAGTATTACATAGGGTTGGGAAGAGATGAGCTTTGGGCTTTACTGGCCACAGCTCCACCTATCAGCTATTGACACATCCATTGTTTTATTTCAGTCTCAGAAGAGTAAACAGGTTGCTGCTGTTTGATCCTTCATTTTTGTGCTCAAAGTCCCATCAGCTCCATCCTCTTTAATGCATCAGAAGTAATTTGGCTGCTTCCATACTATGCTGGGCTGTAAGAAACTCTATAAAGCTTTGTAGGTAAATACTGAGGTTTGCCAGATTCCTGAGTAGAAGTCGCTTTTCCCCTATTATCTAGATATGTAAACATATCTGAGAATCCTGTCCTTTGTGCAGAAAATCTGTATCTAGTTGGGCAAGAAATGAGGTGTGGGTAGCAAGGAAGTCTAGTTTCTGCTGCTTCTGTGTTCCCCCAAATCTTAGATGTTTTGTTCAAGCAAGAGTTATATCTTTTCAGGCTTAATGTTAAAAGTTTAAAAGCTAATTTTAACTTTTTAAAGCTTAAAAGTGAGAAGGAAATCATAGGCTGGAGGGCCAAAATGTAGAAAATATGCATGTAATATCTCCAAATACGTACTTAAGCATTTAAGATAAAATACACAAGGAATAGATGTCATTGACGATGATTAGTTTACAGCACGTTGAGTACCTACCTTTTAATTAGTACCTACTGTATAAGAGGCTAAATTTATATCATCTTTTTGATTTATTAAATATGGGCTCTCTTTGCCAGATGAGTGATAAATAAACACAGAAGAGCCAGTTTAAAAAAATATTGCAACCTTTCTGTATGTATACTTAATCACATTAGGACACTCGTTTATCTTTTCTCCGTCTTGTTTGTCCGTCTTAGTTTTAGAAGGAATATCTTACCTTTTGTTACAGAATATCATGATCTAAGATCAAGGAATATTGGAGGAGGGCCTAGGAGGTAGCCTGAACTCAAATGACTACTAATGATTTTTTGAAACAAATCATTTTATTGCAGTGAGGAGAAAATGACTTGAAGTTACATTTTGTGAAAGAGGTAGATGATTATGAGATGGAAAATATGGGGAAAAGTTTAGCAACGGAACAAGCCTTGACTTGTTTCTAACTGGAGTGTCACCTTGGTAGAAAATGAGGTTGGTTGATTTTAGTGGATAATTTCTGAAGATTTCATAGAATTATATAATTCTAATAAAAGGTAAAGAACTTCAGCTTCAGAAAAATACTATCAATATTGATGAGATAAGTTGACTTTTTTAATGATTATAATTTTTCTGACATGTTAAGGAAAGATAAACAAATCTGTGAACTATTATCCTTGAGAATGAGAGGTTTCTTGACAATGATAAATTCTGGGGAATTAACATTCCTATGTTACTTTTTCCATTTTATTCACAGATTTATTTCATGTATAAAGAAAATATAATTTTACTTTTGTCTAGCTATTTGTAAATAAGACATATGTGCGTTAGTGAGAATTATTAGTAACGATCAGTAGCAACATCTTAAAAGTTCAAGGCATTATCAATTATTTGAAGTGAGTTTATTATTTAACATGCCATGGTACTATTCTCTTGTGTGATTTTGTTTCCCTTTAACTTTTAGTTGACATACAATAATTTTACGTATTTTGGGGACACAGAGTGATAGATATGTCAATACGTGTGTACAGTGTATAATGATCAAATCAGGCTAATTAGCATATTCTTCACCTGCAACGTTTGTCATTTCTTTATGTTGCGATCATTCAAAATCCTCTCTTGTGGCTTTTTGAAAATACTGTGCATTGTTATTTTAAAATTTTAGCTGCATGTGGAAAATATGCAGAAGTTTTTACTATTAGTCCATGGTAAATGAAAATATTAAATGTAGTCTATACAAAATAAATACGTTGACTAAATAAGATACTTTTATTTTTTATAAAATACCAATTTTTCAATCTTTGAAGTAAAGAACACTCACAAAACTTGAGGGTTTTAGAATGGGACAATACCTTATTCTCAATCTCATTTGATCATACTGTTCATTAGGACCCTGGTGTTCTGATTTCTCCTTAGAATGCACAGTATATAAATTCTTAGAGGTACCTTAGAATGTACGGTATATAAATTCTTGGAGGTACCTAATAGCAAATAAGAACATACAGCACTTTGCTGATTATATAATTCACTCTGCTCCGTCTTTCAATTCTCTCCTGCATCTAATATTTTACTCCATTCCTACTTCTTTAGAAGTTAGATTTAAGCTTAAATGCCCTTTGTCTTGAACTCACCACTCAACAGTTAATCTTTCTCAAAATATTCTGTACCTCTATTTTATCATACTTGTGAATAATTTGTAATTTTATATTATATGTATGTTGCATTTATTTGGTTAGTATTTGTCTTTCCAACTTGGATGTAATTTGTTTGAGGGTGAGGATTTTGCCATTTTGGGGGTCACTGTCCCATTTCACAGTACCTCATATGATGTCTGACACATAGCACAATGCATTTATTTGCAATGAGTAAACGAAGGTGTGACTAGATGAATGGGGGGGTCCACTATGACCAAAGAAACGTGTTTGAGGTTTTAGGAATGATGTTGGACACTCAGACTATGTCTTGTTCATAAATTTATTTGATGAAAACATTTAGATTCATCAAATATATGAAAATCTAAAAGCTGCTGTTCTAAAAAATAAGTAAAACTTGAATGGTTTATTTACTATACTTAGCTTCCTTCTTCCCGCAAACAAAATGAGACAAAACAAACAGAAAACCTCCCGTGCACCCTGTAGTAAACAACACAGCCCTGGTATTCACGGGCATTTATCAAAGTGTAGCATGTGAACATAATGGATACATCGGTGACGTAAAATTTTTATGTAAATGTTTACGTTACCGGAAAGCATTCAGAGGTTAAGGATCAAAGGCGTTTTCAGTGTTATTTGGGGAAATTACTTATTTCTCGTTACATGTCCTGCCACAATCTATTTCAAAATAAAGTATTTCTGCCAGAGCAACTCAATACTTGAAATTCAGGCTGGGTACCTCTAAGAATTTATATACTGTACATTCTTAAAAATTATCGTTAAAGAATTCCGAGCCAGATCTGACCACTGCTGTAGTGCTATATCCTGACTCTAAATAGTTTCAAAATGAGTGCAAATATGAAGGAGTGGGAGGGAAATACACCGGGGGCTGTACATGACTTCTCATTTATTGCAAAATGCACTTGCCGTGAATGTAAAAGCTCTTGGCTTACTAGTTAGTAATAACTACTTTACATTATTGGCTTGATTTGCTTCTTTAGCATTTAATAGACTTGCTAGAGGCCTCGCAGTTTGCATTTCCCCCCTGTAACTTGTTCTGTTTTCATGGATTATCTTCAGGGACATACATACTTGTTTTTCTTCCTTTGGATATAGCTAATCATGTAACATAGTTTCTGGCATCTCTTCTGCAATCTCCTGCTTATGATCTTAATTGCAAGCTTCTGTACTATTTCATTGCTGGCAATCTTCTAATCTTTAAGGATTAATTTATAATTTGATTGTTTTCGAGAATGTGTTTTAGGAAGAAATAGCTTGCAGTAGTCTATTGGAAGGGATTGCGTAGAGTGTCTGCTTGATATCTTAAGGCATGCAGTGAATAGGGATAGGGATGCTTTTATTCAGATTCATCACTCAGGTTGTTGATTACCCAATAATGCCCATAGGGGCTATAACTTTTCTCTTTCCTAATAGCAAATAAGAAAATAAAATGTCTGTTTATTTTGTCTTTCATGAAGTCTCACTTAAGATCCTGAGCGGAAAGGTGTGTGGATGGGTGAGTGTTTGAGTGTGTGTGTGTGCACGCGTGTGTGTATGTGTTGGTGGGGAGGGGATTGGGAGATGGGGGTTTGTGGGTGCAGTGGTTGTGGTATGAAGGGTGTGGTAGAATAAGTTAAACCCCACGAGCCGTGTGGCTAGTTAATATTAGTCCTTCCAAGGTGACACAAAAATGGCATGACTACAATTTCATACAGATATATGAATGGTGATTTGTTAAGTATCTGCTCTGTGCCATGCACAATGAAAGATAATCTATGCACACAATCTCATGCATTCCTCATTTAATCCTGTGAAGTATCAAAGACAAGGTGGAGGGAACTAAGCTCTAAAAAGTAAAATGACTTGTCCGAGCTGGTCAAATATTTTAGCTTCCTTTCCTTTGGTGCTCTTGCTAAGTGTTCTCCCCACTACAAATGAGTTTTCACTTCTTGAAAGGGAAATATGCACTCTGATGAGAAAAATCAAGTTTCCCGCCTTTATTGTACTGGAATAAATCATAAAGTTTGGTCACAAATTATGTTCCATGGGTCATAAGATTGAAAAAAGGAAAACAAAACTAAGCTGAGTAGATAGAAACTGTGGATGTTCACATATTGGCATGACTTATTCCAAGCTGGAGGGAAACCATGAACCATCCCATGAAGCAGAAATAAAATTACAGACCCAAGTGTGGGCATGTGGAAATAATAGTGTCCAACCACTCCAGAAAGATGACCATCTATTACTGATTTTTAAAGTTCTCTTTTGGAAGCCTTATAATTATAAACATGAAAATAAACTTGTAGTTTTGTCATCTGAATTCACTCCCTCATTCTGCAGATAGATTTTATTCTTTCTCCAGGCTTTAATAGCATGTGAATTAGAATCCTTTTTTTTTTTTTTTTTTGACAGTTTCTCACTGTGTCACTTAGGCTGGAGTGCAATTGTGCAATCTCAGATCACGGCAACCTCTGCCTCCCGGATTCAAGCAATTCTCCTGCCTCAGCCTCCCTAGTAGCTGGAATTACAGGCATGCACCACCATGCCCAGCTAATTTTTGTAGAGATGGGATTTTTCCATGTTTGCCAGGCTGGTCTTGAACTCCTGGCCTCAAGTGATTCACCTACCTCAGCCTCGTAAAGTGCTGGGATTACAGGCGTGAGCCATAGTGCCAAGCTCAACATATCCTTTGTAATAGAACTTACAAACATTTTAAAAGTGTTATTAAGGCTTTTTTTTTCCCAGCCTTACGTTCTGTAACTAAAATTCTCAATGTTTCCCAACCTTTTAGTCATGACCCCCGGGGTTAGTAAAGATTTTCTTTTTCTCAAAAAAGATGTTTGGAAAATTTAAATTTGTTCTAAGATTTTTAAACTACTAAATTATATTTTTAAGTCAAGACATGTTAAAACTTGTCATGTTTTGGAACAATGTATTTATGTAGAAGTGTTTAATGAATCAGGTATAAAAGACAATCGCCCATAAGAAACCCAATGTATTGGGGTTCCCAGAGGGTCTTTGATAAGGTCTTTAGAAAAGGAGAAGAGGAGTTTTCTATTCTGCAGTACTCAGTTGGAAGCATCATCAGTCACAATTATATACGTGATTTGAGGCTGGATTTGCCGTCACTACTTTCCAAAAGAGCCATTTAAGTTCTGAATGCCCCATTGATCAAACAGGATGTGCTCCTGCATATGTCAGCAGTATCTGACTCCTAATTCAGGGACGGATGCTGTCCATACTCCTCTCCTGGACTAACCTGTCCTCAGTGACCTCTGCTCTTGTCTCTTCCACAGTCCTAGCCAATTATTTGTCTTCTCTCTAGGGCATCCTCCGACCTTCCCCTTTCTTTATGCCATTTCTCTGGCAATTAAGTTTTCTCTTCCATACTTTGCTTTGATTCCTCTGTCAAAGTCAGCCAAATTCATGACGAGTGCCAGCATTGAATCCTTTTAGAATGGTTTCCCATTCACTTTGGAACACTCACATTCCTTTTGGTGTATATACTATTGAACCGTTGATACTCTTTTTTATTTTCCTGTCAGTTTTAGTCCTTGATACTTTATCTGCTCACTCCCTAAATATGCAAATTCAATAAGTTTCTGACCTTGGGCTTCTTTATTGGCTTAGCATTTTCTACTTGGGTAATTTTGCCCACTCCCTAAGTTTAGCTAACAGTTTTGTGCTCATGCTTCCCTCATGTACAAATTCAGCCCTATCCACTCTCCTGAGTACCATAGTAAACTCCTTTTCTATTGGGTAGATATTTTAACCTCTTTTTTTTTCTGTAAAATACAGTGTGTTTAGATCCAGACCTGCCTTCTAAAGACAGCCTTACAGTTAGTCTGTGTTCCTTGTGTAAACTAATGGCTTCTTTAACCCAGGTTAGAAAACAAATACATAGGACCTCATTTTACTTCCTCGTTTGTCAATTCTTAGCAATTATATCTTCAAAATAGTTCGTTTTTCCATCTCTATCTTTCAGTTTCTACTTAACCATTGCCATAGATTCTGCTACCGTATCTGGTACTCCAATCTCTAATGCATTTTCTCCTTTAGAATTTTTTCACATAGTCATGGTAGCTATTACTCCTCTGTGAAATGTAAACATCTCTTGTTTTTGATATATTAAATACTTTAATTATGTGTAAGGGCATTTTAAGATCTGGTGTTATCTTAATTTATAGTGTCTTTAAACAAAATAAAATTTCTTCAAAGATCCTATGCTAGGCAACCTAAACATTCTATGTGTTTGTGTTTCTGTGTTTCAGCTTTTTCTTCTCTCCCCCAATTACTCAGATCTCCCCTTATCCTGTAATTATCAGTTTAAATGTCACCTCCTTTTTTGGTGCCACTCTGAATGAGACTGGACAAATGGGTAAATTCTCCCTCTTTACCATTTGCATATAAGTATCTGGTGCATTGACATACTTGTTGCACTCAAACTAGTATTCGTTGGGAGGCTGAGGTGGACAGTTTGCTTGAGCTTAAGGCATTCCAAACCAGCCTGGATAACATGGCAAAACCTCGTCTCTAGAAAAAAATACAAAAATTAGCTGGGTGTGGTGGCACACGCACGTAGGACCAGCTAGTCGGGGGCAGGGGGTGAGCTAGGAGAATTGCTTGAGCCCAGGAGCTGAGATCACTCCACTTTAGCTTGAGTGACAGAGTGAGACCATCTAAAACAAACAAACAACTAGTATTATTATTGATTTCATGCATGTTTTTTTTTATCAGTTGTAAAAATATGAGTTCAAGGGTAGGGATTGTTAGATTTAGGGTACAGTTTTGAAATTTTAGGTTATACTGAGACAGTCATGGCATGATCAGAAGCCTAGGCATAGGTTTTAGGATCTATGGGTATCTTAAAAGCTCAATGTGGCCAGAAATAAACTCCCATAAGTATATACCAGTTGGCTCTAGTCAGTCACATATATGACTTATGGTCTGAGAAATTGCTTCAGCTGGGATATTTATTGTGGCAGAGAGCTAAGAGTGGTCATTAGTTTCAGCAGCTATGATGAAGATGTTCTACAGCGATGGAAGTAGGGAGAAAGGAGAGGAAGAGACTTTAGAATTGAATTGAGTGCCTATTGTTTTAGAAGTGTTCTAGTCTCCGCCGGGCGCGGTGGCTCAAACCTGTAATCCCAGCACTTTGGGAGGCCGAGGTGGGCGGATCACGAGGTCAAGAGATTGAGACCATGGGGAAACCCCGTCTCTACTGAAAAAAAAAATACAAAAATTAGCTGGGTGTGGTGGCATGCACCTGTGGTCCCAGCTACTCTGGAGGCTGAGGCAGGAGAATTGCTTGAACCCAGGAAGTGGAGGTTGCGGTGAGCCGAGATTGCGCGCCACTGCACTCCAGCCTGGTGCCTGGCAACAGAGCAAGACTCTGTCTCAAAAAAAAAAAAAAAAAAAAAAAAGAGGTGTTCTAGTTCTAGGAGAAAAGGTTTAGATGTCTTAAATTTTGACTTTGATTCCTGTTATTTACAGGTTCCAGGGCTCTATATTTGTTTGGTTCATATAATTTTCTTCTAACTGAACATATTTGCTAATAGAATTCTGGTAGATAGTAAATTCTATCGAAATTGAAATATTTCATATTGAACAAGTATACTTGGGTTTTTAAAATGTAATTTAATTTATAGAAAAGAATCCATAATCATGTTTATCTTTGTTTTAGAAAACTGAGTGCCATAAAAGTTACCTGTTTTTATATTAGTGCCACCTCTGTAAGATATTGTCCTCTGTAAGAGTTGAATATAGTATTGCATGGAGTCAGAGCCCAGTTGGAACCCAGAACCCACCCTATTCAACTGTTGACTGACTTTAGAACATTATGGGAGACAGGTTGAAACAATATATGTGGCCTATGTCGTTTCAGTTGCATCAAATAGAATAACTGTCTTCTGTACTTCTAAGGTCTGTGCAGCTTCAGCTGGAACACTTTGGCCACATTTGTCAGATTTAATTTGGTGGGCAAAAATCCAACTTCCTTAACCTCCAAAAAATTGTGCCTTATGTACTTTTGAATACTTGATTCATTTTCCTTAAATGAATCAAGTATCCCATTTCAATAATAAAGGCAATCTCTCAATTTCCATCTCATTCTTAATGGCCTGCTGCTTTTGGATGCAATGATTTTCTTCCATTACAATATTTCTAAGATTCCCATTTAATGTGTCAAAGTTGTCAGGACTTTTAGTGCTAGGGTTTTTTCTTCCCCATTAAAACACAGATTTTTAGAACTATAAATTATTGTGAACATTTAAGAGATTAAGTCTAGGTGGCAGTTTTAATGGAGAGAATAAAGCTCTAATGGAAAGAACATAATGCAGCCTCTTTGCACAGAGCCCAGAACATAGTGGGCACCTGATAAATACTTGTTAGATGAATACGAGTTTAATGTTTTTTAAAATATTAATTTCAAGCAGGTATTTGATTAGTATGTATATGTGAGGAGAATATGACTGAATACTTTAAGATGTATTTTGTTTAAAATATAATGAATTTTAAGAAAACACACTGGAAACATACCCTTTTATACACCTCTATTTTATTTAGACCTTTTTTTGTCCTAAAAATAATTAATCATTTTACCCTATAGAGTACACATGAAAAGGAAGTGAATTATCTTCTATGTATCCGTTAATTCTCTCTAACCGTATCAGAATACCTCACTTTGCTTCAATCTTTGTATTAATTTAACTTGTAGAGTATAAAATGTAACCTTCTTTCTAGAGACACTCTCAGAAGAGCTGTTCTTTCCAATAACCAGAGTGCCATTTGTCCATGGAAGACATATATATTGTCCGTAACCTCAGAGTTAATATCTTTGTAATCATCCTAAAAGAAAACCCCATTTTAAGCTTGTGGTAGGAGTTGAATGTAGGCTCGTAGAGAACAAACCTGAAAGGCTTATAGAGAGACCAACTATTAATGTTGAAAATATAACTGTAAATCCATGTAAAGGTATTGCATCACATTACGTAAAGCAAAATATGAAAGTTGTTCAAAACATGTAAAAGGGAATTGTCTACATTCTAGGGTCAAAATTAGGTTATAATGGGCTACTTTCAATGAATATTTCATGCTCAGACTTTGAAGAAAGTATCTGTTACGGAAAGATTTTAGGGCCATAGGATGTTTTTGTTGTAACCTACACCCCGGGGAAGAGAAGTGCTACTTAAGGTTAAGTAATTTGTTTCGTATATTTATTCTGTTTTTAGCAATGTAGAACAGTTCTGCAGGAGCCTTTTATTTTTAATCAATTTTTATTTAGTTTTTGAAACTCTTTTCATGTACTTGTTCCATATTTGAATTTGCTTTAAAAACAGTGTTTAGTAATAGGCAGTTTGTAAAGGAAAAGTACATTTCAGCTGAAATATCCAAGTGCTTTTACTTATGAGTAAAAATTGCGATTATGTTCAGGTTCTTTTCAAACTCTGTTTGGGTCTTGTGGGTTTTTGTTTGTTTGTTTGTTTTTTACCCTGAACATTTGATATTGTGTTAAGATATATAACTAGATTAGATAGATACGGATTAAGATCTGACTTGTCTTGTGACGTTATATCAGAATACAAAATCAGAAGGTTTTAAGTTGAGGAGATTCATGATATCTATTTAATACTTAGGTAAATATACTTTAGGTAAATTGAGTAAATTGAGTCTAATGGCATTTACATTTACATTTACATTCTTCTCCCCCTTACCTTCCAACTTTTAAAACACTTTTTATTTTGAATAAATTTAGATTCACAGAAAAATTGAAGCAGGAGTATAATTCTTTTATACCACTCATTCGTAACCATGGGATATTGATCAAAACTAAGAAACCATTAATTCTTATTGCATTACTACTAGTTAAACTGTAGGCTTTGTTCATAGTCCACTACTTTTTCCACTAATACTATTTTTCTATTCCACAGTCCCACCTAGAATATTATGTCCTGTCTAGTCATGGTTCTCCTTAGTCTCCTCTGGTTTGTGAATTTCTCACTCTTTCCTTGTTTTTCACAACTGATAATGGTTTTGAGGAGTACTGATCAGCTGTTTGTAGCATGTCTCCCAGTTTGGGTTTGCCTGATGTTTTTCTCATGATTAGGAAGAATACTAGAGACTGACTTGCCCTTCTCATAGCCTCACATCAGGGGTTCATGCGCTGTGTGACTTATTGCTGATAAGGTTAATCTTGACCACCTAGACAGGGTACTGTTTGCCAGATTTCTCCACTATAAAGTTGCCCTTTTCAGACCTTCTTACACTCTATTCTTTGAAAGTGAGTCATTAAGTCCTGCCTACCACTCAGGGCTCCATCTCCATTTTTAATAACTTGGGAAATATGTGGATAAATTTTTCTTATTGTTTGCATTGAGAATTTTAACAGTACCTATCATTTTTGTATGCTTTCTGTATTCAATCCACTGTATTAACATGATATCTCAATCATTTTCCTTAATACTATAAATCTATGAGATAGAAATTTTATTTTAGTTTAAGGATATGGAAACTGTGTCATAGATTGAGCAACTTAGCCATCATCACATAGAGCAAAGGCATGAATCCAAGTCTGCTGGGTGCTAGAGCACTTGCTTTAAACATTAGATTATGCTCTTTCCTTGATAGACATCCCAAACCTTACCAAATCTGGTAAGAATTTCTCTGGTGAGAAATTTTCACATTACTCTTTTTACTGGCTTGTTCGTTCCATCTTAATTAAAAGGTACATGTTTGGGGCAAGTATTTCTATATTTATGAACATACATAACCTGAAAATTCACCTTTTTTAGAAACCATATTACAAGTGATATGCATTCATATATAATGTGGATGTGGGATCTGAGGATGACACAGTGACTGTACAAGGGCATGAATTGTAAATTAAAGATGTTGGGCTGGACATGGTGGCTCATGTCTGTAATCCCAGCACTTTGGGAGGCCAAGGTGGGAGGATCACTTGAGGTCAGGAGTTCAAGACCAGCCTGGCCAACATGGTGAAACCCTATCTCTACTAAAAATATAAAAATTAGCTGGACATGGTGGCATGTGCCTGTAATCCCAGCTACTTGGGAAGCTGAGGCAGAAGAATTGCTTGAACTCGAGAGGTGGAGGTTGCAATGAGCCAAGATGATGCCACTGCACTCCAGCCTGGGCAACAGAGTGAGACTCTGTCTCCAGAAAAATAAATTAATTAATTAAAGAAGTTGAGTACTTCTGACAGTTAAAACTTCTTTGACTGTCAATGGAATGTTTATCTCATGAGTTAAGAAAAAAATCAACGGCAATGACAGATGTACAAAGCCAGTGACCTTCAGTCTGTTGGGTGAACTAACATGACTGTTTGATTGATTTGATGACACTGGTTTTGAGTCATAGAAAAATTATACTAGTGTGATTACTAATTACTTTTTAAGTTAAGGTAAAATTTGTTTATTTGAAAATTTCAAAATTCTTTTTGAGATGATTATTGAGAATCTATACAGAAACAAAGCTGGGAATTTCTGTTTAAGAAATTCCTATTTTGTTTTGAAATGACAGACAAATTTCTCTTCTTTAATTGATGGTGTGTGTGTGTGTGTGTGTTATTATTGTTTGTGCTTTTAGATTCATCATTAATTGCTCTTCATATTCTAATACTCTATGTACTAAATTAACAAGTCTTATTAATATAACTACCTCTCAAGTATAACTGCCTTCCTTCATCCCTCTTGCTTTAGTTTAGGTCCTCTTCCCATTTCTTTAAGAAATGCAGAAGTTTATCTGGTCTTCCTACTTCTATCGTCTTTCTCTTTTCTTTTCTCCTATGAGAAATACCATCATGATTGGACATTTAGACTTACAAATTCCAGTGCTGTCTCATATGCAGAATTGAGAGGCAAAGATATATGCCCAAGTTACTTAAAAATTTGAAGCCTGTTCAATGGTTCTACCTTAACTGCAGCCATTGCCCTCATGAATATTATACTCCCACATCAAACTTACTTTAGTTCAAACAAAATCTTGTGATTTAATTCTTTCATGACTTTTCACGTGTAGTTTCCTTGTGGGGAATGGCTTACTTTTGTAGTCAGAGTGTATGGAGAGAGAGAGAGAGAGAAAGTATGTGTGTATGTGTGTGTTTTGAAAGAGAGAGCGAGAGAGAGAGAGAAGTGTGTGTGTGTGTGTGTGTGTGTGTGTGTGTGTTTTGAAGTTCATAACATATCACCCCAAATTATTTCACTTTGGTGTAAGAATTATTTTGAGCTAAAAGCCCTTGAAAAACAGCAGATGCAAGAAGGGCATTTTAATCTCCCCCTTTCTTTCTGAAAACAAGAGATAAAAACTCCAGTGAAAGATACCTTTCCTATGCCAGGGGAAAAGAAACATTCTTCTTCAGGGAGTCATAGCCAAGGGAATTGTAAACAAACGGACTTTGTTAAGATGATTCTTGTCTTTCTTTGTTCTCCCCATAGTTTAGTGACTTTTCTACAATTGCATCTCTTTGTTGAACCTAGTATAAAAACACACTTAGGTTTTGCCAATTCACTGGATATTTATTTCCTTCTGAGGGCTCACATGTTATGTAAAACATATGTAAATGTATGTTTGTGTTTCTCCTGTTAATCTACCTATGCCAAATACAAATACAAAAAAAAAAATTTATTGTTGCTTTTATCAAAGAGCATGTAATCTGTACTAACTTGGTAGGAATTTCTGCCAAGGAACAACTATTTTTTAATACTCTATGAAGATTCAGTGAACAACTTTATTGTTTCAAGTGATCAAGTCCATTTGAAAGTATAGACTAAATGTCCTTGCTCTGCTCTTACTATTCTCTCTTTTAAAATTTTTATTTTTTAATTTCATTATTTTTAAAGAAGTCTCTAGACACGCTAGTTTTTCATTTTCATGGCTTGCGGAGCACAAGCGCCGTTCTGTTGCTTTGATATATTGCATATGGTGAAGTATATTATGTAGCATCCTCATCACCAGATTAGTGAACATTCTACCTAATAGGATTTCATCCCTCATCCCCCTGCCACCCTCCCTTCCACCCACCTTTTGGAGCCTCCAGTGTGTATTACTCATTCTGTATGTCCACTACTAAGCTCCCAAGTTTACCCCTTTATTTTATTTAAAAAAATTATTTTCTTTTTCTTCATACTTCAATGGATGCAAACTCTTTCTTTTTTTCTTTTCCTTTCACAGATAGTGACTTCTTTTCGGCTGCTAACTCCCAAGCACAACACAGACAGTGACTTATGTCTTTAATTTTTATAAGAGGCGAAGCCTACCTCTGAAGTTCTTTTTTTTTTTTATTTTTCCCACTTCAATAAGCTGGTGTAAATTCTTCTTACTCTTTATGCAACCACTTTCTTCTAGATTAACAGTGCCAGTACAGATGATTTGACTGTATATTGATTTCAACATTGTCTTGTCAGGTACTTAGGTGAGGAAAATCAGTCTTTTATCTGATGGCTTCACAAAAATCTTTTACAAATAATGATTGCATATGATAAAGTTTTTGTGCCAAAATGGGTTCATGGCTTTAAACACATCACTAGAAATGTGTATTCAGTTTCCTTATGCATTTTTTCTTTCCTTCTCTCTTGATCTTACCCATTTTTACAACTTAAAGTTTTTTTTTATTGTTTTTGTTTTGAGACATGGTCTCACTCTGTCACCCAGGATCAAGTGCAATGTGACACAAACATGGCTCAAGCTCAGCTAATTTTTTTTTTTTTTTTTTTGTAGAGACTGTTTTGCCATGTTGCCCAGGCTGGTCTCTAACTCCTGGGCTCAGGCAATCTGCCTATCTTGGCCGTCAAAAGTGCTGGGATTACAAGTGTGAGCCACCGAGCTGGCCCCAAAACATTTTTAATGTTTAAATTTTACCACTAAATTAAGGAGGAGTTACCCATTTTTTAATTGCCTTTTTTCTTCCTTCTTATTAGGGAGAGGTAAGGAAGAAGACTTGGTTAGCAGAAAGCAGGTCTTAATTGCTTTTTTGTTTTGTTTTGTTGCTATTGAGTTGTTTGAGCTCCTTGCATGTGTTGGAATATCAACTCTGTCAGATGTCTGGCTTGCAAACATATTCTTCCTTTCCATAGGTTGTCTCTTTACTCTGGTGATTGTTTCCTTTGTTGTGCAGAAGACTTTTAATTTGTTTGTTTTAGTTAAACATCATGAACTAAGAAACTTTTTAGTTTGATGTAATACCATTTGTCTATATTTAATTTTGTTGTTCATGCTTTTGGGATCAAATCCAAAAAATCATTACCCAGACCAATGTCTTGTATGTTTCCCCTCTTCTTTCTTTCTTTCTCTCTTTCTCTCTTCCTTTCTTTCTTTTCTTTCTTTCTTTCTCTTTCTCTTTTTTCCTTCCTTTCCCTTCCTTCCTTTCTTTCTCTTTCTTTCCTTCTTTCTTTCTTTCTCTCTCTCCTTCTTTCTTTCTTTCTTTCTTCTCCTTTCTTTCTTATTTTGACAGTTTTCCTGAGCATATTAATGCAGGAATGTTTAAGTTTTTAATCAATTTTGAATTGACTTTGGTATACGGTGTTGAAATAAGGATCCACTTTTATTTTTCTGTTTGCAGAAATTCAGCTTTTACTACACCATTTATTGAATGAAGCTGTATTTTTCTTCTTGGCGTATTTGTTGAAAAATCAGTTAGATTCATCTCTAGGCTCTCTATTCTGTTCTATTCATTGATATATCTTTTCCTTTTTTACCAGTTCCATGCTCTTTGGATTAGTATAGTTTTATAGTATAGTTTGAAATCAGGTAGTATGATATCTCCAGCTTTGTCAACTTCAGAGAGCTCTGAAGCAAATACCTCCAGCTTTGTTCTTTTGGCTCATGATTGTCTTGGCTTTTTTTTTTTTTTCTTTTGCAGTTTTAAATGAAGTTTAAATTTTTTTCCTTTTTTAATTTTTAGTTTTGTTTTACTTTGAGTTCTGGGATACATGTGTAGAGCATGCAGGTTTGTTGCATAGGTATACAGGTGCTGTGGTGGTTTGCTGCACCTATCAACCCGTCATCTAGGTTTGAGGCCCTCATGCATTAGGTATTTGTCCTAATGCTCTCCCTCCCCTTACTCCCAGCCCCTGACAGACCCTGGTGTGTGATGTTCCCCTCCCTGTGTCCATGTGTTTTCATTGTTCATTTCCCACTTGTGAGTGAGAACACATGGTGGTGTTTAGTTTTCTGTTCCTGTGTTAGTTTGCTGGAGATGATGGTTTCCAGCTTCATCCATGTCACTGCAAAGGACTTTTTTGTTTTTGTTTTGTTTTTTGTTTTTTTTTTGAGACAGGGTCTCACTCTCTTTCTCAGGCTGGAGTGAAGTGTCACAATCATGGCTCACTGAAACCTCAGTCTCCTGGGCTCAAAAACAATCCTCCTACTTCAGCCCCTGGAGTAGTTGGTATCACAGGCATGCATTGCCAGGCCTGGCTAATATTTTTTTTTGTTTTGGTAGAGATGAATTCCTCAGTTCAAACAGTTCTTCCACCTTGGCCTCCCAAAATGCCAGGATTACTGGCTAGAATTTTTTTTTTTTTCTATTTCTATAAAAAATGATGTTGGGATTTTCACAGGGATTGCATTGAATCTGCAGGTCACATTGGGTTGTATGGATTTTAACACCTACCTGACCGATGTATTTCTAAATTATTTATTTATTTATTTATTAGCTATTGTGAATGTGATTGTCTCCTTTATTTTTTTATTTTTGGATAGTTTGTTATTTATTTATTTTTCTATTTTTCACAACCCTTAGTTTCAAAAAGTTTGTTGTTAGTGCATAGAAATGCTACTGATTTTTATTTCTTTTTTTCCTGTAAATGTTTAATGTGTTGACACTAATCAAAAGCAAGCTACTGATTTTTTTATGTTGGTTTTGTATCTTACGACTTTACTGTCCTAGTAAACTACTATATATTAATTCTACAGCTACTAGTATCAGTTCTAGTATCTAACTATTAGATATTAGAACTACTGATGTTAGTTCTAACAGTTTTTTGCTGAAGTCCACAGGGTTTTCCACTTACAAGGTCATGCCATCAGCAAACAGTGACATTTTACTACTTTTCCTATTTGGATGACTTTATTTCTTTTTCTTGTCTAATTGCTCTAGCAAGGACTTCAATGCTGTGTTGAACAGAAGTGGGAGAGTAGGTCCTATGGTTTGATATGATTTGTTTGGCTACCAAGTCTCATGTTGGAATTTGATTCCCAATGTTAAAAGTGGGGCCTGGTAGGAGGTGTTTGGATAATGGGACAGATTCCTTATAAATAAGTTAGTGTTATCCTTGCAATAATGAGTGAGTTCTCATCTTAGTTTTCACAAACGCTGATTAAAAAAAATTGTTTATAAATTCACTTTTTATTTTTTTGAGACAGGGTCTTACTCTGTTGCCCAGGCTGGAATGCAGTGGCACAATTATAACTCACTGCAGCCTTGACCTGCTGGGCCTGGGCGATCCTCCTCCCTCAGTCTCCCATGTACTTTGGACTACAGGCGCACACCACCATGACTGGTTATTTCTTTTTATTTTTTATAGAGATGGAGTCTAACTTTTTTGCCCAGGCTGATTGGTCTTGAATTCTTGCATTCAAGTGATCTACCCATCTCACCCTCCCAGAGTGTTGGAATTACAGGCATGAGCCACTGTTCCCAACCAAGAGCTAATTGCTGAAAATATCCTGGCACCTCCTGCCCCTTTCTCTTGCTTCCATTCTGTCACCATGTAATCTGCACATTCTGACTTTCCTTCACTTTCCATTACGTGTAGAAGCTTCCTGAGGCCCTTACCAGAAGCAGATTTGGCATCATGCTTGTATAGCCTGCAGAAACATGAGTCAAACAAACCTCATTTCTTTATAAATTACCTGGGCTCAGGTATTTTATTGAGCAAGACAAACGGACTAAACAGTAGAAATCCTTCTCTTGTTTGAGATCTTACAGGAAATGCTTTGAGTGTAATGTTAGCCGTGGGCTCCTCATAAATGACCTTTGTTGTGTTGAGTCACATTTCTTATTTTTTAAGTTTACACTCAAGGGTATTGTTGGAGAGGGATATGCCCTCAACATCTAATTTGGTGAACTTTTTTTGTCGTCTTTTTCTCTCTCATGCGCTCTCTCTTGTTCTTATTCTCTGCCCGGAGAATGGAAGATAAGAGAGAGTTTTTATAATCAAAGGATATTAAATTTTGTCAAATGATTTTTGGCATCTAATAGATGATTACATGGATTTTGTCTTTCATTCTGTTAATGTGGTATGTCACATTTATTGATTTGTGTATGTTGAACTATCCATGCATTCTAGTGATAAAAACATTTCTCAAAAGAAGACATGCAAATGGCCAATAGATAATAAAAATATACTCAGTATCACTAATCATTAGAGAAAGGCAAATTAATATCACAATGAGATATAATCCCTCACCTGCCAGAATGTCTTTTAAAATGTTTATGATTATATTTTTAATCATCCTGTACTTTATTTCAAAACAATGTTTTCAAATGATAAAAGATAAGTGTTGATGAGGATGTAGTGCAAAGGAAACACTAATACACTGTTGGTGGAAATGTAAATTGGCGTAGCTATTATGGAAAACAGTATAGAGATTCCTCCCCCCAAAAAACCCTAAAAATAGAATTATCAAATGATCTAGAAATCCCACTTATGAGTATTAATGCAAAAGACTTGAAATCAGTTTGTTGAAGGGATATATGTATTCATATATTCATTGCAATACTATGCACAATAGCCAAGTTAGGGGATCAACCTCTGCTCATCAACAGATGAATGGATTAAAAAAATGTATTGCAGCCGGGTGCAGTGGCTCGCACCTATAATCCCAGAACTTTAGGAGGCTGAGGTGGGTGGATTGCCTGAGGTCAGGAGTTCGAGACCAGCCTGGCCAACATGGTGAAAGCCCGTCTCTACTAAAAATACAAAAATTGGCCAGTCATGGTGGTGTGTGCATGCCTGAGATCCCAGCTACTTGGGAGGCTAAGGCAGGAGAATGACTTGAACCTGGGAGGCAGATATTTCATTGAGCCGAGATAGCACTACTGCATTTCAGCCTCGGTGACAGAATGAGTGAGAATCCATCTCAAAAAAAAAAAAAAAAATAGAAAGAGAAGGAAATTCTGAAATTTGTGATAGCACTGGTGGAATTGGAGAACATCATGCTCAGTGAAATAAGTCAGGCCCAGAAAGACATATACCACATGTTCTCACTTATGTGTGGAATTAAAACAATGTACTTATAGAAATGGAGAATAGAATGTGAGTGACAGAACTGGAGGAGGGGGAAATGGGGAGGTGATGAGCAAAGGGTATACAATTTCAAACAGGAAGAATATGTTCCTCCTTTTGTATATTCTATTGCACAGCATGGTGAATATAGTTAACAGAGTATTACACATTCCAAATTGCTAAGTAAACTTCAAATGTTCTTATCACAAAAAATGTTAAGTATTTGAGGTGATGGCTATGTTAACTAGCTTGATTTAATTCTTTCACATTGCATTCATGAATCATATCATCATTTTGTACCCCATAAATTTTTTTCTCACACAACTCCCTCTTCACAGAACCCATAAGTCTACACAATTATGAATTGTCAATTTACAATGAAAAAGAGAAAAAAACTTTAAAAAAAGAGAATATACAATTAGGTTGCCAAGTTTTTCTTTTCCTCGTACTAAGCTAGATTGAAGTTTGCTATGCAGGAATTCAAGATACAGAGACATTTTAGGCTAAATTTAAATTTAAATTTAATTTAATTTAGCAATTACTATTATATAGAAGTGTATGATTTTGTATTTCATGTTCAAATAATTTCTTATACTCAGAAACAATACAAATCATTGATTAGAAGAGCAAGAAGACACTTAATGAACCAATGTGACTTTCATGGGTATTGTTAAAGAAAAATGACTGGATAGTCAAGTTACTGGTTAGAAGAAGAAAGTGGTATATAGCGTCCTGAAAATTATAGCATTAGTAGAAGATTTTAGGGAAGAATCAATATGATTCTTCCCTAAACTTGTAGGAAAGGCAATTTTGTCAAACAAATGTTAAATGGTTACAAAATTCACATAATCTTGAATTTATGATTTAACAACATATATTAAAATAAAGTTAATTACTAATATTAATGTAAATTTGTGGCTATTGTTTTTCATCGATTGTAAGATGTACTTGCTTTATACATTTTCACATTTCTGAAATTGATATGCAATTTGCAGATGGTGGTCAATTATGTTTGCTATTGTCTAGGTGATAGTTGAGACAGTTTTTATTGCATTCACATGAATAGATTTTGCTGTTAACCCTGGTGGCATAATAGTAAACCTGCAAAACCTTGGTAGTTCTGTAAACAAACCATGTGAAAACAACATAAGGGGGAATATGATTTTTACATGTTATCTGAAAACTGTTTATTAACATCTTGTGAGATCAAGAAAGCAACAGCCTCAAAAGCTGCAGTATAGGTGTAAGAAGCTTAGAGTCACTAGCAGAACTCTTGAACAATGGGAACACATGGACACAGGGAGGGGAGTATCACACAATGGGGTCTGTCGGGGGGAAAAAGGGGAGGGATAGTGGGGGGTGGGGGAGTTGGGGAGGGATAGCATGGGGAGAAATGCCAGATATAGGTGATGGGGAGGAAGGCAGCAAATCACACTGCCATGTGTGTACCTATGCAACAATCTTCCATGTTCTTCACATGTACCCCCAAACCTAAAATGCAATAAAAAAAAAAAGAAAAAAAAAATGCATAGGCTCCATGCAAAAAAAAAAAAAAAAAAAGAAATGCTACTTCACCAGTTTGCTCGGTGGCCTAGAAGAAAATGCTGTATGAAACAAAAAAAACCCCAAAACGCATAACCATCAATCACTTTGAATTGTAAAGTGTTTCATAGAAGTTAGATTTTCATTATGAAAACAGTTTTAGCAATACACTTAATCTATTTTGCATTAATTTTTCAAGAGGAGTTGGTAAAAATCTATGTATAAATAAGTCTAAAAGAACCCTTTTTATAAATATAAATGTTCTAAGTGGTAAGAAATCACAGTGTCAAAGTTTTAAATAGCAAATATGTTTTTTTTCCTTAGTGGCACATAAAATAATGGAACATTTATAATTAATGGCATCGTAAATTCAATAAAATATGAAACACTCTTATTAGTTGACAATATGTAAACCAAAATTCATTGTGACTTTAGCAAAATGTATAAGACAACATCAATAATATTTGTTAAATGAATGAATGAATGAATATATTACAGTAACTATAAGTAACAGTAAAATTCCTGAGAGAATATAACACATCAAAAGCACCTCTGAGTCATTAAGGAAATACAGTCATGGGTCACATAATGATGCTTCTATCAACAACCAACTCCATATACAAAGGTGGTCCCATAGGATTATAATACCACATTTTAACTATTCCTTTTCTGTGTTTAGATACACAATACCTACCATTGTGTTACAATTGTCTGTGTCTACAATACATGCCAACGGTATTCAGTACAGAAACATACTGTACAGGTTTATAGCCTAGGAGCAATAGGCTATACCACATATCCTGTGTATATAGGAGGCTATACCATCCAGGTTTGTGGAAGTGCACGTACTCTGTGATGGTTGTACAGTGATGAAATCATCAAATGGCACATTTCTCAGAACTTATCAGCATCATTAAGTGACGTATGACTGTACTGAATAAAGTTCAAATAAATGATAATTATGTCTTGTGGCATGTAAAATGTTAGTCCAGACATCACTCTCTACTAATGAGATAATTTTGTGACTAAATTAACCATTCTACAAACTGGTAGTTTAAGGAAAGTTTATTGCATTTGAATTCATGGCACTAGAAATGACATACAATAAATGGTTTTAATTGGATGCAACTAAAAATCAATCACATGATATCCTTTTCAAAAAAAAGATTCCTATTACTCAATCCACATTTGAGTAATCAAAAATGCTGCTTTAAATGTCAAATTATAAAATCAGAATAGAAAAACTATACCCAATTTTTTCAAAAATTATCGAGTATTTAAAATTTGTAATCTGATGATATGCTTTGTCATCTACAGAGTCTGACCTTTAATCATAGTCTCTGGGGTAGTGTGAATTTTTTTTTGAAATTTCAACTTAAAGATAATAAACAATTAGAATACTAAATTACACTAGAAATTGCCACTAAGACTGTGTCAGTGATCAAAGCCACACACAGAGGTTCACAGTCTTCCTAGGATTGATATCATACAGCATCAGGAGTGGATGTCACTTACTGTTCGTTTATCATTAGAATCTAACACATAAAGCCGCAGACACTAGTGTTTGTTTTATAATGAACACTTATGTCTACAGCCAGAAAATATCTATTGTAAACTAAGGAGGACACCAGCTTAATTAGAATAATTTGAAACTTCTTAAATTTGTTGGGGGAAAAATGAGTATAGCAAATAATAGAAAAAGAGAAAATATTTTATCTGAAACATTCCAAATCTCAAGGATTCAAGATTTAAGGATTTTTTACATAGCCAATTCTAGCAAGTACAATTAAACCATTTGGATAGACAAGGAATAAAGAGAAGTCATAGTAATAGATTTTTTTACAAGTTTTAATTGATTGAGAAACTAAATGTATATACTTTACTGACAGTCAATAACAAATGCCAAAGATTTCTGAGATTAAAGTCAGAAAACTCTCACCTCTGAATTTTTTCCATGTTTCAACAGGACTCCCACTCGTGTTGAGTAGGTCTCCAGAAATGTAGTGAAAGACGAACGTTTGGCTGGCATTTACATACCAATATATAACCATGTGGAGATAATTATAATTGTTAGGAAAGTCTCCGTTTTATTTATTATATTACCTTCTAATATGGCATTTAATCTAGCTTGATGACTTTCTCTTTTCCCATTTTCTCTCACAATTAGTTTTTATTAATTTTGCTTTCATACCTATTAATAGAAGTTTTCATATAGCTGATTTCCTTTTTTTAGTTTTTGTTCATTTATCTATTCTTTCCTGTTAGTAATAGCCTTAGCTACCATTTCTTTTTTTTTTTTTACTTCATTCTTGCAATTAATTTCAATGGATTCCCTTTTCCAGCCCTTACTAAGAATATTGATTTTAAGATCACAGTTCTGAATTTTAATGTACTTTAAAGTTTTCCAAGTAGCTCTAGGTTTTGCGGTAAGATTTTTTTTCTTCTACTTTTCTTTTCTCAATCCTTTGCACAATGTCATTGGCTACTTCTAAACCCTGTAACTACTCAGACCTCAGCATTAATTCTCTTACCTTGAGAATCGCAACCCAAGATTTTCAACAACATGGATCATGGATGTGATCTTCGCCTGTAATATTTCTGTTTCTCCCCCACATCCACAAAACATTTCCTTTTTAAATCTCTTAGGCTTCCCATAGCAGCCTTCGTTTAAATTGTATCTTTATGTTTTTGGACCGGTTTATGTTAACCTAAGTCATGTAATTCATTTCAGTATGTTCTGATTCTCTGAGAAATAAATTACTGGAACCTAATGATTTTCTAAATGAATATTTAAGAAATTTTATTTCCACTTGCAAAACTTTATGCAATTATGTGATCAGGCATTAACTATTCTAAAGAATTGATATTCTATTCTAAAGAATAACTGTTGGATTCTAAAGAATATTCCACTCTAAATAACTATTCTATTCTAAATTATTCTTTCAGAATCTCTTATGAAGACAAAGATACTGGTTTAGTTTTCATGTCGTGCCAGCACTGCTTCTACCACAATGAAATGGATGATTTTCTTTTACATCTTCTGAAGTAAGAGATATTGGGAAGATCTCAGTTTGAAGGAAGGGTTACTTTTTATTTAAATCCTACTAGGGCTGCACACAAAATAATTAGGAAGAGTGATAAAGTCTCGGTGACTTTTAAAAAATTCAGCTTACTGATTCTAAGGAATGCCTTGTCGTACAGCTTTTTAATCAAGGTGTTCCATGACATCTTCACTGTGTGAAACTGAGCAGTGTCTTACAATGCAGCAACTGTTTTAAACTCTATTGCTATTAACTTATCCTGAAGGCTGTCCTTTGGAGTGACAGGCAAGGAACATAACAGTAAAAACAATGACAGGCAGTCAGTCCTTGGTAAGTTTATCTCTGAGGATGAGTTGTTTTCCTCTTCTTTGCACTCCCATGAAAACTCTAATTTGACTGTTAATGACAGTGGACTTTGTAGAACCCTTGACCTGAGAGATAAATGACCCCTAATTCAGACTTTATTTATTTTATATTATATATAAAATATAAAATTCTACATGGACATATAAATATGTTTAATTTACATTATATAATATACAATCATTATATTATTTTTAAAATAAATATTTAATATTATAAAATTATTTTTTTCTTCTGCTTTTTCTCAGTCATTTGCACAGTATCACTGGCTACTTCTGAACCCTAGGAATACTCAGACCTCAACATTGAGTCTCTTACCTTGAGAACTGCAACCTAGGATTTTCAATCACATGCATCAGGGATGTAATGTTTGCCTGTAACATTTCTATTTTCTCCCATATCCACAAAACATTTCCTTTTAAAATACTCATAAGCTTCCCATAGCAGCCTTAGTTTAAATTATATCTATGTTTTTGGGTCAGTTTATGTTAACCTAAGTCATAAAAGTCATTCCAGTATGTTCTGATTATCTGCTTATAGATTTATTATATAAAAATATAAAATCATTATAATTTATATTATATATAATAGTCTTGACAAGAAAGTCTTTCTAAGCATTTCCAGAAGCTCGTTCACCTCCTATCTTCTATATACATATATATGCACATATATGTACACACATAATACATATTTCTAGCATATATTTCCATGCCTTGTAAGAGAATATGTGTTTTCTAAGCACACATTTCCATGCTTTTCATGCTTTTATAGTATCAAGGAAACTGACTAAATTTTCTGTTTGCTCTTATAACTTTATTTTTTGTAAAGTAACATTTTGTAAAAATAATTGGAATGAATGATTCAGTAATTATGCATTAATTAGCACTAAACATTGCCAAAATATGTTAATAGATGTATGAGTAGTTTAAAAGATTTATAGTTATTTTTTTAAATGTGGAGAATTGATTTAAAAATATGATACAGTTTATTTATTGTTGTATTCAATTTCTCTATCATAATACAGAGCAGGAAACACTTGACTTTAAAAACAGGTATGTGGAATGTTGTATACTGATCTCCTATGCAAGGTTGCCAGTTTAAATACAAATTTCATAAAACTCACGCCACCAGGGTATCTAACTAAAATTTCCCTGTATCTTTTGAGAGTTGAGCACAAGTAGACTATTGTGCTAATTACTAAAACATGTTCTATAGCCATTTTGTTGAAGCTATTTTGGCTTATGGAGTATTTTGTTTATTGATCCTGTCAGGTAAATTTGATTTTTCATTGCTATGTCATTATTTTATCTGTGTGCGTACTCCTCCTCATTCCCAGGCATGGCAGGGATAAGATGAGACCCAAGGTAGTCCAGATGACTATTTTTTATGAGGAGTTCTGCTGGGAGAAATATATATGGCATTAGTTATCATTAATTTTTATTTTGTATAATTTGTGGCTTCAGTTTAGCCTCTTTAAAAAAACTGCAGAGAAGATGGAGCAATCTTAGGATATTCAACTTAAAAAACAAAATTAAACATTTTTGTTTTATTTCATTTTTAGAGATGGGGTCTTGCTCTGTTGTCCAGGCTGACGTGCAGTGGCTATTCACAGGCACAATCATAATGTGCTACACCCTGAACTCCTGGGCTCAAGTGATCACCCTGCCTCAGCCTTCTAAGTAGTGGGGCTACAGACAGGTACCACCACTTCAGACCAAATATCTTCAGTAGTAAATTGTAGTTCAATTTTTAGGCTCTTTGGTTATATTGAAAATAACAATTTCTAGTGACATGTCGTATTATAATTCTCTTTGTTCTAAAGCCCTCACAATTCTTAAAATTTATAGTAATAGATAGATAAGTAATTAGTCAGCATAGTCAGGTAGTTTCTTATTATAAAAGTATTTCCACACTTACACCCACAGTAGTCAACCTACTTTTGTAAAATAAACACTTGCTGAAGAGGCTGACATTTAATCTATTATGTGATTAGTTCATGAAAGAAAAACAAAATCAGCCACTATAAAGGCATATGTACTTTAGCTACGTTTCCTGGGAGAAGCTTAATTCTTTGGAAGTTAAAAACTCAACCATATTTGGGTTATTTTGTATCTAATTTTTTTATGTTGAATTTGGAAAATATGTGCTAAACATATATGGTATTGAAGTACTTGCTACTTCTCAATATGTGCCAAAAGAGATAGTTGTGATGAATAAATACCTTTGTTATTTTGAACCAGTTGTCTTTCAACATATAAGGTAAATTCTGACAGCTAATTAGGCATTTGTGAGGGGGAAGAGACAGACTAGCAATAAAGAACAACCTAGACATCAAGACGAAGACCAAACTGTTCTTGGTTCTGTGTCTTTACAAGACTGTAGGAGCTATTTAAAACTATTTAAAAGTGTTTATGCAAAGTAGTTTTTCAGCTTTTTCAAGTTGATTGCTTCTTTAAAGATATGTAGCTAAAACCTGAATATTCAAATCCTTACTTACCTAATTGCCATGATACGTTATAAAGGCGTATGTGCACCCAAACAATGTAGGGCACCCTGTTTCCTGCACAATTTTTCTACTCTGGAGAACTCAGCCAGACCAGCTTGCTCATGTGCTCTCTCTCTCTCTCTTTCACTTTCTTTATCTTAAGGACTGGATTAAAAACAAGCAGCCTCCTAAATCTCTTCATTTGGCCTATACTTACATATGCAAGGAATCCTTAAATTAATACATTATCAAAAACAATCCTGTATCACATTCAAATTAAAAATATGTATTTTTTCCCCTATCCACTAAGTGATTTGAATAGTGATCCGCCCAAAACCTTAACATCTCAGGTCCTAAGCTTTCTCAGTTTCAGTGTCTTTTATCTCCAATTCATTGCTTAAATTGTTCCAATGGAATTGACCTCAAAATGCCATAAATTGACCTTGGTTGTTAAATACAGTTGTCTTTTTAAAATCAGCCGTTCTCTTACTTAACCACAAGTATCGTGTAACATTTAATAATTTCTCTCTGAATTGAAAATGCTTATTGATATTTCTGTTAATAATAAAATGACCTCATATGGATAAACAGAATAGATTAGATCAAATCAGAATTGAAAATTGCTCTGCCTTTGGTTTCCATGATGTTGCTTTCTTCACCACCCTCTGTATACACTCCCTCCTGCATTTTCTTCCATCTTCCTTCTACTATCTTGGTCTTCTTTGGTGAGATCATTTTTTGACTCTGTTGGTAATTTGGACTCCATTCTGCTTTTTTCTTATTGTATACAAACTCTCTGGTTGACCTAACTGGCGGCTACAGTGCCTTTAATGAGTACACGCTGATGGATGAGTTTTCAGGACTTTCCTGAGCTTCTGGCACTGCAGGGAATTCTCATTTGGATACTCAAAATGTCTTAAAGGGGACTCATCATGGTTGTTCCCAAGATCTCCCTCTCATCCTTTTCCAGTGTTCTGTTTGTTAGTGAATATTACCATCCTTTTTTAGTTTTCCAGGCATCTTTCTTGAGGCAGACTAGGAACACATGTATTTTGTGATGAACAGGTAAGCAATTTCTCTACAGTGGCTTAAATATGCTGTGAATGTGGTGGAGAAGGTGTGTTTCATATTGAGGAGGGAGGAAAAGAATGACATACTGAACCCAGGGAGTGGGTGAATAAAATTATGAAAGAAGAGAAGTAGGCTTGCTGGACAATGGTGAATATCCATTTGAATTTTTGTGTTACTGATTTTAAATAGAAATCACTAAGCTAGGTTAAGTGATTTTTCTCTGTAACGTCAGAAGCTTGTGGACGAACATGGATAATATTTGCATTCATTGGGGATGTAGTGAGGATTGGTATTTTTGCTTATTGAAAACTACACTATGATGTGAATCTGGTGGATCTATCAAGTCAATACTCTTGCTTCATTTCTTCCACTATAGGTGAAGTCTTCAATCTTAGAAAGGGCAACAAGTTCACCCCATTTGTTTGTCCACAGTGATGGATGAAGAGGCAGGTATATAATGCAAGTTGGGTCAGAGTCATTTATAAGTGCTTGACAGAGATACTGGATCTCCCTTCTTCCAAGGTCATTGGTTTTAAAGATTATTTAAGTCTATTATTAGGGAATCATCATACCTACCTAGAAATAATTATCACATGGAAGAAAATAGAAGAGATGGACAGGCAGAACCTGTTGATCGTGCTTGAACCTCTGGATCCACGTGTTCTGGTCTCTCAGATTTCCAAATTATGAGAAACAAAAAAAGTTTTCTTTTGTTCAAATGGGTAAAATTGTACTCTTTCCACCTGGAACAAAAAGTCTTCTGACCGAAAGACCAATTGAGTATTTTTGAGTGAAATAGGGGTAGGGGAGTTGAGAATGTGTTGTAAAGGAGTGTTTATAATGAGAAGTGAAGCAAAATAGTGGCGATGAATGGTGAGAAAGTAGTAGAGGTAAATGTATTGGAATGGTGGATGAGGTGGAAATACTGAGGTATTGGAGATGATGCAACTGTTGGTGATAATAATGTAGCAGGTTTGATCATGCCAGTGGGTGGCTGAGGTGGATGCAGGTGAGGAACTGAGAGTCCAGATGTAGGCTGATAAAGTTGAAAGCTTTGAGCAAAGTCATAGTTGTTAACAAATTATAAATCTGTAGATAACATTAGTGAAGGCAGTGGTACAACTAAATGGTTTGGGTGTTGGAGATGATAGGGCTTGCAGGAGAAAGGAGTCAAATGATACAGAAGTGTTAGCTGAGGGCAGGGAAGATCCTGCCATCAGATGTGTGAGGTGAGGGAGAAGAAACAAACTTTATCTAAACGGGATTCAGTTAATATAAAAAAGTAAGCACCACATGCAGAGAAAAGAGTGATTTATTCAAGTTTATAAATTAGATACTAGAGATCTATGAGGTAGAGTGAACCTGTGAATAGAATGAAGCCTAAACATGACATTGGGCCAGAGGGATGGATGTGACTGGTGTGGGGATTGAAAGCCAGGAGATCCCAGACTTATGGGTATGACTGAGTTTGCCGAAGTGAGGGACATTTTATAACTAGTTCAAATTATCTGTTAGGAGAAGATGGACATGCTGACTGATTCTGCAGCCTGCAGTAAGGTGTGTGTGATGTGCAGCCTGAATGATAGACACTGGTGCTGCTTTACAGGTGATGGCTACACAATGATCTCCAGTCAACTGCTTCATGTTGCCCTGATGATAAAGTTTTGAATTTGATGTGATATTCAGGTTCTTTAAGACCCAGACCCTTCACCTCCTTGCTTGGCACTTCTCAGCATTGCAGCCCTACCAAACTACCCTTAGTCCCCCTGTAATTCTCCATATTCTCTCTTGCCTCTGGTCTGTACGCATATTTTTCTACTACTTGATAACGTCTTTTCTTCCCATTCCAGCCACCTCTGTTTTTGGACAACACTTACAGTTATCACTCATGTTCAACTTTAACACCAGCCCCCCCAGGAAAGCATTTTACTCATCAGTATTGTTATCAATGCTCCCCATCCACAGGTGCTCCCGCAACATGTTTTATTCCTAGCAGAGTGCCTAATACACTGTATCCTCTTTGACTTTTAATGTAAGCCCTTTGATGGAAGACAGTATGACTTGTATATCCAACCCTAGAAGAGAGGCATGTGATAGTTATTCAATATATATTTGCAGCATGCATGAATTGAACAAATTAAGAACGTCATGACACAATCAAGCTTTTGCTTGGCTGTTTTCAGGTGATTGATTGCACTATTCTATGTCATGCATCTGTTTTTACAAAACAATATATGATGCCTATGTACCTGAAGATTATGTACTCTAACAGAGATAAGAATATAAGTGAACACTGAGAAATATTTGGATCAATTTTTTTTTTGAGTATTTATGTTGGTTATAAACAATGTGGTTTTTTTTTTCATATTTTTTGGAGGAAAATAGAAGATATACCATTCAATCTTCTCTTCATTCCCTAAAGTATAGTACAATTGCTCAATTATTCTCTTTGTAACGAGCATTTTTTGCTCAATAGAATCAGGCAAATATTTAGGACTACAAAATTACAACTAATATCTACATATCTGGAAAGAGTGAGGTCAGGAATAGGAAAATAGAAATATATGTTCTAGTTTTACCCCGTGGCATTCTTACTATCTAGCCACTTAATATAAAGGGTCTTATTATGTTAGAAAAAAAGAATTTCCCAAAATTTTGGAGTGGAAAACAGAAGTTTATATTTTAAAAGTGCCTCATGTTTGTTCCTGAAATGTACCTATGTTTGTGAAAACCAACCCCCCTTCTATTTTTTGGGTTAAGTTGACATGTGGAATAAATTTGGTTTCAATATTTGAACATAAATCTATAATCCATCTGGAGTTTATTGTTTATTTCGGTTTATGTCACAAGGTGGGAATCAATGTTATTTTTTTTTCCAAATGGTTAGCCAGTTGTATCAACACCTTTTCTTGAATAATTCATTTCTTTCCGCTAATTTAAAATGCCATCATTATGTTATACCATTGTAGTTTATTTAACTAGGTCTACTGCTACTCTTTCTAGTCAATTCCGTTGATTTTTCTATTCTTGTGTTGGAATATGCAATTTGTTTCTAAGAGTTCACTGTTTAAAGGCATATAGACTTAGGTTCACATTTCAATTCTGCTTTGTGCTATATTCATGACTTTGAGGAAAGATCTCTGTAAATCTACTACTAAAATAGGAGCAATAATAAATTGGAATGAACAATGTATCTTTATCATAGGATTATTAAGAGGATTAACTGAAATAATTTGCACAAAATATCTCAATATAACCAATAGAGGTTTTTAACCTCTATAACGCAGGGTAAGAATTTGAAAATTAATCAAATATACTCTTGTCATGCATTAAAAAGAACACGTAATTGTGCCCTTTAAGTTATTGATGTGATAAAATATTTTAATCAGTTCTCTAAAAAATGTTTTTAAAAATTTCCAGAATAATACATACTTAGTTGGGCATTTGGCTCATGTTATATAAAGCTGGTCTTAATTTGATAATATTCTATTTATAATTTTTATTTGTATCTTTTGCCCTATTTATTATTAAGGTAATTGTAATTACACATAATGAATAGGAAGAGATTTCATATTCTTCTACTTGGAAATAAACAATATAGCAGTTACTATTTTTTACATTTTACAGTTACAGTTTCAGAAAAAGTTTGATACTTATCTAAAAATTTTCAATTTATTAATTTTTTAAATTTGATGAATAAGAAATATAGATATTCATGGAATACAGAATGATCTTTCAATATGTGTATACAATGTCCAATGATTAAATCAGGATAACTAGCATATCCATCACCTCAAATATTTGTTATTTCTCTGTATTGTGAACATTCAACATTCTTCTACTTTTTAAGTTCATAAACATTTAAATTATAGTATTACAGAAATTTAAATTGAATTTTTTGATTCTGAAAAATGTCATATATGTATGCAACCTCTTTTTATTATTTATTTGTGTATTTAGGCCTCTTTGTTTTTATTTTTGACAGATTTTCTAGTCTATCATTATTTCAAAAGGACTCTCATCTGTATTTATTTATGAATATATCTCCCTTGTTTTTTTACTAGTATATTAATTTGTGTACTTCTAAAATCCTTCCATGTAATCTGTTTATTTTGTTTCCTTTCTATAACTTCGTCAGTGATTTGTTCTGTTCTATTTTCTGTTAAAATATTTAAATCTTGTATGAATTTTTGTCAGATTAGAAATTTAGGGCATTTCTTAGTTTCTGCATATTCTAACTTTTGGCTTTTTTTTTTTTTTTTGACCTAAGAGGTATTTAGGTCACATTTTAATTTTTTTTATTTTGATTAATCATTTAAAATGTATACTAGTCTTCAATTAAATAGAAAACTAGTCTATAGTGACCAAAACTACAAATAAGCCTAATATATTATCAGCTGTGTTTATGTGCCTAATGTGCAGATTTTGGTAAATATGTGCATAGTGCATTGGCGGGCTTATTTTTATTATACTTAACTCATTGCGTATTCTAAATCTTGGGGAAAAAATAAAATGCAATAATCAGATGGTGTGAACAAGAAATTCTTCTAATGTTTATACGTCAAGCAATGGTTTTGTTTTAACTGCTCCCCCTTTTCCTTTTGAAAAACAGATTGACTTCCTAAAGGGATTAATCCATATTGGGTCCTATCATATATGTTAAGGTTTCAGAATCTCCATCTATAAAATGGAAATATAAGAATAGCTTTGCTGCTACTCAGATACATTTTATTTCAAAAACATACACTAAAGTGTTGCTGTTGGATCCTTACAAAAACGTATTCACACAGAACTTCCAATCACACTGAGCCATATTTGAACAATCTTTCAAGATCACCTCTGGCATAAGGTAACATTATACCGTTTAACTAGGAAATTACGTTAGTATTTGATTAATGAGTATGTGTTTGATACGTAATGTAATTTTCTGAATACTAAATCAAGTTGTAATTTTGTTAGTCAAGTTGATTTAGTGGCTTGAGAACAAAGCTTTTAATAAAAATGTTCCCCTAATTTTTCTTACCTTTGACATGATCCTTCACATGTTTTATTTTGCTTAGTGGTTTTTTTCTGTTTTTTTTGAGACAGGGTCGCACTCTACCACCCAGGCTGGAGTGCAGTGGTGCTGTCACAGCTCATTGCAGCCTTAACCTCCCAGACTCGAGCTATTCTTCCACCTCAGCCTCCCAAGTAGCTGAGAGTACAGCCATATGCCATCACACTTGGCTAATTTTTGTGTTTTTATAGAGATAGAGTTTTGCCATGTTGCTCAGGCTGGTCTCAAACTTCTGGGCTCAAGCAATCTACCTGCTTTGGCCTCCAAACATGCTGGTATTACAGACATGAGCCACAGCACCTGGCCAATTTTCTTTTAAAAAAAAAAAAAATCTATTGGTTATTGATTTGAAGCCTTCCTTTTCATAGCTGTCCTCCTTTGTCTAGAGTGATCATGAATGGACCACAACTTAGCCAACTTTCTATATATGATCTTTGCCATCCTAATTTAAAGGAACATTAATTCTTTTCCTCTTTCATTCCACAAACCTGTATTGAGTACATCTAAGTTCTAAATGGCACCTTGGATGTTGAAAAAATTGATGATGTGCAAAAACAAAATTCCTCCTTTCAGGGGACTCACATTTCAATATGGGAAATATAATTTGTTAAAACATAAAAGTACAATTGTGTTACATGCTGTATGAAGTTCATGTTGACATATAAGCATATAATAAATGGGCTGGAGGCCACAGGTTTGCTAAAGCGAATGGGTCTCCAGCTGAGATTAAAAGTTGAGCACGGATTAGTTGGCAAAAGTGGAGGGATGATCCTTTCCAGGCAAGAGGAGGAACATGTACAGAAGCGGTGAGATGTGATGCAACAAAGTCTATATAAAAAACTGAAGAAAGGTCCAATGTGGCTTAGATACAGAAGCTAGTAGGAGAGGAGTTGAAAAGAGGCTGGAGAAGTAGAAGGTATCTGCATTCTTCAGGAACTTATATAAAAAGAATTTCTCTTTATTCTAAGTGCAATGTGAAGCCAGTGAAGTGCTTTAAATAGGTGATGTGATTTGATTGAATTTATTACTTCACTTAACAAATTTTCATTACATGCCCACTGTTTGTCAGATATTGCTGTAGTCCCTGGAGATACGGTAGGGGATAACGCAGGCAAAAATCCTTGTCCTCTTGCAGCTTGTAGTGGACCGCAATGTTTAATAAGTCAGAGGAGGTCCATAGAGGAGTGACGTCTAAGCAAGAATCTGAAGAAAGTGAGGACATCCAAGGAGGGAACAATGGTGCAAAAGCTCCATAATTGCAAAATATATATTTTGTCACATTTGTTATTAAGTTAATTGTAATTACACATAATGATTAGGGAAATGTTTTGTATTTTTCTACTCAGAAATAGTTGAACTATTTGACAAATAATTGTACATATTCTTGGGATACAGAGTATTTCTTTACATGTAGACAATGTGCAGTGATCAAATCAGGGTAATTTCCACTAATTTAAAATGCCACTATTGTGTTATATCAGTGTAGTTTATATATATATGTGTGTATATATATATATGCTATATATATATACACACACACATATATACATGTCCACATATAGTGTGTGTGTGTGCACTTGCACACGCATACACATGTGTATAAATGCACAGTATCTAGGCAATGTGCAGAAATAAAATTAGCTACAGAGATAGTGTAGAGTGAGAGGAGAGGCAGATGAAACTTTAAGGAAAAGCACAATTTTATGGCTGAATGGAGAAAGCTGAAGTGGTTTCTAAGATGGGGAAAAAGACAAAAAATGTTAAGTATGTTGTTTGAATCCAAGGAAGAAGGGTAGAAGAGAAGAAAGTAGTGTTTTTTCATTAAATGCTGCTGAGAGGTAAAGATGAAAACTTCAACTTACTATTTTGGGTTTAGCAATTTAAGGGTTACCAAGTAAGTTTTGGAGGAGGAACAGATTCCATGTCCACTACAATGGAATGAACTATTTCCAATGGAAATAGAGTAGGAGAATGTGTAGTTTTTCAAAACTTTTCAAAAATATGGAAAGAAGAAGAGATGAAATAGTACTTGGAAGAGATTGCTGAAATGAGAGAGGCTATGGTGGCATGTTTGGAAGCAATTGAGATAGATTCAATTGAGATGGAGATATGGACTATATAAACAAAAGAATGACAAATTAATAATAGTATAATGGATAACCTGACCTTGGAAAATATTGTGAATTTTTGTGGAAGTACAACTACATAGGCAATGTCTCTCCAATAATCTCCAGAGTAATCAATCTGCTTATTGCTTTACCTTTAAATATAGTTCTCTGGTATCAATTAATATATTTTAACTAATGATGCTTCTTCTTAAGGAAAGAGAAAATACCTTTTTCTTTCATTTTGTTTAGTATTTGTCTTCAATAATTCACTGCTTCATCTTGTTCCACCAAGGATAAATGAAATCTACATCTCTCATACATTAGCAATGCATGACAATTTATAAATAGCTACATTTTTGAAGCTAACTTTAAGTACCTGAGTGGAATTTAATCAACCCACTAATCTCTTTCTCACTTCTCAGTTATTTATCAAGTTTATGTCAAGGGACAAGGAAAAATTATCCAAACATTGTTCAGAACAATCATTATTAATTAGTAACACTTATCCAGAGGGGTTTTTAACCTTTCCTCCACTCAAGGATTACTCTAATGTCAGAGTAGAATAAAAAATATGTGCAGCGATGCTGACTCTTCCAAGCTTAACATTTCTCATAAGTCAATTAGCTTTGTACTGGGAGGAGGGCATGAAGGGCTGCTTGCTGTAGAAGTCTCTTTAGCAGCAGCACAAGGCGGCACACGGGGAAAACAGTTTCTAGGAAAATCATGCCCAATTTCTATTATATAATTTTAAATTTTTGGCAAGATTAATGACCCATCCTCCTATCCTCTCCGTTTCTTTTCTTGGAATTCTTCGTTGGCATGTAGTTACTATATTTTATTAAATGAAATTAGCCTTATGTCTTATTGTATTTTTTATGACCTTCAAAGTAGTGTCGTCTCTGCTTAAAAGTGGACCCTGAAGCACACACCAAGGGACATGTAGAGTTCATAAATTCTGGCCAAATGGTGATACCTCAAACCTAATCAGCACTAGGGTTCTTTACTTGCACTAACAAATATGAACACTGGGGATTTGGAAAGGACCTCACATCTAATACATAATAACTTTCAAGGTGATTTTCCTCTTAATAATTTTTTTCTGGCTAATCCATATGAACCCCTCTTATTAAGAAAAATAAACCATCCAGGATTAATAAAGAACTGACTAGCACCTTGTTAATAATTCAGAAAAATGTTGCAGGCTTAAGTCATTTTTGATATGGATACTGAAACAATTACTTGCTAAGAGCAAACTCGAAGGTATAGATAAGGCCCTGAGTCATCTTCCTGAGCTGACTGATAGTTAAGCTGCATGTACGTGTAAAGTATGATTTGCTAACCACTTGCTTGCCAACAAGGAAAACTTTGAAGTAGAGTAGAACCTGAATAAACAAGACATTTGTTTCTTTTGGTAGAAAATGATTTACCATCACTGTCTAGTTAATTGTAGACTAGGTAATTTTAATTTTGTGATTTATTGCCGGAGACATTTTCTTCTGTACTATAAAGACTGTGTCAAAAACATAGTGATTTTGGAGAGTTGGGGGCCTTTGATAAATTGTCTGCAATTCTTACAGTATTAACTGAATATTTTTATTAATTCCTTACAAAAACTCTCTAAACTTTGGAACAGCTCTCATTTGCCTGTGTTCTTTTTTTTCTCATTATGGTATTGTTCTAGAAATTTGGCTTGCATCTATGAATAAGCTAGAATATCTTCAGAAATTGTCTGATTAAAAACACCACCAATGGAGTTTCATTAAATTTTTATTGCTCCGAATAGTGAAACACATACATCTGTCTTGCTGAGGATATTTTACTGTAGTTTGAGCTGTAATAATAGCTCTGTTTAAGATACGTCAGTCACTTGAATCTTCTCTAAGCCTTTGTATGTTAGAAGATAATTTGCTTTCCTAGAAGGTCGTATTCTGTCTTGTAACTAAACTAGTGATTTTTATGTCTTAGCATAGATGGTTTATTACTTTCTGGTTTTTCTTTAGTAAGACTCCTATAAAAACACTAACTTGTATTTTTCTCTGAGTCTAAAATTCAACACATGCCTACTGATATGGTTAGGCTTTGCATCCTCACCTAAATATCATCTTGAATTGGAATCGCCATTACTCTCATAATTTTCACCTGTCAAGGGAGAACCCAGGTGGAGGTAATTGAATCATGGGGGGCGGTCCCCCCCACGCTGTTCTTGGGATAATGAGTGAGTTCTCACAAGATCTAATAGTTTTATAAGGGATTCTTTACCCTTTGCTCGGCATTTCTCCTTCATGACACCTTGTGAAAAAGTTGCCTTGCTTCCCCTTTGCCTTCTGCCATGATTGTAAATTTCTTTAGTAAGAATCTTATAAAAACACTAACTTGCATTTTTCTCTGAGTTTAAAATTCAACACATGCTTGTTGATATGATTAGGCTTTGTATCCCCACCAGAATCTCATCTTGAATTATAATCACGATTACCCTCATAATCTCCACATGTCAAGGGAGAGACCAGGTGGAGGTAATTGAATCATGGAGGCGGTTTCTTGTGATAGTGAGTTCTCGTGATATCTAATGAGTTTATAAGGGATTCTTTTCCCCTTTCCTCTGCTTTTCTCCTCCTTGCCGCTTGCGAAGAGGCTGCTTTGCTTCCGCTTTGCCTTCTCCTAGGATTGTGAATTTCCTGAGGCCTCCGCAGCCATACTGAACTGTGAGTCAATTAAACGTTTTTCCTTTATAAATGACCCAGTCTTGGATAGTTCTTTATAGCAGTGTGAAAACAGACAAATACAGCTACTATATAAAACTTAAAATACAAAAAAATCCAAACATCTTATTAATATAGGAGCTAGTATTTTGGTGTACTTTGTTTAGTATTTTTTATTAAAAATATGTACATATACATGTATATATAATTAAGAACGTGTATGTACAATCATCTGCATACATCATGGACATCTACATTTAAGAAAATACCTATGTAATACACCATTACTCAACTAGATTATAATTTATTTCTCCATTACTTTATTGTGTTATCATTTTCTACTTTTTATTTTCTCATTTTTATTGTGTAATATGCAAAAATACATTCAGTACATAGAAAATGTATAATGTAACTATAAGAATAAAGAATGATGCTAAAACAAACGCTAATACCCACTACCTGACTTAAAAAATATAATACTAATTTAATTCCAATTGAAATCCCCTCAACTACTCAGAATTACTACTACCTGTTTTACCTTTCAGTTTTCTTATAGTTTTCTCACATGTGAATCTATTTCTAAATACATTTATTTTGCAAGTTTTTGGACTTCATATAAATATAACCATATTGTATATATATTTCTTTAGCTTCTTTTCCACTAAACATGTTTTGCTGATACTTATATTCATATGTATAGTAATAGTTGATTTAGTTCAATGGCTACATATTATTCCACTGTTAGAATAGACCAGGATTTATTTTTACTTAATCCTTTTGCTGGAAAATTGGGTGTATTTTTGTTTTTTGCCATCACAAACAATGTTGTAAGCGTTTTGTATTTACCTCCTGGTGCACACCTGTTTCTCTTGAGTACATACTGGCAATGAAAGTGCTGAGTCACTACATATACATATTCACAACGGTATTATATAATGTGATATTCTATGAAGTGGCTGTATCAGTTTATACTTTAACTGGTAATGGACAAGAGTTCCTGTTACTTCCCATCTTTGTTAATTATTACTTTTAGAGTCTAACTTTTATCAGGCTCATGGATGTAAAAAGCATCTCAGGGTGGTTTTTAATTTGCATTTATCTGCTCATCTATGAAGATGAGCTTCTTTTCATGCAATTATGAGTCATTCTGCCCCCATCCTACCCCAATAGATGGAGTCCCACTCTGTCGCCAGGCTGGAGTGCAGTGGTGCACTTAGCTCACTGCAACCTCCACCTCCAGGTTCAAGCTATTCTCCTGCCTCAGCCTCCTGAGTAGCTGGGATTGCAGAAGCCTGCCACCATGCCCAGCTAATTTTTGTATTTTTAGTAGAGCTGGGGGTACAGGATGTTTCACCATGTTGGCCAGGCTGGTTTTGAACTCCTGACCTCATGATCCCCCCTGCCTCAGCTTCCCAAAGGCTGGGATTACAGGCATGAGACACTACGCCCGTCCCCCCCCCTTTTTTCCCCCTTCTTTTGTTTATGCATGTAATTTGTTCTATTTTATGTCTTATTTTTCCTGTTGATTTTTGGGAGTTCATATATTGTATATTCTAAATATATATTCATTCATTTGCTTTATATGTTGCAAGTATTACAGTTTATGATTTGTTTTGTCACCTTACGTTATCCAAATATAGAAGCTTTATATTTTGATATAGTCATGTATGTTCATTTTTCCTCTTTAATGTTCATTTTTCTTGGTTTTATGACCTACCAAAAGTAACAAAAATTCTCATTTGTTTTTAATCTAAATGTTTTAAGTATTTTCCTGGAACTCACCTTGAATTGATTTCTATTGGAGATAGGTATCCAATTTAATTTGCCTCATATGGATAACCATTTGTTCTATTACTGCTGTAACAAATTTCTACAAACTAAGTGACCTAAAATAACACAAACATATCATCTTACAATCTTCACAAGTCAGAAATCAGCTACGAATTTTAGTGAACTAAAATCAAGTTGTCGACAGACACGTTTCTTTCTGGCGGCTAGGGTAGAATTCATACCCTTGCCTTTTCTATCTCTAGAGAACATCAGCATTCCTTGTCTCATTGCCTCTCCTCTCTCTTTCCAAAACCGGCAATGTCACATTTCTCTAACCATTCTTTCATTGTCACGTCTCTCCCTGGACTCAGCTTGGAAAGGTTCTCCATTTTTGAGAACTCGTGATTAGACTGGGCCCACCTGGATAATCCAGGAAGCTCTCTCCAGCTGTCTGCATCCTTAATGACATCTAATAAGCCCTTATTGCCATGCAAAGTAACATATTCACAGGTTCCAGGATTAGGCATGGGCATCTTTGAGGGCCATTATTCTCCCTACCACGTTATTTGCCCTAGCATCTTTTATTACATTGTCCATCTATTTTACTTACTGATTTGTAATGACATTCCAATCAGGTATCAACATTTTATATAAACATTGTTTTTTATTTTTATTTTATTCTATTAGTCTATTTTTCTACTCAGGAATTATGGTACATGAGTTTATTATTGCAGCTTTAAAAAAAAGCATGGTTTAAGATTTCCTCAACTTTCTTTTTCTACTTCTTCTATTTTGGCCTTCAGTCTTCTATACACATTTTAGAAATGCTTTGTTGAGTACTAAGAGGAATGCTAAGATTTTGATAGGAATTTCATTGAATTTTGGGTATCTTGGCATTGCTACAATGATTAGTGTTTTATACATAAAACTAATGTATGACTTCCTCTTTCCCTAGTATCATGTTTGTTAAACATGCATGAATATTGAGCTTTATCAAATGTTTTTTTCTGCCATTATTGTGGTGGTGATGTGATTTAGCTCCTTTAATTAATGTAATCAATTATGTTTGTGGATTGCTCTAACTCATGAAACAAACTTGAATTTCTGGGATAAGCCCAATGTGTTATTTATTCAACAAATATTCATTGACTATACCTAGTACGTAACAGATGCTTTAGGAACGCATTAGTGAACCAAACAGAAATATCAGACATTATAGAACTTAACATTCCAGTATTTGGAGACAAATGTTAAATAAGTAAACAGGTATATTTACAGTTTGTTGAGGAATGATAAGTGAAGACTCTTAGATGGGAAACTGGGAGTGTAGACTGCAATTTCAATAGGATGGGCAGAAAATCTTCACAGAGAATGGGACATTTAAGAATAGACTTGAAGGACATGCAAGAGCAATCTCTATGTTTATATGGGAGGAAAGGTTCCAGGCAGGTGCAATAACAATGGCAAACATCCTGAAGTAGGATTTTGCTGGAGTTTTTGTAGATCGGCAAGGAGGTCAGTGTGACTGCAGCAGAATCAGCCAAGGGAAGATGAGAAATTCAGACCAGATCAGCACTTGGACATCTGATGGGAAAAGTTTCTCAAGCCATCATAAATATTTCACTTTTACTATAAATACTATGAGAAAGCATAGGATGTTTTAGAGCAAGAAAGGTGGCATGTTACACATTTTAAACAAACTCTGTAGCTTCTGAGTTGAGAATAAATTGTAGGGGCCCATAGCAGAAACAGAGGGAATATTCAGGAGGCTACTGTAAAGAATATCATGAAAATAACAAACAAGCAATGCTATGTAATGTGCTTAAATGGGTTGAAGAAGGTATAAAAAATCAAAATAATCTTACCTTTGCATCTTGAATGAGTATGTTAACCCCACCCCCAACCCCCCCAATCACAAAAGAAAATCTAAACACAAAAACCAGGCTTTGGTTGCTCAGACAATTTTACAGATGAGTTCCAGCAAACATGCAAAGGAATTTTAATTGCACTCTTATAGAAACTCTTCTGGAGACAAGAAAATAAGACACATTACCCAACTAATTTCATGATAACAATGTCAAACTGTAATAACAGAAAAAGTGGATCTCCAAACAAATACATTTATTTGGGAATGAACAGGGATTAAACCCCCAAATTGTTAGGAAATTGTAACAAGTAAAACAGATAATTCATTATAAGAGACATCTCAAGCTTCACAGACATTATTAAAGACATCTCAAGCTTCACAGACATTATTAAAGACATCTCAAGCTTCACCTTTGCTACACTGTCATCCACAATCTTTTCTGCTAGTAAATGGCAGCTATTTCTGTTAAGTTGTTGAGGCTTCTTACTGCCTTTTTCATCAAATAACACAGAATCGAATAACTGTAACCATCCTAGTCCATACAATTGTTATACTCTCATTTAAAGAGGATCAATGTGTGATTCTTTTTATGTCTTTCTGGACAATTCTTTATATTTTTATAGCAGTCAGGATTTGATCAGGAAAACAGAAGACATCCTATGTATTACAAGATAAAGGTTAAATATTAATTAGGGCCTTATGCTATTATCGGAAGAGTTTGCTGAATAGATATCAGGAAAGCAGCTAGACAAGATCAGAAGAGGACTGTTGTTTATCAGAGCTCTTAGCCTGACAGTCTAGAGTGTGGGCACAGAACCCAAGCTTGTAGGAATTTCTGAAGGGTCTGTAAATCTTATCCAGATGGACAGTGGGAGCTCATAAAGAATTCTGCAAGCCATCACATCTGTCAGACCTGCTATGTCTAATCCTTAAACCTGCTTTATATAAAGACCTCTTCTTCACTCCTCACTTCCAGCTCTCATGAGTTTCTTTCATAAGCAAACCCAAATCTGGAGCAGTGTGCCTGAAGACTGCGGGTGACACAGTACCCAGACTTAAATAGGAGGGGGAGCACGGTGGAGGTTGGCTATCTACAGTTTTTTTGGTCTTTACTCATACTTTTGATTCCTTAAAAAAACTTTAACCACATTAAAATATGCATTTCATAATCTATATCTAATAATACATTTAAAGTCTTTTTATTTTTGAATATGCTACCCATGTTGCTGCTATCCCCTTTGTGTGTGTGTGATTTGTGTGTGTGTGTGATTTGTGTGTGTGTGTGTTAGAAGCTCATGGCCTTTGAAGCCTGATCTTATGGTCTGGCTTTGATAGAGTATTTGTCCGCAGAGGATTTTTTTTTTTTCTATTCGGCATTTTGGACTGCTATCAATCAGAGACCACTTTGAATTAAATTCTCAGCTTGCAAATTTGGAAGCCACACAGATTGTGTGAGTTCAGGCTGAAACCTGTTTGAGAGCTGGATTCTGGCTATAAACGCTACAGGGAACATTTTCTCTCTCCACTCAGAGCTGAGACCACAGGGAAATTTATTTGCGGGCTCTCTTTATTTTTTTCATGTCTACTACACGTGCTCACCGAATGTGTGATACTTATGTGAGAATCTCAAATCAGTTGTGTTCTTTGTGTGACTCTGGCTTTGTTTCCTCCTTCTCTTTTACTTTCAGTGTGACTCAAGATGTCGACTGATGCCACAGTCATCTTAAAGTTCGACTAGGGGTGGATCTCTTCCAAGCTGACTCACATGGTCCTTAGCTGGATTCAGCTTCCTCTCAGTTTGTGAGACTGAGGACCTCATTTCCTCACTCAGCAGTGGCTACAGGCGGTTGTCAATTTCTTGTAACAGGACTTCCACCAGCCACTGACAACACAGCAGTTGGCTTGATTTAGGTGGGGTGGCGCAGGGGCAGGTAGGGGAGAGATTGAGAGACAGAGAGAGAGAGAGAGAGAGAGAGAGAGAACACAAGATGAAATTCACAGTATTTTACAGCCTAATCTCAGAAGTGTCATCTCATTACTTTTGTTCTACTCTATTCAATAGAAACAAGTATCTGGGTCCAGCTCATACTATAGGGAGGAAATAATATAAGGACATAAATACCGAGAGGTAGAGATCGAGAGCCATTCTGAAGCAGCCACGATATCTCATCCAGAATATATCTTATTCAGGTCTTCAAATGTGCCCTCCTTTCTGGTCTAATAGAAATGGCCCTTCCTTCTATACAATTCCATCACCTAAATTGTACTCTGGCTCTCTACCACGTATAAATGTCTATGTCAGCTGTTTGTATCTGTCTTGATTCTTGGTAGGCTTCTAAACTCTGTGAATATTGGACTGTGATGCACACATCATTTCATCCCACACTCTGTAACCACCAAACCTTAGCAGCTTATTCAGTAAGTCCATGCTTTGCTTTTAATGAATATTATTTAAATCGATGAACTGAATTAGTATTTTACCTTCTCTGTTGCTTAGCTAAGCAGAAGATTTTGTCATTTCTTTAATTTAGTGACTGGTTCTGTTACAAGATACCTTTGTCGATATTTTGTTGTACTAGAACGCAAGTGTATAAGGTCAAAATACATTCTCAAGATTTTGTTTAAACAACGGCCCTCAGTTTTGTATATTTATCTCTTGTTTTCGTATGCAAGATTTCTCCTGAAATGGGCAACCATTACAGAACTTTTGTTTTCCTCTTCTGAACTAAGAAAATAAATATTTAATTCACAAATTTAGAAAAGTGAACCTGAAAAATCATAGGGCTAGATGGGTTATGGGGCCCACTGGTACACAATAGTGATGAATGTGGGTCCTAAGAACTCTGCCGATTAGAATCTCAGAGGCCATAAGCAAACATTTACTTGTTTTGAGAACAAGCACATTTGAGTCTGCAATAACTATTACTATTTTTAAGTTGAAAATGTAATTGGTTTCTAATAATAACCATATCAGCTAGTATTATTTTAATCGTGTTTAATGTTTTCTGATGTCATTTCATGTCATATCTCTCTTGATTCTGAGTAACATCAAGAGACCTATCAAGACCTGTATCCAGGAAAATGTAAACCCGAGCTGAAATTGTATCCCTTGTAAATGACCTACGTGATATACCATGTAGTCTTCATGATCCATTTAGTACTCTGTTCTAAAAATGAGACAGTATCCATTCATTCACTTGTTCATTTATGTGGTGTTTATTTAGCCTTTACTGCATATTCCAGGCACTATTCTGACTGTGGCAGGGGTGAACAAACAGGCATGGTTTTTACTTGTGTGTAATTACAGTCTTATAGTGGAAGCAGGTGTTAACAAAGTCTCCTGATTATTTTAAACTTATAAATTTGATTAGATACTACATGGCCATACAATTTTTTCTAATTTGGATGGAGAAGGGAGGCAGTTAGGGAAGGCTTCCCTGAGTCAGTGCCGTTTAAGCTGAATTATGATAGATGATAAGTAATTTGTCAGGGGAAAAATACTCCAGGCATGAAGAACAGGCACAAAGGTCTGGGTCTTGGAAGAGCTTGTCTTGGTCCAGGAACTAAAAAATGTCAGAGTGTCTGGATCTGAGATAGAGGAAAAGAGTTATTAAATGAGGCAGCAGCTTCAGCAGGTGACGCATTGCTCAGGGCACTGTTGGCCACGCTGAGAATTTGGGATGTTAATGTCAATACAAACAATTAAAGAGTCATAAGCAGAAAGTAAAAGCATGATTCTATCACATATTTATCTTTAAACAGTAATTTTATAAATACAGGTTAAATATATTTAGTATTCTTTTCAACAAATATTAGGTGCCTACTAGTAGCCAGGTACAGCCCTTAGCTACTTTGAATGAAGCATATATCCCAAATTGGCACAATTTCTTAAAGAATCTAAAGGTTATTTGTAGACTATAATCTGGGTTTTTTATAAATTTCTTGAAATTATTTTTATTTACACTGCTTTGCAGCATTTTAATTGGCTTTGAAATTACCAATGATAATAGTTCTCCATGTTACTATTTTCAAAATTTCCCAATACTTACTAAGACATTACTTAATATACAGATTTATTGTCAATAGTGTGTATCAAATTCTGATAACATATTTGAAAATAATATTTCAAATAAAAACAAAATCACAAATTTATCCTTTACATTATGAATGAGATTTACAAACAGGGCATGATATTATATTTTGTTGTCATTGCATACAAAATAACGTATAGAGTATGAACCAATTATTTTTCGAATACAAAGCTATCACAATTAGGAATACAAAGAAATTATAATTAGGAATACTTCTACAATATTAACTGAGTTTAAGAGCAATTCTGAGCTCCACAACAAAGGTAACCCTTGCAAATTGATGGTGGTGGGTCTTATATCTGAATTTGGACATTTACTAACTCCCGATGCCTCAGTTTCCTCATCAGCTGAAATAAATAAAGATACGTGTTTTTCATATTACCTGGTAAATGATAAAGATTTTAATTTTTTAAAAAATCTTAATTTAAATTTAGGGGTATTTGTTACATAAGTAAACTGATGTCACCAGGGATTATTACAGAATATTTCATCACCCAGGTATCCTATTGGATACTCCTCTCCCTTTTCTTACCCTCTACCCTCAAGTAGACCCCAGTGTCTGTGGTTTTATTCTTTGTGTTCATGGATTCTCATCATTTAGCTCCCACTTATAAGTGAGAGTACGTCATATTTGGTTTTCTGTTCCTGGATTAGTTTGCTATGGATCATACCCTCCAGCTCCATCCATGTTCCTGCAAAAGACATATCATTTTTTATGACTGCATAGTATTCCATGGTGTGTGTGTGTGTGTGTGTGTGTGTGTGTGTGTGTGTATACATACATATCTCACATTTTCTTTAATCTGTCACTGATGGGTATTTAGGTTGATCCCATGTCTTTGCTATTGTTAACAGTGCTGCAGTGAACATTCATATGCATGTATCTTTATAGTAAAATGATTTATATTCATCTGGGTATATACCCAGTAGTGGGATTGCTGGGTTGAATGTTAATTCTGCTTTTAGCTCTTTTAAGGAATCACCATACTTTACACAATGGTTGAACTGATTCACACTCCCACAAACAGTGTATAAGCATTTCATTTTCTCCACAACCTCACCAGCATCTGTTATTTTTTGACGTTTTACTATTAGCCATTCTGACTGGTGTGAGATGGTATCTTATTATGGCTTTGATTTGTATTTCTCTAATGAACAGTGATGTTGAACTTTTTTTCATGTTTGTTGGCTGCATGTATGTATTCTTTTGAAAAGTGTCTGTTCATTCCCTTTGCCCAATTTTAATGGGGTTGTCTTTCTCTTGTAAATTTTCTTTATATTCCAAAAATTTTTATTAAGTCGAGTTGCCCTCATTCTTAGCACGAATTTTCACTTTAAAAAGGAAAAGGGTGGACATGGTGACATGTGCTCATAGTCCCAGCGAGTGGAGAGACTAATGCAGGAGGATAGCTTGAGCCCAGGAGTTCCAGGCTATAGTGTGCTATGATCATGCCTGTGAACAGCCACTGCACTGCAGCCTGGGTAGGGCAACACGGCAAAACCACATCTCTAAAAAGAACATGTAATTTAAATATTTAAATATACATGTATATGTGTGTATATATTTTGCATATATCAAATATGATTTTGTAGTTTCCATTCACAGCACATAGTAAAAGTTTTAACCTCCTCCCTGTGTCCATTGCTATGTGTGTTTTTCTAAGTGTGTGTCTTTACATTAATTTTTCTTAGTGTCTCATAGTCTTCCTAGGTCTCCCACTTTCTGCTGTCTTTCATACACATGCACATGCACACGCACAGGTAGCTTGAGAAATAACTTTTCTTTTTCTTAAAAATTCCCAAAGCTTTCATAAAATTAGTTCTCAGGAACTTTTAGGTATCTCATCTACTCCTCTTTCTGTCTCCCCTTCTTGAAGTCATTTTTAACTTTATTGCTAGAAAGGGAAGCAAATACCATTTTTTTTTCTTGTTATATCCTTAGCATGACTAGACCTTTGTGGTTTCCATGAAGGAAGGACACAATATTTCCTGATTCATTCAAAAATTCGGTCACTCATCCCCCTTATTCCTCCTTTGTCTGTGATATTGGGAGTTTATAGTTGTCATTGTGACAAGCCCTTTGGTGTCAGTATCTAAAGTGGATAGGGAAGAAAAGGAGGGCTTTGCCAATCATCGTCTCCAGTGCATTTCCCACTGTCAGCATCAGAGTCTAAGGCTGTTTGCATCCACACAGCCTAAGGGAACCGTTTGAGTGAGTGACTCCCTCCCTTCACTCAGCCCATCACTTGAACATTTCTCTCCCTTGCAAAAAAGACAAGGGGTGCTTCTAAGACTTCACTAATTCTGAATATAATCGAGCACTAGATGTTCCTGTTTTATATCCTACACGGCTGGCATTCCTAATGCTCAAAGTACAACAAAGTGCAGTGGTAGTCACTGAATGTTCAGCCATGCTGGGTCATCAAAATAAAAGGAGATTGGCTTCCCATTCCCGACAACTGGAAAAACAATGTATTTGCTTAAACATCTAAAGTGAGCCACACTTGTTTGGTGTGGTGGGGGAAATGATGGAGAAGCATCCTTATTTATTAAGGATCCGCTTTTGACAGGCTGAGGCATATTTTTCCTCCCAAGTCTGCACATAGTCATGCATTAAATATTAATAAGTATCTTCTCTCTCTCAGGCTCAGGGGGATATATTCACCTTTTGGGAGGTGAACACGATACATAAGATCCTTTTTCTCATGTAGCATTCTCTCCATTTTTTTTTTTTTTTTTTTTTTGGTGGGGCGGGGGAGGGGGATAGGGACTAGCTCTGTCACTTAGGCAAGAGTGCAGTGGTACAAACGTGGCTCACTGCATCCTTGATCTCCTGAACTCAAGTGATCCTCCTGCCTCAGCCTCCTGAGTAGCTGGGACCATATACACACACACACAACATCCAGCTAACTTTTTAAAAACTTTTTGAAGAGAAGAGGTTTTGTCACGTTGCCTTAGCCTCCTAAAGTGGTGGGATTACAGGTGTGAGCCACTGTACCTGGCCACATTCTTTCCGTTCTTAAGGAAAGGAGCAGTCAACCAAAACAATTAATCAATTGAGAATATAGTAGGTTGTTATAGGAACTATGAAAAAATAGAGTGTGTAAAAGAAGACTTGATGGCCAGGAAGCTTTTACAGGGAAGTGACATTTGAACTGAGACCAAATACTTAAAGGAGCCAGTTCTTTAAATAGTTGATGGGAAAGCATTCCAAGTAGTGGGAATAGCAAGGGCAAAAGACTTAAGATGTAACCTCAGGATGATTAAGGAGGAGCGTGGTGCAAGAGGATGTCAGAAACATAGCCAGGAAAGAGATCATTTAGAGCTGTGCTTAAGTATTTGGATTTTATTCTTTGGAAAGGAAAAGCCCATTGAGGCTTTAAAACAAGGACCTAAGACTCAATATAATTTGTGATACCTTTTTTTTTTTAAATTGCTGATTGAAGAATTCACTTGACTGAGTTAGGAATGAATGATTTTGGATAAATGACGCAATGTCTGAGGCATAGTTTCTTCATATGGAAATTAGAGGTAATGATCGTATCTATCTTAGCAGATTACATAATGAATTATTTTCCTAGTGCTCCTGTAACAAAGTACCACAAACTGGATAGCTTAAGCAACAGAAATTTATAGCCTCACAATTCTAAAGGTGAGAAGTCCGAAATCAAGAAGTTGGCAGGGCTAGACTCCCTGAGAAGGTGCTAAGGAAGGAACTGTTCCCGTTCTCTTCCCTTGCTTCCAGTAGTTTCTTGGCTTATGGCAACACAGTGTCAATTTTCATATGACATCCTCCCCATGTGCCTGTTCTTATGTCCAAATTTCCCTTTTATTTAAGGACAGTCATATTGGATTAGAACACCCCTATAACATGAAGATTGCATGAAATTATATATGTAAATAATTTAACAACATAGCTTCCAAATAGATAACACTCAGTCTATGTCATCTCATTTGTTAACTCTTTACACCTTTGTATTATTGGTATAGCTCTAGTCTTTTTAAAGGTGAAGCTACTCACCTTTGTTTTCCACTACTTCATAGCTAAGGGTAAGGTGCCTTTGCAAAATCCAGTACTGAATATTTGAGAAATGCTTTTTATTCCTATGCATACTGCATATACTGTTACACTATTCAATTCTGTAGGTCTAATGAAGTTGGTCTTTCTATGAGTTTCTATGGCTAAAACTAGTCACAATTGTGTTGTCCGGTAAATTGTTGGAATGAAGGAAAATTGTTTGAAGTGATCAATCTGGTTTTTCTGACTTCAGCTGTGTGTCATGTTTGGTTAGTCAAGAGAAATATCTGTGAAGCCCCTGGAGGACAGTTGATAAGTAAGCATATCAAGTGGAATGGCCACCAGAAAAAGTGTGTCAACTAGAGAGAGAAAAGAGAGAGTTAATCTATCATTTGCTCAAGTGAGGAATGATCCACAAATGCCACAAAATCTAAGGAGTCTTAAAGGACATGTCATTGACAGACTTATCTTCTAGTCGCTTACTTTCTCTAACGCTGCTTCAAAACAAAGCAATTTACTAAACCCAGTGGTCTCATTATTCTGGAGGTTTATAAGGTTAAAAATACCTGGAGTTTTGTGAGCAGCAATAGCACTGAAGTGGGATATTAGTAGTGATGTGTGTGTTTACAACACCTATGAATGTACAGAGAAGGTTGAGGGCTGATGACGCTGAGTTAGGAGAAAAGATAAAACATTTTATTAGATTTTTTTTTTAATGTCAAGAAGAAAATCATTTATCTCCACATTTCTTGAATATTATCTTCTTATAACTAGGTCAATGATTCTCACCCCACCTATATATTAAAATCACGTGGAGATATATAAAAACTATCAATGTTCTACCCTCCTACAGATTAAATCATCATCACTGAGGATGGCTCTCCACCAACCAGGTTTGAGAACCACTTTAGACCAGAGTTTTTGTCTGTGTCATTCAGTAACGACAGTGATAGCTGTAGGATATGCAAATTGCAGAAAGACACCTGCAAATGGTTTAGCTTATCTCCAAAGAGCTGGACTATCTTAGACCTGATGGCTACTATAGAGTGGCCAAATCGATGTAGATGCCAGAAGTTGTGTCCATACGCCTATTTCAAGAGATCCATAGAATTTACCTATAAATACTTACCTCAGGGGTCACGTAGGTTCATCATTCCCCTAAACAACAGCTTAATAGCTTAATAGTACAAACTGTTGAGCTGTTGTCTGCCTAATATTTATCGTGGCTATGCTTTTTTTTTTTTTTTTTTTTTTTGAGACAGGGACCCACTCTGTTGCCCACACTGGAGTGCAGTGGTGTGATCTCGGTTCACTGCAGCTTCTGCCTCCCAGGCTCAAGTGATTCTCCTACCTCAGCCTCCTGAGTAGCTGGGATTGCAGGTGCATGCACGACCTCCTGGCTAATTTTTGTATTTTTAGTACAGACAGGGTTCTACCATGTAGGCCAGACTGTTCTTGAACTCCTGACCTCAAATGATCCACCCGCCTTAGCCTCCCAAAGTGCTGGGATTACAGGGGTGAGTCACTGCGCCCATCCCAGTTGGGGCTATACTTCTGAATTAATCTTAATAGAACAACCGTATTGATGGGTAGGTGATGCACAGGGACGGAATGGATTTCGGACTGTGATCTGCTTCCTCAGCATAGAACATGAGATTCAATAAATTCAGTGTAATACAGATTTATTGCTTATTGCTAAACCTTTTACTGAAAAAAATACTTGTTTTACCTCTAAATATTATAAACTCATGCCTGTAATAGGTGCTCAGTAGTTATTGTCTGTTTTTTAAAATGAATTAGCCGATTGATATAAACTATGAACAGACATTTAATTACTAAATATTTCATTTTATAATCTCATTTTGTTGACACATAAATACTGAATGTGGTTCCCAAAAGGATTTATTTCTATAATTCTGACATGTCATTATTTTTCATCATTAAAACATACTGTAGACTCTAAAGATAACAATTCCCCAGAATACTCAAACCAGAGCTACTAACATGAGCAATAAGAATGATGAAAAATGAATTCAAGTATTCTTTGAATATATATTTATAATCAAAGAGATGCACTTTATTTTGATGCCGAAATGGAAATATATTTAAAAAATGTCTTCATAAAATGATCCAAACATGAACCTTGAAGTACATTTCTTTGCTATTGTGATTCTTTACACATGGCAGAAACTCATTTAACAATTACATTCCGTGGGATAGGAGCTCCAAGACCCAAAGGTAAGATGAACTACAATCCCTAGATAGAAAATATGAAAGGTTCTGAATTAGGAAGAGAGTGCCACAGTCATAATTAAATGGGTGATACTAGGACCCAGATATCTTAACTTCTAGTAAGATGGTGTTTTCTTCCATGAGTCCAGGTTGTTGTCTTTAAAAAAAAAAAATATATATATATATATATAGAAATTAAAAATATATATTTCTGCCTTAAAAATTAAAGAATTTTTATTTTATATTTTCCTTTAGAACCTATCCACATGCACAATTTATTTTATTTTTTTATTTTTTTTTGAGATAGAGTCTTACTCTGTCACCCAGGCTGTAGTGCACTGGTGCAATCTCGGCTCACTGCAACCTCCGCTTCCCAGGTTCAAGCAATTCTCCTGCCTCAGCCTCCCAAAGAGCTGGGACTACAGGCACCCCGCAACATACCTTGCTAGTTGTTTGTATTTTTAGTAGAGACAGAGTTTTATCATATTTGCCAGGCTGGTCTCAAACTCCTGACCTCAAGGGATCCCCCACCTCAGCCTCCCTATGTTCTGGGATTACAGGTGTGAGCCACCATGCCCGGCCGCACAACTGATTTTATAATGGTTTTTAAGCATTGAAAAAGATGATATGCTCATATATCATATGTTATGTATTTTATATTTTTCAAATATATATATTTTTATCACTATCCCATGGTTTTTCAAAGAAATTTATTTTACAGCTAGTTAATAGGTCAGAATGAAATTTAGCCTAATTAAATATAAAACAAATGTGTTAGAAAGGAAAATAATAAAGAATGAAACAAAACTGACAATTTATCATACCACCTAATCTAATATTTTTATATGATTTGGCCTCCAATATATCTCTAAGGTTTTGTAGTCACACAAAAACAAAATCTAACCTACAAAATGTTGTGTATCCATAAGTGAAAAAAAGAAAAATTTTCCAATAATTCTTAAAAATTAAGAGAAATTACAGGTAAAACAGATACACAGGTGAGCGTCCGTGTAGCTGTGTTTGTGTTTACATTCCGAATAGGCACCCTTTTGCTTCTGTATCATGTTTTAGAGTTCTACTGAGTGACTGCATTTTAATTTTAAGAATTAACTCACCATCAATTTAAATATTTCCAATTTTGTATATATTATGTGATGAACAGTTTATAGCTTTTATTTCTTTTTGAGTACTTCATAAGGACAAATTCCATGGTTATGGACAGCTTTGATTCTTGAAATGTGGTATCAAATTACTATCTAGGGGATTGTGACAATTGTACTACTATAATTCATTTATGAGTATAACGGCTTCCGCATAGCCTCACCATCTTAAGAATATTATTTTCTTTTTATATACTATACTCTTGAAAATAGAATTAATTGGTGATATGATACCTACATTTTAAAAAATGACCAAAATACACCCCAAGTTGACTGTACCAGTTTATGTTCCTGGCTACACGTATATGCCTTTGGGCATAGCTACTGAAGCCTTCTTTTGAGTTATTTTACAGTTAGTTGGTCTAGTCACGTTTTAAATTTATTCTTGTACATATTCTTAGAAAGCTGTTTATATAAACTAAACCTTCAAAATTATTTTTATGATATTTTTCATGATATTCTCCCATGATGCATAATGTTTTCTCAGTCTGTATTCATGTCTCCTTTTCATTGATAATACTTTGCTTATTTTTCCCAGTTTAGGACTATTATGAATAAAGCATTTATAAACATTTGTGTATAGATTTTCTTGTGAATGTAAATTTTCATTTCTCTAGAATCAATGCCCAAGTATATGCTTAATATTTTAACACAAGTTAAATAAATATAGAGATATATAGATATATACACAAAGCTTAACTTTAATCAATATTTATTTTCCCCCCCAAACAAATCAATAAACTGAGTATACTCGACAGACTGTATTTTTGCTGTAATCCACTGATACCCACCTATTGTCAGTTATTTTAGTTCTGACTTGTTATTAGAAACATTTTAAAATCGGTACTTATTTAAGTGTTACAATAGATTTTTTTTAACTTTTTTTTTAATTTAAGTTTTGGGGTACATGTGCAGAACATGCCAGTTTGTTACCTAGGTATATATGTGCCATGGTGGTTTGCTGCATACATCGCCCTGTCACCTACATTAGGTATTTCTTCTAATGCTATCCCTCCCCCATCCCCCCCACTTCCCAGTATCCCTCGCCTAGCCACCCCCACCCCACAACCAGCCCCAGTGTGTGATATTTCCCTCCCTGTGTCCATGTGTTCATTGTTCCACACACACTTATGAATGAGAACATGTGGTGTTTGGTTTTCTGTTCTTGTGTCAGTTTGCTGAGAATGATGGTTTCCAGTTTCATCCATGTCCCTGCAAAGGACATGAAATCATTCTTTTTTATGGCTGCATAGTATTCTATGGTGTTTATGTGTCACATTTTCTTTATCCAGTTTATCATTGACGGACATTTGGGTTGGTTCCAAGTGTTTGCTATTGTAAACAGTGCCACAATAAACATACGTGTGCATGTGTCTTTATAATAGAATGATTTGGGTATATACCCAGTAATGGGATTGCTGGGTCAAATGGTGTTTCTAGATCTAGATCCTGGAGGAATCACCACACTGTCTTCCACAATAGTTGAACTAATTTATACTCCCACCACCAGTATAAAAGCATTCCCATTTCTCCACATCCTCTCCAGCATCTTTGTCACCTGATTTTTTAGTGATCGCCATTCTAACTGGCATGAGATGGCATCTCAATGTGGTTTTGATTTGCATTTTTCTAATGACCAGTGATGATGAGCTTTTTTTCATATGTTCTTTGGCTGCATAAATGTCTACTTTTGAGAAGTTTCTGTTCATATCCTTTGCCCACTTTTAGATGGAGCTGTTTCTTTTCTTGTAAATTTGTTTAAGTGCTTTGTAGATTCTGGATATTAGTCCTTTGTCAGATGGGTAGATTGCAAAAGTTTTTTCCCGTTCTGTTGGTTGCCGGTTCACTCTGACAGTTTCTGTTGCTGTGCAGAAGCTCTTTAGTTTATTTAGATCCCATTTGTCTATTTTAGCTTTTGTTGCCCCTGCTTTTGGTGTTTTAGTCATGAAGTCTTTGCCCATGCCTATGTCCTGAATGGTATTGCTAAGATTTTCTTCTAGGGTTTTTTATAGTGTTAGGTCTTATGTTTAAATATTTAATCCAACTGGAGTTAATTTTTGTATAAGGTGTATGAAAGGGATCCAGTTTCAACTTTCTGCATATGGCTAGCCAGTTTTCCCAGTACCAGTTATTAAACAGGGAATCCTTTCCCCATTGCTTGTTTTGTCAAAAATCAGATGGTTGTAGATGTGTGGCATTACATCTGTGGCTTCTGTTCTGTTCCATTGGTCTATAGCTCTGTTTTGGTACCAATACCATTTTGTTTTGATTCCTGTAGCTTTGTAGTATAGTTTTAAGTCAGGTAGTGTGATGCCCTAATGCACTGTTTTGTTTTGTTTTTTCTTAGGATTGTCTTGGCTGTGCAGGCTCTCTTTTGGTTCCATATGAAATTTAAGGTGTTTTTTTCCAATTCTGTGAAGAAAGTCAATGGTCGCTTGATGGGGGATAGCATTGAATCTATAAATTACTTTGGGTGTATGCACATTTTCATGATATTGATTCTTCCTAACCATGATCATGGAATGTTTTTTCCATCTGTTTGTGTCCTCTCTTCCTTCCTTGAGCAGTGGTTTGTAGTTCTCCTTGAAGAGGTCTTTCACATCCCTTGTTAGTTGTTTTCAGGTATTTTATTCTCTTTGTAGCAATTGTGAATGGGAGTTCACTCGTGATTTGGTTCTCTGTTTGTCTGTATCAGTGTATAGGAATGCTTGTGATTTTTACACGTTGATTTTTGTATACTGAGACTTTGCTGAAGTTGCATATTAGCATAAGGAGGTTGTGGGCTGAGACAATGGGGTCTTTTAAATATAGAATCATGTCATCTGCAAATAGAGACAATTTGACTTTTACTTTTCCTAATTGAATACCCTTTATTTCTTTCTCTTGCCTGATTGCTCTGGCCAGAACTTCCAATATTATGTTGAATAGGAGTAGTGAGAGAGGGGGGTATCCTTGTCTTGTGCCAGTTTTCAAAGGGAATGCTTCCAGTTTTTGCCAGTTCAGAATGATATTGGCTGTGGGTTTGTCATAAATAGCTTATTATTTTGAGATACGTTCCATCAATACCTAGTTTATTTAGAGTTTTTAGTATAAAGCGCTGTTGAATTTTGTCAAAGACCTTTTTTGCATCTATGGAAGTAATCATGTGATTTTTTTTCTTTGGTTATGTTTATGTGATGGATCACATTTATTGATTTGTGTATGTTGAACCAGCCATGCATCCCAGGGATGAAGCCGACCTGATGGTGATGGATAAGCTTTTTGATGTGCTGTTGGATTTGGTTTGCCATTATTTTACTAAGGATTTTTGCATCAATGTTCATCATGGATTTTGGCCTGTAATTTTCTTTTTTAGTTGTGTCTCTGCCAGGTTTCAGTATCAAGATGATGTTGGCCTCATAAAATGAGTTATGGAGTATTATCTCTTTTTTATAGTTTGGAATAGTTTCAGAAGGAATGTTACCAGCTTCTCTTTGTACCTCTGGTAGAATTGTGGCTGTGGACCTGTCTGGTCCTGGACTTTTCTTGGTTGGTAGGCTATTCATTGCTGCCTCAATTTCAGAACTTGTTATTGGTCTTTTGAGGGATTTGACTTCTTCCTGGTTTAGCCTTGGGAGGGTGTAAGTGTCCAGAAATTTATCAATTTCTTCTAGATTTTCTGGTTTATTTGTATAGAGGTGTTTATAGTTTTCTCTGATGGTAGTTTGTATTTCTGTGGCTCCTTGGTTATATCCACTTTACCATTTTTTATTGCTTCTATTCAATTCTTCTCTCTTTTCTTTTTTATTAGTTTAGCTAGAGGTCTATGTATTTTGTTGATCTTAAAAACAAAAAGCAGCTCCTGGATTCACTGATTTTTTTGAAGGTTTTTTTTTTTTTTTTCATTTCCCTCTTCTTTAGTTCTGCTCTGATCTTAATTATTTCTTGTCTTCTGCTAGCTTTTGAATTTGTTTGATCTTGCTCCTCCAGTTCCTTTAATCACGACATTAGAATGTCAATTTTAGTTATTTTCTCATCTCTCTTATGGGTATTTAGTGCTGTAAGTTTCCCTCTAGACACTGCTTTAAATGTGTCCCAGAGATTTTGGTACATTATTTCTTTGTTCTGATTGTTTTTGAAGAACATCTTTATTTCTGCCTTCATTTCATTATTTATCTAGTAGTCATTCAGGAGCAGGTTGTTCAGTTTCTATGTAGTTGTGCAGTTTTGAGTGAATTTCTTAATCCTGAGTTCTAATTTGATCGCACTGTGGTCTGAGAGACTGTTTGTTATGATTTCTGTTCTTGTGCATTTGCTAAGGAGTATTTTATTTCCAAATATGTGGCAAACTTTAGACTAAGTGCAATGTGGTGCTGAGAAGAATATATATTCTGTGGACTTGGAGTGGAGAGTTCTGTAAATGCCTATTAGGTCTGCTTGGTCCAGATCTGAGTTCAAGTCCTGGATATCCTTGTTAATTTTCTGCCTTGTTGATCTGTCTAATATTGACAATGGGGCGATGAAGTCCCCCACTATCATTGTGTGGGAGTCTAAGTCCTTTGTAGGTCATTGGAAACTTGCTTTATATATCTGGGTGCTCCTGTATTGGGTGCATATATATTTAGGATAGTCAGCTCTTCTTGTTGCATTGATCCCTTTACCACTATGCATTGCCCTTTGTCTCTTTTGATCTTTGTTGGTTTAAAGTCTCTCTTATCACAGACTAGGATTGCAACCCCTGCTTTTTTTTTTCTCTCTCCATTTGCTTGGTAGATCTTTCTTCATCCCTTTATTTTGAGCCTTATGTGTGTCTTTGCACATGAGATGACTCTCCTGAATACAGCACACAGATAGGTCTTGACTCTTTATCCAATTTGTCAGTCTGCGACTTTTGATTGGGGCATTTAGCCCATTTACATTTAAGGTTAATATTGTTCTGTGTGAATTTGATCCTGCCATTTTGATTCTAGTTGGTTGTTTTGCCCGTTAGTTGATGCAGTTTCTTCATTATGTTGATGGTCTTTACAATTTAGTATGTTTTTGCAGTGGCAGGTACTGGCTGTTCCTTTCTGTGTTTAGTGCTTCCATCAGGAGCTCTTGTAAGGTAGGCCTGGTGGTAACAAAATCCCTCAAATTTTCTTGTTTGTAAAGGATTTTACTTCTCCTTTACTTATGAAGTTTAGTTTGGCTGGATATGAAATTCTGGATTGAAAATTCTTGTCTTTAAGAATGTTGAATATTGGGCCCCACTCTCTTCTGGCTTGTAGGGTTTTTGCTGAGAGATCCACTGTGAGACTGATGGGCTTCCCTTTGTAGGTAACCCAACTTTCTGGCTGCCCTTAACATTTTTTCCTTCATTTCAACCACCTGGTGAATCTGACAATTATGTGTCTTGGGGTTGCGCTTCTCAAGGAGTATCATTGTGGTGATCCACGTATTTCCTGAATTTGAATGTTGGCCTGTCTTGCTAGGTTGGGGAAGATCTCTTGGATAATATCCTGAAGAGTGTTTTCCAACTTGGTTTCATTTTTCCCATCACTTTCAGGTCCACATATCAAATGTAGATTTGCTTTTTTTTCACACAATCCCATATTTCTTGGAGGCTTTGTTCATTTCTTTTCTTTTTTTCTCTATTCTTGCCTTCTCGCTTTATTTCATTGAGTTGATCTTCAATCTCTGATATCCTTTCTTCCACTTGATCAGTTTGGCTACTGAAACTTGTGTATGCTTCAGGAAGTTCTTGTGCTGTGTTTTTCAGCTGCATCAGGTCATTTATGTTCTTCTCTATGCTGGTTATTCTAGTTAGCATTTTGTCTAACCTTTTTTCAAGGTTCTTAGCTTTCTTGCATTGGGTTAGAACATGCTCCTTTAGCTCAGAGAAGTTTGTTATTACCCACCTTCTGACACCTGCTTCTGTCAATTTGTCAAACTCATTCTCCATCCAGTTTTGTTTCCTTGTTGGTGAGGAGTTGTGATCCCTTGGAGGAGAAGGGGCTTCTGGTTTTTTGGAATTTTCAGCTTTTTGGTGCTAGTTTCTTCCCATCTTCATGGATTTATTTATCTTTGGTCTTTGGAGTTGGTGACCTTTGGATGGGGTCTCTGAGTGGATATCCTTTCTGTTGATGTTGAAACTGTTTCTTTCTGTTAGTTTTCCTTGTAACCTTTCAGGCCCCTCTGCTGCAGGTCTGCTGGAGTTTGCTGGAGGTCCACTGCAGACCCTGCTTGCCTGGGAATCACCAGCAGGGCTGCAGAACAGCAAATATTGCTGCCTGTTTTTCCCTCTAGTAGTTTCATCCCAGAAGGGTACCTACCAGATGGCAGCTGTATGAGGTGTCTGTCAGCCCTGCTGGAAGGTATCTCTCAGGATACATGGGGGTCAGGGAGTCACTTGAGGAAGCAGTCTGTCCATTATTATAGCTTGAATGCTGTGTTGGGAAATATGCTGCTCTCTTCAGAGCTGTCAGGCAGAGACATTTAAGTCTGTTGAAGCTATATCCACAATTGCCCCTTTTCCCAGGTGCTCTCTCCCAGAAAGGTGGGGGCTTAATTTATAAGTCCCTGACAGGCTGCTGCCTTTCTTCAGTGATGCCCTGCCCAGTGAGGAAGGTGTCTGTTGACATAATCTGCCTGCACAGGTCTTGCTGAGCTGCTGTAGGCTCTGCCCACTTGCTGTGTAAACTTCCAAGTGATTCTGTTTACACAGGAGAGGTTAAAACCACCTACCTGAGCCTCAGCAATGCAGATGCCCTTCCCCCTCACCAGGCTCGAACTTCCCAGGTTGAGTTCAGACTGATATGCTGCCTGTGAGAATTTCAAGCCAGTGGATCTTAGCTTGCTGGTCTTCGTGGGGTTGGTACCCTCCAAGCCAGATCACTTGGCTTCCTGGCTTTAGCCACCTTTTTTAAGGGAAGTGAACAGTTCTGACTCACTGGCGTTCCAGGTGCCACAAGGGTATGAAAAAAAATGCTGTGGCTAGCTTGGTGTCTTCTTAAATAGCCACCAGTTTTGTGTTGGAAACTTGGGGTGCCAGTGTTGTAGGCACCGAAAAGAATGTCCTGGTCTGTGGGCTTTGAAGATGGTGGAAGAAGCACAGTATCTGGGCCAGAGTGCTGGGAGAAGTCTCTAATGGCTTCCCTTGGCTTGGAGAGGGTGTTCCTTGGCCCCTTTGGCTTCCTGGGTGAGGCAGTGCCCCACCCTGCTTCAGGTCATCCTCCTTGGGCTGCACTCACTGTCTAACCAGTCCCAATAATATCAACCAGTTACCTCAGTTGGAAATGCAGAGATCACCTGCCTTCTGCATCGCTCTCACTGGGAACTGAGGATCAGAGCTGTTCCTATTTGGCTATCTTGCCAGCAATCCCCTACAATAGATTTTATTAATTTGTTTTACTTTATTTTACAGCTTACTTCCTTCTGAATTTTTTCTTCTCAGTGGAATATAGTTTTACTTCAAAAAGGTTGAGTAATCCACTTTTGAAGTCCTCGAACATCTGAAAATGCCTTTATTGAGCTCATCTCTTTTGAATGGAAGTTTAACTATTTCAAGATTTCTAGATTTAAATTATTCTCCACGGTATTTTAAATACATTGTTACAATCATTTTTGCATTTCATTTTGCAAATCACAAGATTGAAGTGTTGTATTTTCTTCATTTTGGGGTACTCTATCAATTCTATTTGAATGTTTTGGGCATTTCTTCTTGTCTATCATCTTCAAGTTTCATTTTTAATTTATTGTTACACCCCTGTTTAATTTTAATCCTTTTCATGATACACTGGGCTTTTTCAGCTGGAGAATTTGCTTTTCCTCTCTTCTCCCATTCCTGGCTTTGGAAAATTCTTGGGCATTATTTCTTCAAATGTAGATTAATTTACATTATCACTGACATTATCTCTTTATCCCCTCCTGGGACTGCTAAGAGATAAATCTTAGAACTTCTGAATCTCTCTTCCTCATCACTCTCCACTGCCACTTTGTGAGTTTGTCTTATAATAATTACATTTTTAATTTTTAATCATGTTTATCCCTGTTAGATTTTTGTTATATTACCATTTACACTTATTTCAGATCAATAACATTTTCCTCTTTTCTCTGAGGATATTAACTTATTAAAGTAAATTATTGATTGATTGATTCATCTTACCATACCTAAGCATTTTACTATGTCAAATTTGTTGATTCTTTTTGATGGCATTAGTCTTTCTCAGCTTTTGACTTCCCAAATGGCTTTTGTTTTGAGGCTGAATTCCATAAGCTGTGGCTGCTTTTTGGGACTGATATAGGTGCTGAGCATGAGGCACAGCTGTGAGAGGGAGGAGCCTTCAGAAAGAGGCTATACTGGGAAGCAGCTTCCAGGGCTTCCTGCCTTGTGTGAAGCTTTCTGCTGTGTCTTCTCCCATTCCCTGGGATTATGTCTAGTAATTTTCTTTCTTTCTGTTTATTTTTTCTGTGGGGGAGAGACATATAGTTATACATTTATAAAAATATCTGTTCTACCTATTCAGATTTGATGCAGGAGGGGAAAACTTCAGCATTTGCCCCATTTTTTAAATCAGCCAATATTAATTATATTTAGCGTAAAACTGGCTTAAACCACACTTGATCATATAGCAAACTCTCCTTTTAACTATATGGCTTAAGTTATAGAGGCTAATCATCTCTTTTAGGATTTTTTTTTTAAATACTCATAAGTAGGCAGATTTTAAAAAATTCCAATGTATTTTAGTTTACCAATACTATCTCTGAAAGAAATTTGAGGGTTTTTCTCCCCCAGCCTTTATTTTGTAATGGTTTATCTAAGGTAAAAATTATTAATTTTTAAAATAATCAAAGTAATCTTATTGGTCCTATGTGCTCTTTTTGTATGCAATTATTTATTTTTTACACTTTTCCCTTAATCTTTCTTAAATTTGAATTGTCAGTTTATTATTTTGTCAGTTTTGCAATATGTCCTTTTTATTTCTAGTTTTATTTCCACCCCATTGAGATATGAGTTTTAGCATGCAGCTATGATGTGTTGTGTTCTCTGTGTTTGAGATTCTGCTGGAAGGATTAAATAAGGCAATGAAAAAAATAGTTACACTTAAGCCAGATCTTGAATTTTCAAAATCACTGTGAATTATAAAGGAGGCAGCAAGAAAACGTTTTGTTTTATCAATACACGAAGTAATTTGCCTTTACAATCATCCTGGTACATAGAGTGCAAACCACATTTGTTTACATACTTTGTAAAACAAAATTTAAAGTATTAAAGGGATCATTGTTTCCATGCAAATTTCCTTTTGGCCTGGGAGGCTGAAATTCAGCATCTGTGAGGATGTGCAGGACTTGACTAGGAGAAATGCCAAAGAAGAAAGGTTGCCATGGCAAACGTTTATTTCATTACACGCAAGCATTGTCAAATGTTTTCAACCTGATGGCTTACACTATACCCTGTTCTTACTTACCATCTCATGAAATAAAAGTAAAACATTGTGACTTTGAATCTGCTCAGTATAATTATATGTTCTGTGTTTGAAATGATATTATGCCTTCAAATGATAGAAATGGTGACTTTTTTATGCCATGTTAAGCAAAGAGCAAATTCAAAGAGGTTTTGCTAGGGAAACACATTTCAGAATAGAATAACTCAGAGGAAAGTACACAAGGCCTATACTAAATATTTAATTTTACATAATGATTAGCACATTGGTGATGACTATGTATGTTAAATCATTATGCTAATAATTGTTTGTAGTAATACAGTTTTTTGATCGTTGTTGTGGGTCTATTAAATGTCAGGAAGAAAGGACCTTACCTTCAATACTCCCTGCCCCAAATGAAAACCAAAACCAAAACCAAAACCAAAAACCAAAAAGACATCGGGAGTAATTTAGTACAATTTGAAAAATAGCAACAAGAGCATACATTCAGATATTTCTGGTTGATAGATTTGAAGGGTTTGATGGAATCTTCCTCTTCTTGATTTTCATTTTCCATTATATTTTTCTCCTCTTCTTGTTCTAGTCAATGTCATTAAAATACCTTATCTTATTTTTATAGCTTCTAGTAATCTAAGAAAATTTAAATTGCTTCAGTTATAACAGATCCAAACTCCAATTTATCATGTTTTATGAGATTTATTTTCAATGATCAATTATTTAATCAACCTGGGATGACTGTGGAATGAAAAATAAGTTCCCAAATTATAATTAAAATGCCACATCATTTATTAGTATAATATATGTGATGTTAGCTTTATTAAGAAATCTTGAAGTGGAAAATTAAGAGTTTTAATTTTCCCCTAGTTATATCTCCGAGTTTACATAGTAAGATCAAAATAGTACTGAAAGTATTTGACCTATACCATGCAATTTCAAGGTTTATCTTTCTTAGTGTCCATAATCAGAGCATCTTCCACATTGACTTTGTGGGGAAACATTCTAAAATCTGGTAACAAATGAAAATCCTTGAGATGTAACAGTTAATTTGAATATCTACACTGAAAAATTGTCGTCTTCTGTTCTCTTGACCATCTCTCCTGCCTTTTTGTTTTAATGCTATATTCTCTCCATTTACGTTCTGAAACATAATGACTTTAACCATGCACATAACTCACCCCCAAATTTATCTTGGATCTGCCGTTTCTCTAACTCCAATCAGTGCTACACATTATCATGTAAATTTTCAACCTCTTCCTCTAACTTAGCATGACACAAATTGAACTGATTGTCTTCTCTATGTAGCAGGAGCGGCCCTGGGAAACGGATCTCTCGGACACCGAATATAGGAGGAAGGTTTATTCAGCTGGGAGCAAGGTGGCATAGTTGCCTAACAGCCAAGCTCGTCCAACAAAGGGAGGTTCAACTTTATATAGGCTTATACTTTAGATGTTACACATGGATGAATCTTAGGTTTATAGCTTTAGAAATCACATATGAAAGGTTTCTAGGTTTACAGTTTTAGGACTCACATGTGAAAAGGTTTCTGTTTACAGTTTCAGGAATCACATATGAAAGGGTTCTGGTTTACAGTTTTAGGACTCACATGTGAAAAGGTTTTGGTTTGATCTTGTTTTAAGTAAAAATAGTACCTTCTGGAGAGTTTCCCCAAAGCCTAGTCTGTCACCTATGGGAAGGTAAAACCAGAGGCGTCAGTCGGTCAACCTTTTCTTCTATTGAAATGCAGCATGATAGTCAAAGGGGAAGTTGATCTGAGAAGCCTGGATCTCCCTCTTCACCTAGACCTGCTACTATCTGTGATCTTGGGCAGATAACTTCAACTACCTCAGTTTCACCATCTATCATGAGGTTAAATAGGATAAAACTGGTAATGTGCTTAGAACTGTGTATGGAGATACTCAGTAATTGTTTGCTCTTCCAACTCTTCTGTCTCTGACTTCCTCTCTGCAAGTTTTCCAATTGTATTTTCCATTTCTGTCAATGGAAGCTCTATCTGATCATCAAATAATCATTTTTCAGTTTGTTCTTTTCCTTGCTTCCCACATCGAATGTATGAACTCTCATAAGACTTTTTTTCTTTACTCCTGTCTGTACTCTAGGTCGGAATCTAATTGCATGGGTCATTTTTTGGCTGGCTTACTATTCTCCCTGACCCCTGGCACTTTCTTCCTTAATTCATTCTTATACTTGGAAAAAATTCTTGAAATGTAGTCCTGTTGTGTCCTTCCTCCACTAATAAATTTTCAAGAGATTCCCCAGTACCTATAAAATAAAATTCAACTTGCAATATTTTTGATATAGGATCCTTAGTAAGGGAGTATCTAGTCATCTTTCTCTCTTTTGCCTGCTCTTTGGAAACCTCTCCTGCTCCCTGCATTAAGCTGCTTCAATTGTACATATACAACATATATTTTCATTCTCAATCTTTGTTTATGCTCCTGTCTGCCGCAGGGCCTCAGAATGTTTTTCTCCTTATTCTCACACAACAAAAATGAAACCTATATTGTAAAGGTAGAGCTCAGAGCCTTTCTTTCTTCCAGTGAATTCAAGTCACTTCAAGTGATCCAATCATTTCTTCACCTAACTTCCCACTTCACTTGTATGTTTCACTACCTTCTCCCTTATATTAATTACATGTCATCTTTCTCTGTTAGTCTTTAAGATCCTTGATGACAGAATCTATATCTTCTTCATCTTGGTGTCTACTCAGAAATTGTAAATACGTATTTTCATTTATAACTTTATAACTATTTGTTGAATAAATAAATAGATATGAATGAAAAGCCAGCAATACTTGGTGAAAAGTTTTGGTAAATAGAAATGCCAGCAACACATGGTAAATATAAAGCATCTCTTTAGAGATTCATGTTTAGTTTATTCACGTATTCCAGAGAATACATTTTTAAATTTAAAATTTCCCAGCCCTTATATGGAACAGTATAGTGTTTTGTGATCTTTTCTCTCTTGACTCCTGATTATAGGAAGTAACAAATATAAAGAAATGCGAAATAATTACTTTGATGATGAGATGTTGCCACTAATATTTTCCTTTTTTTGATAATTGTTTTCCTGATCGTACATGGTCAGTGCTAAATACTGAACAACTTATTCTTAGAACACAATGGAGAATACATTACTGAACTTCTTTAAAACATTCATTTATTCTCATCCTGTTTACATTTCTCTGAATATATAAAAGCATTCTTTTGGATATGAAAATTTAGGTTGAGTTTCAGAAACTGCTTGAGAATATGTTGAAACCTTTGATAACATGGAGAAAAACTGAGAGATAAAAATATAAATTTCTAAGAGAATCATAATAATCCTTTTTGTTCCAAGAATCACTGTCACCATCACCATTATAGTAATCTTATACTAGGCAGATATTTAAAAGGCTTTAACAATGGGACATTTACTCTCACAATGAATCATGGGATTGATGCATATATTTTGATTTTTTAATTAAATTTAACTGCTAAGAGACTTGCCCAAAGTCACAAATTAATAAGAGTTACAGAAAGAACTCATGAAACCACATAATTAGCTCAGGTATATTGGTCACTAAAAAACTTTATTGTTTTGTCAGTGTTTAATTAAAAAGTTGTATGTTGCAATTTGATTCATGGAGCAGTACTTCAGCTATAGTATAGGTCCTAATTTTCTCTAGGTGGTGACTTTTGTGTGGTTGTAAGAAAATAACTTCAATTTTGTAATCTTTAAGAATGTGATATTGTTTCCCAATGGCTTCCCACATTTAGTAAGTGTAGAGTGTTATGAGACGACGTGGTAGATTGTATTTTCCAGTATGGCTGTAACAACATTTCACATTCTGAAGCTCTTGAGCAATGCAACTTGGCCATTTCCTCATCAAAAAGGGAAGCCTAATTCTGCTCCCCTGAAATTTAGACTGGCAGATTATAGATAAAAATATCTCCTTTCCCCCTACTAGATAGAATGTTCCAGGGTGAAGTTTACGTGGCTATGCGGAAGACAGTTGTATAAGATCTCAGTTACATTTAGCCATGACCAGTCTGAAAAAATAACCACATAATATCTCTTTCTGCTGCCCTATTTCATTCTCCCTGTACTTCATTCCTATTGCTTGGGGTTGTATTTTTTTATATAATAGCAGATGTCTCTGTTCTGCTTTCTGGGAAGTCCAGTATGATATATACAGAAAAGAGAAATTTCTTGATTTTAGCCCTCTTGACAAAACCTCAAACACTTATCATTGTATACTGGGAAGGGAAGGCAAACTATTGTCAAAAAAATTAAAATATTAATCAATTTACGGTGTGAGTTCAGAACAACGATGTGTTCTGAGTAATTGCTAGGCCAAAGCAGCAAAACAGCCGTGGTGTTGCAGCAAAGAAAGAGCTTAATTATTGCAAGGCAGCTGAATAGAAGGACTGGAGGTATTTCTCAAATCTACCTCCTCAAGTTTGGAGGCTAGGGTTTTTAAAACTAATCTTGTGGGCAAGGGCCTATGGAATGGATACTGCTGATTGGAGATGGAAATCATAGGACTGTCTAAATGGTCTTCCGAGGCTGAGTCAGTTTCTACATTATGGGGGTCACAGGACCAGTTGAGTCAGTTCCTTGGTATGAGTCATGGGTCCCAGTGATGTCAGATTGTAGCCCCAATGCAAAAGTCCAAAAAAAATATCTGAAAAACCAATCTTTTTTACCATAGTGATCTTATCTATAGGAGTAATTGGGAAACGTCCCCACTCTTGTGACCTCTGGCTACATGACTCCTGGGCAGTAAGCAAGCTAGGGAACAATGGCTGATTATTGCCTAAATATGCATAAGGCTTAGCAGAATTCAGGTCTCTCTTATAATTCTAACCTGGTGACTTTTTGTCAGTTTTACAATGGTGGTTTCAGTACCTGAACAAGGAATGAGGGTAGTTTCCGCCAACCAAGAATGGGAATGATAGCTACTATCATCCTTGCTTTAAGTTTATACTGTAAACTAAATTTCTCCTGTAGTCAGTTTGGCCCATGCCCAAGAATGAGCCAGGGCAGTTAGCTCGTGAGGTTAGAAGCAAGATGGAGTCAGTTACGTCTGAATTCTCTCACTGTTACAATTTTTGCAAAGGTGGTTTCAAAGGTGGACCTAAGATAAGAATGCCTGAGGACAACTTGTTTTCAAAGGAATTAAGGGGCAAGCAGAGGAAGAAGAGACAGCTTTTATGGTACAGGAGTAGTTGGAATGGTGGGAGACACCCAGGTGGGAGTGATGATCTGGGAGCAGAGGTCCAATGATGCACATATGAAGCAAGATGAGGAATGAGGAGTCTCCACTGGAATTGGTCCTGGAAATTTTTCCAGACACCAGTATGCATTGCAGAAAGCAATCTCTAAAAGATGGCTAAAGCTATTTCAAAGTAAAGCCAAATAAAACAGTCAAGCTACTCCCACATGTTGGTACTTTGTGATCACTTCTAATGGATTGTTTGCTACTAATAGGCTAATAGAAAAATTCTAGAATTTGTGAACTGAAAATGAACCTGAAGAGCCTTATTGACAAAACAAGAATAAAGGAACATTCCAGTCTCATGACTCATTAGAACTGGAATCCAGGTCTCCTGGTTCTTATTTACATGCCCTTTGAGGTCATACAGATCTTGAGATGAAGAAGTCTATTTTATTTGTCCTGTAGTTCAGCCTTTGTCAATGCTTAGCACCTAGAAAGTGCATGATGACTATTTATTGACTTAATAAATAGCCATGACCACACTGTGAATGTTTAAAGCAAAGATGCCCTCTTGCTATATAAAGCCTGTACTTTTCAATGCAAGAAATACAAGAATGTGCTTTCTATAAAATCATCATAGTATTAAATTAAGAATGGGTCCTTGCTTTCAGAAATATTTTCATTAATATAAAATCAACACTAAGTTCTATAAAATTGCTAAGGAAGTCAAAGAAATGAAAGAACATGACATATACGTGCATTCTTTGAAAAATTATTTTGTGAGGATTCAAGTTTTTGAGAGATGATCTAGTTTAACGTCAATGCTTACTTCAGATGTCATGGTTTCATTACTGGAAATGTTGACGGGCTCATCATTTAGGTGAGTAAGCAAGGTTACCAAGTACAAGACATTTTCAAATTTCGTCAAAACACTTGTGCTCAAAGCATGTTTGAATTACTGGCACTGTAGTGCTCCCTGACAAAGCAATCTGAATACTGTATAATCCAGCAGGAAAATCAAAGTCATCAAGGATTATCTGATTATAATCATGTCAAACCACATGATTAGGAAGCTCTCTAGGGATATTAAAGTTTTTAAGAAGTTATCAAATGCTAAAAGTCTTTAATAAAAAATAATTTATAGGTAAATTATTTAATTTTTTTTAAACTATGATGATAGTTCAAGTGTCTGGCAGGAACTATCAAATAAGTAAAATTAGACCTTTATCCAACCATAATAGAGGCTCCAGAGTTCTTATAAAGCAAATATACTATACTTTAATCATGAAACATCCATTTTATCTCTCACTCAGAGATGATTCACTTTTCTTTGTGACACAATTTAAATAGAATCCAAGGCCACCAATTATGAAGGATGCAGGAAAGCTTTAGTCATATATATATAAGAAGTGATTAAATAATAGATAAAACATAACCCATTAGGAAGCTGAGAAGAAAAAACCACCCCCGTAATCAACAAATATATAACCTGAAAAACAATGGTAGTCCATAGGCATTCACTATACAGGTGAAAAGCCCAAAGAAACTGTGAACCTGGAGATCACAACTCTAGTAAAACAGAATATAAAGTTTCCTTATCAGGGTCTCCAAATCATCCAAATAAAATCAAATATATTTTTTCTATTCATAACAAACTATAGAAATACATAAGACATTTTAAGAATAGTTTCATCCAAAATGACCTGATTAAAAAGAGTTTTAATACTCATAGGAAATCTATTTAACCAGAAAAATAAATAGCAAAGTTGACAAGAATTTGGTTAAGGTTTTATTTCATGTATTTATAAATACATATTATTCATTAACCGTAATTTCTTCTATTGTAGAAATGCATTCAGTAACTCTTTGCTGGATTGAATTTTAATGTAATTACTTTAAAAATGTCTTAACCATATTTTTTTAAAATTATAAAATGGGATAATGGATTCTTTCTCTTTTTAGATAATTTAAACTTAATATCTACCCTCCAAGGAAGGGTTAAAGGCATAAGTAAATACAAATTTACAACATCAGTGATTAAAACATAAGGCCATCAAGAGATGTATGGTTATGGAGGACTCAGTTCTTTCCTTGTAAAGTTATGCAAATTGAATTTTGCATAACATTTGATATGCAAAATCTAGAAAATGTCAGTATGAATAAGCCTGGCCAATTGTTGATTCAACTTTCTAATAGATTTACCATTGTTTTTTCTCTGTAGACTCTCTTGGTCTATTATAATATTTACTTCACTACTGGAGTAGAGAGGAATGTGTTCTCAAGTGCCCAGGTTTTCTGAGTTTGCTTTTGAACTAAACCGACAGTTATGCACTCAGTGGAAATAACTTTCAGGAAAAGACTGTGAATGCTGTAGTCTAAAAATTGGGAAACTACCAGTGTTTACATAATTTAAAATTTATTTCATAGGAATTTCTACTTAAAGCTTATAATGAAATAGTTTCTCTTTTAGTAGTACTCTAGAATCATTGAATTATATTAGTTTAATTGATTTTGATTTTAAAGTAGAAATAATGGCTTCCCATGTATAAGATAAATCAATAATTTTAAAATTTCTTGAATATTCATTAAAATATGTCACATGAATCGATTGTTCATTGATATTTTTTTCCAAAATACTTTTTAGCAGTTTATTAATACAGATACTAGGTTGTATTGAGTCTTTTTAAGAATACATATTCTTAAATTAATTCCCTCATTCTAATGCTAATAAAAACTTCAAGCCTGAAAGTTATGTTTTCATGTCATAGTTTATCAACTTTAAAACCTCTTTCTAGGTCAAATACAAAGCACTGAGCTGTATTTTGGAGGGATAGTTTAAGTGCAGAAAGAAGCACTTTCTGAGAAGCAGTAATATTAAAAAAGAGAAAATGAATTTAATAGAAAAAGCAATATCAGAGTTTTTTGCAATTAAAGATAATTATTTTGTAAAATTTTATTTACAATATGTTCACATTTCTGTGTGTGTGTGTGCACACATATGTGCATGTACTAAGTCATAATATAAAATGTATTTCTTATAGTGGGTTGTGGTCCAAGTGTTTGAATGTCCCTGGTGTTGAGAAATGCCTACAGATAATAGGAAAGTAGAAAAAGCATAGTGTTAGCAAAGGGAGAGAAGCAGCTGCATAGAGCAATGTCAAACAATAAAAGCATGATACATAGAACGGGCAAAAATATTAAAATAGCAGTAAGTGCTTCATGTTTAACCGAGTTCTACGACAAAGCCATGAGGCTTGATAGATAAAAAGTTTCTGGTGTTAGGGAAGCATGCAATTTTACTTGGATGTTGTATGTAACAGCCAGATTTTTTACAGAATTGGGGCTGATAGGGAAATAAAATTATGTCATCAGGTATAAGTGATTTATTCAAAGATTTCAAAATAAAACAGAAAGAAAATGGATAATAGTTAAAAACACGGCATGGTCAAGAAAAAGTGTGCAAAATGGTAGAAAGTTGAGTTTATTTGAAAGAGGTGGTTGGATTTGAAAATCTGAAGAATGAAATGGTAGATATAAAGGTGGAGCAAAGTCCTCTAATGCTGAAAGCAAAGGTGGATTTTTCTGTTGTGTGGTTACCAGAGATAGACAATGACCATAGAAGTGGAAGAAGGCTCAAATTGGAGGAAGCATGGTCAGGAATATATAAAATTCATAGGTTTTAGGGGCCAGAGGTAAATTATAGTCTTTAGATTTCAAAGCTGGTATCTGAAAGGTGTTTCCAAATAGAGCATATTAATCATTTGGGTTATATGTAATCAGTCCTTATTATTCTGAAATCCTTTATTTGTAAATTTGACTACTTGCTAAATTTGTAACCCCAAAACCAATACCTTTGGCACTTGTGTGGTCATTTGCAGACATGTACAGAGTAGCAAAAAATGTGATGTTCAATGCATATGTTCCCAGCTGAGGTCAAACAAGACAATGCTTTGCCCTCTTATTTCAGATCTCATGCCGTGAATAAGTGTGCTTTTGGCAATCTATTTGGTGTCATGTTTTTCCCATTTTGGTGCTTTCTCTTGGTGATTTTGCTGTTTAAATGGCTCCATCGTAGTGCTAAAATGCTGTCTAGTTTTCCTAAGCACAAGAAGGCTGTGATATGTCTTATAGAAAAAATATGTGGGTTGGACAAGCATGAGTGCTGTTGGCTCTGAGTTCAGTGTTAATGAGTCAGCAACATATTTTAAATAAGGTGTGTTTCAACACAAACATGAATTAAGCAAGGTTATATATTGATTTATTCATGGAAATATTGCAGCCAGCTGCTGTGGAAACCTAACCCAGTATTTCTCGTAGAAGCAATGGTTCAATATTTGCTAATTTAGTGTTCACAGTGGCTTTATAGAGCAAAAACTAGTGGGATTTTCAAAAATTGTGTTTTGTATTGTTCATAGTGATTTGTGAAGTATGATTAAAATAAGCTTGTTACTAAAAATTTAGAATCCTTAGGACATCAGGAAGATTCTATTCTTAAGAGTATTTTCTACATATCAGGAGACGACACATACGTTAAAAATAGCACACAAACATATAAGCAATGCAGCCTTTCCTTGTGTAAAAGGCAAGAATCTGAACTGGGTGAAAGGAAGCAAAAAGAACTTGCATGTTATTTATTACTTTTTATTTCGATAACTTTTAGGGTACACGTGGTTTTCTGTTACATAGATGAATTATTTAGAAGTGAATTTTGAGATTTTAGTGCACACATCACCCGAGTAATGCACATTGTATCTAATATGTAGTAGATTTTTATCCCCAGCGCCGCACCCCCGCCTCTTCCCCTTCTGAGTCTCTAAAGTCCACTATATCACTCTATATGCCTTTGCATACTCATAGATTAGCTCCCACTTATAGGTGAGCCCATATGGTCTTTGGTTTTCCACTCCTGTGTTAGTTCACTTAGAATAATGGTCTCCAGCTCCATCCAAGTTGCTGCTATGCCAAATTCTGCATATAACCAACTTCTTCACTGAAAGTTCCTGTATTTTTGTTGGCAAAAGAAGAGCAGAAAAGAAATTAAACTAGAACTTAAGAAGTAAACTAAACTTAAACTTTACCTGAAAACGTTCTAAATCCTCAGCACTTACAGAAGGGGAAAAACAGGACTAAATTTCAGTTTATGTTCAATAATTTTTGGAAACATATTTACTTTTATAATATTTATGTTAGATCTAAATCTAATACTTTAGAACTAACATAAAATTCTAAAGAATAAGTAACAATTTTGTATATTTTTGTTATTTAGCACCATTAAGAATTTGAAATTTGAGATACACAGAAATGAGGACTATTCCTGTAGTCCTTGTGTGTAACTACCGAAACTAAGCTGGATAAAATCGAGAATATTTTCTTAAAGTGTGTGATTACCTATGAGAAGTGAATGATTTGATAGAAAGAAAGAAGAGACCTATGGAAAAGTTTTAGAGAACACCCTTATTTAACCATGTGAAGAGAATAAGACGTAAAGAAATGGAAATTGGAACTAAACTGTAGCAGGAAAAACAAAATAAAGTGTGACAAAAGTATGGATACTTCAGCTTGATTGAAGCTGTAATAAAACTTATTTCGGTATGAAATCACTTTTTGTTCTTTTCATCAGGCCCTAAGAAAGACTATCAGAATCTGTGTAAGTCAATAGCACCCTTGAGTAGAAATTCAGTTGCTGAAGTAAATATGGATTCTAGAAAAGGTAGTTTAATTGAAAGCCTTTTTCATCTTATCTGCTGAGACTGAAAATCTTTTTAAAAGTTTTATGTCTGCCTTTGATTTAAGATCTTACGATGCCTCAAAATCGCATAATTTTCATTGTACATTTCTGTGGATTAAGAGATTAAGGTGAATTAGTTCTGATAACAGAGCATAACTTGAAAAAGCTTGAAAAAGGATCCCAAGTCAATCCATTATTAGATTTCATCATATCTTTTACTGTTACCTTTAGAAATGTATTATAGTAATGCATTTTGTAAAGAAAAAGGGGAAAAAATAGGCTGAAACCCTGTATTGGTCATTTATTCTATCATAGGAGTGTCAATAAATTAATTTCACTGAATAAAATGACATATATTAAAGGTTTTATGGTTGTTTTTATGGCCATGTCTTATTCAAAAAATGTTCAAATTTTCTGGCAAAATAAATCATAGAAAAGATAAGTAGGCCTTGCTTTATATCTTTCCAGCCATGACCATAAGTAGGTACTATACAGCAATTATTCAGCATGTCATACATAAGTCTATAAGACTTTTTAAAAGAGGTTTCAGAAGATTGTCAAATTAAATATTTTTAATTGTTTACCTAGATATTAATAACTCTAGCTCGTTACATCATTCTGTTGCATCCATGAAGGTAATTATCCTTCAAAGTAATTTTAGATAGGTAGCAATTCCACTGTGACTTTCTCAAAGTTTCTCTATTTCATCTTAATTCAAAATGTCAAAACAGAACTCAATTGATAGAGACAATTCAGAAGTAAAGGATGGATAAGCATAAATTCTTATTTAAAAATGTTTCAGAAATAATTTGCTATTTGACTTAAACTTTAGATGCCACATAATTATCAATTAAATTATGAGAAAAACTTGTTTTTCTTGTAAATTGAAATATTTTAAAATGACTTTATAGAAATAAATTTGGGTTTCATGTTACTATTTTCTTTCTTGGTAATGATGGTGATATTGGTATGTCCCTTAAATTTTGCCAAAATATTTACATGATTCAATTTCCAAACATGAGAGAGGCCTCTATTTAACAGTTTGCACTGACCATAAAAGTAATAACTCATTGACCATTCTTCTTGCCTGGGCTAGTTGCAGAGAAAATGGACCATCTTGGAGAATAGGACCTACAATTTGCAACCTAGTATGGAAACAATCACCTCGAGCCATGGTTTTAAAGGCATGGACATCATCCACAGCCACCAGTCCTGTCCTGTGGTTGGCCTAGAGTAGTTCAGTCCAGGATAATGGTATATCATGAGAGGTAAACAGACCAAGGCTCTGATGAATGTAAGAGGGGGAGATGAATAGAAAAGTCAAGCAGCCAGCCGCAAAGACAAATTTTAGTCCGTGGCAATATCTTAGACCCTAAATTTTAACTAAAGCCAAGCTCTGGGGATTTGGGGCATTAAGAAAAATGAGAGGGGCTTATACTCAAAACAATTATGTCATTGGGCAGGTTAATAACACAGCAATCCAGAAGAGTAAATAAGACCAGGATCTGATTATCAGTAACTTTCAACAGCAGCGTAATTTTTTTAAAAAAGTAAACAGAAAAAACCCAGTTGTGAGAGTTGGACTACAAAGTAAGAGTTAAGAGAGTAAACCTGATAGGAGTTACTTATTCAACAAATACATACATGGGTATTATTAATTACCAAATCCTGTGTTATAATTCTGAGTCCCAGAGTATTGCTTCTTAGATGTTTAAAAGTCTCTTGTATGGTGCTGGAATTACTTCTAAAACAGAGCTAAGTCTGCAGATGGGGGTCCAGGAGAAGTTTTGTACAGGTAAGGGTTGTAGATAGTTTTTTTGTACATAGTTTTGTACAGGTAGTTACAGTGTTGAGAGAAACTCATGTTCACTATTGAAGAAAATTTATAAAATGGACAAAAATACAGCTTATGCCTATATGTTTCTATATGTGTGGCATTTGTAGTTGTGTAACTACTGTTGCGTCTTACACTGAAATTGAAGATGGAGTTGTATATAGATATGACTTTCCTAACTTAAATCTCTTTGATCAGCCAAGCAAAGGATAATTTACTTTACTGTCACATTTCAATATAACATATTAGAAAGCATTTTTGATAGGATACCATTCAAGGTATGGAGTTTTAATGTATGACATTAAGCATATTATTCATGACTGAAATAAATAACCACATGTGAAATACATTATTACCAAAGAAACTGTAAATCAGTTGGTGGCTGCATATCGGCCAAGGGTGAGTTTATGGTTTAGAAATAAAACGTCTAACCTTCAGAATATGAGATACAAGGATTTGTGTTTTTGATTATTGGTTATCATTCATTGCTATTAGTGTTAATATGCCTGCTCACTGTCTTATATACTTCATATAAGGCATTCTATACCCCCTTGGCTTCATATACTCTTTGGTCACTATGTGTGTCAGCTTTAAAAACAAAAAATACCTAAGAACATCCAGTTATCGTCCCAGGAATGATATTTATTCATTGTGAGGGATTTGCAGTGTTTTCTAGCAATGGGCATAAATGTAGTGTGATAACTATATTAACCTTCAAAAATTAGCTATCACTTTTGTTTGGCATTCAAGTGAAGATAGTGATTAGAACCACAAAATGATGAATGAAAATGATGTTGCTTGATTAAAATTAGGTTTTACTAAAATTAGTACTGACTTTGTTCTTTGTGAACTAATCAAGCTTGTCGTGTGAGTGGCTGCCTCTTTTCTGTAAAAAAGATCATATGCAAATGAAATAATACAATGGTTTAATTGTAAAATTTCTTACTGGTCAGTTACATATTAAGCATTTTAAAATACCTTTATAGGCATTAATTTAAAAAATTTGTTTATGATATAACTAGGGGTACTTCAATCATTTTTATTGCAATTACAGTGTCAAAGTATATAAGTTTTCCATAATTAGTCATAAGGGCCTGAAAGTAGAATGGGTTATGGATTTAAGAACTTATTTTTCTGTCAGAATTTATTACTTACCATTATGAATCTTTCATATGATAGTAGAGTTTCAGCGGAAAGTAAATAGAAAGAAGGTATTCTTTGGACAGTTTAAAGTTGGTTATTTATATATAATTTGGACTGAAAGACTGGAGCAAAAGACAAGACCCTCTGTTCTAAAGCTGTGAGTTTTGATTCTGAGCTCTTAGTTCTCCACTGCATATCAAAATGCCTATACTCATTTATAACTTTCTTTTTCTTTTCTCACTTAGGAACATGTGTGTCAGGCACTTCTGAATGTCCTTTTCACACATCTCTGCTAAAATTAAAAGATATGTCAACAGTTTTGAAATATGAACAATTTACACACTAGATTTGTTCTATTTTGATCCAGATTGCAGAAATATGTCCAAGAGGAAAAGATTATAACCTATCAAGAATATAGCAACTGGCATTTCTAAATTTTAGTATGCTGTAAAAAAAGCCATTTTTCTATCAATAGAAATATGAAGAAGCCATATTTTGATTAGCAGGAATAAATACTGTGAAAGAAATTTGTGTGGGGAGGTCAGATTGGGTGACATGTACTTTTATTTCATCTCAAAACATTTTACTATTATCTTTTTATTCTTAAAATATTTTTATGCTTTTCTTTCTTCACCAAAACAATATAGAGTTATTGGTAGAGGTAGAATTTAGACAATTTGGTGAACTGAAGAAAATCCATCAGTTCTTTTCACTCCTCACTTTAAGTCCTGGACTTTTGTATCCAGCTACAGCCTATTTTAGAGAGGATTCTGCTAGCTGTAAGGTGAAAGTAGGATTTCTTGAGCATTTGTGTTCCATTTTTTACATATCTGTGCTTCCCAGATTTCATTTTGACATTCTGCGGATTATCATATTTCAACTGTTGTCTCAGAAATCAGTACACTGCACAATAAAAGCAAACACATTCTCATTATCAATAATAATAATAATAATAGTAACACATAGTAGTTATTCATTGCTGCATAAAAAATTCCTTCTGAATTTAGTAACTCAAAACAACACAGGAGTGACTGAACTGGGTGGTTCTGGCTAGAGTCTCTAATGCAGTTGCAGTCAAGGTATCAGCCTGGAAGAAGATAGTAGAATGGTGATTACCAGAGGCTTAAATAGAAGAAATACATTTTAGTATTTGGTAGTACAGTAGGGGTGATTACAGTTAATAATAATTTATTATATATGTCAAAATAGCTAGAAAAGAAGAATTGCAATGTTCCCAACACAAAGAAAGGATAAATAATTGAGGTGATGGTTATCCCAATTACTCTTTGATCATCACACATTATATACATTTATCAAAATATTACATGTACCCCCCCCCAATATATCTATTTTATATCACTTTTTTTTTTTTTTTTGAGACAGAGTTTACCTCTTGTTGCCCAGGTTGGAGTGCAATGGTGCAATCTCAGCTCACTGCAACCTCTGCTTCCTGGGTTCAAGTGATTCTCCTGTCTCAGCCTCCTGAGTAGCTGGGATTACAGGCATATGCCATCACACCTGGCTAATTTTTGTATTTTTAGTAGAGATGGGTTTCATCATATTGGCCAGGCTGATCTCGTACTCCTGACCTCAGGTGATCTGCCCACCTTGGCCTCGCAAAGTGCTGGGATTACAGGTGTGAGCCACCATGCCCGCCCTTATATCAGTTTTTTAAAGGATGCTTAACTGGAGACTGGGTGCAGTGTCACACACCTGTAATCCCAGCTACTCCAGAGGCTGAAGTAGGAAGATGGCTTGAGCCCAGAAAGTCAAGGCTGCTGATATGGTTTGGATCTGTGTCCCTGCACAAATCTCACATGAACTGTAATCTCCAATATGGGGCCTAGTGCAGGGTGACTGGATCGTGGAGGTGTTTCTCTTGAATGGTTTGGCATTATCAGAATTAGTGAGTGAATTCTCATGAGATCTGCTTGTTTAAAAGTATGTAGCACCTCATATCTTCCTCCCTTTCTGCTCCTACTCCGGCCATGTAAAGTCTCTACTCCTCCTTTGCCTTCCACCGTGACTGTACGTTTCTCAAGGCCTTCCCAGAAGACAAGCAGATGACAGTATCATGCTTCCTATACAACCTGTAGAAGCATGAGCCAATGAAACCTCTTTTCTCTATAAATTACCCATTCTCAGATGTTTCTTTATAGCAGTGTCAGAATGAACTAATTCAGCTGCAGTGGCCATGATTGTACCACTGCACTCCAGCCTGCGTGACAGAGTGAGACCCTGTTTAAAAAAAAATGCTTATCTCGGTCTGGAAGTTCCTTTTTTAAGAAGAACCATTCCCATGACTATTGGCCAGGCTCAGTTCCCCATTGGCTATTGGCAGCTGGCCTCAAGCCCTGATCTCACAGGCCTTTCCACAGTGCTGCTTATGACAGGGCAGTTAACTTTCCCTAGAATGAGTGATCCCAAAGAGACAGCACACAAAGCAAGGCACAAAGCTGCTTTTATAACCTCACCTATGAAATTGTAACCAGAATTTCCACCTTATCCTATTCGTCATTAAAAACAATACACTAAGTATAGCCCACACACAAAAGGAGGGTAATCAGGCTTTGCTCCTTGAAGGGAGATGTATCAAAGAATTTGTCGACATTTAAAACTACAAGATAACACTACTGTTGATAATAGCTGCCATGTATTGACAGCTTTCTATATATTCAAGATCGTTCTTTTTGAGGACAAAACTAGGTCTGTGTAACTTCTCTTTTAACCTCAAATTTTCCTTGATACAGATGCCCCTGCCTTAGCATGTAGAAACCATGCTTTCCCCTTTCCCTTTGTTTCTTTTACTGTTCTGATTTAAATACCAAATATGTGATCATTATTTGGGCATTACTTTGTCTTTTTCTTCTCCTCTATTAAGACTAGAATTTGGTCCACTAGTCCCAGAAACATTTATCTTCCCTTATCAAGAAAGCCAATAGATTTTCACCCATTTGTTCACATGAGCTAAACTTTGTCAAGAAATCCTGAACAAAGGAGTTAGAAAATAAAAATGTACCCCCCTTCAATTTAATATTTGAGGGTCAGGGAATTATAAAGAGCTGTGAATTCCTTCTTATATTCTTATTTTCATGATTATCAAAATTGTAGAAAGTCAAATATACAGCTGAGTTTATCCTTAATTAAGGAGAACAGGTTCTTCTCAACATTGTACATTTGACTGTCATGAAATCCTGTGCTGTTTTGGAGAAACTTCCATGGTACACCAAAGGGTTCCACATACAGATTAACTACTAAAAGGAACTTTTCAAAGTAAAGGCTTTTAACTATAATAACCAACCAAGAATAAAGCTACTTATTTTAACATTCCATTTAATTCAATTAGGGCAATTCATGTGTTTAATTCAATCTATAACTGTTCTCTAATATATTTAGGAATTTTCAAATTAATGGGACAAATAAATAAATTATAGTGATAGCAAAGCAAATTTAACCCTCTGTCATCAAGGGGACAGTCTGTACTTCTAACCTTAGCTGGAAACTTTGTAGTATCTTGTCTACACAATTTAGTGAACTGAGGGGGTGCTTCCTCTCAGGTGCTTACGTTGCCACCATCATCATCAGTTTCATCATCATCATCACTAGTTAACATTTATTGAGAACTTATTAGATGAGTCATATCTTGCTTACATTCTGAAATTTCACCATGAAAATTCTATGAAATAATTCCTCTTAATATTTCCATTTTGCAAATGAGGATCCTGGGTCTTAGAGAGATTATGTGACTTGCTGTCTCAGGTTACATTTCTGGGAATCAATAAAGGGAAATCAAATCTAGGGTTTCCTATGTTATTAATCACCAGGCTGTATTATCCTCTGATTATGTTACAGTGCTTCCACCATGTATGACACTGACTTTACCAGCTATACTGCCTCTATGGTTCATCACAATGTAATGAAATATTTCTCTTCTTCTCAAATCTTTGGCAAAGGGAGTACTATAATAGTTGAGTGTACACATGTAGATTTTTTAAAAATTAGCAACCTTGAGTAGGTACAAGAAGCACATAGTGGGGAATATCTGAAATTACAAGAGCATTCCTCTTGTCTTCCTCTCCCACGCTATTTTTTTTTTTAATTTTTGATAAAATAACACTGAGGTAAATAGAGAGACTTTGGCTAGTTTTACAATATCTGTCAACATTCCTGCCTTTGTCTCTACCCCCCCAAACTTTAGCAGAGTCTATATGATGAGTAGCTCTGTCATCCAATATCAGCAAATTTCATACTCATCAAATCCTTTAATGTCATGACCTTTGATATGGTTTGGCTCTGTGTCCCCACCCAAATCTCACCATGAATTGTGATCTCCATGATCCCTACATGCCAAGAGTGGGACCAAGTGGAAGTAATTGAATCGTGGGAGTGTTTTCCCCCCATGCTGTTTTGATGATAATGAATGAACTTCATGAGATCTTTTGGTTTTATAAGTGTCTGGCATTTCCTCTGCTTGCACTCATTCTCTCTACTGCTGCCCTGTGAAGAGGTGTCTTCCACCATGATTGTAAGTTTCCTAAGGCTTCCTCATCCATATGAAATTGTGAGTCAATTAAACCTCTTTTCTTTATAAATTACCCAGACTCTGGACTTCTTCATAGCACCTCCTTGGCCATGGTTTTTAGATTATTGTTAACAAATTTGTTATTCAGTGCTCCTCTGTTGTAAGATGCCTGTAAAGATGTAGAATGAAATAAAAACCACTCCAAATGTCTATTTGCTGATAATTTGATTACTTTTGGTTTAATCCACCAATTCCTTGGGGGGCATGGTGTTGCAATAAAACCTGCATTTTGATATTTTCATTAGTAGATCTTGCTGGCTGTTTGGTTACACTTTTATTCAGCTATTAGGGGTAAAAACTTTTCACTAGGAAACAAGTTAGTGAGACAGATAGGGATGAACAGCGGGAAGGGAAGAACATACAGTCATTTGAAATGGGCCTTGGATGTTTGCAAAGTATTTGTACTCTCTGTACATTTAGTTCAAAATTTTATGTATATTACATATATATACACACATACACATAAATATTTATGCCTAAACATACACATATAAGCATATATAAATGCAAATAAATATTATATATGTTTTATTAGACATATTTTACAGTTTCCTATGCTGCCCTTTATGTGCTGTTCTATTTTCAACTACTATTTTTCATTTACTTGTTTTTTTTTTCCTGAATTTTGGGAGACTTTTGGGTCAATCTTTCATTTCACTATTTGTGATGTTCAGTTGTCTTTTGTCTGCTACCCAATCTATTTTGTTTATTTACTTATTTTTATCTGTGTAAACAGTCTTCTTCAACAACTCTAATAGCTTATTTTACCCCATAATAATTTATTGTTGCCAATTTAGGGAGGTGATATCCCTTGGAATATCTCTGAGAATATATTTTTTTTATTGTGTGCTTCATTTGTTGGCTCTATTATTTCAGAAATTAATTTGTCTGTGAAATTTGGCTTTGTTTAAATGGCCTAGTGAGACTTCTTTTATTCTTAATGTTAATTTTCATCAACTTTTTGGTGATTGAGAACATCCAATCAGATGTTCTCCAAGGAGAATATGAAAAAAAAATAAATGGAAGATCATAAATGGTGAAAGTGAGTTGATTGTGTACAATTATTTCTGCAGTAGTTGATTGTGTAATCATGCATTTGTCATTTCTTGATATAATAGTGCCATCAGTTACTTCTCTGCAAATTGGAATGGCTGAAATTTATACAGGTTAAAACATTGAAAACAGAAAACAATAGTTGTGATTTATACTTACGAAATGCATTATAACAAGTAGGAAATATTTAAAATGAGTACTTAACCCTGATAAACTTGGTGAATAATTAGATGTTTAATTAAGAAGAAACTGCTGCACTGTTTTTCAACGTGGTTGCACAATTTCACATTCCCATTAATAGTACATGAAAGTTCCAGGTATTTCACATTCTCACTAGCACTTGGTTTGTCAGTTTTTAATTTTTTAAACTTTCAGCCATTCTAGTATGATTGCAGTGGAAAATACAAGAATGCGAATAACACAAAAAGTCTGAGTAGCATTTCTTTCTAGTTAGTTAAGCTGCACTTTGCCATTTGATCTTAAATAGGATGACTGTAGGATGACCTAAAATGAGTAATTAGGTCAAAGTTATTACTCAAAGTGCATTTTTCCATGGTTTTTCCATGTTTACTACCTTCAATTTCAGTTATCTTCACTCAGTCTCCCTCACTCCTCCACCAGAAACCCTCTTTAGAGGATATCAGTCTTGTCACAGGACATCAGGTAGTTTGGACATCATGGGCAAATAGAAATAAGCAGTCAGAGGAGTTACTTGAATTCATATCATTATACATCGTTTGATTTTATGAAGCTTTTTAAATAAAAACATTAGATAAAAGATATACTTGAGATAAAAACCTGTTCATTGAACGAATGTTTCTTAAATGTTTACTTTATGAAATACATTCTGTTAAGCACTGATGCAGACACAAAATAGAATGTAATTTGGTACATGCTGGGTAAGGCAATTACACAATTATCTCTGGTCCGTAGTAGATTGTGAAATGTACCATGAGAGATATACACCATAGAGTCCGGAAGTTGGGAAGCAGAAGCAATGATATCTGTTAGAGGGATTAGCGAAGTCTTAGTGACAGCAAAGAAACCAATTTGGCCCTGAAGAATACATGCGTGCCTGTCTATTTGTTGGTTTGTTTTGATTTTTAGACATAAAATTAATGTTTTAATTTTTGTCTTTTAATTTTTAACTTTTTATTTAAAAGTACAGATGCTTAAAATAAATACCTAAAATTTTGCCACACAAAGAAAAAATTAACATTGAATCATGTTTCTCTTTCACCTGTTTCTATGTTGCTTCATATATTTGAGAAAATAGTATGCATATAATTTCATGTTGCTTTCTATTTCTACATATCAAGAAATAGAAATTTCTATTTCTGTTCGTAAGTAAATGAACAAATAAAAGTTAATATTACTTTATTTCAATAAACAAGTGACTAAGAATTGTGCTATATTAAAAAAATTATAAACTTAATGGTTGTTTATTCCAGCATTCTACATACCCTAAATGCTGAGCCAGCACCTTATATAAAGCATTTAGATAATGCCTTGGGTTTTGCTATTATAAGTTACAAATAAAAAATGCTTTCATGTAAAAGCACTTTTCTAACGATTGCTTCTTTTGCTGTACAGAAGCTCTGGAGTTTAATTAGATCCCCTTTGTCTATTTTGCCTTTGTTGACAATACTTTTGGTATTTTAGTCATGAAGTCCTTGCCTATGACTACAAAAAAAAAGCCCATTCAAAAGTGGGTGAAGGATATGAATGCTTTTCGAAAGAAGACATATATGAGGCCAACAAACATGAAAAAATGCTCATCATGACTGGCCCTTAGAGAAATGCAAATCAAAACCACATTGAGATACCATCTCGCTCCAGTTAGAATGGTGATCATTAAAAAATCTGGAGACAACAGATGCTAGAGAGGATGTGGAGAAATAGGAACACTTTTACACTGTTGGTGGAAGTGTAAATTAGTTCAGCCATTGTGGAAGACAGTGTGATGATTTCTCAAGGATCTATAAATAGAAACTCCATTTGACCCAGCAATCCCATTAGCGGGTATATACCCAAAGGATTATAAATCATTCTATTATAAAGACACATGCACACATATGTTCACTGTGGCACTGTTTACAATAGCAAAGACCTGGAACCAACCCAAATACCCATCAATGATAGACTGGACAAGGAGAATGTGGCACATATACACCATGGAATACTATGCAGCCATAAAAAATGATGAGTTTGTGTTCTTTGTAGGGACATGGATGAATCTGGAATCCCTAATTCTCAGCAAACTAGCACAAGAACAGAAAATCAAACATCGAGTGTTCTCATTCATAGGCGGGTGTTGAACAATGAGAACCCATGGACACAGGGAGGGGGAGCATCACACTCTGGGGTCTGTTGTGGGGGAATGGGGGAGGGACAGCAGGGGATGTGGAGGTTGGGGAGACATAACATGGGGAGAAATGCTAGGTAGAGGTAAAGGCGGGATGGAGGCAGCAAACCACCTTGCCATGTATGTAACTATGCAACAATCCTGCATGACCTGCACATGTACCCCAGAACCTAAAGTACAAAAAAATTTTTCTAAAAAAGCACTTTTCTATATTTTAGATACTTTTAGAATAGATTATTAGGACATAGGCTACTAGATTAGACGTTGTGAACATTTTTCATGCTAGTGAGATGTAGATAGATGGGTGAAAGACAAGGTAGGAGTTTGGGTAGAGATTTTTTTTAAAAGAGATGAGCATAAAATTCAATAGCAAGAGAGGTAAGAAATCTAAGACACACAAGGACAGTATATAAAACTCCATTCTGATGCAGGGGTGTCCAATCTTTTGGTTTCCCTGGGCCACATTGGAAGAAGAATTGTCTTGGGCCACACATAAAATTCAGTAACGCTAATGATAGTTGATAAGCTAAAAAAAATAAAATTGCAAAAAAAACTCATAATATTTTAAATGTCTTTATAAAGCAGACACAGATTAGAATTGTGTAAAATATTAATGCTGCCCAGTACGAATTTGTGTTGGGCCTCATTCAAAGCTGTCCCAGGCCACATGCAGCCTATGGGCCGTGGGTTAGACCAGGTTGGACCAGAGGATGATGTTTGTGGTAAGGTCTATAAAGAGAATGCTAGAAATGTCCTGAGGCAAGACGAAAATTTCCTGAACTGGAATATTAGTTTCTTTAGGTGCTAACAGGTCATACTAGCTGGTGCTCTAGGTGTAAATAAATTTAAAAATGTAACAATTGAACATTTAAACAGGGTTTTTGAATTTTCAAAGCTGTTAATATGTTAATGTGAATGACTATTGTCTAAGAAGATACTATAATATGTACAGCTTCTTACATGTATTTTACTAAGAAACACTGTTTTAAAGAGCAGGATTAGCATTTTAGGAAACACACTTTGGAACCTGGTAGGCAATGACAGTTAGGATTTGATGACTAAGAAATTGAAACTCAGTTTGATGGGTGTGAAAATCACTGGTGAGAACATTAGTAGTTTATACCTAATAGTGCCTGAAGGCATTGTGAAATGAGAACCTGTCTGCCCACATTTACATTAAATAGTGAAATTTTTTCTCTTTGGATCTTCTGCCTAAAACATTAGAGTTAGAATACATAAATATCTATTGCTTGAAGAATGAAGGCAATTGACATTTTTCACTTGCTTCTCCAAGTTTGTTATTGTACTCATTATTCAAACTTTCAACTTCCTGGTTAAAAAATTTGCCATTAACAGCCACAATTGTCACCATATGTATATATTTGCGTGACAGCTTCTAGTTTCTCCCTTTACAATTTTGGTTAATTCAGAGTAAAACAATAAAATTTTATGCAATCTTTTGCTGTCAGTTTAAGTTTCGAAAACTTCATTATTGCTTCATCTCTACAACCTTTCATTTGAAGTTTTCCTTCAAATATCTTCACTGATACGGTTTGGCTGTGTCCCCGCCCAAATCTCACCTTGAATTATAATCCCCAGTTGACAAGGTGGGGCCAGGAGGAGGTAACTGAATCATGGGGGCTGTTTCCCTCATGCTGTTCTTGTGGTAATGAATAACTCTCACAAGATCTAAGGGCTTTACAAATGGTAGTTCTTGGCATGAGCTTCCTTGCCTGTTGCCATGTAAGAAGTCCCTTTGCTCTTCCTTCATCTTCCACCATGATTGTGAGGTCTCCACAGCCATGCAGAACTGTGAGGTCTCCACAGCCATGCGGAACTGTGAGTTAATTAAACTTCTTTGCTTTATCAATTACCCAGTCTCGGGCGTGTCTTTATTGGCAGTGTGAGAACAGACTAATCCACTGACATACTTTATTAATCCTTCTGTGTTAACAGACACATAGTTCATGGCTTCTATCATAATACGTATCATAAACAGCGAGCAATCATTACTCATTATTTGTAAAACTACCATCAAAATATGTAATCTATCCTTACTGTTTTTGAATAGTCTTAGATGTTTGTTATAAATGAACTCATTCTCTTTCTCTTTCTGGTTCCCTCTCTCCATCCTTCTCTTTTCTCTCTCCTTTCCTTTCTCTTTCCATTTTCACTATTTGGCCGACTCTGTAGAACTGCCTATGGAAAACACTGTCTATGAAAATTTGGGCAAAATGATCTATCTTGCTAGCATATGCTAACAGGACTTGTTATTTTTAGAAGTCTACACTAATAAGCCATTCTTCCCTTTACAAAATTATTTTACTTAGGTCCAGCCTGCTTTCCTTTTCTAATATACACAAAACATATTTCTTTCATATATATGAAATCACCTTTTCTGTGATGTCTTTTTTTTTCTTTCCAACTTCTGACCCTTGAATTTTATTGAAAAACTTTGAATAGGAAGATTATCTATGTTCCATTTATGGTTGCAAATGAATGCCTAAGAATTGTCAGATTAGCCTATTTCACATGTCCTCTTGCTTGTAGTTTACTAAATGTCCTATATAAAATCACTGAAGGTTGGCAAAGCCCTTCTGTGATGTCTTTTTAAATTTCTCATAAATTAATTTCCTTAAATACCTAAAACGTAAGAAACATACTCAAAGTGAACAGGAAGGCAGAAGGATAAAAAGACGCATGTTGATTTAGTCTAAAATCCTAAAAATATCAACTGTTCTAAAAAAAGGCGGGGGGTGTTGGCAGGTGGTGTTGTATGTTTTTATACTAAAATGACAACAAAACAATTCATGTTTATGCTTCTAAAGAAAGTGTACCTACCTAGTAGATTGCATTAATTTGAAGGGCACTTACATAAAATTACAATTCTTCTTTCTTATTAAATTATAAGTTCAATATCTGAAGGACGTTTATAGCTGGCACCAACTGTAATCTTCCCATCCTCTTGTCGTACCAGGTCCAATTTTTTTCTTTACTACCTGAACTCTGATTTTTTTAGGTACTGGCAGTTATCCCTTGAGCTTAAGAAAAGTGGTTCAGGAAATGATTATGATTGATCCAAACTAGGCATGGTAAGCTCATTCTCCTGGGCCAGTGATTAGACAGGAGTGGACATGTGACCCATATCTGACTAACAGAATGTAACCAGTCAGCTGGCTAGCATAACCCTTTACCCTTTCTTCTTTCTACTTGGAACATTGATGTTTCAAAGTCCAGCAGCAGCTGTCTTGTGACCATGAGGCAACAGGCCAGACTATAAAAATCAAGAAAATATTGATAGTGGAGGAGATAGAGAGAACAGTCCTATATTTCTGAAGGCATCACTGGATTTCTATTTTCAAATGTCTTTTTGTGTTTAAAAAAAAAACCCGAAAAACTATTATTTAATTTGCTACTGCTAGGTTGGTTTTTTATTTTTATTTTTATTTTTTTACTTTTAGCTAAAATTATTTCTAATGGATGTGAAGTTGATGCTATGTTTTTTATTTATCTTTTATGTGAATGTAAGGAATTCTATATATTTATTGCTTTTTTATTAATTTTATTTTCTATTCTTCCTTTAGATCTCAGCTGCTTTTTCTTAGTGCTTAGTTCTTCCACTATTGTAGTATGTATTTCTCCTTACACATTTTGTAATTTTAATTTTATTTGTGTAATTTCTTCCATAATGTCTGGTTTATTCACTAGATACCTGATATCTCTACTGTTTGGAACACTGGGGCGCCATCCCATACTGTTTGCTTTAACTTATAAATTTGAAACAGTAGTACACAAATTACTTCCTGTATGTTCTCAAGGATGGTTTCACTGTAGAAGTGATGCCTTTTTGTCAACAATTCTTCAGGAAATCCATAGACTATTATTAAACAGTCTAAATTTAGTTCACAAAATGTGACAATGCCCGTTACTGTGTATCTAACATTATGGGATACATATTTTGAAGGTTAAAATCAATTCTAACGGAACGGGAAGTTATGGCCTTCTTTCTTTTCCATGTTTTTCAGACTTCACTAGGATGAACAGAGCAGAACAAACAAAAATGATTTGAGGCACATTTGCTTAAAATGCCCCTAAAATACATTATTCAATATCTATTGCTGTCTTATTTTTATTAAGTATATTTTATTCATAATAACTGATGTGTGGGAATGACAAAGTACAATTTTCAAAAAATTTTAATACTTTTCAAAAAGTATTTTCAAAAAATGTATATTTGTATATATATCATATATATTACATATATTTTCCATTCCCAAATATGTGTATATACATATATTCATTCCCATATGTGTATATATTTCCATATATATTCCATTCCCATATATATACATATATATATACACACACACACAAAAACACACACTCACATGTATATATGAATCTCATACAAATATAAGATGATGGCTATTTCATTCAAATGTTTAATTAGATAGAGATAGATAAGATAAACGTAATTCCAAGTGCATTTGGGAAAGAGGGATTTAGATAGTCTATTTGTAAAGGCTTTAAAAATGTTAGAATAAGATTGCTAGTTTAGATACATATGAAGTGGCTTTCAAGGCAATAAAACCATAAACTTTGGGGATATATTATCTACTGGACAGAAATCTGTAAATTAATATGCAACTTTGCAGTGTCTGAGGGGGCTAGGGCTATAAATAAATGGCAAATGATGAAGTCAAACACATGTCTGTTCTCTTAGAAGCAAGTAATTCTGGCATGGGTTTTTTAAATAATGTCCTAGTGTAACACTGAAAAGACATATTGCCCATCATTTTTTGTCCTTTTTATAAGTTTCAATTAAATTTTAAGAGAGCTGATCAGAGTTATTGGACAGTTAATAACTTTAGAAATGTATAGAGGAACTGACTTTTTAAATTGCCCCCTTCCAGGCTTGATAGCTCTTGTTTTCAAAATTGTTTTAGTGTTACAAAGGCATAACTAGATATTCCCTTCTACTTTGTGTTAACATTTCATCAGTGAGATTGGTTTGAAATATTAAATGATCCATACCGCTGAAGTTCATAAAGGGAAAAACTGGATTTTCATAAATGTAAAACACACTGGAATTTCAAGTTTTATACTATAATTGATTCTTCATTGTTATGATTCAAATAATGTATGTTCTCTATACCATATATTACCACTTTGAAGAAATGTTCATTTGAAGGTCATTGGTTTCAGATGAGATGAAAAATACATCTCAACTTTAAAACTGATTTTTGAAAATTGGATAAGAAGCAACCAGTGAGTGTGGAAAGCAGATATATTTTGTTTATTAATGAATTTTTTGTTTTTGAAAAATCTTGTTTAGCCGATAATAGTGATAACTATACAACTAAATATTTAATTTTAATGTCTTCCACATGATTCATGATAACAATATACTTCAGCATCACTATACTCGTCCTTGATGAATGTCCAAACCAAGACAGTTGCTAGGAACACTCAAATGCAGGCTTCTTCACAAAAATGCACAAGTCTTGCAAAACAAAGCTAAGTTTGTATTTCTCAAGAAAGAACTAAGTCATAGGAAATAATGCAATAAAGTAATTGCTGTAGTAACCTGTATCAATACTGTCTACATATTCTTGGGTATTCCAGCCTCCTGGGAATACTTTTTACATTAATTGCTATATAAAATGGTTCATGCCCAATTTTCTTGCAAGGATTTCCCAAAGGCTCATTATCTACTGATACTTCTTTACCTACTCCTCTCTCTGGCTCATTGCTTCATTTCCTGTGGCTACTGCCCTGTCAGTACCTCCCCTTTTATTCTGTAACTTCATTAATGCAACAGTATGAATTTAATACTGTTCTGGAAGGTTTGGGAGTAAGACCATTTACATGATGAAAAAGAGCAAAACGACACCTAAATTTGAATATTCAACACTACAATTATTAGACTTTTATGTCTCCTCCTAGTTATAGAAAAGTAATTTTCTACTAGCTGTTGCAGTAAGGGCTCTCCATTACTTCCCAATACTTCTCTATAAGGTTACTTTATTTTAATACCAAGTACTTATTTCCCTCTTTCTGACCTCCTATCCCAAGAGTTATAGTTTTACCTTATTATGCAGGGAAATTTAGCACATTGTTTCTCATAAAGTCTTTGTCCAGTGAACCTTGCCCTTTTAAATAAAAAATCCTTAAAAATATTTTAAAGAATGTCTAAGACCTCTATGATGAAATACTTCCCTTTTACAAGCTAGCAGAAGTTAGGCCATCTTTTTTTGAAATTAGTTTTTTACTCTTTTTGTTATAATACCTCCACTAAAAACCCTTCTTACACTGATGGCAAGAATAATTCCCCAGACTATTCCATAAAAGTTTTCTTACCATATAGGCAAAAAGAACAGGAAGACTGATGAGTGGGGAACACCTTTTCGACCAGTTTGGCTTCCTGGGGATGGCGTTCTGGAGCACAGGATTCTGCCCTTCCCTCTTGAGTTCTATAACAGACCTTATAAATGGTTGGGAGCAGAATGTGCTCCTGGGACAGGAGTAGCCCATCAGTGCTAGCATCTGGCAAAGAGTTTTATCATCCAAGCTGGTCATAAGTCATCTGTGGGAGCATGGCCTTTATTTATGTTGTGGTTAAAATGACTGGTTTTGGGGTCATCTTCCCCTCCTAATAGTCCATCCTCAATCCTTAATAATACTAACAGGCACATTTCCCAAAAACTTATATAGAATTTTTAGCTTTTGATAGATGAATGAATAAATGAATACACAGAATCGTTTTGTTTTCTTTAACAGTGACCCAAAACTTACCTTTAATCGAAGTCTTGTTTTATTTACCCCAGACTAAATCAATTTAAGCCTACATAAGAATCTTAGCTAGTTGGATATAGCATGTGACACTTGTTTCAAAATTGTTTGGGGAAGTTGTTTGGTCTGGTTGAATGAAAATGTCTAGAAAAACAGGCTAATCATAAGTGAATGGTAATTTACTAATAATATTTCGTCTAAGAGAGCTGCATTATGTTCAACAGCAGGATAAAATCATTGACAGGCAGCTGAAACATTGGCAAATTATCATCTCTAGTAAATAAGAATGAAAGGTGATTGCTAGATAGGTTTTTAAAATTTATTTTTTTTTCCCTAATTGCTCTAATTCTATATTTGTACTCCAGCTATGTTTGTTTTCATGCTACTGGTTAAGGTAAAAATATCCTCCTTTCTTGGATTGTTTACATCAGTAAATTTGGTAAATTGTAATCAGATGTATTTAAAATTTAATAGTTAAAATATTCTTGGGTTACAGTACACACTGACATTTGCAGATGACAGAACGATGGAAATATTATTATGTTTGTAAAGTCAGGACTTTTCCCTGCAGTCACAGACTCTTGTAAAGCCCTGCTCTCACGTGGTTCTCTCAAGGAATGAGACAGCTGTAGGCCACAGATAACTCCTTTATTTTTCAAATTGGTAAAAACATAGAGTATGAGCTCTGTGTTCTGTCATGAGGCTCAGGATAATGAAAATTTAAATATTTTTCTTCATCAGTAATTAATCTAATCCAAGAAATGACTTTGCTTTATTAATAGAAAAATTAACTAAACTTAATCATTTCTTTGTTTGCAATTGGGTTCCAACTAATTAAATTTTCATGTAATTATTTTTTCAATCTACTGCTATTCCTTGTAAAGCATATTCTTTTCTTCTCTTTCCCTACTAGCACACAGACCCTTTCACCTTAAATTCAGAGATTTAATGAAGTACTAATGAGACTTGCAGATTTAAAAGAATTTTTAACAATATTATTTTCCAAGACATTTAGAATAAAGAGCTGTAACTGCACATTATTTATACTTTGACTACCTGACAATTTTTCCTAAAAGACATATTCATTATTAAACAAATGAATCGGCTGCCAGCATTGATACTCATGGTGTTTTCTTGGATAAAGGTTAAGGGCAAAGAAATGGTCAAACCACAAAGGGAAGTACACTCAGGAGTTCAAATGTTGGTATCATGATAGACAGATTTTTTTTTCACAGAGACTTTCAATGCCGTTTAGGTTTGTTCTGTCCTGGGGAAGCATTTCCTATGTTTCTGATTCTAAGCAAAACTGAGGGTCACCTGTCCTCAAGAATTATATAGGCATTATATGAGAACCAACTTAAGTACAGAAATAATATTTTTCCTACATTTTGTCTTTGTATGTTCTTTGATCACTTCTGATTATATTTCAACAATTTTATCTTTTTAAATAGAATAAAAAGATAGGTCCAAATTTTCTCTACTATGGTTGATGGAAAATCGTTTTTACTGTTGTTAATATAGAAAATTTCAACTTTACAACTCGTCACTGGGAATGTTATATAGTTCTTTAGGACTGCTGTCAACCTGCTTTTGTCCTCGTGCTCTGGCTATTCTACCTCAGCCTCCTCTCTCCTTCCTGAGTCCTTTAAATTTCAAATTCTTTCTCATCCCTACTTAATTTTGTTGTTTGAAGTTCTTGAAGCAATCAAATTATTTTGATACATAACGAAAGTGCTGGGAAGGGAAGGGCATGGTTCCTTTAAATGATACAGAAGGGCGAAGGGGGTGGTCCCTCGCTAGGGCTCCACCCCTGGGCCAGTGGCCACAGACCTAGGTGAAGACAGGCATTTTTGTTTTGTTTTGTACAGAAAGCCCTCTGTGATAAGGAAGGGTCTAATTGAGCTGAGGAACACAAGCCACCTATGGATGGCTAAACTAAAAGAGCACCCTGTAACACATGCCCATTGGGGCTTCAGCTGTAAACATTCACCCCTAAACACTGCCATGGGGTCAGAGCCCCACAGCCCGCCAATCCGTGTGCTCCCCTAGAGGTTTGAGCAGCACAGCACTGAAGAGGCGAGCCACACCCCCATCACACACCCTGCTAGTGGGACAAGGGAACTTTTCCTGTTTCGATTTCAAGGGTCAGATAGTAATGGGGATGTGATGAGAAGTTGAGACAGGAGGGAAATGGTGGGAATTGTGGTGAACCATAAAATGTGTGGCATTGTCATTTTAAAAATATACTAAAACACTTTGCTTACCAAAGGAAACAGATCCTTGACCAGAGTTACCCCAAAATCCACCAATTTGTGAACTGGCTTCTAAACTGACAAAGATTCTTAAGATCAGAATTTTATGGACCTTGTCCAATGACACATTACGATAAGCTATGACTTGGTTCTATGTGTTCAATTTACACAATCTTTGATCTTAGCCTGATAATATATTATGATGTCATATTAGAAATTTTAAAAGTGGAGGCTTCTTTCATAAAATATTGGGGATTCAGTGAAGTGAAGTTATATAAACTTTGTTACATAAACAAAGATGTGTTTTAGAGCCAGCCTTCACTTATACTGACAAATGGATTGTAAACTTTTAGGTACAGCACAGTTTCATGTCGACTAGATAGGAAGCAGTTAGGAATTTATCTAACAAATTATCATAAATGTAGTAACTTAATACCCATTTACTGTCTCACAGTTCTGTAGGTCAGAAATCTGACTCACCACCACTCAAAAATATATAAAGATAATACAAAATACACAATTTTTAAAATATATAATTTCTTTTTAAATTTTTTATTGTTTACTAAAAATATTTGTGTCATGAATACAGAAAAAATATATTTACATGGACTATTTATTTTTATGGGTACATAGTAGGTTTATATATTTACCCCTAAACATATACATGAGGTATTTTTATATAAACATACAATGCATCATAGTTATATCAGAGCAAATGGTGTAACTATCACCTCAAGCATTTATCTTTTCTTTGTTACAGATAATCTTATCATACTCTTTCCGTTGTTTTAAAATGTAGTATTACATAATATCGTATTAAGATGAAGATTATTTACATTTTCCCTGAAGTTTCAAACTATAAAACCCAAATTAGATTTTAATAAGCTCTTTATTGTTATATATTTAAATTTCTGAATGTAATTTCATTTATATAATAGACCAAAAAATAACATTTGAAGATAATATAATTTATTATGTCTGAAAGACATCTCATGTATAACAGATACATTTTACATTTTTAAAAATTACTTTTAGTTTTTTAAAAATATTGAAGACCTAATTTTATTTAGCATATACCTGTATTAGTGATATTCCTTTTTTGTTGTCTGTAGTCAATGTGTTAAGTAGAAGTTTTGAAAGTAAAGGCCCAGAGAAAAATAAAGGCATTACTGAAAATTTACCTGAGTAAGGAAATGAATTACTTAAATAGGCACTGCTATGTGAAATAAAAATACATATATAACATAAGCACATATACATGTGATATATATGCAAGTTGTCATTTACCCATTTGCTTTAGTTACATGTTTGCCGTTTGCTGTTATGCCCTTTCTTTCAAAACATTGGTGTAAAAATACATGCATACAGAAACCTTTCATACCCATGGATATGGAGGCCCTGAAGACAAACACTGGCACTTTCAAAGTCTGACTCACTGCATACTGGTTGGATGATTGCATAAACACAATACCTTGATGTGCCTCGTTTTTCTCTCTTGTAAAATGGGGAGAATAATGGCACCTCATATGGCTAGCATGATGATTAAATGAGAGAATATTCAGCATCTTGGATTCAACCAATCTTGGAGGAAATTTCAAGGGATGCCGAACGCATGGATACATAGGACTGACTTCAGGGACTTGAGCATCAGTGGATCTTGCTATCTTATCTTCTAGGGACCTGGAACCAATCTCCCATGGATATTTAGGGCTGATCATATACATACATATATTTTTTTTGATAAAACAAATATGTGGAGTATGAAATAAGATGTTGAAACAAACACATGTGTCTTTTCTTTCCCTCCTACTCCCAAACCCATGAAATAACAGAAGAAAATATTTTAAAAAATTTTAAGTCTATTAACATCCATGGAAAGATAGTAAAATAGTAAAATGTCTTTAAATAGTTCAGAGCCTAAGCTCTGAAGACAGAAATACTGAATCTTTGAAAGTCTGACTCACTGCATACTGGCTGGATGATTGCATAAACAAGATACCTAGGTGTGCCTCATTTTCCTCTCTTGTAAAATTGGGAAAATAATGGCATCTCATATGGCCATCATGATGATTAAATGAGAGAAATGTGTGCCAAGAGCTTTGCCTAATGCTTAGGACATAGCAAATATTTAATGAATGTTGATGGTTGTATTAGTTACTGTTTTTGTTGTTCTTATTCCTTCTATTTTTCCTCCTCCTCCTCTTCCTCTTCTCTTCTTCTTCGTCTTCTTCCACTTTTTATTATCATCATCATCACTTTGAGAGCAAATTATTAGTTGCTTTTAAAGGAAGTAATATACGACATGATCCCATAATATTCTTCTTCTCGGGGACTTTGTTCTGTGGCTTTTCACACTGTTTTCTTTATCTCTCTCTCTTCAATAATTCTTCCCTATAAGCATTCAAACATGTTGGAGCATCCTCCATATTTTAAAAATATTCATTTAAATTTACTTCTCCCTCTGGCTACTGCTCCATCACTGTCTGTTTCAAAGCAAACTCTCTCAAAATAGTTGTCTAAACATGTCATCTCTGCTTGCTTCTTTCCATTTCAACTCATTCCCAGATGGTGTCTATACCTACTACTTTGCCCATACTGATTCTTCTAAGGTCTTTAATCATTTTCAAGTTTCTAAGTCCAATATAAGTCCATGGGGGCAAAGAGTTTTTGTTTCTTTCTACAGATCTAGTACCCAGGATATGCCTTGTATTGACAAACACTCTATAAATGTTTGTTAAATGAATGGATACAATTTTCTGTCTTTTTCTCATAAGAACTTCCAGCATTATTTTCCATTTTTAAAACAGTCTCTTAATTGGGCCTTTGACTTTTGCCAAACCACATTTGATGGCCTTTTTATTTTATTTTTATTGACAAATAATAATGGCATGCATTTATGGGTTGCAATGTCAAGCTAATTAACACATCTATCACCTAAGCTACTTATTTTGGGAGTAAGAATATTTAATATATTAGCAATTTTTGAAACATACAATGCATTATTACTACGATAATCATTCTCTGCAATAAATCACTAAAACTTATCTCTCCTGTCTAAGAGAAACTTTGCACCCTTTAACCAACCTCTCCCCTTTCCCCATACTACCCACGCTCCTAGACCCTGGTAACTACTGTTCTACTTTCTTTTATGAATTTTACTCTTTTTAGATTCTACGTATAAATGAGATCTTGCAGCTATTGTCTTTCTATACCTGGCTTAACTTAGCATAATGTCCTTCAGATTTATTCATGTTGTTGTAAATGACAATATTTCTTTATAAAGGCTGAATAGTATTCCATGGTGTATATATGCCACATTTTCTTTATCCATTATCCTTTGATGAACACATAGGTTGCTTCCTTGTCTTGGCTACTGTCAATAATGCTGAAATGAACATAGGATTGCAGGTTCCTCCTGCTTTTCTGACTGCATCTCAGTCAACTTTGCTGGCTCCAGTTCTTAACATAACTCCTACATATTGAGGTCCTTAACTGGACTTATCCACTCATTTCTTAGCTTTGTTCATATAGTATCATAACATAAAACACTATATGCCAAGGAATGCCAATATTTATATCTCCAGATGACTCAGATCTTCAGAACTCCAGCCCATATCTACAACAGTCTTCTTGACTTCCCCAACTGGCTGTAACATACAGGTATCTCAAATTCAGTATGCCCCAAACTGAACTCCTGATCTTCTTCCATATCTATTAGAAAAACTTCTAATTTTCCCCCTTTTGGTTAATTGAATTTTCCTTCATTGAGATACTGATGCTAGACACTGAGTAATTATCTTTGTTTTCTCTCTCCTGCCTCTTACCTATGTAATCTGCCATGAAGCTCTGTCAATTTCACCTCTAAAATGATCTGCAGCTTTAATCTATCAGCTTTTCCTCATCTTCGCAAATGCTGATAAATGATCCAGAGTCTCTAATATTTAGGAAAATGCCATAGTTTTCTTATCAGTTTATTCAGACTCTTGCCTCTTTCCAATTAATATTCTGTACTGTAATCAAAGTGATGTTTGTTTTTGTTTAAATGCTCTTTTATTTATAACTGAAAACTCGAATAATATAGCAGAACTTTCTTTTGTGCTATTCAATAAGAATAGTTTCAAAAAAAGGTAGAAAACATTAATTGTATGTGACTTCCTAGCCAGGATGTTTATTCAAATAACTCATTAGCCAATAAGGCCTAATTTTTTATCCCTTTTCACTGCATTAAAAAATTTTTTCTCCTTCTTTTAATGGTTGGGATTTTTCTCATAATTAGTTATAAATACACATGATTTCCATGAAATCTAAATTTTCTTCTAGAGGCCACTTAGTAAAATTAATTAAGAGATTTTTTATCATATTAGTAAAATATTCTAATTACGCAAATGCATGTTAAATGAAGAGGACTGATTTTATGAGAAAAGCCAGTGGTTCAAGTAGGGGAAAGGCAATTTGTAACACTGTTTTATTTAATGAGGACAACATTATTTAATACATAAAATCATGTTAAAAATTTCTTGTTTTCTTTTGCTTTTTGCCATTCATTTTTCTCCATAAATCTGGGTCTCTCTGCTATCATGTTATTTGCTTTGCATTGCAGAATTTTCAAACACGTATGTCATATGGCACCCTATAGTTTCTGAAGTTAGACACATTTACATGAGCATGGAAATCTTGGAAGCTAGACTGTCCAAGTGGTGGAGCAATAAATTGGAAGAAAATTATACCTGAATTACTATTCGGAGGAAAGTCTTCTGATTAGAAATCACATTTTGTTATTGATTGAGTAGAGAAACTAATATGTTAAGCCACTGAAATTTTTGATTCCTTATCAGTCAAGAGCATTGTGGTTTTGTTTGTTTGTTTTGAGACAGAGTCTCGCCCTGTCGCTCAGGCTAGAGTGCAGTGGCATGATCTGGACTCACTGCAACCTCCGCCTCCTGGGTTCAAGCAATTCTCCTGCCTCAGCCTCCTGGCTATTCTTTTTATATTTTTAGTAGGAACAAGGTTTCACCATATTGGCCAGGCTGCTCTTGAACTCCTGACCTCATGATCTGCCTGCCTCAGCCTCCCAAAATGCTGAGATTACAGGCGTGAGCCACTGCACCCAGTCAAGAGCATTGTTTTAACTAATGTTAATGCAAATAAATGACAACCAGTTTCACTTGCTTTTTCAATTAATGTTTAGAATACAACACACACACACACACACACACACACACACACACACACACACACATTTATATAAATATATATATAGAGAAAGAGACAGGGTCTCACTCTGTTGCCCAGGCCAGACCCTTGGGCTCAAGTGATTCTTCCACCTCAGCCTCCCAACTAGCTGGGACTTACAGGTGCATGCCACCACACCTTGCTAGTTTTTTTTTTTTTTTTTTTCTGTTTTTTTTAGAGATGGGATTTCACCATGTTGCCCAAGCTGTTTTTGAACTCCTGAGCTCAGCTGATTGCCCACAAGGCAGCTTTTAGATGCCCATTTCAATATCCAGAGCTCTCACTCAATTTCTTCTCTTGAAATAGCACAGTTCTTATCTGATACTACTTGTAAATAATCTTTTCTCTCTTGCTTGACCATTTATTTATCCATGTTGAGATGAATGGCGCTTATTCCTTATAGAGGCAAATCCAAGTAAGGAAGCAAAGATTACTACTACTTTTTAGGAAATAAGTTTAGATAACATCTGGGAAGACTCAGGAAAATGTTAAACTTCTGAAGTTTGTCCATAAATATACAGCTTTGGGTTAAATTCACTTCTAGAGGCTTAGGGCTGTGTATTAAATAAAATTCATACTTCCCAGTTTACAACAGAGGTAGGGGAGGCAGAAGAAAAAATCCAGCTCAGAGTGTCAGGAGAAGAGGATCTTTTCTAGATGCAGTTTAAATTCTGTCACTCTCCTCCATAAAACCCTTCAAATACTTTTCCATTGCACCTGAGTTACTTTCCACAGTCTTAATATGACCTACCAGGCCTGGGCCTCTCCCTGCCTCTCCAGTCCCTTCCCAAGCTTCCTTAATTTTGTTCCAGTGTCACTGATGAGTTCATCCCTTGAAGACTCAGAGCTCTTTGACATCAGGAATTCACACACAATCCCCCTTGCCTAGAAAGCTCCTCCCAAAACCTTTGCCTGGCATCTCCTGTCTTCAAAGCTCTGCTTAAATATTCCTCATTCAGTTTTTTTTTAATTTTCAACTGTTATTTTAAGTTCAGGGATACACGTGCAGGTTTGTTACACAGGTGAAATTGTGTCATGAGGTTTTGTTGTACAGATTATTTCATCACAAGGTATTAAGCCTAGTACCCATTAGTTATTTTTCCTGATTCTCTCCCTTCTCCCACTCTCCACCCTCTGACAGGCCTCAGTGTGTGTTATTCCCCCTCTGTGTGTCCATGTGTTCTCGTCATTTAGCTTCCATACCTGACCAACTCTAGTGCAACAGTGCACACAGTCCTCAACAGGGGACCCCCGGTGCCTCCTACAGCTGCCTAGGCTCCTCTGCCGTGGTGAACCCCAGCTTTGGAATTTGTTTGTTCTTAATTCTCTAGAACTCATGATTTGGCTCTCTGTCGATTATTGGTGTATAGGAATGCTTGTGATTTTTGCACATTGATTTTGTATCCTGAGACTCTGCTGAATTTGCTTATCAGCTTAAGGAGATTTTGGGCTGAGATGATGGGGTCTTCTAAATATATAATTATGTCATCTGCAAACAGAGACAATTTGAATTCCTTTCTTTCCATTTGAATATGCTTTATTTCTTTCCGTTGCTTGATTGCCCTGGCCAGAACTTCCAATACTATGTTGAATAGGAGTGGTGAGAGAAGGCATCCTCATCTAGTGCCAGATTTCAAAGGGAATGCTTCCTTTTGAAATTTTGCCCATTCAGTCTGATATTGGCTGTGAATTTGTCATAAATAGCTCTTACGATTTTGAGGTATTTTCCATCAATACCTAGTATATTGAGAGTTTTTAGCATGAAGGGGTGCTGAATTTTATCAGAGGCGTTTTCTGCATCTATTGAGATAATCATGTGTTTTTGTCACTTGTTCTGTTTATGTGATGGATTACATTTATTGATTTGTGTATGTTGAACCAGCCTTGCATCCCAGTGATAAAGCCAACTTGACCATGATGGATAAGCTTTTTCATGTGCTGTTGGATTTAGTTTGCCAGTAATTTATTAAGGATTTTCACATTGATGTTCATCAGGGATATTGGCCTGAAATTTTCTTTTTTTTGTTATGTCTCTGCCAGGTTTTGGTATCAGGATGATGCTGGCCTCATAAAATGAGTTAGGGAGGACTCCCTCCATTTTTTATAGTTTGTAATAGTTTCAGAAAGAACGTTACCAGCTCTTCTTTGTACCTCTGGTGGAATTGAGTTGTGAATCCATCTGGTCCTGGGGTTTTTTGGGTTGGTAGGCTATTTATTACTGCCTCAATTTCAGAAATGGTTATTGGTCTATTCAGTGATTTGACGTTTTTCTGGTTTAGTCTTGGGAGGGTGTATGTGTCTGGGGATTTATCCATATCTTCTAGATTTTCTAGTTTATTTGCATAGAGGTGTTTATAGTATTCTCTGATGGTAGTTTGTATTTTTGTGGGTTCAGTAGTGACATCTCCATTGTCATTTTTTATTGTGTCTATTTGTTTCTTCTCTCCTTTTTTATTAGTCTGGCTAGTGGTCTATCTATTTTGTTAATCTTTTCAAAAAACCACCTCCTGGATTCATTGATTTTTTTGAAAAGTTCTTCATGTTTCTATCTCCTTCAGTTTTGCTCTTAGTTATTTCTTGTTTTCTGATAGCTTTGGAATTTGTTTGTTCTTAATTCTCTAGTTCTTTTCATTATGATGTTAGGGTGTCAATTTTAGATCTTTCCTGCTTTCTCCTGTGGGTACTTAGTGCTATAAATTTTCCTCTTGACACTGCTTTAGCTGTGTCCCAGAGATTCTGGTATGTTGTCTTTATTCTCATTGGATTCAAAGAATATCTTTATTTCTGCTTTAATTTTGTTGTTTACCCAGTAGTCATGTAGGATCAGGTTGTTCAGTTTCCATGTAGTTGTGAAGTTTTGAGTGAGTTTCTTAATCCTAAGTTTTAGTTTGATTGACCTGTGGTCTGAGAGACTTTTATGATTTCCATTCTTTGGCATTTGCTGAGGAGTGTTTTACTTTGAATTATATGGGCAATTTTAGAATAATTGTGATGTGTGCTGGTAAGAAAGTGTATCCTGTTGATTTGGTGTGGAGAGTTCTGTAGATGTCTCTTAGGTCTGCTTGGTCCAGAGTTGAGTTCAGTTCCTGAATATCCTTGTTAATTTTCTGTCTCATTGATCTGTCTAATATTGGCAGTGAGGTGTTTAAGTTCCCCATTATTATTGTGTGGGAGTCTAAGTCTCTTTGCAGGTCTCTAAGAACTTGCTTTATGAATCTGGGTGCTCCTGTATTGGGTGCACATATATTTAGGATAGTTAGCTCTTTTTGTTGCATTGATCCCTTTAACATTATGTAATGCCCTTCTTTGTCTCTTTTGATCTTGGTTGGTTTAAAATCTATTTTACATCTGCTGAAGCCGCACCCACAGCTGCCCCTTCCCCCAGGTGCTCTGTCCCAGGGAGATGGGAGTTTTATTTATAAGCCCCTAACTGGGGTTGCTGCCTTTCTTTCAGAGATGCACTGCCCAGAGAGGAGCAATCTAGAGAGGCAGTGTGACTACAGTGGCTTTGCTGAGCTGTGAAGGGCTCCACCCAGTTAGAACTTCCCAGTGGCTTTGTTTACACTGTGAGGGGAAAACAGCCTACTCAAGGCTCAGTAATGGCATATGCCCCTCCCCCTACCAAGTTCAAGCATTCCAGGTCAACTTCAGACTGCTGTGCTAGCAGCAAGAATTTCAAGCCAGTGGACCTTAGCTTGCTGGGCTCCACGGGGGTGGGGAGCCACTGACCTAGACCACTTGCTTCCCTGGCTTCAGCTCCCTTTCCAGGGGGAGTGAACAGTTGCTGGCATTACAGGTGCCACTTGCATATGGAAAAAAAACTCCTGCAGCTAGCTTGGTGTCTGCCCAAAAGGCCACCCAGTTTTCTGTTTGAAACCCAGGGCCCTGGGGGTGTAGGCAACCGAGAGAATCTCATGGTCTGAAGGTTGTAAAGATGATGGGAAAAGCATAGTATCTGGGCCAGATAGCTTTGACCCTCTTGGCATGGTCCCTCACAGCTTCCCATAGCTTGAGGAGGGTGGTCCCTGACCGCTTGTGCTTCTTGGGTGAGGATACAACCCATCCTGCTTCAGCTTGCCCTCTGTGGGCTACACCCACTGTCTAACCTGTCCCAGTGAGATAAGCCAGGTACCTCAGTTGGAAATGCAGAAATCATTCTAGTTCTGCATTGATCTCACTGGGAGCTACAGACAAGAGCTGTTCCTATTTGGCCATCTTGCCAGCTACTCTACTTTTCAGTTCTTAAGAGTGGCTTCTCCTACCCCTTCCTCACCTGCAAAAATAAATAAATAAATAAATAAATAATGAATGAATGAGGAAAAGAACTTTCTATTGTTGAAATAGTTTATACAATAAATGCTTATAACAGTGCCTACATCATAGTAAATTCTAGCCAATATCCCCTGTTACTATTATATCATTATTTTTATTTAGTATTTTAATGATAAAATTAATACAATTTTTATTTATTATCATACTTGTTAATTATAATTTAAAACGGTTTTTTTTGTGTTTATAGAGTTTTTTTCTTTGTTGATTTATACTCAGCTTGAACAATTATTAAAAATAATTATGTATAGTGACTAATTTCCAATTAAATATTTGAATATCTTACAGTTACTTATGTAAAATAAGTTTAGCCTAATCATTAGTAATAGGGAATCTTAAAAGGAATGAGGCCTCAATTCAAAGTTATTTTTATAGTCTTTGAAAGTGAAGTATTGTTCCTTTTTTAACTTGAAACAAAGGTGAATGTAGAGACAGTATTAATTACAGTAAGTCAATAGAAAGTTTTTTCTTTTATCTTTTTAATTCTTAGTTTGATGTCTGATGTAACAAAGCACTTACAAATTTTAGAAACTGAAGCTTCTTTTAATTTGTGTTTTAATGGAATAACTCTGGCCCATTCAATGAAAAAAGAGAAAATAGTAAAAAGCCTTGGTTTGGTTTGTGTATTATGAAATAAATTTTATTTATTTATTTATTGAGACTTAGTTTTGCTCTTGTCATCCAGGCTGGAGTGCAATGACACAATCTTGGCTCACTGCAACCTCTGACTCCCGAGTTCAGAAGGACTATGGGCACCCACATCACGCCTGGCTAATTTTTGTATTTTCAGTAGAGACAGGGTTTCATCATGTTGGCCAGTCTGGTCTCAAACTCCTGACCTCAGGTGTTTCACCTGCCTCAGCTTCCCAAAGTCCTGGGATTGCAGGCATGAACCACCTTGCCCAGCTGAAATAAAATTTATTCTTTTTTATTTTCACTTTTTAACAAAGATAAGAGGGGGATGGGATGTCATGTTACAGTCTTCAAAAGTAGAAATCTAAGAATATCAAATGGAATAGAATAAATTAATAGAGTGGGTTATTTGCAGTTTTATGTATTTTTTGAATGTAGGTTTTTTTTCATATTATTAGAGCTGAGCCTATTAATGGTCATTGTTAATGAAATTTGAGTTTAACTGTATACTGCTCAGAAGGTATTATTGTGAAGTATATCATTCTGAAAAATTTTATCAAATTGTGTAGCTTAATTAGATTTTTCTTCTTTGGCTACCATAGAAATTATTTTTCACTAGTGTTTATGGTTGTAGAGATGTAGTACTCTAAGTTAAATAAAATTCAAGAATAGTTGGAGAGTCTTTTTTTTTAAGTAGAGAACTTTGGCTCAATATTGGGTAGTAAGAGCAAAGAAATCACAGAAATGTTTCAAATTTCTAGCAAGTATTTCAAAGAAAACAAACAAAAATTATCTCTTCTTACCATCAGTAAATTGACAATTGGCAGATAGGATGGAACCTATGTTGATCACTCATGTAGAACAATTTCAGTTATTTTAAAATAGGAAACTTCAAAATCTTTCTTATGCAATCAATTGAGGAAGATGGGCATGCATGCCTGTTTCCTGTCAGTTTATTCCCTAGCAAAACTGTTTATAGTAGCGAGTTTGCACTGAAGATAACAGAGTTCAAGCCCAGGTTCCACCACATGACTCTGGGCAACTTATCTTACATAAGCCTTATTTTAGTTTTTCAAATGCAAGTGTCAATAGTGTCTATACCATCGTGTTTTATAAACAGTTAATAAAATAATAAAGTTCTTTCCACAGTTTGGGTACATACTGACAACTTGATAAACATTAGCTCTCATCATTACTAAGAGGCAGAATGTAATAGGTTTTTACACATAGTTTTCCTTTTTGTCAATTACTAACAATGAAATTACTTCTTAGGTATCAATCTTTTATACAGGATTAAGAATAAAATGTCTATATAGGATAAAAAAAGGATTTAAAGTCAGTAAATCAAAGGAATGATACAGTAACACACTATATAAGAATTAAGACATTTTCTCAAAGAAAATGTTCACTGCATTTGAATCATTTTAGTTTAAAAATAATTGAATACTATTTTAACTGTTTATACTAAAAGAAATTAGGTTTCTTGATTGTACAGAGACATCAAAATGCTGAAATGGCAACAGAATTTGATGTTGTAATTGTAAAATTAAATATTTAATGCTCCTATTTAAGTTTACAAGGCCTTGAAGAAATTACCTTCTGATGAAGCCGAATAAGGCTGGAAGTGTCACTGCAGAGAAAATTCTCAGTACTTGGCTCTGAATTGTCTCTTGACACCTTCAGTATTAACTTTGACATTCTTTTCACAGCCTCAACCATTACCAGCTTCCTGATGCCTGTCATAAGATGCGGTTTCAGGATTCCAGGGTTTCTGAATCAGACAAGCTTCTTGCATATTTCATTAGGCACAAAGATTTTAATGAAAACATGGTTAGATGTAACTGGGTCATTGCTACTGAACAAAGAATGACACATTTAATGTCATTTTTCGCTGGCAAAATATGTTCAGTACTTACAGTAAAATGTGACTCACACAATGTGAAAGGCTCATATTATTTTCCCTTTGCTTGGCTGTCTCAAAGAGCAAAAACTAAAATTGTGATTTAAAAAAAAAATGGATTCTTTTGTGGAGGTACATGTCTAAAGTCTGAAGGAAAACATTACTCATCCAAAACAATTTTTGTAGGTGAAAAACAGTTTTTTTGATTTGACTGCTCTTATATGGCAATTTCTAATATTTGTTCTACTTTTAACCGTGTTCAAAATGGTCAACTATCAGTTTGTTGCATTTTACTTTGATGAAATGACATTAACTCTGAACTTTTGACGTGTGATGTGACTTCATGCCACATACTTTTAGCACCTATCTATCAACCGTGCTTGGAAATATAAACATAATCAAGCTTGTTTCTCATATATAGAAGGGAAAAAAATCACATCCAAACAATTCTAATAGAGGGACTGGGTACTAGTAGAGTGATGTCCAGAACACTACAGTGAAGTAATGATTTTAGAATTACAAATGTAAATCAGATGTGTAAACACATATTTTCCTTATAATTGAAGTTAACTTTTCTGTAGATCTGTATTTAAACATGATAGTAGAACAAAAAAAAAATATACACTTGTAACTCAGTTACTTCCCATTTTTAGATCAATCTCAGCTTTTTTGTTTTTTTTGCTCCTTCTCGATGTTACTTCACAGTTACGTCTACTCTCAAGAGAGGGTGTTTTTCCCTAGAGGCCAGATTGAAAGTCAGGCAAATCTCTACTGTTTGCAAAATTCTTCTGTGATGGATAGATGTGTCAACTTGGCTGGGACATGGTACCCAGATATTTGGTCAGATATTTTTGTAGATGGTTCTATGAAGGTTTCTTCATTTTTTGTTTGCTTGTTTCTCTTTATATATATATAATATATATTATATATATATAAATGATATATATTTTCTATGTATATATATATATATATATATATATAATTGTACTTTAGGTTCTGGGGTACATGTACAAAACATGCAGAATTGTTGCATATGTATATACATGGCAATGTGGTTTGCTGCCTCCATCCCCCCCGTCACCTATATCTGGCATTTCTCCCCATTATCCCTCCCCAATTTCCCTACCCCAGCTGTCCCTTCCCTTATTCCCCCACAACAGATTCCAGTGTGTGATGCTCCCCTCCCAGTGTCCATGTGTTCTCATTGTTCAACACCCGCTTATGAGTGAGAACATGCGGTGTTTGTTTTTCTGTTCTTGTATCAGCTTGCTGAGAATGAGGGTTTCCAGATTCATTCACGTCCCTACAAATGATGCAAACTCATCTTTTTTTTATGGCTACATAGTATTCCATGGTGTTTATGTACCACATTTTCCATGTCCAGTCTATCATCGATGGGCATTTGGGTTGGTTCCAAGTCTTTGCTATTGTAAACAGTGCCACATGAATATACATGTGCATGTGTCTTTATAATAGAATGACTTATAATCCTTTGGGTATATACCCAGTAATGGGATTGCTGGGTCAAATGGTATTTCTAGTTCTAGATCCTTAAGGAATTGCCACACTGTCCTCCACAATGGTTGAACTAATTTACACTCCCACCAACAGTGTAAAAGTGTTCCTATTTCTCCACATCCTCTCCAGCATCTGTTGTCTCCAGATTGTTTAATGATCGCCATTCTAACTGGCGTGAGATGGTATCTCAATGCAGATTTGATTTGCATTTCTCTAATGACCAGTGAGGATGAGTATTTTTTCATATTTTTTTTAGCCTCATAAGTGTCTCCTTTTGTAAAGTGTTCATATCCTTTGCCCACTTTTGTATGGATTTGTTTGTTTTTTTTTTCTTGAAGATCTCTTTTAATTCTTTGTAGATTCTGCATATTAGTCTTTTGTCATACAGGTAGATTGCAAAAATTTTTTCCCATTCTGTTGGTTGCCAGTTCACTCTAATGATTGTTTCTTTTGCTGTGCAGAAGCTCTGGAGTTTAATTAGATCCCATTTGTCTATTTTGGCTTTTGTTGCCATTGCTTTTTGTGTTTTAGTCATGAAGTCCTTGCCTATGCCTATATCCTGAATAGTTTTTTCTAGGTTTTCTTCTAGGGTTTTATGATGTTAGGCCTTATGTTTAAGTCCTTAGTACATCTGGAGTTAATTTTAATGTAAGGTGTCAGGAAAGGAGTCCAGGTTCTGCTTTCTGCAAATGGCTAGCCAGTTTTCCCAACACCATTTGTTAAATGGGGAATCCTTTCCCCATTGCCTGTTTTTGTCAGGTTTGTCAAAGATCACATGGATGCAGATGTGTGGCATTGACTCCAATGCCTCTGTTCTGTTCCATTGGTATAGATCTCTGTTTTGGTACCAGTACTATACTGTTTTGATTACTGTAGCCTTGTAGTATAGTTTGAAGTCAGGTAGCATGATTCCTCCAGCTTTCTTCTTTTTGCTTAGAACTGTCTTTGCTATGTGGGCTCTCTTATGGTTCCATATGAAGTTTAAGGCAGTTTTTTCCAGTTCTGTAAAGAGGGTCATAGGTAGCTTGATGAGGGATAGCATTGAATCTATAAATTACTTTGGGCAGTATGGCCATTTTCACAATATTGATTCTTCCTTATCGTGAGCATGGAATGTTTTTCCATCTGACTGTGTCCTGTCTTATTTCCTTGAGCAACGGTTTGTAGTTCTCCTTGAAAAAGTCCTTTACCTCCTTTGTTAGTTGTGTTCCTAGGTATTTTATTGTCTTTGTAGCAATTGTGAATGGCAGTTAGTTCTTGATTTAGCTCTCTGTTTGTCTGTTATTGGTGTATAGGAATACTTCTGATTTCTGCACATTGATTTTTATCCTGAGACTTTGCTGAAGTTACTGATCAGATTAAGGAGACTTAGGGCTGAGACAGTGGGGTCTTCTAAATATACGATCATGTTGTCTGCAAATAGAGACAATTTGGCTTCCTCTTTTCCTAATTGAATACTCTTTATTTCTTTTTCTTGCCTGATTGCCCTGGCTAGAACTTCCAATACTATACTGAGTAGGAGTGGTGAGAGAGGACATCCTTGTCTAGTGCCAGATTTCAAAGGGTATACTTCCAGTTTTTGCCCATTCAGTATGATACTGGCTGTAGGTTTGTCATAAATAGCTTTTATTATTTTGAGATATGTTCCATCTATACCTAGTTTATTGAGAGTTTTTAGCATAAAGCACTGTTGAATTTTGTCAGAGGCCTGCTCTGCATCTAGTGAGATAATCATGTGGTTTTTGTCTTTGGTTCTATTTCTGTGGTGGATTACGTTTATAGACTTGCCTCTGTTGAAGCAGCCTTGCTTCCCGGGATGAAGCCTACTTGATCGTGGTGGATAAGGTTTTTGATGTGCTGTTGCAATGGGTTTGCCAGTATTTTATTGAAGATTTTTGTGTCTGTGTTCATCATGGATATTGGCCTGAAGTTTTGTTTCTTTGTTGAGGCGTTGCCAGGTTTTGGTATCAGGATGACGTTGGTCTCATAAAATGATTTGGGAAGGATTCCCCTCTTTTGGATTATTGGGAATAGTTTCAGAAGGTGTGTTACCAGCTCCTCTTTGTATGTCAGGTAGAATTCAGCTGTGAACCCATCTGGACCTGGGCTTTTTCTGGTTGGTGGGCTGTTAACTTCTGCCTCACCTTCTGCCCTTGTTATTGGTCTATTCAGGCTTTCGACTTCTTCCTGGTTTAGGCTTGGGAGGGTGCAAGTGTCCTGGAATTTATCCATTTCTTCCAGGTTTACTGGTTTATGTGCATAGAGTTGTTTGTAGTAATATCTGATGGTAGTTTGTATTTCTGTGGAATCATAGGTGATATCCCATTTATTGTTTTTTATTGCATCTATTTGATTATTCTCTTTTCTTTTTTATTAATCTGGCTAGTGGTCTATTCTGTTGATCTATTCAAAAATGAGCTCCTGGATTTACTGATTTTTTGAAGAGTTTTTTGTGTCTCTGTCTCCTTCAGTTCTTCTCTGATCTTCGTTATTTCTTGTCTTCTGCTAGCTTTTGAGTTTTTTTGATCTTGCTGCTCTAACTCTTTCAATTTTGATGATAGGGTGTCAATTTTAGATCTTTTCTTACTTCTCATGTGGGCATTTATTGCTATATATTTTCTTCTAGACACTGTTTTAAGTGGATTTGGGGTGGAGAGTTCTGTAAATGTCTGTTAGGTTTGCTTGGTCCAGGTCTGAGTTCAAGTCCTGGATATCCTTGTTAATTTTCTGTCTCATTGATCTAATATTGACAGTGGAGTGTTAAATTCTCCCACTATTATTGTGTGGGAGTCTAAGTCTCTTTGTTGGTTATTAAGTACTTGCTTTATGTATCTGGGTGCTCCTGTATTGGGTGCATATATATGTGGGATCGTTAGCTCTTCTTGTTGCATTTTTCTTTTTACCATTATGTGATGCTCCTCTTTGTCTCTTTTGATCTTTGTTGGTTTAAAGTTTACTTTATCAGAGACTAGGATTGCAACTCCTGCTTTTTTTTTTGCTCTCCATTTGCTTTGTAAATCTTCCTCCATCCCATTATTTTGAGTCTATATATGTCCTTGCAAGTGAGATGAGTTTCCTGTATAGAGCACACCAATGGTTTTTGACTTTTTATCCAATTTGCCAGTCTGTGTCTTTTGACTGGGGCATGTAGCCCATTTACATTTAAGGATATTATTGTTATGTATGAATTTGATCCTGCCATTTTGATGCCAGCTGGTTGTTTTGCCCATTAGTTGATGCAGTTTCTTCATTGTGTTGATGCTTTTTACCATTTGATATGTTTTTGGAGTGGCTGGTACTGGTTTTTCCTTTCTATGTTTAGTGCTTCTATCAGGAGCTCTTGTAAGGCAGGCCTGGTGGTGACGAAATCTCTCAGCAATTTCTTGTTCATAAAGGATTTTATTTCTTCTTTGCTTCTGAAGCTTAGATTGACTGGTTATGTAACTCTAGGTTGAAAGTTCTTTTAAGGATGTTGAATATTGGCCCCCACTCTCTTCCGGCTTTTAGGGTTTCTGCCAAGAGATCCGCTGTGAGTCTGATGTGCTTCCCTTTGTGGGCAACTTGACCTTTCTCTCTGCTGCCCTTAGCATTTTTTCCTTCATTTCAACCCTGAGGAAACTGAAGATTATGTGCTTTGAGGCTGCTCTTCTTGAGGAATATCTTTGTGATGTTCTCTGTATTTCCTGGACTTGAATATTGGCCTGCCTTGCTAAGTTGGGGAAGTTCTCCTGGATAATATCCTGAAGAGTGTTTTCCAGCTTGTATTCATTCTCTCCATCACATCCAGGTGCACCTATCAAATGCAGATTAGGTCTTTTCACATAATCCCTTATTTCTTGGAGGCTTTGTTAATTTCTTTTTGCTCTTTTTTCTCTGACCTTGCCTTCTCATTTTATTTCATTGAGTTGATCTTCAATCTCAGATATCCTTTCTTCTGCTTGGTCAATTCATCTATTGAAACTTGTGTATGCTTCACAACGTTCTCATGTTGTTTTTCAGCTCAATTAAGTCTTTTATATTCTTCTCTAAGCTGTTTATCTCATTAGCATTTCGTCCAACCAGTTTTCAAGGTTCTTAGTTTCTTTGCATTGGGTTAGAACATGTTCTTTTAGCTCAGAAAAGTTTGTTATTATTACCCACCTTCTGAAGCCTGTTTCTGTCAATTCATCAGACTTATTATCCATACAGCTTTGTTCATTTGCTGGTCATGAGTTGTTATCCCTTGGAGGAGGAGAGGCATTCTGGTTTTTGGTGTTTTCATCCTTTTCACACTGGTTTCTTCCCATTTTTGTGGATTTATCTACTTGTGGTCTTTGTAGTTGGTGACTTTCAGATGAGGTCTCTGAGTGGACGTCCTTTTTGTTGCTGATGAAGTTATTTCTTTCTGTTTTTTAGTTTTGCTTCTAACAGTCAAGCCCCTCTGCTGTAGGACTGCTGGAGTTCCACTCCAGACCCTGCTTGCCTGGGGATCACCTGCAGTGGCTGCAGAACAGTAAGGGTTGCTGCCAGTTTCTTCTTCTGTTATCTTCATCCCAGGATACTAGGCAGATGTCAGCCTGAGCTCTCTTTTATAGGTGACTGTTTGGATATACATGAGTCAGGGAGCTGCTTGAGGATACAGTCTGTCCTTTATAGGAGCTCAAGTGCTGAGCTGTGAGCTCTGTTGTTCTGTTCAGAGCTGCTGGGCAGGTATGCTTAAGTTTGCTGCAGCGAAACTAATAACTGCCTTTTTTTCCCAGGTTCTCTGTCCTGGGAAGGTAGGACTTTATTTATAAGTTCCTGACGTGATGCTGCCTTTTTTCAGAGCTGCCCTGCCCAGCAAGTAGGTAGCCTTGTCACAGTCTGCCAGCAGACGTGTTGCTGAGCTGTCATTGGCTCTGCCCTGCTGCTGTGTGAACTTCCCTGTGGTTTTGTTTATAAGGGTTAAGGTTAGAACTGCCTCGGTAATGGCAGTCTGCCTCAGTACTGGTGGTCTACCTCAGTACTGGTAGTCTGCCTCAGTACTGGTGGACTGCCTCGGTAATGGCGAACTGCCTTGGTAATGGCGAACTGCCTTTGTAATGGTGGACTGCCTTGGTAATGGCGGACTGCCTTGGTAATGGCAGACTGCCTCATTAATGGTGGACTGCCTCAGTAATGGTGAACTCCCTCTGTAGTGGTGGACTGCTTAGGTAATGGCGGACGCCCTTCCCCAAACAAAGATTTACCATCCCAGGTCCAGCTGTGCTTGCCACGAAACTCTAAATCCAGAGTATTTCAGATTGCTGGTCTTTGTGGGGAGGGGACCTGCCAAGCCAGATTACCTGGCTTCCTGTTTCAGCCCCCTTTTTTTTCAGTTCAATGGGGAGCTCTGTCTCCCAGTTGTTCCAGGCGCCAGTTGAAACAGCTTCCCAGATTTGTGTGAGTTTTTGTGCGGAGACCTGTGCCATCTGAAACAGCCATGCCAGAAACTTGTGACGCTTTTCAGCCCAGGAATCCCCTGGTCTGTGGGCAGCAGTAACTTGCTTGGAAATGTGGTGTTCACTCACCCTCTTGTTCTCACTGGGAACTGCACTCCAGAGCTGTTCCTATTTGGCCATCTTGCTATTTGTTACTCTCTCTCTCCCTTTTTTTTTTTTAGGCACAGTGGAGGGGGAGGAATAAAATTGACATTGAAACAGGTGGACTTTAGGTAAAGCAGATTACCCTCCTTCATGTAGGTGGGCTTCATTCAATCAGTTCAAGACTGTAGTAGAACAAAAGACTAACTTTCATGGAGTAAGAAGGACAAGACCACACATAGCCTTTAGTCTTCAACTGCAACTCAGCTGAGTCACCAGGCTGCCAGGCTACCCCATTAGATTTTCTGTTTACCAATCCTCTACAATAGAATGAGCCAAATTAGCAAAGTACATTTCAATCTCTCTCTCTCTCTCTCTCTCTCTCTCTCTCTCCTCCTCACACACACACACACACACACACACACACACACCATCCCTCTCTTCCTTTCTCTTTCTTTTTCCTGAACATCCAATAAAACAGTTCCATTATTATACCTTCTTCCTTCCCTATGGTTAATATAAGCTTTTGCTTGAGTTTGCCAATGTTTAAGATGTGATTTTTACAATAAAGCTCTAAAACTCCCTTAAACCCCCAATGAGTGTCTGACTCTAGAAACTGAAATCCAGGACTTTCATCACTATTGCATATATGAAGGAGGAGAGGGGGGGGAAAAGCTCCAAAATCAGAAACTCAGTCTATTCTCTCCCCCTGATCCCACCTCTCCCACTTCCCCTCTCTCTCCCTTCCCCCCACCCCCTCCCTTCCCCCGTCTCATGTGTGTGTATGTCTGTGTGTGTGTGTGTCTGTGTGTGTGTGTGTGTGTGTGTGTGTGCACCTGCATGTGTGTGTGCATTTGTATTTGTTTCACCATTTTGGTTTCATGGTGGATGGATATAGGTAAAAAGGAATTGAGAGAATAAACATTACATTGACTACCTCAAAATATTGTCCCACTACAGTTACTATAGTTTGGTACATACATTCATGTTTCCAGTATCTTGAAGGATGCTTTTATGTTTTACACAATGGCACAAGCAAACAGTAGAAAATATTTGAGAACTAAGACTACTATTGTGTAGATGCAGCAGGATGAATTAACAGATTATAAAGTAGCAATGCATAGTGGAAAAGCATGGACTTCAGTGAAAACAAATTGGATTTCAATCCTAGTTACAGTACTACCTGTGCCTTGGTCAAGTTTCTGAAACAGCCTAAGCTTTGATTTTCTAACATACATAATGGGGATAATAACAAAATCTGCCTAATGAGGATTTTCTGGAAAATTAACTTTTTACACATTGTAGTCTTTCTAAAATGCAAATTATTTTACACCACTCTTCTGCTTTAACTATTTTATTTTCTTACCAACATACTTCATAACTTCTTGCTCTGCAACCATATTTCACACCACTTTTGCTCCTTACACTCTAAGATACAGCCATATGGAACATTTTATAGTTCATAATACATACTGCGTTCTCTCACTTTGGGTTTTGGTGTAGATTGTGTCCTCTGACTGAAAGTCTCCTCCCTCCATCTCCTTAGCTTAGACAATGCCTGTTCATCTTTCAAATCACTGAAATGTAATGACTTTTCCTTGGGCAGGCTTTCTTGATATCCAAATCAAGGTCAACTCCCTAAGCTATTGGCTCCCATACAGAAAGTTTTTCTTATGTAACTCTCATAAACATATAGCATAATTTTTTTACATCTTTTTCTTCCCGACCATTTGCAAATTCCTGTAGAGCTGATATATTTTGATTTCATGCACTACTATAGCCCTAAAGCCTGACACTGTTTCTGACTGTGAATGCTCAATAAATATTTGTTTAATTGGGTAGAAACATGAAGTATCTGTTTCAGTGAATGAAAGAAAAGTTAGTTACATTTTTCTTTTTCCTGCCTTAGTATTTTGGGAATTTCCTTTTATATCACATTTAAAAAACTTAAAGTCTTATACATTATACTAAGGAATTTGAACATTAAATTGAAGCTAGCCTTTCCATAAACTGAATATCTTTTCCAAAATTTGTCCTTCCCTATTCTTCCCCATTGAGATGATGTCAAATACCTCTAGCTGCTCAAACCAAGTACCCAGATGTTATTATTTTTTATTTCTTATACTTTAAGTTCTGGGGTACATGTGCAGATCGTGCAGATTTGTTACATAGGTTTACACGTGCCATGGTAGTTTGCTGCATCCATCGCCCCCTCATCTACATTAAGTAATTCTTCTGCATCCCTCCCTAATCACCCCAACCCCTGCTATCCCTCCTCTAGTCCCCCACCCCCTGATAGGCCAGAGTGTGTGACGTTCCCCTCCCCTGTGTCCATGTGTTCTCATTGTTGAACATCCACTTATGAGTGAGAACATGTGGTGTTGGTTTTCTGTTCTTGTGTCAGTTTGCTGAGAATGATGGCCTCCAGTTTCATCCATGTCCCTGCAAAAGACATGAACTCATCCTTTTTATGGCTGCATAATATTTCATGGTGTATATGTGCCACATTTTCTTGGTCCAGTCTATCATTGATGAGCATTTGGGTTGGTTCCAACTCTTCGCTATTGTGGACAATGCCGCAATAAACATACGTGTGCATGCATCTTTATAGTAGAATGATTTATAATCCTTTGGGTATATACTCAGATGCCATTCTTAAGTATCTCTTTCCCTTGCTTCTCATATGCAATTCATTAACAAGTCCTCTTGACTTTGTATCCATTATTTTCTCTTTCCAGACAACTAACATATCTTGACTATGCTGCTACAATAGCCATCCAACACTTCTCCTACTTCAAATTCTTTTTAAAAAATCAGTCTTGTAAAACATGTCAGATTTCATATTCAGAAGTCTTAAATGTTTCCTCATTATGCTAAGATAAAACCCAAATGGTAATATAGAAACCAAATATTCTTGGTTTCTAAAGCCAAGAACATATATGTTGGTTTCAGCAACCATATTTCTCCCACCATGCTTTCCCCTGGCTCACTCTTTTTAGCCAAGCCAACCTGGCTTTCTTTCTGTTAGTCTATTTCCACCTCCTGGTCTTTGTCCAGGCTCTTCACTGTGCCTGGAATGCTCTCTACTCCAGATATTTACTGGGTCTTAGCTCAATCATCACCCTCACGGGAAGATCTTCAATGCATTCACCTGCATAAACCTCTGGCTGCTCCCTATGAAACATAATTCTGTTTTCTTCACTTCCTAGCACTTACTACTTTCTGAAATTATCTGTTTTGACTGTTTATTTCTTTATGCTAACTTCAATACCTAGGCCATTAAAGCAGGGATATGTCTTCCTCATTTACTATTATATACTTAAGGCTTGGGTTGTAGAAGTCATACAATTTTCAAAGAATAAATTATTAAATGTGTACCAATCTCAGTGGATCCAAGATGGCCAAATAGGAACAGCTCTGGATTGCAGTTCCCAGGGAAAATGCAGAGGGTGAGTGATCACTGCATTTCCAAATGAAATTTTACTCCCCACAGATCAGGAGATTCCTGGGCAGAAAAGTGCCACAAGTCTCCAGCATGGCTGTTTCAGCCGGCACAGGGGGATCTCCGCACAAAAACTCATACAAATCCTCATGCTACTTCAACTGGTGACTGGAACACCTGGGAGACAGAGTCACCCATTCAACTGAAAAAAAGGGGGCTGAAACAGGGAGCCAGGTGATCTGGCTCAGCTGGTCCCACCCCCACAAAGACCAGCAATCTGAAACACTCTGGATTGAGAATTTCACAGCAAGCACAGCTGGATCCAGGACAGTCCAGCTCTGTGGGGGGAAAGGGCATCTGCCATTACCAAAGAAGTCCACCATTACTGAGGCAGTCTGCCATTACAGAGACAGTCCACCATTACTGAGGCAGTTCTAAGTATATCCCTATAAAAAAAACTGCAAGGAAAGTTCACACAGCAGCTGGGCAGAGCCCACGGCAACCCAGCAACACCTCTGCTGGCAGACTGTGACTAGGCTAACTCCTCACTGGGCAGGGCATCTCTGAAAAAAGGCAGTAGAATTACAGGAAATTATAAATAAAGCCCCACCTTCCCAGGACAGAGAACCTGGGGGAAAAAAGGTGGTTATGAGTTCCGCTACAGCAGACAAATATACCTGCCCAGCAGCTCTGACCAGAATGACAGAGCTCACAGCTCAGCACTTCAGCTCCTATAAGGGACAGACTGTCTCCTCAAGCAGCATCTTGACTCCTGTATAACCAAAGAGACACCTCATAAAAGACAGCTCAGGCTGACATCTGGTGGGTATCCTTCTGGGATGAAGACAAAACTGTCAGAAGAAGAAGAACAGAAGAAACTGTCAGCAACCCTTACTGTTCTGCAGCCACTGCAGGTGATCCCCAGGCAAGCAGGGTCTGGAGGGCACCTCCAGCAGTCCTACAGCAGGGGGGGCCTGACTATTAGAAGGAAAACTAAGAAACAGAAAGAAATAACTTCATCGGCAACAAAAAGGATGTCCACTCAGAGACCCCATCTGAAAGTCACCAACTGCAAAGACCACAGGTAGTTAAGTCCACAAAGATAGGAAGAAACCAGTGCAAAAAGGATGAAAACACCAAAAACTAGAATGCCTCTCCTCCTCCAAGGGATCACAACTCCTCATCAGAAAGGGAACAAGGCTGGATGGAGAATGAGTGTGATGCATTGACCGAAACAGGCTTCAGAAGGTGGGTAATAAAAAACTTCTCTGACCTAAAGGAACATGTTCTACCCCAATGCAAAGAAACTAAGAACCTTGAAAAAAGGTTTGATAAAATGCTAATGAGAATAAACAGCTTAGAGAGGAATATAAATGAATCGATGGAGCTGAAAAACACAACATGAGAACTTCGTGAAGCATACACAAGTTTCAATAGCCAAATCAACCAAGCAGAAGAAAGCATATCAAAGATTGAAGATCAACTCAATGAAATAAAATGAGATGGCAAGATTAGAGAAAAAGAGTAAAAAGAAATGTACAAAGACTCCAAGAAATATGGGATTATGTGAAAAGACCTAATCTATGTTTGATAGGTGTACCTGAATGTGACGGAGAGAATGAACCCAAGCTGGAAAACACCCTTCAGGATATTATCCAGGAGAACTTCCCCAACCTAGCAAGACAGACCAAAATTCAAGTCCAGGAAATACAGAGAACACCACAGAGATAATTCCTAAAGAAGAGCAACCCCAAGGCACATAATCATCAGATTCACCAGGGTTGAAATGAAGGAAAAAATGCTAAGGGCAGCCAGAGAGAAAGGTCGGGTTACACACAAAGGGAAGCCCATCAGATTCACAGGAGATCTCTGAGCAGAATCCCTACAAGCCAGAAGTGAATGGGGGCTAATATTCAACATCCTTAAAGAAAAGAACTTTCAACCTAGAATTTCATATATAGTCAAACTAAGCTTCGTAAGCAAAGAAGAAATAAAATTCTTTATGAACAAGCAATTGCTCAGAGATTTCATCACCACCAGGCCTGCTTTACAAGAGCTCCTGAAAGAAGCACTAAACATAGAAAGGAACAACCAGTACCAACCACTTCAAAAATGTACCAAATGGTAAAGAGCATCAACACAAAGAAGAAACTGCAACTGGGCAAAACAACCAGCTAGCATCAAAATGGCAGGATGAAATTTACACATAACAAATTAACCTTAAATGTAACTGGGCTAAATGCACAAATCAAAAGATATATACTGGCAAATTGGATAAAAAGTCAAAACTCATTGGTGTGCTGTTTTCAGGAAACCCATCTCACATGCAAGGATACACAAAGGCTCAAAATAAAGGGATGGAGAAAGATCTACCAAGCAAATGGAGAGGAAAAAAAAAGCAGGAGTTGCAATCCTAGTCCCTGATAAAATAGACTTTAAACCAACAAAAATCAAAAGAGACAAGGGCATTACATAATGGCAAAAGGATCAATGCAACAAGAAGAGCTAATGATCCTAAATATATACATGCCCGATAGAGGAGCACTCAGATACATAAAGCAAGTTCTTAATGGCCTACAAAGAGACTTAGACACTCACACAATAATAGTGGAAGACTTTAACACTCCACTGTCAATATTAGACAGATCAATGAGACAGAAAATTAACAAGGATATCCAGAACTTGAACTCAGACCTGGACTAAGCAAACCTAATTGACATTTACAGAACTCTCCACCTGAAATCCACAGAATACACACTCTTCTCAGCACCACAACACACCTACTCTAAAACTGATCACATAATTGGAAGTAAATCACTCCTCAGCAAATGAAAAAGAACAGAAATCATAACAAATAGTCTCTCAGACCACAGTGCAATCACATTAGAACTCAGAATTCAGAAACTAACTCAGAACTGCACAACTTCATGGAAACCGAACAACTGGTTCTTGAATGTTGACTGGATAAACAATGAAATGAATGCCAAAATAAAGATGCTCTTTGAAACCAACAAGAATGAAAACACAATGTACCAAATCTCTGGGACACATTTAAAGCAGTGTCTAGAGAAAATTTATACCTACACATGCCCACATGAGAAGCAAGGAAAGAACAGATATCGACACCCTATCATCAAAATTGAAAGAGCTAGAGGAGCAAGATCAAAAAAACTCAAAACCTAGCAGAAGACAAGAAATAACTAAGATCAGAGGGGAACTGAAGGAGATACACAAAAAAATGCTTCCATAAATCAATAAATCCAGGAGCTGTTTTTTTGAAATGATCAACAAAATAGACCACTAGCCAGATTAATAAAAAAAATAGAGAATAATCAAATAGATACAATAAAAAATGATAAAGGGGATATCACCACCAATTCCACAGAAATAAAAACCACCATCAGAGATGACTACAGACAACTCTATGCACACAAACCAGTAAACCTGGAAGAAATGAATAAATTGCAGGACACTTACACCCTCCCAAACCTAAACAAGGAGGGAAGTCAAAACCTTGAATATACCAATAACAAGGGCTGAAGTTGAGGCAGCAATTAATAGCTTACCAACCAAAAAAAGCCCAGGTCCAGGTGTGTTCCCAGCCAAATTCTACCAGACATTAAAAGACGAGCTGGTACCACTCCATCTGAAACTACACCAAAAAATTCAAAAAGAGGGAATCCTTCTGAAATAATTTTATGAGACCAACATCATCCTGATACCAAAACCTTGCAGAGACTCAACAAGAAAAGAAAACTTCAGGCCAATATCCATGATGAATATGGATGCAAAAATCTTCAATAAAATACTGGCAAACCGATTGCAACAGCACATCAAAAAGCTTATCCAACACAATCATGTAGGCTTTATCTCGGGGATGCAAGGCTGGTTCAACATATGCAAGTCTATAAACGTAATTCACCACATAAACAGAACCAAAGACAAAAACCACATGATTATCTCAATAGATGCAGAGCAGCCCTTTGACAAAATTCAACAGCCCTTTAGGCTAAAAACTCTCAATAAACTAGGTATTGACAGAATATATCTCAAAATAATAAAAGCTATTTATGACAAACCCACAGCTAATATCATACTGAATGGGCAAAAACTGGAAGCATTCCCTTTGAAATCTGGCACTAGACACGGATGCCCTCTCTCACCACTGCTATTCAATATAGTATTGGAAGTTCTTGCCAGATCAATCAGGCAAGAAAAAGAAATAAAGTGCATTCAAATAGGAAAGGAGGAGGTCAAATTGTCTCTATCTGCAGACAACATGATTGTATATTTAGAAGACCTCATCATCTCAGCCCAAAATCTCCTGAAACTGATAGCAAATTCAGCAAAGTCTCAGGATACAAAATCAATGTGCAGACTCACAAGCATTCCTATACACCAATGACAGACTTAAAGAGAGCCAAATCAAGAACGAACTGCCATTCACAATTGCTACAAAGAGAATAAAATACCTAGGAGTACAACTAACAAAGGATGTAAAGGACCTCTTCAAGGAGAACTACAAACCACTGCTCAAGGAAATAAAAGAGGACACAAACAGATGGAGAATCATTCCATGCTCAAGGTTAAGAAGAATCCATATCATGAAAATAGCCACACTGCCAATGTAATTTATAGATTCAGTGCTATCCCCATCAAGTTACCAATGACCTTTACAGAACTGGAAAAAACCACCTTAAACTTCATATGGAACCAAAAGAGAGCCCGCATAGCCAAGTCAATTCTAAGCAAAAAGAAGAAAGCTGGAGGCATCATGCTATGTGATTTCAAACTATACTACAAGGCTACAGTAATCAAAACAGCATGGTATTGGTACCAAAACAGAGATATAGACCAATGGAACAGAAGGGAGGCTTGGAGGCAACGCCACACATCTGCAACCCTCTGATCTTTGACAAACCTGACAAAAACAAGCAATGTGGAAAGGATTCCCCTGTTTAATATACAGTGTTGGGAAAACTGGCTAGCAGTGTGCAGAAAGCAGAAACTGGACCCCTTCCTGACACCTTACACTAAAATTAACTCCAGATGTATTAAAGGCTTAAACATAAGACCTAACACCATAAAAACCTTAGAGGAAAAACTAGGCAAAACCATTCAGGACATAGGCATAGGCAAGGACTTCATGACTAAAACACCAAAAGCATTGGCAACAAAAACCAAAATAGATAAATGGGATCTAAATAAACTCCAGAGCATCTGTACAGCAAAAGAGAGAATCATTAGAGTGAACTGGCAACCAACAGAATGGGCAAAAATTTTTGCAATCCACCCATCTGACAAAGGACTTATATCAAAAATCTGCAAAGACCTAAAACAGATTTACAAGAAAAAAAACAGACCCATTCAAAAGTGGGCAAAGGATATGAACAGACACTGTTCAAAAGAAGACATATATGAGGCCAACAAACATGAAAAAATGCTCATCATCACTGGTCATTAGAGAAATGCAAATCAAAACTACATTGAGATACCATCTCACACTAGTTAGAATGGAGATCGTTAAACAATCTGGAGACAACAGATGGTGGAGAAGATGTGGAGAAATAGGAACATTTTTACACTGTTGGTGGCAGTGTAAATTAGTTCAACCATTGTGGAAGATGGTGTGGCGATTCCTCAAGGACCTAGAAATAGAAATTCTATTTGACCCAGCAATCCCATTACTGGGTATATATCCAAAGGATTATAAATTGTTCTATTATAAGGCCACATGCACATGAATGTTCATTGCAGCACTGTTTACAATAGGAAAGACTTGGACTCAACCCAAATGTCCATCGATGATAAACTAGATAGGGCAAATGTGGCACATAAACACCATGGAATACTATGCAGCCAGAAAAAAAGATGAGTTCATGTCCTTTGTAGGGACATGGATGAACCTGGAAACCATCATTCTCAGTAAACTGACACAAGAACAGAAAATTAAACACTGAATGTTCTCACTCATAGGCGGGTGTTGAGCAATGAGAACACATGGACACAGGGAGGGGGAGCATCACACACTGGGGTCTGTGTGGGGAACTAGGGTGAGGGACAATGGGGGGTAGGGAATTGGGGAGGGATAACATGGGGAGAAATGCCAGATATAGGTGATGGGAATGGAGGCAGCAACCCACATTGCCATGTATGTACCTATGCAACAATCCTGCATGTTCTTTACAGGTATCCCAGAACTTTAAATGTAATTATATATATATATATATATATATAAATGTGTACCATTTTTGAAGAAAGGTAATTGTTTTAGCCATTTTTTTAAAATAAACGTTTGATCTGTGTGTTTGATAAAAGGCCATGGTAGCAAAAGTAAAGAACAAAAACATATTTTATAGAACTGTACCCTGAGAGAGAAATAAAATTGAACCAGCTATATAAGACTTATGTGCAGGAAACAGGTACCAGTTATATTTAGAAGTGGTAAATTACCATCTCGACATAACTCAGAGCACAGTGTGTCAGAGTGGAGAAAGAAGTTCATCAACTTTCCTTAGATACGGTAATCATGTTAGGATTAATGCCATCCTTGATTCTTCTTCTGGGAAACAGCTCAATATGACTATTTAATGTTTACAATGATATCTTGCAGCTATCTTGCCAGTAAATAATGTGATAGACACTAGGAATCCAAAAAATTATAAGATGAAGTCATTATAGAGGGAAAGCCAAATTCGCAATAAATAACTCAAGGTGATAAATGCAGTAATACAAACATACATACCATGCATAGGAGTTCAGAGAAGGCGTGCTTCTCCAAACGCAGTCAACCAGAAAGTACTCCTATAGAAAGAGATATTTGAACCGGTACTTAAAGGAAAAGTAACAAAGGCAACTAAAGATTGAAAGGAGGTCCCAGGAAAAATCAAAAGAGCGAAGGTACATAGGCACAGAAGTACCCTGCCTTCCTGGGAGCTTCCAGTAGTTTATTTCTGCTGGAGCATGCAGTTAGAGGTACTGTGCCGTGGGAAGTTTATTTCTGCTGGAGCATGCAGTTAGAGGTACTGTGCCATGGGAGGGAAGACTGAAGACATGAGGTTTCAAGGGCTCAGAGCCCCATATATGTCATGATAAGATACTGGGAAGCCACTGGGGGAGCTACTAAAACTTTAAGCAGGGAAATAAAATTACTGAAACTAAGCAGGGAAATAAAATGGTCATATCTACACCTTAGAAATTTGATTTTTTTTCTTCTCTCTCTTGCTGTCTCTCTCTTGGGTGGTGTGTGTGCGTGTGTGTGTGTGTGTGTGTGTGAGAGAGAGAGAGAGAGAGAGACACCCACTCTGTTGCCCAGTTTGGAGTGCAGTGGCCTGATCTCTGCTCACTGTAATCTCCGCCTCCTGGGGTTCAAGCAGTTTTTCTGTCTCAGCCTCCTGAGTAGCTAGGATTACGGCAGGAGCCACAATGCCTGGCTAATTTTTGTATTTTTTTTTTTTTTTTTTGGTGGACACCGGGTTTTACTGTGTTGGCTAGGGTGGTCTCAAACTCCTGACCTCAGGCAATCCACCTGCCTCAGCCTCCCAAAGTGCTGCATTACAGGCATGAGCCACCATGGCTAGTGTAGAAGTTTGATTTTGAGGTCAGTGTGGTGGATGGATTTATGGGAAGCAAAGCAGGATAGAGTTTAGCGACAGTGAAAAGTTTATTGTATAAGCTGTATAAAAGAAAATGTTGACAGTTTGAAATCCAGTAGTGGCAGTGAGGGTGTACAGAATGGAACTATTTGAGAAGTAAAGAAGGCAGATTTTACTTTCAAGACAGTTTATTTAAGCTCATTCAATTGTCTCAGTGTTCTGGCTATATGTGGGTTATAGGATTTGGAACATAATCTGAGCACGCATTAGTCACTAAACTGAACAGGATTATTAAAATCCACAAACGTTTTACTACTATAGAATCTGAGATATTTTCCAGCTGCTCTTGCTTGTTTTATTTGAATCTTTTGCTCATATCCTATAGTAAAGATTTCAGGAAATGTATTTCTATTTGCCTGGAATTTTAGCCTTGAGTTTTTTGAGTCTATTGCTCATATTCTTACAGTAAAAGTTTCGGGAAGTGTATTTCTGTTTATCTGGAATTTTAGCCTTTCAGGTTTTTGCACCCCTCTTTTGGTTATGTTACATGTTATGAGACAAGATGAAACGATACTTCTATTTCCAATTCACTGATGGGGAAAATAAAACCAAAACTATTATTTACTGAAGGCTCCTGCAATGTTTTCTGGTGGAATTATGGCTCAGACACAAATTTTCTAATGCCTGTGCTGCTAATTTTTCTCAGTAGAACACTATATTAATTTATCTTCTTCCTGAGTGTTTTCTCACAAATCCCATAACCTGTGAAAAGATTGTTTTAGGGAAATATTATTTTTTAATATAGCATATTTAGTCAGTGTAGGAACTATGACTAGTACCTGCTGAAAACCATCTCATGATCCTTGTGTAAGAACTAATTAACACCAGAAATATTATTTTCTTTGCTCACTAAAAACATAAATATCTCAGAAAGCAAAAATTATTCCTCTCTAAATAAACATATGTGTCATTCGAATTTTATTCCTCTATCATTTTCCATATCTAAGCATGGTTAGATACTTTGGCTTTAGTTCTAATGTGACAGAACAGATACAACCAAGATCACACTGCAAGTCAGAAACGGAAATTTCATAATTCATTATGATACCCATAAAAAATAGATTTAGCTTTTTTACAGGATGTTTTTAGCATTATTTTATTAGAGGGGAAATCTCACCAAAATATGTCTTTTTTGGTTCACTGTGTTATTTACTATCTGTGATGCATGTTTTCAGATTACTTTAAACCTAGTCTACAGAGTCAGAGATAGCCTGTGTCAGGTCTCTAAAAGTATAAAGGAAAATGGGTACTTGTGAAGGCTGATTCAGAGATAGTAGTGTAGATGGGAGTGCCTTGCGTGTTCACGAATTATCAACACGAGCATCAGATAAGATTGCCTTTAGTCCCACATACCTACCTTCTTTCTAGGAAGATCTATATACTTGAATAATTCTGCTTGACCCAGGTTACTTATCAATCCCTTTATTATAATGTTTGTAAATATTAACTAGGAGGCTAGCTGCGTAGAATGATTTCTAGTTATTTTTTTATACAGTCTCTTAAGTATAGTTCTTTTAGTCTAAGAAAAAGGCAATACAATCCACTTATTAATGCTTGCTACTATGTTTAAGTAAAATTAGCTCTTTGATTAAAAAAATGGTGGAAAGAAAATATTTACAATGAAAATCTTGCTAAAAATTTAAAACATATTATAGTAAATGTATTGTTAAAGCAAACTCTATTTTTAAAATTTACTGATAAGGAAATTTGTTGCTAAAGCAAGTTTTTGGAAAAATAATATTGCATTTCATACTTGATTTTATGTATTAAAACAATGATTTATTAGCTTCAAACATCTCAACTTTATTTTCATAGCATGTTGCAAATTATTTAAATCATGCAAAATCATTGCAAAGAAATAATAAAGCATACCTGGGGACATCATGATTATAGCTGTTTTAGCAAAAACAGTATGGAACGTTACATATCATACCTCAAGGACTGTGCGTCTATAAGTTTTTTATTTAAAAGCTGAGCAAAATTGCAGAGACAAGTAACTATTATTGTACACTGAAAGATACAACCAGGAAGAAGTCAAATAACAGCAATGAAACTAATAGTAACTTATAATCAAAAACTAATAAAGAGCAGTAATTAAATGCTATCATCAATAATGCCTTTATTAGTCAAGGCATTCATGAATATAATGATTGCTGAAAACTGCAGCATTTCAACTATATTTATGTTGATTTTTCAGCATTGATTATTGTCTTTGTTTTAAGCATAGAATTAGAGATCTCAATAAATTCTAGTAATAAAATGGTTATTAGTATCAGACATTTTGGTCCTAATAACTCACTTAACTAATACCATATGTAAAAATAAAAGCATATAGAATTTCAGTAAAGACTCAGAAAATGATTTGTAATTTTAGATTAGTTTAAAACCCAGTAAGAGTAAACTCTAAGGTGTCCAGCAAGCTAGGGACCATATATGAAGTGTCATTCGTTTATCTTTGTAGAACTTTATTGCTGGTCTATATAATCTTCCTGGTCTGTTTTAGTTAGAAATTCTCTTACTTTATGAATCATGAAAATAAGACCATCAGGGGTTGAATTCGAGATCCCAAGCGCAAGCCCAGGGAGTTACAGAACTAGAGTGAGGGCACAGATAGTAATCCAGGGTCCCTTCTAATGCACAACTTGAGAATAACTTTCTACTTTAATTTGTCTGAGAAATTGTCGGGATAAAAATATTTTGGATATCTTTAGGTATGTATCTTACTGAGTTTGATTATATTTTACCAAATAGCTTTAAAATATTTATAATATCCTAATATCAATCTTCCCATTAATGTAAAAAGTACATTTTCCCTTTTTAATTCTTCTTTTTTTATAGTAGCCTCAGAGTTCTGAGACTTTACATTTAAAATTATATTTGGAAAAATATTCTCCTTTTGTTTATTTAGTAAACATACGAGTGCTGGTTACAAGAAAAAAAAAACAATTTTCTAGGTTTTGTAGAGAGAATACAAAGATTTAGTAAAGAACGAATCATATCCTTTAAGAACTTAGAGCTAATGAATGACTATAAAAAATACTTACACTTTTCATTCCTAAGCAAAGTTTTCAGGTGTCTATAATGGTATGTTAGAAATTACTATAACAATTTATTTTAGAATTTCTGAAATATTAAATTTTTGAATGTTACTATTTGATATCAAATAGTTAAAACCATGCTTTTCTCTCTTCTTTTGAAAATCCGGCTGGGCGCGGTGGCTCAAGCCTGTAATCCCAGCACTTTGAGAGGCCGAGGCAGGCAGATCTCAAGGTCAAGAGATCGAGACCGTCCTGGCCAACATGGTGAAACCCCATCTCCATTAAAAATACAGAAAAATTAGCTGGGCGTGGTGACGTGCACCCGTAGTCCCAGCTACCCAGGAGGCTGAGGCAGGAGAATTGCTTGAACCTGGAGGCGGAGGTTGCAGTGAGCTGAGATTGCGCCTCTGCACTCCAGCCTGGCGCCTGGCAACAGAGCGAGACTCTGTCTCAAAAAAAAAAAAAAAAGAAAATCCATTAAATGCGTCATAGGATTTGACCTTAACATTTTGATATTAGTCAGTGCTATCCTGCTAAATTTTATTATAAAATGACAGCATACAATTAAGAGATGCAGACCATGAGTGTGAAAAGTTAATTAACTGTAAGATTTTGACAGACACCAGGTAAACACTAAAATGAAAATAATTTTTTGAAAAAAAATTAATTATGTTTTATTTTTTATTGTGATGGTAAGAAATGTGAAATGGGATGTTTGCCATTAGCTGGATTTGTTCGTCCATCATGATCGTTCTCACATTATGCTCCCAGTGAAGTCATAATGCATTTCCCACCTGCAGTGCCCTTAATCTGTTTCTTAAAGTAATTTTAGAAATTAGAATACTGCTGTGGCATTAAAGTTTAATACTTTGTTGGCACTATAGGCAGAAAAACTAAAAAAAAAAAACAACAAAAAAAACCACACAATTAAAATTAAAATTCTGTTTCTTACCTTTATCTCTTTTCACAGAAAAAGAAATGGAGCTTGTGTGTGATGTAGTCATGAGAACAGACAATTTAATTTATGATCCACTGTAATGCAGTGGGAGTGTTATACCTTATTGTGTCTCTACCTTGGTTTCCTGACACTTTTATGTTGGTGATGATTCTGGTCGACATTACCCACTTTTAAGACAGAGAGCTCATTCTTGCTAATCTTGAACCACAGTCATCAAGACCTTTAAACTGAGTTTCAGAGTAGAATGTGCTAAAAGCCCTAGAACACTAAAGCTGCTTACTAAGAACTTCTAACCACAGAAATGAAGTTTCTTAGGATAAGTGAACAAAAGTCATTTGCTTCTCAGAGACAGCTTCTTTATTACAAGAGTCTTTGGAAATTATCTGACAAACATTGGACTATTGGTTTAAAATTTATAGATCTTCCCAGGATTCTAGTTGACAGATGCAGGATGATTTTGGACAGCACTTGTTCATTTACTTACTAACTTATTATACTTTAAGTTCTGGGGTACATGTGCAGAACGTGCAGGTTTGTTACATAGGTATTCATGTGCCATGGTGGTTTGCAGCATCCATCACCCCATCATCTCCATTAGATATTTCTCCTAATGCATCGCTCCCCAATCACCCACCCCCAGCTATCCCTTCCCTAGCCCCCTAGCCCCTGATAGGCCACAGTGTGTGATGTTTTCCTCCTTGTGTCCATGTATTCTTATTGTTCAGTACCCACTTATGAGTGAGAACATGGGGTGTCTGGTTTTCTCTTCTTGTGTCAGTTTGTTGAGAATGATCATTTCCAGCTCCATTCATGTCCCTGCAAAAGACATGAACTCATCCTTTTTTATGACTGCATAGTATTGCATGGTGTATTTTCTTTATCCAGGCTATTATTGATGGGTATTTGGGTTGGTTCTAAGTCTCTCTATTGTAAACAGTGCCACAATAATCATAGATGTGCATGTGTCTTTATAATAGAATGATTTATAATCCTTCGGTTATATACTCAGTAATGGAATTGCTGGATCAAATTGTATTTCTAGTTCTAGATCCTTAAGGAATGGTCACACTGTCTTCCAAAGTGGTTGAACTAACTTACATCCCACCAACAGTGTAAAAACATTACTGTTTCTCCACATCCTTTCCAGCATCTGTTGTCTCCTGATTTTTTAATGATTGCCATTCTAATTGGCGTGAGGTGGTATTTCAATGTGGTTTTGATTTGCATTTCTCCAATCACCAGTGATGATAAGCTTTTTTTCATATGTTTGTTGGCTACATAAATGTCTTCTTTTGAAAAGTATTCATATCTTTTACCCACTTTTTGATAGGGTCGTTTTTTTTCTTGTAAATTTGTTTTAGTTCTTTGTATATTCTGGATATTAGCCTTTTGTCAGATGGATAGATTGTGATTTTTTTTCCCATTCTGTTGGTTGCCAGTTCACATTAATGATAATTTCTTTTGCTGCGCAGAACCTATTAAGTTTAATCAGATCCTATTTGTCTATTTTGGCTTTTGTTGCCATTGCTTTTGGTGTTTTAGTTATAAAGTCCTTGCCCATGCCTAAGTCCTGAATGGCATTGCCTATGTTTTCTTGTAGGGTTTTTATGGTGTTAGGTTTTTTGTTTAAATCTTTAATCCATCTGGGGTTAATTTTTGTATAAGGTTTAAGGAAGGGATCCAGTTTCAGCTTTCTGCATATGGCTAGCCAGTTTTCCCAACATCATTTATTAAACATGGAATCCTTTCCCCATTGCTTATTTTTGTCAGGTTTGCCAAAGATCAGATGGTTGTAGATGTGTGGCATTATTTCTGAGGCCTCTGTTCTGTTCCATTGATCTATATGTCTGTTTGGTACCACTACCATGCTGTTTTGATTATTGTTGCCTTCTAGTTCTAGTATAGTTTGAAGTCAAGTAGCGTGATGCTGCCAACTTTTTTTTTTTTTTTTTGCTTAGGATTTTCTTGGCATTGTGGGCTTTTTTTGGTTTTATATGAAGTTTAAGGTGGTTTTTTCCAATTCTGTGAAGAAAGTCTATGGTAGCTTGATGGGGGGATAGCATTGAATCTATAAATTACTTTGAGCAGTATGGCCTTTTTCATGATATTGATTCTTCCTGACCATGAACATGAAATGTTTTCCACCTGTTTGTGTCCTTTCTTATTTCTTTCAGCAGTGGTTTGTAGTTCTCCTTGAAGAGGTCCTTCACATTCCTTGTTTGTTTTATTACTAGGTATTTTATTCTCTTTGTAGCTATTGTAAATGGAAATTCACTCATGATTTGGCTTTCTGTTTGTTATTGGTGTATAGGAATGCTTGTGAGTTTTGCACATTGATTTTGTATCCTGAGACTTTGCTGAAGTTATTTATCAGCTTAAGGAGATTTTGGGCTGAGATGATGAGGTCTTCTAAATGTACAATCATGTCATCTGCAAATAGAGACAATTTGACTCCCTTCTTTCCTAATTGAATACTCTGTTTCTTTTTCTTGCCTGATTGCTCTGGCTAGAATTTCCAATACTATGTTGAATAGTGGTGAGAGAGGGGCATCCTTGTCTAGTGCCAGATTTCAAAGGGAATGTTTCCAGTTTTTGCCCATTCGGTATGATATTGGCTAAGGGTTTGTCATAAACAGCTTTTATTATTTTGAGACATGTTCCATCGATACCTAGTTTACTGAGAGTTTTTAGCATAAAGTGCTGTTGAATTTTGTTGAAGGCCTTCTCTGCATCTATTGAGATAATCATGTGGTTTTTGTCTTTAGCTCTGTTTATGCGATGAATTACATTTATTGATTTGTGTATGTTGAACCAGCCTTGCATCCCAGAGATGAAGCCAACTTGATCATGATGGATAAGCTTTTTGATGTGCTGTTCAACTTGCTTTGCTAGTATTTTATTGAGGATTTTCACATCGATGTTCATCATGGATATTGGCCTGAAAATTTTTTTAGTTGTGTCTCTTCCAGGTTTTGGTATCAGGATGAAGTTGATCTCATAAAATGAGATTTTATTTAATTAAAATTATTATTAATTAATTTTAATTAAATAATTGCTGCCTCAACTTCAGACCTTGTGTTTGGTCTATTCAGGGATTCAATTTCTTCCTGGTTTAGTCTTATAAGGGTGTGTCTAGGAATTTATGCATTTCTTCTAGATTTATTGGTTTATTTGCATAGAGTTGTTTGTGATAATCTCTGATGGTAGTTTGTATTTCTGTGGGATCAGTGGTGATATCACCTTTGTCATTTTTTATTGCTCTAGCTAACAGTCTATTTATTTTGTTGATCTTTCAAAAAAACCAGCTCCTGGATTCATTGAGTTTTTTGAAGGGTTTTTGTGTCTCTATCTCCTTCAGTTCTGGTCTGATCTTAGTTCTTTCTTGTCTTCTGCTAGCTTTTGAATTTGTTTGATCTTGCTCCTCTAGTTGTTTTAATTGTGATATTAGGGTGTTGATTTTAAATCTCTTCTGGCTTCTCTTGTGGTCATTTAGTGCTATAAATTTCCCTCTAGACACTGCTTTAAATGTGTCCCTAAATGAGATTCTAGTACATTGTGTCTTCATTCTCGTTGGTTTTGAAGAACATCGTTATTTCTGCCTTCATTTCATTATTTATCCAGTAGTCATTCTGGAGCAGGTTGTTTAGTTTCCATGTAGTTATGTGGTTTTGAGTGAGTTTCTTAATCCTGAGTTCTAACTTGATTGCACTGAGGTCTGAGAAACTGTTTGTTATGACTTCTGTTCTTTTGCATTTGCTGAGGAGTGTTTTACTTCTAATTGTGTGGTCAATTTTAGAATAAGTGCAATGTGGTGCTGAGAAAAATGTATATTCTGTGGATTTGGGGTGGAGAGTTCTATAGATATCTATTAGGTCTGGTTGGTCCAGATCTGAGTTCAAGTCCTGGATATCCTTGTTAATTTTCTGCCTCGTTGATCTGTCTAATATTGACAGTGGGGTGTAAAAGTCTCCCACTATTATTATGTGGTAGTGTAAGTCTCTTTGTAGGTCATTAAGAACTTGCTTTATGTATCTGGGTGCTCCTATATTGTGTGCATATATATTTAGGATAGTTAGTTCTTCTTGATGCATAGATTCATTTACTGTTATGTAATGCCCTTCTTTGTCTCATTTGATCTTTGCTGGTTTAAAGTCTGTTTTATCAGAGACTAGGATTGCAAACCCTGCTTCTTTTTTTTTTTTTTTTTTTTTTTGCTTTCCATTTGCTTGGCAAATCCTTCTCCATTCCTTTATTTTGAGCCTTATGTGTGTCTTTGCATGTGAGATGGCTCTCCTGAATACAGCACACAGACGAGTCTTGACTCTTTGTTCAGTCATTTGATTGGGACATTTAGCCTATTTACATTTAAGGTTAATATTGTTATGTGTGAATTTAATCCTGCCATTTTGATTCTAGCTGGCTGTTTTGCCTGTTAGTTGATGCAGTTTCTTCATAGTGTTGATGGTCTTTACAATTTGGCATGTTTTGTTAAATCAGGCAGCAGACAAAAAAATACAACAACAATTTGGCATGTTTTTGCAGTCACTGGTACTGGCTATTCCTTTCCATGTTTAGTGCTTTCTTCAGGAGCTCTTGTAAGGCAGGCCTGGTGGTGACGCTATCTCATGAATTGCTTGTTCGTAAAGGATTTTACTTCTCTTTTGCTTATAAAGCTTAGTTTGGCTGGGTATGAAATTCTGGGTTGAAAATTCTTTTCTAAGCATGTTGAACATTGGCCCTCACTCTCTTCTGACTTGTAGGGTTTCTGCCAAGAGATTTGCTGTGAGTCTGATGGGCTTCCCTTTGTGGGTAATCCGACCTTTCTCTCTGTCTGCTGTTATCATTTTTTCCTTCATTTAAACCCTGGTGAATATGACGATTATGTGCCTTGGGTTACTTGTCTCGAGGAATATCTTTATGGTGTTCTCTGTATTTCCTGAATTTGAATATTGGCCTGCCTCGCTAGGTTGGGGAAGTTCTCCTAGATAATATCCTGAAGAGTGTTTTCCAACTTGTTTTCATTCTCCCCATCATTTTCAGGTACACTGATCAAATAGATTTTGTTTTTTCACACAATCCCATATTTCTTGGCGGCTTTGTTTCTTTTTATTCTTTTTTCTCTATTTTTGCCTTTTTGCTTTATTTCATTCAGTCAATCTTCAATCTCTGATATCCTTTCTTCTGCTTGATTGATTCAGCTATTGAAACTTCCGTGTGCTTCACGAAACTCTCATGCTGTGTTTTTCAGCTCCATCAAGTCATTTATGTTCTTCTCTATGCTGGTTATTCCAGTTTTTGTTTGTTTGTTTGTTTGTTTTTTATCCCCAAGACAGAGTCTTGCTTTGTCACCCAGGCTGGTGTGCAGTGGTGTGATCTCAGCTCACTGCAACCTCCGCCTCTCGGGTTCAAGTGATTGTCCCGCCTCAGCCTCCTGAGTAGCTGGGACTATAGGCATGTGCCACCACGCCCAGCTAATTTTTTTTTTTTATTTTAGTAGAGATGAGGTTTCACCATATTGGCCAGGCTGGTCTCGAACTCCTGACCTCATGATCTGCCCACCTCGGCCTCCCAAAGTTCTGGGATTACAGGCATGAGCCACTGCATCCTACCCACTCAGTTTTTGAATGTTTCTTATGTCACAATAATTACTCTAGCACTGAAGCTGAAATAATGAGCAGACAAGGAAACTGCCTTCCTAAAACATCCATTTGATTGTCAGTGTCCAAGTGGCCAGCAGACACATTGATACATGAAGTGCATTCCATTTACTCGATTGAACAAATCCAAGTGAAAGAGGCATTGTTACTGGAGGTCTTCATTATTCCAAAAGAAGCTCTTTTCTGTTCTGTGTCATGAAGCCAGTACACAAAACCAAAAGTGAGAGCTAAGCAGTGCAGGTTTTATTCCAATGGCCGTGGAATTGGAGAAGTGGGAACATAGCTCACAAATCAACATCTTAACTCCTAAGAACTGGTAAGTTACAGATATAGGTATTTTTAATGAAAGTGCTGGACATTAAGAACAGGCAGAATAGCCATGCTTTTTTCTTAGAAAGAGATGGAGATTTTCTTGGAATCAGGAGAGTCCTCTTTTCGTCCTTTCTTTTGCCTCTTTCAAAAATGGTGATTCATGGTGATTATCAAGTGTCATGGCACCAATGGGAGTGTCATTTAGTATGAAAATTGGATAATAATGAAGCTAGAGGTCCTTCAGAGGTCAAATAAGTTCTGACCAAAGACATCTGTTTCCTAAAAATAAGCAGAGGTAGAGCTGAGTAGGAATTTAGCTATCTCACATAGGCATATGTATTTGGTAACAAGATCAGGGTAGGGATGCAGGTAAGTCACATAGGCACTGCAGTGGGTAACAGTATCCTCCCTCTAACCATTCTCAAAAACTCAAATTGTGCCTAGAACTTTTCATAGGAAATGCTTCTTCCAAAAAGGGCCTAGTAGAAGACAAAGGTCATCGACACAGCAGCTACGAGTTCCTAGTATAGTGTTCTGAATAATTTCTTAAGGATACAGGAAATTTTGGCATAGCTAACTTGAATCTACCTCTAAAAATTTTATAAATGTTTTATACTTTTAAATTTTATGATTTATTAACTTGTTTAGGGAAAAGGAATCCAGTATTACTACAGAAGTAGCCCCAGGTGTTTCAGGAATGACTGAAGTGTTTTTTAATTCCTTCTTGTAATTTCCAAAATTATAATTTATAACTTGCCACTTGAAACATCTGGACAAGTGGAAACCACTTTATTCTCCAGTGTCCAAAAAGACTCAGTTAATTCTTGTTGAATGATGGAAACCAGAAGGTCAGAGATAGCTAACTTTTTACTTTGCTGGTATTGGCTAGTTGCATGATCGACTCTGAAATGAAGGCTCATTATAGCAGACTTGCATCATAATATTTACTTTGAAGCTGAACATAATTATTCAGTTTGTGGTTTTAAAAGCTAAATTCTCTAAACTTATATGAGTAAATAGTAAATACTAAGGTAAAAGTGAAGCAAGGATGTGTGAACTTAAAAGAATATTGTTTTTAAATATAGTTTGAATTTCTGGTTACAGACACTATGAACTTTTAGAGTAAAATATGAATAAATATAATCCTGTACTTAGCAATTTACAAATTAAGATAATCTTTATAGAAATTCCATTCTCTTTTTAGTAATAACTAGGCTCTTAATTCTTGGGAATGTACTGCAATGTCAGTTTTCTTTCTAATATTTATTTAGTGAGGTCTAGTTGTTCTTGAGATTTTTCTTGTCGTTGGTTTGTTTTATGTAGGCTTGTTAAATTTTTAGATGTCATCTCTTACCATTAGTTGTGTTCTGTTACTAGTTTCTCCAAATAAACTAATGTCCTAAAAGCAATTCCTGAGTCTTACAATTATAAGAATAGAAATACAATGTGACAACGCATATGATATACTAAATATTCATCGTGAATAGGATTTGAGTAAAAATATAGGATGTGAATACATATTTGTCAGTGAGTATGATTGTGAGATTTCAAAGAAATCCATTTAAAAATGGGGCAAATAAGAAGTATAAGCCTCACTCTCAGAAATCTAGACTATATTGGATTCCAGTAATTCATTTGCCTCAAGTTTTTAACATATTACTTACAAAACTTTGCCAAGTTGTGATTTTTCAGAACAAGTGCAAAATTACATTTCCCTGCACAAACTTGATTAACTCTATAATTGTTTGTATAGAAGACACACAACTTTAGCTTTATCATTCAAAATTGCATTTCTCAAAGCAAAAAGAAGAATAATTGCTATTTCCAAAAATTTTGTAGAAACAATTGCAGAAATAATTACCAATATAGTCAGAAAACAAAGTGAGTTATTGGCAACATTTCTTTGTTAAATAACAATGAGTGATGACACAGTAAATTAATGACTTATTCTGTAAAAGCAATTACTTTCTAATATGTATTCTAACAGATATTTTATTTTATAGCTGTATTAATTAATGTGCAGAGTATGAATTTGCTTTTGGCGTATACACAAATGCAGCATGAGGAAGATGTGCAATGGTGATTCAGCTTCAGCTATATGAGGATTAAGAAAGAACATATTTACTTTAATTAAAAGAATTTTGCACTGACTTTCAATCCATTCTCTGAGTCTTGTTTACACTGCATGTTGAAGGAAATGGTGAAAATTATGGTTATGATTTAATCACTATCAGACCATGTCATTTTTTTCAGGATGCAAAGAGATTTACACAGTTCTCTTTATCCTGAGGTCAGCTGACCATTGAGGGCAAGATAGTTTCCTGAATGTTGGAGAAACAAACAACAATAACAACAAAGAAACAATGATAAAAACAATAGCTTCTTGATACTAAATTCACAGAAAGGAGTAACATGATTTCAAGGGACATGCCCAAGTGGCTAGCTCAGTAATATGTCCTCTGCCCTAAAAAGTCTGAACCCATTGCTTCAAGGCTGAAGGAGAAAGACTTCTTATCAGGCAAATATAGCAGGACTCATATGAAGGTGAAAACTCAACAGTCGAAAGTTTGACATTCTTTGGATACTCTTTCTGAACATTTTTCCTTTGAGAAAGTATGTTTTTAGACCAGTGTAAATAACAGTTATTGGTGTCACTTATGGTAGAAAAACTTCCTACACCAGATGCATGTGTCTCAATTGTCTTTGGCACCCAAAGACATGTGAGCAACTGCTAATGAAGAGTAGGAAACAGCCACGTGGACGACAGCATTTCAACTCCACTCTGAGGTGAAGTTCCAATTACATTCGAGACTTATGTTCTCTCAATTTTTTTCTAATCAAAGTTCCTGAGTCCAGTATTCACAATTTTACAGCATTAGCAGATCAGTGTCTACAACTCGTCTTTTTCTGCTGTATCCTCTTTACCAGTTGGGGGAGGGCCTGCACATCCATAGAGTTTGCTGATAATTGGCTGAACAATTTCTTCCATTTCCTCCTTCTTAGCCTTGAAGTCTTCAATGTCAGCATCTTGGTGGCTTTCCAGCCATTCATTCTTTTCTTCTACAGCCTTTTCCATGGTCTATCTTCAGAGGAAATTTTACCTCCTAGATTTTTCTTTATCTCCAATCTGATTCTTTAGAGAATAGGCATAACTTTCCAACTCATTTCTAGTATCAAGACAAAAAATCTCCTTGAGCTTTTTGTCTTTCTCAGAAAACTTCTCAGGATCATTAACCATCCTTTCGATTTCTTCAGGTGTCACGCGATTCTGGTCACTGGTAATTGCGATCTTATTTTTGTTCCCTGTACCCTTGTCTTCAACTGTTACTCAAAGAATATCATTCACATTTATCTCGAAGGTGATTTCAATATGTGGGACCCCACAAGGAGCAGGAGGAGTTTCAGTCAGAACAAATGGACCCAGAAGATGATTGTCTTTTATCAGGTGTTGTTCACCTTCACAGACCTTGACTATACAGTTGGTTGATTATCAGAAGGTGTAGAAAAGATCTGAGTCTTCTTGGTGGCCACCACTGTGCTCCTTGGAATCAGTTTGGTCATGACACCTCCAACAGTTTCAATATCAAGTGTAAGGGGACATACATCAAGCAGTACCAGGTCACCTCTATCTTGAACACCAGAGAGCACACCAGCCTGGACAGCAGCACCATACGCTACAGCTTCATCTGAGTTTATGCCATGGGATGGCTCCTTGCCGTTGAAGAACTCTTTAACCATTTGCTGAATATTTGGGATTTGAGTAGAGTCACTAACAAGAACAATTTCATCAGTATCAGACTTCCTCAAATCAAAATCTTCCAACACTTTCTAGACAGGCTTCACAGTAGACTAGAACAGATCCATGTCTAGCTCTTCAAATTTGGCCTGAGTCAGGGTCTCAGAAAAGTCTTCTCCTTCATAGAAGGACTCAGTTTCAATTCTTGTTTGATGTTGAGACGACAGTGCCTGTTTCGCCTTTCTGCCTCTCCCCAGAGTTTCTGCACAGCTTTGTTGTCTTTCCTGACATCTTCGCAGTCTTCTTTTTGTACAGCTTGATGAAGTATTCCATGACATATTAGTCAAAGTCTTCTGCGCCCAGGGGTATATCCATTAATGGCCACAACTTCGAAGACACCATTGTCAATAGTGAGAAGAGAAACAGAAGGTTCCACCACCCAGGTGGAACACCAGGATGTTCTTCTTCCCCTCCCTTTATCCAGGCCATAAGCCGTGGGCTCGTTGATGGTCTTCATAACATTTAGCCCAGCAATAGTTCCAGTGTCTTTGGTTGTTGGGCATTATTGAAATAGGCTAGTATGGTAACGACTGCATGGGTTACCTTCTTTCCCAAATAAGTCTCAGTGGTTTCTTTCATTTTAGTGAGAACCATGGCGGAAATTTCTTCAGGTGCAAATGTCTTTGTTTGCATACCTCCAATATCAACCTGAAAGAACGATTTAGTTTTCCTTTCAATCACCTTGAATGGCAAGAACTTGATGTCCTTTTGCACAGATGGGTCGTTCCACTTGCGGCGGATGAGCCACTTGGCGTTGAAGACAGTGTTCTTGGGGTTGGAGTTGAGCTGGTTCTTGGTGGCATCACCGATCATACGTTCCCCTTCAGGAGTGAAGGCCACGTAGGATGGCGTGATGCGGTTGCCCTGATCAATGCCGACCACCGGGCCCACGTCCTCCTTGTCCTCCTCCTCGGCAGCATCAGCATTGCAGCTGCCAGGGAGAGCTTCATCTTGCCAGCCAGTCGGGCAGCAGTAGGCAGGGCTTCGCCCGCAGTCCAGCCACAGTTCCGCAGCACAGGAGCGCAGCGCGGTTACCCACCTCTCACTCTCGCCAAGCAGCCCAATCAGTCGGTCTGTCTGCCTGTCTCAGCCGCCATAGAGAAAGTATATTTTTACATATACTTGATCGAATGTAAAAACCACAACCAAATGTGGCAAAAGCCGAGAGAAATAATTTCTGGGACTGTAGGCAGTCAAAAATCAGATTTGGATTCTCTATGTTGCCCTCAGCCTTCGAGTTTTAACTGTGCCTTGCTCACTGACTTGGCATTTGAAGGACTGCTAGAAATGGCCCTTAATGGAAAATTATGAGAAAACATCCAGAATTTCTGAGCCATGTTCAATTTGAATATTCCGAAGGGCTTCACAGTGTTAGAAATAATTGGCATTTACAATAATTTATAGGTTTATGAGATTTTCTAATTTGAGATTTAAAGTCAAAAAAGATGGGAAAACTGACATGTAAAACAAGCTGTCTGCCATCAAGGCTGAATAGACCTATGTTGGTGAAAATAGTTTTAAATAATATAATTCCTGCCATTACGTGAAACAATTGTGACTAGTCACTTTTAAAGGCTATGCTTTATGTTTATTACTAAAAACATTGTAAATTGATTTCTCTTCATTTACCTACAACTGGGGTCCATGTTAAGGGCAGATCCTAAGCAGGAGCAAACATTGCAGGTGCCAGTTGTCCTTGCCAGGCTTCCGTAGATTCAGCCAGTGAGGAGACAACAAACGCGAATGATGTAGCCCTGTATTATTCACAGCACAGCAGACAGCGTGAGCTTCAAGTTCACAGCAAATCCCCATGCCCCAGGTCCTATGGGGTGATGTGGAGGAAGTCTAGATAGATATTATATACATGGCACGTCTGTGTCACAACAGAGGAGCCTTGGAAATCCCGGACGTGTAAGGGGACTTCAAGCAAACCTGCTCATCCTCCGCTTTAGAGAGAGACATTATTCATATATGTTTTTTGGCCAGGAAACCAATCTGGCCTCTGATTCAGAGGGAGGCACTTTCTCTATTACCCTGGAACATCTCCAGGAGAGGAGGGAGACCTAGCTTTATGACCCTGGTGCATAAGCAAATCTGCTCTCTGTCCCCACAGGAGCTTTGTAGATTTCCTTGAACAAAGCTGTTAATGCCTTTTGCTAAGAGGAATGAGCAGAAATACCAAATCCTTGGAGACTATCTCCCCCAACACACAAGTGCACCCAGTGCCCATAAATGGTGTGCAGCTGCTGAGGGTTGAGCAAGATCAGAAGATTACATACATTTCATGCAAAAAGAAAAAAAAATTCCTCAGCCATAATTGAAGGCAATTGATACCATCTCAAGTGGCATTATTTTTAATAATACTAATAAATAAATGATGCACAAGAATGGAAACTACTTTTGACACCTTAGACATCCTTGCTCTAGCCTGGAACCTTTGGATATATTCCTCTCTAGTTTCAGGATTTAGTCACACACCTTCAAGGCCCTGTCCACAGGTAACATATTTGAGAATAACCCTTATATGACAAAGAACCTGATAATATCTAGCTAATTAAATGGTAGGAGATAAGCAGGAACTCTTCAGAGGTCTTCAGTTTAGCTCAAAACTTACAGTTCTTCAATTGCCCTGAGGCTTTTACTCACGTGAGCAGCTGTCACTAAGAAAATACAGAAAGACAGATCTAAGCAAATCTGAGTTTTTTAACTGGGAGTGGGAGAGCTTTTTCTCTTCACCTCAGATCATACTGTTTCTGCTTTTAAGTATGGGACAGCAGGGCCAGATAACCCAAAAGCCTCCCTTCCAAATAGAAGCCCAAAAGATTGCACTGGCTCATAGAGTGCGTTGCTGCTTGAACACAAGTCGGTAGTGGAAAGTTATAAGTGAGCAGTGTATCGGTTCTCAAATTCTTACAAAATTGAATCACACAGAGTGTGGCCAGATGATATCAATTCTTTGAGGAGGACAGGTGTTTAAAAAGGAGGGCCATACACCAAAGTAATGATTATTGAGGCAATTTTTCTACCCTCAAGGAGATCCTGAATTTAACACATAATTCACTTTGGTGATTATGGGGCTTCAGAATTACTGTGTTTTCAAAGATTATTAAAACGAGAAATTGGCATTTGTCTTATTAAACCCTCAATAAAATCATAGACCCGTGCAAAGAACTTTAAATATTGGCTTGACATTTTTTTTTTGTATGTCTGACTAGTTTTAATATCTTCTACAATTTAGAAGGAATTTAAGTGTTTATTTTTTTTCTGAAAATAAGTTATTTCATGTAGATCATGTAGGTATCTTCTTATCTCATTGGGAAAAAAAAGTCTTCCTTTTAAACTCTCCAGAGTTTGCAGCAAATATTTGAGTTAGTAGCTCTTTAGATCAACTGATCCTCAGATGACATGAAAACAAACATAAAACTTATTCATAAAAATATATTGCTTTTCAATCCTTATGTCTCTAAGTGCTTAATGTTGTTTGGAAGTATCTATTACTCTCTAATAAAACCTGTTTTGCTAGTATGTGATAACATATCAGATAAAACTTATTTGATATGTGCATAACTCAAGATTGGTTAAGTGTGGAAAGAAATTTTCTTGATGAAGTTATTGGATATAGTGATGGCAGAATTTTTGTAATTTAAATAAAAGCTAAATTCAATCAAAAATAACCACTCAGATGCCATATATCTGCCAGTACGTTTATCTGAAAATATTAGTATTAGAGCCTTAGCTAGAATTAATGTATGCTGATGCAACATACAGAAAATACAAACAGAAATAAGCTTCATAGTTGAGTTTTACCGATATTTTTACCTATTTCCAACAGCCATCCTGGGTATCAAAATATAATTCTTAAAGAGTTTTGTGAGGAAAATAAAAAGATTTGTCTAGAATGACCTACTGTATACTGTTAATGCACATTTTAAAAATTTTGTTTTGCTTTTTAAATTAAAACTGTGATAAAATACAATATGAAATTTACCATCTTAGTCATTTTTAAGTTTATAGTTCAGTGACATTAAGTACATTCACTTACTTGTGCCGCTATTACTTCCTGCCATCCACAGAACTCTTTTCCTTTTGCTGTGCTAATATTTTTAGACAACATACTCTATGTAGGTTTTGGTATTAGGATCCATTTATAATCAGTAAGAATCTTGGAATTAGGTTTAGGCATTATGGCTAGCTGAGACTACAGGGACAGGTCTGATGAGGTTTGGGCCTCTCCTCTGTATCTCAAGTGGTCAGTTCAACATTGCGAGTTGATCCTTACTTTAGGGCCATACCACCAAGGGAATTTGTGTTTGATTATGTCATTGCTTAAGCATATTATTCTGTATGAGTCTTTATCAACTAATTTCTAGGGAAGGTTTGTTTTCTATCAATAGGCTAGGCAAACTTCTTGCTACTATTTAACTGGTACAACTCTTTTAATTTCAGGCATAATCCACGTCCATCAATGCATAGTGTGTCCTTTTGTGTTTTGTGTATGTAACGATAGGCGTGTAATTACTTTGGTAGAGTTACTTTCTCTTCAATGTGGAAGCTAAAAGTGGATAACTATTCACCAAATATGTGATATGGAAAGGTTGAAAAGAGGTATGTGGTAAAAGCATATAGATAATATTTGAGGGAGGTACTGTTTTCTCAGTTTATTTCAAATCAAATTTTGCAAATTTGTACCTATAATCAGTGGAGTGAGTGAAGGGGTAGGAACTGTAAATGGAAAACTAAGAATGATACAGGGAAAAGTTGTAAAATCTAATATCGTGGTGTTGAGCAAACCAGCTTTATACTTTATCAGTTTCTGCCACTGTTGTATTGAGCAAATACCTATATCTGACTTCAGGGTTTAAAAAAAAAAATCCTTATAATTTCCCATCATTCCCTTCCTCCCCCTAAGGAATTATAGATTTCATACTTGACTTTGAAGATTCTCCTCCAAGTGGGTGGAATGTTCTAAAGAGAATCTCTTCCTGGAACACTTTCATTCTTCCTGCCTCTTTCCTCTTCTCCCTCCTTCAATGGACTAATGACTAGTATTTTCTTTCCTAGCTCTTCTTAAATGTCACTTTCCCAAGATGTTTTTTTTTTCTTCTCTCCTAGACTTGATTAAATGTCCCTGTTATATGCTCCCATAAAATCCTGACCTTTATGTCTCATGAATTTCATTATACTTTATTTGAATCAGGGTTATGGTTGACTTCCTCCTCTGCTGTATTTTACATTCCATGATGCTGGTTACCTGCTTATCCTGCCAATGAATGCTGCGTCACCCAGCACTATGCTTGGTATATGGCATCAGCCTTGAATCATTTTGGCTCCAAAAGTTAAAAATGTATATGTAAATAAAACAGTAATTCTGGAAGAAAACATGGGGTATTTTCTTTATAACCATGGAATGAGAAGGGTTTTCTGTAGTTCAAAATTAACATTGAAAGAAAAGATTGATGCTTTTGACCACATAAAAATTAGAAACTTTTACATAGCAAGGGATCTCATAAAGTCAAAAGGTAAATGAAAAAATGGGGAAAAGATTTTCTACTCTTACCCCAAAAGATTATAAAGAAATAGAGCAACTACTCAGTGGATCAAAAAGTAAAGCATTTGAACAAGTCATTCTCAAATACCAGTTTTTATAAATCACATTGGGAAAGTTGTAAGATGAATCATACATTCATTTGGCAATAAGGGTGATTATATAGCGTGAATTGAGGGAGACTGGGTGTATGGGAATAGAGATTTGTGGTGAGTTTTTAATGATACTGCTTTTTAACATTTTACTTTTGAATCCTGAAGTCATATAACCTGTTAAAATTTAGTGATCAAACAATTAGAGAATGGAAAAAGTTAACAGTTGTAAAAATATAAAATATGAGGAAACTGTAAGAACTGGAACTTTTTAATATTAGGCTGAGGGAAGGTAAGGCTAAATTGGTAATAGTCTTCAAGCTTAAATGCTTCAGCTTAAAAATAAGGGATTTACACTTTAATCTCTTGGTCATTTCAAATTCTGAGACTCTATCCTTTGACATGAAACGTTTCATTAATAAGTCTTATGTCTTGGTGATACTTTCCATCTCCATTAAGAAAAGCACAAAAATGTGAACTTAAATTTTCAGAGGAAAAAGATGACATTGGGAAAGTATAAAGAATATCAAATTATTAATTTCTAATAACAGGAGTCTTCACTGGCATATATTGAGCATCACTATGTAGCTGACTTTGGGAGCTTCTTCTTTGTTTAATTTAGAATTATTTAATTTTAAAATTAAATATATGATTGTAAAATCTATGTAACAGTATTGTAATTGGTTTTCCTTGCACATACATCAGATGTTTTTTATAAATGTACATGTAAATACTAAAAATGTGTATATATTATATGTTATCAATACATGTATGGAAGGAAGGAGGGAGGGAGGGAAGGAGGGAAAAGGAATGGGAGTGAGAGAAGGAAGGAAGGAGATGATAGTCTTTGAAAAAGATAAGAATTTATATTTCTTTGTAAGTTGCTTTTTTTACTTACTAATATGTCTTTCTTTCTCTGATAAATATATATCTCAGAAAATACATATTGTACAATTATTGCTATTTGACCTTAACAAGATCAATTTTATTTTTGAAAATGTTTATAGAAATAATTGAAAAATTGCTATATATCTGTTAGTCAAGTTTAGTGATTACATTGTTCAATCTTTTCTAAATTATTCTATATTTATCCACTGTATTGATCTGTGGCAGGCTCCCATTACACTATGTGGTCTAGGGAAGCGCACAGAGATCTCCAGGGAGCCAGATTAGGTCTGCATATTAATGTCTTTATGAAAAACCTATTAGTGTTCCATAGCTATTAATTATTTAATTGTCAATGTAATGTTTGTGGATTCCATTCATTAGTTTATGTTAATGAATTTCCAATAAAAATAAGAGAAAAAAGTACCTTTTACCTGAAGTTCTAATTGTACAGCATGAATTGTCTATTATAGGTTGTATGCATGATTGAGTCCCAAGAGAAAAAGCTGACATTGGCAAATGATTTAATATTGTCTATATTCAGAGAGTTCGTAATGTGGTACTAAAAATAGAATTTCAAGAAACGGTGGCATAGTCCTTAGTTGAAATATATTAACTTGACACCAACTTTAAAAATAACAGTAGTTCGTGGACTGTGTTGCCACAATATAAAAAGAAGTTCACAAATCTAAGGAAGAATAATTTATTGTATTTACAGAAAATCTTTGAGCTAGGACTATATTGTCATGTTCTAAGCAGCACTTAACACATCTATTTGATGGTACTAAAAATATAATCACCTCCCCAAAGCAGCATCATAATTTAGCACTGTTCATTATAGAAAAGTTGTCAAAAAACTGTCATGGAAATAAATAACTTGGAATGGTACTATTTTGGGGGATTTTATTTTGTAAGATTTTAGAATTTTATCAGAATGCCTCTTCTATGTCTTCAAATTGGGCTCCTTTCTTTGTCTGTTCCCTAGCATAAAATTAGTTGTAGTTCTTAAATATAGTTAATATAACTTATGCCTTAGGGTGTGCTAAAAATTAGATATACATAGTGTATAAATACAGTGCACTTGTGTGTATATGTATGAGATTGTGTTGTGTATATTTGTATACACAGATATGTGATACCCATATCATACATGATACAAAAATGATACAAAAAAGGTATACAAGACCATGAAAGCCTTAAAAAGGAAAATTTTACCTAATTTGAGAGATAAAATTGAAGGGAGAGTAGGAATTAATTAGTCAAAGAAGGCTAATGTATTTAGGCAGAGGACGAATACACACAAATGTTTTGTGGAGGGAGAAGCTTGGTGGATGTGAGGAGTTAAAGAAGGTTTAGGTGGCAAAAGTGGAAGAGGCGGTGCGGACCCCATACCATGGGAGCTTGCAAGACATACTAAGATTTTGTTTTCATCCTATGAGCAATGGGACTTCAGTAAAATAGAATTTTAAGTAAAGAAATGAAATGATGAGGATTTTACTTTGAGAAGATTTTTCTGGTTGCAGAGTTGAAAACAAGTTTTAGGTAAGTATGTATTGTCTTCGATGGATATAAGTAGCCTAGTGAGAAGGCTGTTACATGGTTCAGGTGAGAGATGGCAGGTTGGACTAGAGCAGTGGGGGATAAAGATGGCAAATGGATGTAGAAGTTCTAATGGCATTTTCCCCTTAAACACTAAAGTCTACCTTGGTCTAAATTGTATTACTTATTACTTACTAAATCTTACAAAATAGTAAGAGTTAGAGTGATTTGCAGGAGATTATTAACATGAATGTCTCTGAGGATTAGGATGAATTTTGGATGCCCAAACTCATATTCGACTGTCTTAACATAAATAAAACATTATCTGCTTAAAGATGATATATCACTGTCTTTCTACTGCGTAATCCCTCCCTTTATAAAAAATAAATGAGAACCATGCCAGTTCTTAATTTTAATGAAACTTAAGCCTTGAAGTATTTTATCGTTACCAAGCTCCATATAATTTTCAGTCAATGCAACTCTGAAATGTAATTTTAAAATTATTAGATGAACATTAAATGGACAGCTAGAATACTATTAGGTAGCAATTTTATATAATTGACCTTCTTGAAAGGTTAGTTGCACTAATCTTCCATCTTAGGCAAGAGTATTTTACAAACACTTATGTAAAAGTTCAAGTGACATAAAATTCTTTAAATTCAGCACATGCTGAATTTATCTAATAACTCTATATTTATTACATCCAATAAAATTACCAGAGAAGAAGCCATAATTCAATATAAATTCCTATGTTAAAAAATGTATAGTCCTGTGCCTAGTCATGAAATTTTTTCAAAATCAAACATTGGGAAAATTTTGTTTGTCTTTTTAATTCAGTGCTTTCACTACTAACAAGTATGACCTTTATTAAAGTCCAGCAATTTCAATCAAGAAACAGTTAATCAGCATTTGCAAAGTATAAAGATAAGTCACTGTTAGAGAGTCAGTGGTGAATGAACTCAAAAGGCCAACATGAGAAGTTTTACCTTCTAGTATGAGTTAATTTTTTCCTGGTATATCCTTGCCATAAACACAGAGCCAGTATTCAAATTTTTCCTCTGAAAATTAGTAAAATATTCTTAGACTGAGCAAAACTTTCCTAGTATTTTTCCTGGCTTGTTTAGTATTATTATAGGTTATAGATCATCTCATTGTTTTTTTGCAAATCAAAATGTTCTTTATAAAAAAGATATTTTGCCAGATGGAGAGTAATTAACTCAAACGAGAAGACATATTAATAGTATCTTATAAAAAGGATATTTGTCATATTAGCCTATAAGAAAAGATGAATTTGCCAAGTTTTCTCATTAAAGTACCCTTTAGAGCCTCTATATGATGTGTGTGTGTGCGTGTATTTTAAATCCAGGTAATTTTTTGAAGTGATGTTTATTACATCAACTGACATTAATTAGGAAAATTGGATTTTTCAGTGGTTTCTGTACCACTTTGGGAACATATTGTGATTTTGAAACTATTCAATATTATCATATTAGTATATTATTTACTAATCCACATAACTTACTATTGTTCTTTGTTTGTTCAAGTATTACATACTTTGTCATAAGAATATGGCTATATGAAATTAATGCCAAATCAAATCACAGTACAGGGCTAGTGACAAGTGGTGCATATTAAGTTTTAATAATTTTATCTTGATAAGAGTTTACTAATAACAAGAGTTTACTCTGTGCAGAATCCTGTGCTAGAGTAGAAAGGAAAGCACAGCGTCTCCTTTATAGAATTCCATAAAAAAAAGTAGAAAAAAAAATCTCCCTCTATTTCATCACCAGCTCCTTCTGCTCCCTAGGATTATGCACCTGGCAAACTCAGTGCTTGATAAACCACTTACAGAAACCAAAGACTCCCAGCAACAGTATCAGGAAGAGAATATAATCTCATCCCACAACCACACCCCTGCAACATAGGGAGAGTCTGCGTGCCACATGGTGTTCTCTGTAAACTGCAGCCCTGATCTTTTTCTCTAGGTGGTATCCTTTTATCTCATTGTTGGGGCAGTTCTAGGGGAAGAAAGACCAACAACTGTGATGCAAGGTTTTTCAACTCATGGGAGAAAGGCTTCTCTAGTTGGTAATTTTCATTTTCCTTAGGCTTTTGTTTGGTTATCCTCTTATATTTTTTCTTTTTAACCTCAAGCTGTATTTTTAATTACTATCATAAAATACCAGCATTTTTGAAAAAAGTCAAAACTTTACTATTATTAGACATTAAGCTCCATTTTAAAAGAGAAAATACAAACCCATCCAAATATGGCATCATAATTAACACTGTAGTGATGTTTAAGTATTCATATACCAAATACCATCAGTACTTGGTGATTTACTCTAGGAACTTGAGCTCCTTAGGTCTAATGGAAAATACAGACTCAATTATATTTGTTTCTCTGTTACCTCAATAATTAAAATTGTTAAGTCAAGGGAAGTGAGGAAACCTCATTCACATTATATCCATCTTGCACTCCTTCCTGCAACCAGGCTGACTTTTCTATATTCCTCCAGAGAGCCCAGATCTTCACTGGACACACAATTTTCCTCCTGCACTTCCTTGCGTTTACCTATCCCTCAGTCAGGCCTCTGTTTAAAGGCTTTTCTGTCTATTCTGGCTGTATCATAGTTGAGCAGGTGGGGAGTTAGGCATCTCCAAATTAAAGCTATGTGGTACAAAGATTTTACCCCTTTACTAACAAGACAATACACAGTAGTTGACACCATTAGGTCCAAAGTTACAAGCAAGATGATGTAACTTTATTATATTGAAGTTATTTGAATTTAGATATATGTACTGTTTTCTGAATTATGAATGTGATTGGGTTCAAGGATGCATTTTCAGAAAACTAAGGTCTTATGTGTAAGATAAGAGCATCACTGCCCATCAATACTCTGTTATAGATCAATAAAAGAGCATGTTTCAGTGACATTCTGTCTAGGACAGATTGGCAGATTGCTATACCTAAGGTTCATGATGGTGGAATTACTGTCTCAGACCAAAGCAGATGCAGTACTTCTTGTGATCTGACACATGCAGAAGTATACTTTTAGCTACATTTTTTGTCTCTATCTCTCTGTGTCTCTGTCTCGTATGTGTGTCTCTTTTACAACACACACACACACACACACACACACACACAAATCTGTATGCATGTTTGCATGGCATTTTACCTGAAAGTTTTAACCGTTAGTTTTCCCTTGGTTTGGGACGATTCATTTTTCTTCTTAAGTATGTCACTTACCAGGTATCAATATTAAAGCTTGCTTTTGTTTAACTCATGTCTGGTAAGTCTACATTCTCCATTCAAAAAACCTACCTTGTTAGAGGAGAAAGAATTTGTTGTTAGTTTTACCTTAAAAGCAGAAAAAAAAAATCTATATTGAGTCTCTGAAAGAGTAGATATTGACTTCATTCCACAATAATCTCCTTTGTCATTTACAAGCTATGCAATTCTCCATGCATGGTAATTGCACCAGATGAGGAACCTCGATTCTGTGTTCAGTTCTGTCCCTTATTTATTGTGTGATTTTGGTAAATTACTTCTGTAAGTCTTAGTCTTATTATTTACAAAAAGATTTCCTTTTGGCCATAGGAAAGTTACTTGTGTAAAATAGTGCATGCTTTTCCTTCATAGTGCTTAAAAAGAAAAAAAATATAAAATAGTGCATGTGAGATGATTCATTGTTTAAATCACTTGATCAGGATTTATGAGCCGTTTCTATGTGCCAGTATTGTTGCAGAGGCCAGAGGTACAGCACAAAAAACCACAAATGTCCTACTCCTTTCTAGCTTCACTGCAGTACACCTGAAACTATTAAGGACTATATGAAGGAAAATGTCAGAAAAGGGAGTATAAATCATTTAAATAAACTGTTGGTTCCATGGGGATAAGAAACATGTCTCATTCTATCTTCTGCAATATAGACAGACAGATAGAGCAGGATACTCAGATAAATATCAAATTGAATTTAAAAAATAAAGACAAATCTAAGAATAAAATTAAGGAATCAGAAGGCCTGATGGCTATTCACAGAGTAAGTTGTTTCAGATACTCAGTGTGTTTCCTGGAAAACCTATTTCTTGGTTATTTAGTGACATAGAAGGACTATAAAATTAAAGCCCCTGCTAGTGGATCTAATGATGATATTTCCATGAGGCAGCTGTGTGAAAAAAAACTAAAATTAGCAACACAAAAATGGACTATCTCTATCCTTCTCAGAAAAGCTGCATCTTAGATTTCCAAATTCTTAGGGTAGGAGCATATTAATTCTGATAATTATTTAGTTCTCTGATTTCATAATTCTGTATTATTGTATCTTTTTGTCACTAGGGAGTTAACTTGAGGCTAATTAAGTACTAGGATTGCTAAGGGGCTTGGTATTACCTGAAGTCATTTAAAAATGGGATGATTATTTTTTTCCCTTGTGATTTGCATCAGTCTGAACAGAAAAAGAAATCTATAGCAACTATATTGACACCTTTTGGAAGTGCTGGATGATACTAACAATTTGACACTATTTTGCTTCTATGTCTGGGCATGTGGCAAACATCAGTGACTATAATGTAGTTAACACTACTTAGCGAAGACAAAGTAGAAAATGATTATGTCTCTTGCATGCAACCCTTGGCATGACTGTTACAGTGACTGTATTTAGTCAGACTTGCCTTAGTGACCATAAAGGTTCGAGGTAAGTGATATGAGGGATTTTTCAGGCCACACTAATAATACCGTTTGATACTCAAAGGTCTTTTGAAACTTTCAGGTCTTGAGTTTATTTCTTTATTTCTTATCAATAGATTGATATTTAAAATCATTTTTTATCTCCATAGTCTAGCAAATGTAGGTTCCTTTTCTTGATGATTGACTTGATGAGGACTGATAGTTAAATTTAGAAATAGTGCTACGTTATTAAGGTCCAAATAAAAACAACTTAGAAAATATTACAGGGGTGTATTAGGGTTCTTCAGAAAAACAGAAGCAAGATACTGTATATGTGTTGGGGAGTAGGGATGAAAGAGAAAGTTTTTCTTTTATTGAAGTTCTAGGGTACATGTGCAGAATGTACAGGTTTGTTACATAGGTACACATGTGCCATAGTGGTTTGCTGCACCCGTCACCCCATCATCTACATTAGGTATTTCCCCTAATGCTATGCCTCCCTAGCCCCCCGACACCCCAACAGGCCCTGGTGTGTGATGTTCCCCTCCCTGTGTCCCTGTGTTCTCATTGTTCAACTCCAACTTATGAGTGACAGGATGTGGTGTTTGGTTTTCTGTTCTTGTGTTAGTTTGCTGAGAATGATGGTTTCCAACTTTATTCATGTCCCTGTAAAGGACATGAACTCATTCTTTTTTATGGCTGCATAGTATTCCGTGGTGTATATGTGCCACATTTTCTTTATCCAGTCTATCATTGATGGGCATTTGGGTCGGTTCCAAGTCTCTGTTATTGTGAACAGTGCTGCAATAAACATACATGTACGAGTGTCTTTATATTAGAATGATTTGTAATCGTTTGGGTATATATATCCAGTAATGGAATTGCTTGGTCAGAAGGTATTTCTAGTTCTAGATCCTTGAGGAATTGCCACACTGTCTTCTGCAATGATCGAACTAATTTATACTTCCATAAACAGTGCAAATGCGTTCCTATTGCTCCACATCCTTTCCAGCATCTGTTGTTTCCTGATTTTAATGATTGCCATTCTAACTGGCATGAGATGGTCTCTCAATGTGGTTTTGATTTGCATTTCTCTAGTTACCAGTGATGATGAGCTTTTTTGGAAGTGGCTCATGTGACTGCTGGGGCTAACAAGCCCCAAACTGCAGGGCAGGGTGGTGAGCTGGAAATTCTGGCAAGAGTCAGTGCTATAGTCTTCAGTGTGAAGACAGTCTGGAAGCAGAATTCCTTTATCATCTAGGGACCTCAGTCATTTCTCCTAAGGCCTTCAACTGGTTAGATTATGTCTACTTACATTATGGAGGGTAATCTGCTTTTCCAATCATATCTACAAAGTACCTTCACAGCAATAGTTGACTGGGATTTGCCTGAACAACTGAGTATCATAGCCTAGCCAAGTTGACACATAGAATTAACCATCATAATGGAGTCTTATCATACCTTAATTTTATATAGAATTTATATTGCCTTGGGAAAAAAAGTACAGTAAATACTATTGAGAAGACCTAAATTTTACCATTAGAACTAATGTGAGCACCTATGGGAAAATGGGGACAAGGTTGTGGATATTTATATCTAGATTTATACCCTGAAAACTTAAATTTTCTTAGCTTTTTGGATGTATAAATCAATTGTGGATAATTCGGTTGTGGATAATCTTGTAATAAAAATCATAATTGTAGTGAATTAATTACTAGCCATTATATCAAGTAATTCACATTTGTTATTTCATTTACACAAATCTAGACATATTATTTTTACTATAAAGATGAGAAAATTAATGCTTACATAGGTTGAGATTTGTATAGGGTGACAGAGATAGTAAGAAGGAGAACTAGGATAATTACAGTACGCATTAAGGATTTTCTGCTCTGCTCACAGTTCCAAACATATTCTATTTAGAAGGTTTTACAGTTTTTGACCTTACATACACCATCTGGACGGACCCAAGATATCTCATAGCCAATTTTTATGAAAAATAACTCTCTTCCCCAAATGATGAACAATTAGCTAATTAGTAATGCCTTCTAAAAAGCATGACTCTTTTATCTTAATAATTTACCAGAATTAGCTTTTGTGGTCAATATTTTTTAAGAGGCTTATGTAGGTATTAGGCACAGCTATACAACTATTTACTACTGTTAAGTAGTGTATCTATTTTAAAAGAAATATATTAAAACAACTTAAGATTACATTACCTTTAACCAGTAGAAAAAAGTTAAGCCCTATGAGCTTAATCAAAATATTGACTACTGAGGTTTTCTACCACCTGGAGAGAAAAACCATGAGAAACAATCTCAATGGATAGAACCATCAGGTTGAACTGCTCCTCCAGCCTTTCTAATTTCGTACCACTTCACGTGTACTCTGCAATCATGCTGAAGTCCTTTCCATTTTCTGAGTAACATCACAGTTATATTTCTAATGCCTAACAACACATCTGGTGCACAGTGCTTAATAAATAATTTTAGAAAGGACAGAAGGAAGGAAGGTAGGAAGGAAACAAGGTTTTCTAGAAATGCTCACTTTTTAGCTCTGAATTTACTTCACTTCACTCAGGCCCATTATTTATATAACACTCTTTTACTTGTGTAATTGGCAACTAAGAAGTTGAGAGGTTATGGTGAAATTTGTCAGTTTTGATGCAGGTGATTTTTTTTCTTTATTGTTTGTTCCCATCTCTCACTATAGACTAGTCACACATAAAGCCTAAGATTGCACATTGAATCTTGGCATGTGCTGAGCTATAATGAAAACTTTATCACCTTTGAACCTTATTTTAATTCAGAAAGAAATATTGAGTAGTGTTTTCTAATGGAAACTTTTAGAAGATTTGTTGACATTACAGTGTGAGACAATTTCTACAGAGTACCTTTTTTTAAAACCTCCCTAGCTCTACATTTATTGCTATGAATTTCCCCTGTAGACACTGCTTTAAATGTGTCACAGAGATTCTGGTATGTAGTGCTTCATTCTTGTTGGTTTTGAAGAACATCTTAATTTCGGCCTTCATTTCATTGTTTATCCAGTTGACATTCAGGAGCCAGTTGTTCATTTTCCATGAAGTTGTATGGTTTTGAGTTAGTTTTTTAATCCTGAGTTCTGATTTGATTGCACGGTGGTCTGAGAGACTGTTATGATTTCCATTCTTTTGCATTTGCTGAGGAGTGATTTACTTCCAGTTATGTGGTGAATTTTAGAGTGAGATGTGGTGTGGAGAAGAATGTGTATCTGTGGATTTGGGGTTTAGAATTTTGTAAATGACTATTAAGTTTGCTTGGTCCAGATCTGAGTTCAAGTCCTCAATTTCCTTGTTGACTTTCTGTCTCAATTATCTGTCTAATATGGACAGTGGAGTGTTAAAGTCTCCCACTATTATTGTGTGGGAGTCTAAGTCTCTTTGTAGGTCATTAAGGGCTTGCTTTATGTATCTGGGTGCTCCTGTATTGGGTGCATATATTTAGAATAGTTAGCTCTTCTTGTATTGATCCTTGTACCATTATGTAATGCCCTTCTTTGTCTCTTTTGATTTTTGTTTGTTTAAAGTCTGTTTTATCAGAGACTCAGATTGCCACCCTGCTTTCTCTTTTTCTCTTTCTTTTTTTTTTTTTTTGGTAAATCATCTTCCATCCCTTTATTTTGAGTCTGTGTGTGTCTTTGCATGTGAGATGCATCTCCTGAATACACACACTGATGGTTCTTGGCTTTTTATCCAATTTGCCAATCTGTGTCTTTTGATTGGGGCATGTTGTCCATTTACATTTAATGTTGATATTGTTATGTGTGAATTTGATCCGCCCCCTTTTATTACTGGTTGGTTGTTTTGCCCTTTGGTTGGCATAATTTCTTCATTGTGTCATTGGTCTTTACCATTTGGTCCTTTTTTTCAGTGGCTGGTACTTGTTTTTCCTTTCTGTGTTTAGTGCTTCCTTCAGAATCTCTTGTAGGGCAGGTCTGTTAGTGACAAAATCTCTCAGCAATTGCTTGTCCTTTAAGGATTTTCTTTCTCCATCACTTATGAAGCTTAGTTTGGCTGGATATAAAATTCTAGGTTGAAAGTTCTTTTTTTTAAGGATGTTGAATATTGGCCCCCACTCTCTTCTGGCTTGTAGGGTTTCTGCTGAGAGATCTGCTGTGAGTCTGATGTGCTTCCCTTTGTGGGTGACCCAACCTTTCTCTCTGGCTACCCTTAGCATTTTTTCCTTCCTTTCAACCCTGGTGAATATGATGATTACGTGCCTTCGGATTGCTCTTCTAGAGGAGTATCGTTGTGGTGTTCTCTGTATTTCCTGCGTTTGAATGTTGGCCTGCCTTGCTAGGTTGGGGAAGTTCTCCTGGATAATATCCTGAATAGTGTTTTCCAGCTTAGATTCATTCTCCCTGTCATCTTCCGGTACACCGATCAAGCATAGATTAGGTCATTTCACATAATCCCATATTTCTTGAAGGCTTTGTTCATTTCTTTTCACTCTTTGTTCTCTTTCCTTGCCTTCTCATTTTATTTCATTGAGTTGATCTTCAGTCTCTGGTATCCTTTCTTCTGCTTGATCTGTTTGGCTATTGAAACTTGTGTATGCTTCACGAAGTACTTGTGCTGTGTTTTTCAGCTCCGTCAAGTCGTTCATGTTCTTCTCTAAGCTGGTTATTCTAGTTAGCATTTTGTCTAACCTTTATCCAAGGTTTTTAGTTTCTTTGCATTGGGATAGAACATGTGCCTTTAACCAGAGAAGTTTGTTATTACCTATCTTCTCAAGCCTGCTTCTGTCAATTCGTTAATTCATTCTCTGTCCAGCTTTGTTCCCTTGCTAGTGAAGAGTTGTGATCTCGTGGTGGGGGAGAGGCATTCTTGTTTTTTTATGATTTCATTCTTCTTGCACTGGTTTCTTCCCATTTCTTTGGATTTATATAGTTTTGATCTCAGGTAGCTGCTTGGGGAGGCGGCCTTTCCTTTGTATGCCTGTAGAGTCACTGCTGGGCTACCATGGATTCAGTGGAGCTGCTTCATCTTTTATTTACTCAGGAAAATTAAGCTGGCTTCTGCAATGGCAGCTGCCTTTCCCTGTGCCGAGCTCAATTGTTCCTGGTCTAACTCTCTAACTGATGTTCTGGAGTGAGAGTTTTTTAGCCTGCTGGGCTTTGTGTGGGGGGGGACCCATCCTGCTATATGGGCTGTTTCCCTGCTTTCAGTTCCCCTTCTTTGTAGGGGGCGGGTAGCTCCGTCCAGCTGGCTTTCTGGCTTTCACATCAGCCAGTGCTTCTGCCTAGATCTATTCTGACAGCCCTGGTGCTGGCCAAAGTTGCTGTTCTGCCCTGTTCAGGCAGCTTGCTGAGGCTTTTCAGCCCAGTAAAGATTTCCTGTTCTGCGGGTTGTAGAGGGCTTGGGTGGAGCGCTGTATCTGAACCGAAGTCCCAGAGAGGAAGATCCCCCTGTCCTCTGGTTGGTTGCAAGCATCTCCCAGGTGGGGCAGTGCACCACCTTGCCTCAACTTGCCCTATCTGGTTTATACCCACTGTCCAGACCCACAAAATGAACCTGGTACCTTGTTTGGAATTGTGGACACCACCTGGCTTCAGTGTCTCTCTCACTGGGAAATGCTTTCCGGAGCTGCCTCTTATTCGGTCATCTTGGGATCCTTACCTTGATTTTTATCCTTTAATTTTTTAAAAAATTGTTGTGTGTCACGCCTGTAATCCCAGCACTTTGGGAGGCTGAGGCAGGCAGATCATGAGGCCAGGAGATCAATACCATCCTGGCCAACATGATTAAACCCCGTCTCTACTAAAAAATACAAAAATTAGCTGGGTGTGGTGGCACGCCCCTGTAGTCCCAGTTACTTGGGAGGCTGAGACAGGAGAATTGCTTGAACCTGGGAGGCAGAGGTTGCAGTGAGCCGAGATCGTGCCACTGCACTCTAGCCTGGCACCTGACAACAGACCAAGACTCTGTCTCAAAAAAAAAAACACAATTCTTGTGTGGGGATGAAGATAATGAATTTGTGCATCTCTGTATATGTAACTAACAAGGGGAGATTTATATAACTTGTAACTTGCAAAGATCTTTCTGTCTATAATTTAGTATTCAAAAATATCATCTATGTAGTTTCATTCTTTCCCTACCGCCTAGAACAAAGAAGGTAAGATAAATAAATTCACTTAATAAAATAAAATTGAAGCCTATAAGCAAATTAAATTATTGCTTATCAGAAATGGCATACCTTGTTTACCACCGATAAAGTGATTATAATCTCATAAAGAAGAATTTAATTTGTTTATAGGTTTTCATTTTTATTTTATTAAACAAATTTACTCATCTTCTTTGTTCTAGGCAATAGGAAAAGAATAAAGCCACATAGATGATGTCATAGTTTCTGCTCTTATAGACTAGAGAAAATGATGGGTAGACAAGAAAGGAGCATCTGAGGATGGGTAAATAGACATGATTAGTGTAAAGACGTCATATTGGTCCACAAAGGGTGTGGTTTTACATATTAATTCCACCCCATGGGAGCCTGATGACCGTTGAAGAAACTTGCTATGAGTTAGTGACTAGGGTGCCGGCCAGATGGACAGCCCCCACTATAAATTTTACCCAACAGAATGGAATAAACTTGGTCAAATCAGAATGTCATTTTTAAAATTTTTTTTTAAATTATACTTTAAGTTCTGGGGTACATGTGCAGATAGCGCAGAATTGTTACATAGGTATATACATGCCATGGTGATTTGCTGCATCCATTCCGCCATCACCTACATTAGGTATTTCTCTTAATGTTATCCCCTCCCCAATCCCCCCCCCACCCCCTGCTATCCCTCCTCTAGGACCCCCACTGCCCAACAGGCCCTAGTGTGTGTTGCTCCCCCTCCCTGTGTCCATGTGTTCTCATTGTTCAATGCCAACTTATGAGTGAGAACACACAGTGTTTGGTTTTCTGTTCTTGAGTCAGTTTGCTGAGAACAAGGGTTTCCAGCTTCATCCAAGTCCCTGCAAAGTACATGAACTCATCCCTTTTTATGGCTGCATAGTATTCCATGGTGTATATGTGCCACATTTTCCATGTCCAGTCTATCATTGATGGGCATTTGGGTTGGTTCCAAGTCTTTGCTATTGTAAACACTGCTGCAGTAAACATACTTGTGCATGTGTCTTTATAATAGAATGATTTACAATCCTTTGGGTATATACCCAGTAATGGGATTGCTGGGTCAAATGGTATTTCTAGTTCTAGATCCTTAAGGAATTGCCACACAGTCTTCCACGATGGTTGAACTAATTTACACTCCCACCAACAGTGTAAAAGTGTTCCTATTTCTCCACATCCTCTCCAGCATCTGTTGTCCCCTGATTTTTAAATGATCACCATTCTAACTGGCATGAGATGGTATCTCAATGTGGTTTTGATTTGCATTTCTGTAATGACCAGTGATGATCTTGTTTTTGTATGTTTGTCGGCTGCATAAATGTCTTCTTTTGAAAAGTGTCTGGTCATATCTTTTGTTCACTTTTTGATAAGGTTGTTGTTTTCTTATATATTTGTTTAAGTTCTTTGTTGATTCTGGTTATTAGCCCTTTGTCAAATGGATAGATTGCAAACATTTTTTCCCATTCTGTTGGTTTCCAGTTCACTCTAATGACAGTTTCTTTCACTGTGCAGAAACTCTTTAATCATATATGATTTGCCTACTTTGGCTTTTGTTGCCATTGCTTTTGGTGTTTTAGTCATGAAGTCCTTGCCTATGCCTATGTCCTGAATAGTATTGCCTAGGCTTTCTTATAGGGTTTTTATGGGGTTAGGTCTTATGTTTGAATCTTTACTCCATCTGGAGATAATTTTTGTATAAGGTGTCAGGAAGGGGTCCAGTTTCAGCTTTCTTCATATGGCTAGCCAGTTTTCCCAACACCATTTATTAAATAGGGAATCCTTTCCCCATAAAATAATTGAAAAATGAGGGAAATGTTGGATTGTTTCCTTAATCTTAGACTTCAGTATTGTTTGAGAAAACTTCTGAAACAAAGTTTAAAAGGCCAAATGCTTTTTTCCTTGGCCCAGTTCCAATGTGGTGATGCATTTGAATGACAGGAAGTCAATATACTGCGGACCATGATGATAAGTTTTATTTTTTAATTTATTATTACTTAAAAGTGTACTTAAATTCATTTTAGGCTTGGTACTCTAGTAATTTGCATACTTAATAAGATTTGGCAAACATGATGTACTCCTGCTTTCTTCTTTTAATGGTGTAATCTTTGACTTTTAAAATTTTAACCATTTTTTGAGAAACAATCCTTCCTATAATCTTGCAATCACTTAATTCACTTAATATTACACAGTATGATAAACATTTGATAATTTAATGGCACTGAGCCATACACTTTAAAAGCAATTGGGTAGACATAAACAAATACATATTATTACTCCATAGTATTCTTGTTAATGTTGGTTATATAGTCATTTTTCTTAGCTAATAGTAACTTATAGTAATGGAAACACTCAAGTTCATAAATAATCACATGCTCTTTCTATCACTTATGATGATGGAATCTACAAGCTTTTCAGTATTCACATTGGAAAGGAACTATTGAAATAAAAATAAAATAAACATGTTTATAAAAGGGCTAAAGTACTGTTAAGTGCAAATCCATGCATAAGACATTTTTCTGTTAGTCTTTACTTAGCATTCAATTAATTGCAACATTTATTGAATGATAAAAATGAACATTTAAAGATATTGGTAACTAAAAACATGTTTTTCCAATGTGGGGTCTCCATAAGTAACTGACAATAAAATTAGTTATGTCATTTTAAATTAATTTCATCAGATTTTCTTTGATGCTTTTATTAACATACATAGGAGCCATCACAATTACTCATGAATATTTGTGACCTGTGAACATGAATAACATGCCAACCAGGATATTGTAATGGCTTTCACTCAGGTATTCTGATCACATTTCTTCTCACCTCCACAGAGATTTCTTCCATTAGCTTCGAATAAATATTTTCCTGCTATTTAACTTTTATATGTCCCTCAAAATTTATTTTAAATATAATTTCTTCTAATCAGATTTAAATGACTCTGCCCTTCTCTACTCCCATAGTGTCATTGGGAATGCTTCTCGCATTCAAAATCATAGAAATATCTCACTATGGTCAAGAATTTATTGGGCATCGCTAACAGACTGCTTTTTGAGGGAAGGAACCATAAGTAAGGTAATGTTAATAAACACTTATTAAGTGCCTGGCATTGTCACATATATTGTCTCATTTGATCGTTACAACCCTGGTGATTATAAAAGATAATGCTATCTCATTATATTGAGGCAGGCTCAATAAACACTCATTGATAATATTAGTGATGACAATAATAATATCCCTGGTAAATCTGAGGGTAGAGAAGCTAACACAGGTTATAAACTCTACCACCCATTTATCACAAACTCTAAAAATATTTTCGTTAAAGGCAGTTAAAACCTGTTAAGCTCCATGAAAAAGTAGACCTTTGCAAAATATGCTAAAACTCTGTGTCCTTCACAATGCAGTTCAATTCATTATGCTCTTAGAATGGCACACTAAATTTTTTTGAGACGTGTTTACTATTTCTATCAAATTTATGAAAAATTTAAAATTTCATACTAAGAGCAGGCTCATATTCATAGGACCTAAGGTGCTCTCCTTTCATTTTTTTCGTTTTGGTGGTTTCCCTGTACATCTGCCTTTGTGGGAAGATAGCTGAGAATTTTGGCTTTCAAAATACACCTGAGTCCAATTAAGCAAACTGGAAATACAGAAAGCAATAAGAGTAAGAAAAACTGGCCAGAAAATGGCATGAGTTGCTCTTGTTAAATGAAGGGTAAATGGATATTTTGCAGAAGTGACAGATTTTTAATTCACCAAGTGGTTTTAAGTCTCGTCGTTGTGTTTTCTGGCTGAGATGACATATGAGGTATAAGGTGCCAGCAATATGGCACCAGTGTCCACAGTCCTGGATGGTCATGGTTTTGTATAATTTTCACCTTTAAATAATTTAAAATCTTTAAATTATAGAGAGCTTTTAATATATTGAAAGTTCTCTGTTTCTATAATTATTTAATGTTATATACCTTAAGAAACATATCTCTTCTGGGGTTTTATGAATTGCCAGTATCCCAAAAGAACACATTTTAAAATAATACATTTAGAAACTAATTATTTTCTTGGTAATCTATGGTCTGTCTTTTAAAATCCCTCAGCATTTTCATGTGAGATTTTTTGGATAACTTGATTATATAAGTGAGGAAATGATGAAAATTCTTTAACTGGCTTCACACTTCGTTTGGACTGTGATGGAGTTTTATTAGACTGAACAAGCTCACCTAACATGCCTATATATTTATCATTTTGTGCATGAAATAAGGGTATCAGGAGAAATTCAGAAAGAGACAAAAGGAGCACCTAAAAGACAGGAATCTTGAGTAGACTGATGGAACTCTATCTCAAGGTTGATGTTTTAAGTTTAAATTTTTAAGGAAATTGTATTATGTATATTTGAGGTTTACAATATGATGATATGGGATAGTAAAATGGTTATTATTCTGAAGCAGATTAACATATTTGTCATCTCACAGTTACTTTTTTTGTGACAAGAGCAGATAATCTACTTATCCAGCAAAAATCCTTAATACATAACAGTTTTATTAACTTCATCATCATATTGTACGTTAGCTCTCTAAACTGGTTCATCCTACGTAGCTGCTACCTTTTATCATTTGACCTATGTCTGTTGACCGTGCCTCCCCCACCCTGTGGTAATGGTAAGCACTGTTACATTTTCTATCTCTGTTTAAGTTCTCTGTACAGTATATCTAACATACAAAAGATGTCATAATCAATTTTATACTATTGGTAAAGCTTCCAGTTAACAGTAGGCTATTGGTAGTAAAGTTTTTGGGAATTAAAAAGTTATACACAGATTTTCAACTGTGGGTAAGTTCGCCACCCCTAACTAACCCTCACATTACTCGAGTCGACTGTAGGAGTGTTTGTGTATTTGTGTGTGTGTGTGTGTGTGTGTGTGTGTGTGTGTGTTTATTCCACAAAAAAGTGAGATCATGCGGCCAGGCATGGTGGTTCCTGCCTGTAACTCCAGCACTTTGGGAGGCTGAGGCAGGTGGATCACAAGGTCAGGAGTTCGAGACTAGCCTCGCCAATATGGTGAAACCCCCGTCTATACTAAATATACAAAAGTTAGCCAGGCCTGATGGCAGGTGCTATCCCAACTACTTAAGAGGCTGAGGCAGGAGAATCACTTGAACCTGGGAGGTGGAGGTTGCAATAAGCCGAGACTGCACAATTGCACTCCCGCCTGGGTGACAGAGTGAGATGCTATCTCAAAAAAAAAAAAAAAAAAAAAAAAAAAGGAGATCATGCAATATTTCTATTTCTGTGTCTGGCTTACTTAGCATAATGTTCTGCAGGTCCATCATTGATGTGGCAAATAGCATAAAATTCTATTGTGTGTGTGTACACACACACACACTCTCACATATATGACAAACATTTTTTCAGATCTCGGCTATTGTGAATAATGCTTCAGTGAATATGAATATGAGAGTACAGATGTATTTACAAGGTGTTGATTAGAAAAAGCATTGCTGGGTTGTATGGTATCTCTATTTTTAATTTCCTTAGGAACCTCTACAATGTTCCCATAACGATTGTACCAACCTACATTTCTACCAACAATATTCTAAGGTCTGCTTTCTCCACACCCACATCAACATTTGATATCGCTCATCTTTTTTATAACAGCTGTCCTTACAGGTGTGAGGTGATATCTCATAGTGGTTTTAACTTGTGTTTCCCTGATTATTAGTGATGTTCAGTACATTTTCATATACATGTTGGACATGTTTATGTCTTCTTTGGAGAAATGGCTGTTCGGATCTTTTGCCCATTTTTCGGTCAGTTTGGTTTTTTGGTATTGAGTTGTAGTTGTAAGAGTACTTTATAAGTTTTAAATATTAACCCCTTATCAGATGTTTGTTTTGAAAATACTTTTTTCCTAGTGCTTAGGATGGCTTTTCATTTTTTGTGTACTTCCTTTGCTGTACAAAAGCGTTTAAGTTGATGCAATTCCATTTATTATTTTTGCTTTTGTAGCTTGAGATTTTTATGTGACAACCAGAAAATCATTGTCAAGGCCAATTTCAAGGAGCACTTCTATGTTCTCTTCTAGGAGTTTTATTGTTTCTGGTCTTATATTTAAGTCTTTGAGTTGATTTTTGTGGGCTAAGGCCCCTATTTTATTCTTTTGCACATGGAAATCCAGTTTTTCCAAGACCATTTATTGAAGAGATTATTTTTCCCCATTGTGTCCTCCTGGTGACATTATTAAAAATTAGTTGCCCTTATATGTTTGAATTTATTTCTAGACTTTTTATTCTGTTCTATTGGTCTTTGTTTTTTTTTGACAGTACTATACCTTTTAAATTACTATGGCTTTGTAACATAAATTGAAATCAAGAAATGTGAATGCTTCCAACTTTGCTTTTCTTTCTCAGTATTGGTTTGTCTATTCAGATTTTTGTGGTTTCATATGAATGTTAGGATTTTTTCTTCTTTTTCTTTCTTTCTTTTTTTTTTAAAAATCTTGTTCTGTAGCCCAGGCTAGAACACAGTGGTGAGATACCAGCTCACTGCAACCTCCACCTTCTGGGTCCTGGTTCAAGCAGTTCTCCTGACTCAGCCTCCCGAGTAGCTGAGATTACAGGCATGCACCACCATGCCCAGCTAATTTTTGTATTTCTAGTAGAGATGGGATTTCACTATGTTGGCCACACTGGTCTTGAACTCCTGACCTCATGCTCCATCTGCATCAGCCTCCCAAAGTGCTGGGATTGCAGGTGTGAGCACCACACCTGGCCTCTTTTTTCTATATTTGTGAAGGACACCATTAGAATTTTGATAGAAATTGTGTAAATTCTGCATATTGCTTTGCGAAGGGAGGACATTTTAACAATATTAGTAATTCTTCCCATCCACAAATACAATATACCCTTCCATTTATTTGTGTCTTCTTCAATTTCTCTCATTAATGTATAAAATATGTATAAATCTTTCACATTTTTAAATTTATTCATTGATTTTTTTTACTCTACCATAAATATTATTTTTTCTTTATCAGTTGGATTATTATTTGTGCATAGAAATACTACTGATTTTTGTAGGTTGATGTTGTATCCTGAAAATTCACTGAATTTATTTATTAGACCTAACAGCTTTTTGGTAGAATCTTTGGGATTTTCTATATATAGGATCATGTCATCTGCAAATAGAAATAATTTTACTTCTTCCATTCTTATTTGAATGCTTTTTATTTCTTTTTCTTTTCTGATTGTTCCTGCTAGTACTTCCAGTACTATGCTAAATAGAAATGGTGAGAGTGGACATCCTTGTCTTGTATTAGATCTTAGTGGAAAAGCTTTCAGTTGTTCTCCACTGATTATGTTACTTGTGGGGTTTTTATAAATAAACTTTATTGTGTTGGGATATTTTACTTCTGGAGCTAAAGTGTTAAGAGTTTTTTGTCAAGAAAGGATGCTGCACTTTGTCAAATACAAAGTCGTCCAAAAACTCTCAGCATTTTCATGTAAGATTTTTTGGATAACTTCATTATATAAGTGAAGAAATAATGAAAATCCTTTAACTAACTTCACACTTCATTTGGACTTTGTTGGAGTTTTATTAGACTGAAAACGCTCACTGAACATGACTGTATATTTATCATCTTGTGCATGAAATAAATGTGCCAGAGGAAAAGGCATGAAGAAACAAAAGGAGCACTTCAAAGGCAAGAATCCTGATTAGGCTGATGGGATTCTATCCCCAGGTTGATTTTTGATAGGCATAAAGTTATTTGAATTTCTTATCCCAAATTCCAGTGGGATTGTGTCTTGTTCAAAGCTGAGCCTATCAGTCTCTGTTCCTTGCATAAATTAATTTTTAAGTTTTCTGAAAACGAGTTGCTACATCATTTGCTGAGCATATTCAGTCTCTATACTTTTACATGAGATTAAAGCAAACATAAAATGAAAAAAAGCAACTGAAATGGCATTTCAGTCCTCTTCCGTTTTGCTCTCTACTGTCCACAATTATACTGGTGATCCACTGACTACTTGTATTGGAATAGGAGAGGCAAGAGAAAGAAGTGAATTAAAAGAGAGAACCACTGTAGCTTAAATTATAATCTTAAAGAATGATAAAAGCAGAATTTAAGGTCATCAGCAAGTTCAATGCACATCCCCTCAATGCCCACCCATGTATTGATCTAAAATGCAGGGCCTTTCTGTTCATGTACATTTTGTGTTTTTGTTCTACAAGAGGCCTTCAATATGTAATCTACCTTCACCAGGCACCACCTACTTACTAGAATGAAAATGAAAACTATACATGTCTTAGCTCAAATGGCCATAACAAAATGCCATAGATTGAGTGGCTTAAACCACAGATATCTATTTTCTCATAATTTTGGAGGCTGGAATTGTGAGGTGCAAGCATGGTCTGGTTTGTGTTGAGGGTTCTCTTTCTGTCTTGCAGAAGGTCACCTTCTCACTGTATCCTCATGTGGCAGAGAGAAAGAGAGAGAGAACATGCTCTTGTTTCTTCTTATAAAAACATTAATTTTATCAAATTAAGGCCCCAACCTCATGAGCTCATTTAAAACTTATTTACTTCTATAAAGGCCCTATCTCCAAATATAGTCACATTGGGGAATGGGACTTCAAATTATGACACAAATATTCAGTCCACAACAATAGATGTAATATTGTCTCTGGGTCAAAGCTTTTACTAGAAAAATGGCCAAAACCACAGCTCAAAGATTCTCTCTTCTTCACAGAATGCTTGGTATATCTTACATGTGCCCTTTGCACTTCCGGGTGTCTGATCCCCTTCTCTAGGTAATTTCCTGCTTTCTCTACATTGCACTGACATAGGTGACTCCAATGCTTGCTGAAGTCGAGCTTCTTTTCCCCATGCTGATGATTTTATGATTCTAGATGCTTTCCTCTAGTGGTTGAGTAGGTCATGGAGAGAAGGAATTGAGGTGGGTCTTACTTAGCCCATTGTTGTTTCCTTATCTTTTATTTCATTTTATTTTATAAAACCACCATGATAGAGTTACCTATACATGAGACTAATAACTTCTGGGTATGTATGTATGTGGAGTTGTGATTCAAACCCATATTCATATGCATTCTAAGCCTTGATTGTTGCCACAGTCCATGAAGGTTCTCTACCACCAAATTAAAGAGTCATTGAAACACTGTTTTCTAACAGAACCATAATGGCACACACGTGAAACAAATTATTTGCATAGCCATTGTAATGTACACAACTCACCAATTACAGCCCCCTAATTGTGAACATTCAGAACGTCTTTGTTGTGTAGCTAACTTATTTATATCATCTCTGAATATGGCTAAAAGTTATCAGGGTTTTTCTTTACTTGCTGGGTCTGAATATTTATTTGTAACATCTTAATACATTTCTTAATGTTCATAAAATTCTCATCTTTTAATACATGCAGTGTCTGTTATGCCATTTTGTCATTCTCATGTTGGTATATATGTCTTCTCTCAGTATTTTTTCTGAACAAGCTGGCAAAGGTTTGCCTATATTGTTGATATTTTCAAAGCACTAGCTTTTAGTTTACAAACTTTAATAAATTTTTTTAAATCAATTTTCTATTTCATCAATTTCTCCTCTAATATTTATTATTACTTTTATTCTGCTAACACTGGGCTTCATTTGCCTTGTTTTTCTAATATCTTAAGGAAGAAGTTGAAGTATTTGACTTGAGATAATTTTTCCCCTTTTCTAATATAGATGTTTAGTGCTATTAATCTTTCTTAGGAACTCCTTTAGTAGGATTCTCACAATTTTTGTTACATTTTGTTTTCATTTTCTTTTAGTTGAACATATATTTGATTTTCCCTTTCTTCTTTGATCCATGGGTTATTTAGAAGTCTGTTATTTGGTTTCCAAGTGGTTGTGATTTTTTAGAAATCTTCGTACTATTGATTTTTAATATAATGTCATCATAGTCTGAGAATATACTTTGTATTATTGTTAATCTTTTATTTTAAGATTTATTTTGTGACCCAGAATATAGTCTATCTTGATAAATATTACATATTCTCTTGAAAAAAGTATATTTTGGTATTAATTAGCAGAATATCCTGTAAATGACAATTACTTTAAGTTGGTTGATATTGTTGGTTACATGTTCCACTAACTTTCTAATTATTTGCTCTGTCATTTATTCAAAGAAAGTATTAAAATCTTTAATTCTATATTTCTGTTTCTCTTTCAGTTATGTGTTTTGCTTTTTATATTTTGAAATTTTCAGTTTGTCCTTTCTTTTGTATATTGTCTCTTATTTCCTTACTTTTTTGTAGTAATTGATTGATTTTCTATTCTGGTATTTTCCTTTACTACTTTGAAAGTTCTATACCCTGGTTCCATTATTTTAGCATTTACTCTAAATGTTTAATATGCCAACTTTAAATTCAAATGTTAATAGCAAGGTCTTCAGGATTTCAACCTTCCTTCCAAACAGTGCAGTGAAATTTCAATCACTTGATCTCCAATTATTTTGTATCCTACTTGTATGCTATCTTTTCTTTTTAACATTAATCTATCAGACTTTATTAAATATAAAATTTATATTCATCAAAAGATAATTTTTTAATAGTACAAATATGAAAGGGTAGCTTTATTTTTTTCCTTTGGGGTATATTTTATTGAGATCATGTTGTTTATAGATCACATTTAGGAAATTATTGTTAAAAATGACTTTATTTACATACCATAAAAATCACCAATTTTAAGTGTACATGTCAGTGCTTTTTTAGGGAATTAGGCCATCCCTGCAAGAGATTCCTTGCACCCATTTGTGGTCACTCCCGATTTCAACCCCCAGCCTTACACAGCTACTAACCTACTTTCTTCTCTATCAGTTTTCTGTTCTGGGTGTTTCATACAGATAGATTCATATGTCCTGTGGTCTTTTATTATTATACTTTTAAGTTCTGTGGTACATGTGCAGAATGTGCAGGTTTGTTACATAGGTATACATGTGCCATGGTGGTTTGCTGCACCCGTCACCCTGTCATCTACATTAGGTATTTCTCCTAAGGTTATCCCTCCCCTTGCCCCCACCCCCCCCTGCTATCCCTCCACTAGCCCCCCTATCCTCTGAAGAACCCCGTGTATGATGTTCCTCACCCTGCGTCCATGTGTTCTCATTGTTCAACACCCACTTATGAGTGAGATCATGTGGTGTTTGATTTTCTGTTCTTCTGTCAGTTTGCTGAGAATGATGGTTTCCAGCTTCATCCATGTCCCTGCAAAGGATATGAACTCATCCTTTTTCATGGCTGCATAGTATGCCATGATGTATATGTGCCACATTTTCTTTATCCAGTTTATCATTGATGGGCATTTGGGTTGGTTCCAAGTCTTTGCTATTGTGAACAGTGCTGCAATTAACATACATGTGCATGTGTCTTTATAATAGAATGATTTATAATCCTTTGGGTATATACCCAGTAATGGGATTGCTGGGTCAAATAGTATTTCTAGTTCTACATCCTTGAGGAATTGCCACACTGTCTTCCACAATAGTTGAGCTAATTTATACTCCCCACCAACAATGTAAAAGTGTTACTGTTTCTCCGTTTTCTCTCCAGCATCTGTCTCCTGATTTCTGAATGACGACTATTCTGATTGGTGTGAGGTGATATCTCAATGTGGTTTTGATTTGCATTTCTCTAATGACCAGTGTTGATGAGCTTTTTTTCATATGTTTGTGGTTGTATAAATGTCTTCTTTTGAGAAGTGTCTGTTCATAGCCTTCACTCACTTTTTGATGGGGGTGTTTGTTTTTTTCTTGTAAATTTGTTTTAATTTTTTATGGATTCTGGATTTTAGTCCTTTGTCAGTGGATAGATTGCAAAAATTTTTTCCCATTCTGTTGGTTGCTGGTTCACTCTAATGATAGTTTCTTTCACTGTGCAGAAGCTCTTAAGTTTAATTAAATCCCGTTTGTTTATTTGGTTTTTGTTGCCATTGCTTTTGGTGTTTTAGTCATGATGTCCTTACATATGCCTATGTCCTGAATGGTATTGCCTAGGTTTTCTTCTAGGATTTTTATGATGTTAGGTCATATGTTTAAATTTTTAATGCGTCTGAGGTTAATTTTTATACAAGATGTAAAGAACGGTCCAGTTTCAGCTTCCTTCACAAAGCTAGTCAGTTTTCCCAACATCATTTATTAAATAGGAAATCATTTCCCCATTGCTTGTTTTTGTCAGGTTTGTCAAAGATCAGATGGTTGTAGATGTGTGGCACTATTTCTGAGGCCTCTGTTCTGTTCCATTGGTCTGTATCTCTGTTTTTGTACCAGTACCATGCTGTTTTAATAACTGTAGCCTTGTAGTATAGTATGAAGTCAAGTAGAGTGATGCCTCCAGCTTTGGTTTATTTTTTTTGTTGTTGTTGTTGTTTGTTTGTTTTGCTTAGAATTGTCTTGGCTGTATGGGCTCTTTTCTGGTTCCATATGAAGTTTAAGCTGGTTTTTCCAGTTCTGTGAAGAAAGCCAATGGTAGCTTGATGAGAATAGCATTGAATCTATAAATTACTTTGAGCAGTATGGCCATTTTCCTGATATTGATTCTTCCTAACCATAAGCATGGAATGTTTTTCCATCTGTGTGTCCTCTTTTTCCCTTGAGTAGTGATTTGTAGTTCTCCTTGAAGAGGTCCTTCACATCCCTTGTCAGTTGTATTTCTAGATATGTATTCTCTTTGAAGCAATTGTGAATGCAAGTTCGCTAATGATTTGGCTCTCTATCTATTACTGGCTTATAGAAATGCTTGTGATTTTTGGACATTGATTTTTTATTCTGAGGTTTTGCTGAAGTTGCTTATCAGCTTAAGGAGATTTTAGGCTGAGATGATGGGGTCTTCTAAATATACAGTCATGTTGTCTGCAAATAGACACAATTCGACTTCCTTTTTACCTAACTTAATTTCCTTTATATCTTTTTCTTACCTGATTGCTGTGGCCACAACTTCCAATACCATGTTGAATAGGAGTGGTGAGAGATGACATCCTTGTCTTGTGCCAGTTTTCAAAGGGAATGCTTCTAGTTTTTGCCCATTCAGTATGATATTGGCTGTGGGTTTGTCATAAATAACTCATATTATTTTGAGAAACGTTCCATCGATACCTACTTTATTGAGAGTTGTCAGCATAAAGGGCTGTTGAATTTTTTCCAAAGTGTTCTCTGCATCTAGAGATGACCATGTGGTTTTTGTCTTTGGTTCTGTTTAAGTGATGAATCATCTTTATAGATTTGCATATATTGAACTAGCTGTCCATCTCAGGAGTGAAGCCTACTTGATCCTTATGGGTGAGCTTTTTGATGTACTGTTGGTTTTCCAGTATTTTATTGTGGATTTTCACATTAATGTTCATCATGGATAATGGCTTGAAATTTTCTTATTTGTTGTGTCTCTGCCAGACTTTGGTGTCAGGATGATGTTGATCTCATAAAATGAGTTAGGGAGAGCTCCCTCTTTTTGTATTGTTTGGAATAGTTTCAGAAAGAATGGTACCAGCTCCTCTTTTTTACCTCTGTTAGAATTTGGCTGTGAACACATCTGGTCCTGGTGGTAGTCTATTAATTTCTGCCTCAATTTCAGACCTTGTTATTGGTCTCTTCGGGAATTCAACTTCTTTTTCGTTTAGTCTTTGGAGGGTGTAAGTGTCCAGGAATTTATTCATTTCTTCTACATTTATTGGTTTATTTGCATAGAGGTGTTTGTAATATTCTCTGATAGTAGTTTGTATTTCTGTGGTATCAGTGGTAATATCCCCTTTGTCATTTTTTATTCATCCATTTGATTCTTCTCTCTTTTCTTTTTATTAGTCTGGCTAATAGTCTATCTACTTTGTTGATCTTTTCAAAAAACCAGCTCCTGGATTTATTGATTTTTTTTTTTTTTTTTGATGGGTCTTTTGTGTCTCTATCTCCTTCAGTTCTGCTCTTAGTTATTTCTTGTCTTCTGCTAGTAAGTTTGATCTTGCTGTAGTTCTTTTAATCACGACGTTATGGGTATCGATTTTAGATCTTTCCTTGTTTCTCTTGTGGGCATTTAGTGCTCTAAATTTCCCTCTAGACACTGCTTTAAATGTGTCCCAGAAATTCTGGTACGTTGCATCTTCATTCTCAATGGTTTCAAAGAACATTTTTATTTCTGCCTTCATTTCATTTTTTATCCAGTCGTCATTCAGGAGCCAGTTGTTCAGTTTCCAAGAAGCTGTGTGGTTCTGAGTTAGTTTCTTAATTCTGAGTTCTAATTTGATTGTCCTGTGGTCTGAGAGACTATTTGTTATTATTTCCATTCTTTTGCATTTGCTGAGGAGCATTTTACCTCCAATTATGTGCTCAGTTTTAGAATAAGTGTGATGTGGCATTGAGAAGAATGTATATTCTGTGGATTTGGCATAGAGAGTTCTGTAGATGTCTATTAGGTCTGCTTGGTCAAGATCTGAGTTCAAGTCTTAGATAGTCTTGTTAATTTTTTGTCTTGTTGATCTGTCTAATATGGACAGTGGGGTGTTAAATTCTCCCACTATTATTGTGTGGAAGTTTAAGTCTCTTTATAGGTCATTAAGAACTTGCTTTATGTATCTGGGTGCTCCTGTATTGGGTGCATATATATTTAGGTTAGCTCTTCTTGATGGATTGATCCCTTTACCATTATGTAATGCCCTTCTTTGTCTCTTTTTATCTTTGTTGGTTTAAACTCTGTTTTATCAGAGACTAGGATTGCCACCCCTGCTTTTTTGTTCTCCATTTGCTTGGTAAATCCTCTCTATCCCTTTATTTTGAGCCTATGTGTGTCTTTGCACGTGAAAGGGCTCTTCTGAATATAGCACACTGATGGTCTTCACTCTTTATCCAGTTTCCCAGTCTGTGTCATTTGATTGAGACATTTAACCTATTTACATTTAAGGTTAATATTATGTATGAATTTGATCCTGTCATTTTGATGCTAGCTGGTTGTTTTGCCCATTAATTGATGCAGTTTCTTCATTGTGTTGATGGTCTTTACAGTTTGGTATGTTTTTGCAGTGGCTGGTACTGGTTGTTCCTTTCCATGTTTAGTGCTTCTGTCAGGAGCTCTTGTAAAGCAGGCCTGGTGGTGACAAAATCTATTAGCATTTGCTTGTTCATAAAGGATTTTATTTCTCCTTCACTTATAAAGCTTAGTTTGGCTGGATAAGAAATTCTGGGTTGAAAATTCTTTTCTTTAAGGATGTGAATATTGGCCCCTGCTCTCTTATGGCTTGCAGGGTTTCTGCTGAGAGATCCACTGTGAGTCTGATGGGTGAGTAACCTGACCTTTCTCTCTGGCTGTCCTTAGCATTTTCTCCTTCATTTCAACCCTGGTGAATCTAACAATTATGTATCTTGGGGTTGCTCTTCTCAAGGAATATTATTGTGGTGGTCTCTGTATTTTATGGGTTTGAATGTTGGCTTGCTAGGTTGGGGAAGTTCTCCTGGATTATATCCTGAAGTGTGTTTTCCAACTTGGTTTCATTCTCCCCATCACTTTCAAGTACATAATCAAACATAGATTTTTTTTTTCACATAATCCCATATTTATTGGAGGCTTTGTTTATTTATTTTCACTCTTTTTCTCTAATCTTGCCTTCTCACTTTATTTCATTGAATTTATCTTCAATCTCTTATATCCTTTCTTCCGCTTGATTGATTCAGCTGTTGTAACATGCGTATGCTTCACGAAATTCTCATTCTGTGTTTTTCAGCTCCATCAAGTTGTTTATGTTCTTTTCTACGCTAGTTATTCTAGTTAGGATTTCTTCTAATCTTTTTTCAAGGTTCTTAGCTTCCTTGCATTGGGTTAGAACATGCTCCTTTAGCTTGGAGAAGTTTGTTATTACCCACCTTCTGAATCCTGCTTCTGTCAATTCATCAAACTCATTCTCCATCCAATTTTGTTCCCTTGCTGATGAGTAGTTATGATCCCTTGGAGAAGAAGAGGCATTCTGGTTTTGGGCAATTTCATCCTTTTTGTGCTGGTTTCTTCCTATCTTCATGGATTTATCTACCTTTGGTCTTTCATTTGGTGACCTTTGGATGGGGTCTCTGAGTGGACATCCTTTCTTGTTGATGTTGAAACTATTTCTTTCTGTTTGTTGACTTTCCTTCTGACAGTCAGGCCCCTCTGCTGTGGGACTGCTGGAGTCTTGCTGGAGGGTCACTCCAGACCCTGCTTGTCTGTGAGTCACCAGCAGGGGCTGCAGAACAGGAAATATTGCTGCCTGTTCCTTCCTCTGGTAGCTTCATCACAAAAGGGTACCCACAAGATGCCAGTCAGAGCTTTCCTGTATGTTGTGTCTGTGAGCCCCTACTGGGAGGTGTCTCCCTGACAGGATACATGGGGTCAGGGAGTCAATTGAGGAAGCAGTCTGTCCCTTATCAGAGCTCAAGTGCTGTGCTGGGAGATCCGCTGCTCCCTTCAGAGCTGCTGGGCAAGGTGATTTAAGTCTGCTGAACCTGAAACCACAACTACCCCTTTTCCCAGGTGCTCTGGCTCTGTTCCAGGAAGGTGGGGGCTTTATTTGTCAGTCCCTGACAAGCTGCTGCCTTTGTTCAGAGATGCCCTACCCAGCAAGAAGGAAGTCTAGTGACAGTCTGACTGCAGAGGCCTTGCTGAGCTGCTGTGGGCTTTGCCCAGTTGTTGTGTAAACTTCCTGGGGACTTTGTCTACACAGGCAAGGTTAAAACTGCCTACCTGAGCCTCAGCAATGGTGGACACTCTCCCCCCAACTGAGCTTGAACATTCTAATTTGAGTTTAGACTGCTGTGTTGGCTGCAAGAATTTCAAGCCAGTGGATCATAGCTTGCTTGTATTCATGGGGGTGGGACCTGCCAAGCCAGATCACTTGGCTCCCTGGCTTCTGCCCCCTTTTTCAGGGGAATGAGTGGTTCCTTGTTGCTTTATGAGAAGAAAAAAAAAACTGCTGTGGCTAAAACAGCCACCCAATTTTGTGCTGGAAACCCAGGGTGCTTGTGTTGTAGGCACCAGAGGGAATTCCCTGGTCTGTGGATTGTGAAGACCATGGGAAAAGTGCAGTGTCTGAGCTGGAATGCCAGAGTGTCAGGAAAAGTCCCTAATGGCTTCTCTTGGCTAGGAAAGGGAGTTCTCTGGTGTCTTGAGCTTCCCAGGTGAGGCAACACCCTACCCTGGTTTGGGTCACCCTCCTTGGGCTGTACCCACTGTCTCAGAACCAGTCCCAGTTGAACCTGGTACCTGGTACCTCAGTTGGAAATGCAAAAATCTCCCCCCTTCTCCATCACTCTCACTGGGAACCGTGCACTGGAGCTGTTTCTATCTGACCATCTTGGTGGAAAATCTTGTATGCTATCTTTATTTTGTATTTTAGTTTTATCTTAGTTTTTAATTCCTGAAATATTGTTGCAATAATTTATAGTCATATTTATTGAAATATCACCAAATATATAACAGTTTGCTTGCATTTTAGTTCTTCCTGTATTTAGGATCTCTGTGGAATAATTTTATTTTTGACTGAAGTGCATTTTTTACTATTTTAATTGAGTAAGTTTATTGATGGTAAAATCTATCTTTTTCTGAAATTTTCCTGTCTTCCATCATGTATGACATTTTAACTGAGTGTAGAATTCCAAGTTGACTTTTACTTTATTGTAGGAAATAGAAGATTGTGTTCCACTATTTTCTGGCTTCCACTGTTGCTCTTGAGAAGTTAGCTGTCAGTAAAACTGTTGCTTCTTTAAAAATGATGTATTTTCCTGGCTAGCTGTCTTTAAATTATATTTGTTTTCATGTAGGTCCTGCTCTTTTTTCATAATTTTGCTTAATATATTTTCTTATTTAGCCTGCTTTTAATTTCCTGGGCTCTTGTATTAGATAATTGAGTCTTTCATCTTATTTTGAAAAATTCTCAGTCATTCTGTCTTTAAATTTTTCCCCTGCCTCATTGTCTTCCTTATTTTCTTCTGCAACCTCAATTGTATATTGTTCTGGATATTGTTCTTTGAATTCTCTTCATTTATTCTTTCCGTAAAAGGATGACATGTAGGGACTGTGTTAGTGACCTTGGTTGTCCCTGGTTTCCAAATATGGTCAAATAATATGAGATATAGATGGCAGATTTAATGGAGGAAAGACAGTTTGTTTGGGCACTGATTTCCATTAGTCCCTCTTTGCCAGGCTAATTGATTGTTTACTGAAGATCGCAGCTCCTGTCAGGCATCCCTCTCCTCACAGCTGCCTTCTCTGGATTCTGTCATATTCCCTTTCCTATTCTTCCTAGGCCTGGGATGGAAGTGCTCCCCACAGTGACTCACCCTGGGATGCAAAAATATGTAATGTAGTTTCACTATGATCAAAACTTTGTATGTGATCATTTTTAACCTTGCTTCAAATTACCCAGTTTGACTGACTATCCTATCTGCTTTTTGGTCAGAGTCCGACTCATATCTATATTTGTAAAATCTTCAAACTGCATCTTCCCTGACACTAACCTGCCTTTCATATTTCATGTCTCCACGTCCATCTGTGTTATATTCTATGTAATACCTTCCAGTTAAGAATTTCTTTCTAAAGTTGTAATGATGAGTTTTGCATTTTTAGATTCTAAGTGTTCTGTTTGACTCTTTATCAAATCTGCTTGGTAATTTATTATACTCTGTTTTTCATTCATATTTTATCTGCTTATTTTGTGTCTTTAAACACAAAATATGCTTTCTGATAGCAGTTGTATCTGAAGTCTTCATGCATCTGATCTGCAGTTAGCAGTCTTTGTTGTCTTTTTTTCTATTTCATTTCTTTTAGTGTTCTGTGCTCTATAAATGTGAGATCATATGTCTTAGAGTTTCGTTTATGGGAAAATCCTGGAATAAACGTGGGTTTCTCCAAATGATTGAACTTTCCTCTGTTAGGTCCCTCAATGAACTATGTGTCAAGGATCACTATAAGTAGTAACTATCATTGGAATTTGGACCGTATGATGGATGGCTAACTATTATTACTGTTTCATAGCAGCAAGGTGGCTGCAACTAATTCATATTTACACTATGTTTAGACATTTGGGGGCCCAGAGTTCCAAGATGGATTTCTCCTGGAAGAAGACTCCTGATTTTGTCTTGTATCATTTAAGTTGCACAAGACTATGAAGACATACATTTAAGTTATGAGGTTTAACAATTACCCTAAAGATTAATTCTATTAAAAATACTTGAGGCTGGGTAATTAATAAAGAAAAGGGTTTTGTTTAATTGACTCACAGTTCTGCAGGCTGTATAGGAAGCATGATGCTGGCATCTGTTTGGCTTCTGGGGAGGCTTCAGGAAACTTACAATTATGGCAGAAGGTGAAGGGGGAGGAGGCATGTCACATGACTGCCGCAGAAGCAATAGAGTGAGCAGGGAGGTGTTACACGTTGTTAAACAACCAGATCTCAGAAGAACTCAATCACTATCACGAGGACAGTACAAGGGGGATGATGCTAAGCCATTCATGAGAAATCCGCCCCCGTGATTCAATCACATCCCACCAGGCCCCACCTCCAACACTGAGGTTTATATTTCCATGTGAGATTTGGAGGAGACACACATCCAAACTATATCAATTGGTAAGTGGGTTGAGTTAAATAATCACTTAATGTACCTTGTCAGACAAAGTGCTGGTATCAAAAATGATCATGTTATTCTTATATTTTTGACATATTTCTTATTAGATATGCCTTTTGTAATGAGCATAGAGTTAAGTTTACTCTTATTGAATCTGAGATTTCATGTATTCTAATAGTGTGGTCTGTCTTCTGTTATCTTAGTACATGCTTTCTGATCTTTAATTTTTTTTACTTGGCTTAGTCATTAAAAGCTTCATGGAGAAGTTGTACCTTAAGCTGAGTTGTGATGAAAGTGTACCTGTCAGCTGGAGTTTTGTAATGAGAGAATGAGAAAGCACTCACTGTCAGTGGTTGAATTCATACATTAATACTGTATCATGCTGTACCTTTTATTTAAAAAGTAGCACATAAGAATTATATCCAAAGTTATTTTCCGATAGTGGACATTTTATGGATTTTTAAAATGGAAAACATTCAATAATGTTGATGTTCACACCAGAAATCTAAAGTCGTATTATAATTGTGCAATTTTAGCATACAGTCATGTGCCACATAATGACCTATGGTCAACAACCTTGCATATGCAACCATTGTCCAGTAAAATTATAATACTATATTTTTACTTTATCTTTCTGTGTTTAGATACGCTTAAATACACAAATATCATTGTATTCCAATTGCCTACAGCATTCAGTATGGTCACATGCTATACAGGTTTGTAACCTAGGAGCAACAGGCTATACCATTTAGCCTGGGTGTATAGTAGATTATACTACCTAGGTTTATGGAAGTGCACGCTGATATTCAGGATGAATATTCAAGATGAGGAAATCACTTAAGGAGGCATTTCTGAGAACGTATCCCGATCATTAAGTGACACATGACTATTCCTAATAAAAATATGGAATTTGAAAAGTAATAAAACCTTTATAATTTATCCATACTTATGGCAGCTAATACAATTAACACTTTGTAACATCTAACAATAATTTTAAAAAATGGAGTGTGTCTTAAGTATAATATTTTTAAAAATGCTAGCACTAGGTCGTGGCTCAGTAGGAAGGATGTTAAAAAGCGTAAATGGTGGTTTTTAAAGACATTTTATAAGTCAAAACACTGAATGTCACATATTTACCCAGAGTGATTAAATTCAGTGTTACAGATGAAGAATGAGGTCCAGAGAAAAGACAGAATTTACTGGAGTCAGGCAGCTATTAAGTGGCAGAGATAGGGTTTAGCTCCAATGCTGACTAAATTCACTTCTGTTTCCACTATGCTATATTTCCTGCTAGCTTACATTTCTTATATCTCTAATAATTTTCCCCAGAAATGTTTCACAAATATTTCCTTTATAGCTTCTTTACATTAATATTAAAAATGTTTCTGCACACATATACGAGTATCACAAAGACTAATGCAGAAGTTCATATTGAGAACGTAATGATCTGCTACATGAGGAAATTCCCTATTAACACTACTTTTCTCCTCATTTCCAACACTTAAAAAACCCATCATCAAGTAAAGTACAGTAACAAAATCCTAGTGAATTCACTCATTTTTCAATTCTTCCTCAGCTGTGTATTTTACCCATTGGTTTATTAAAAATGAGAGAAATATTCTATTCAAAGAACAAATGAAAATAAGTTAAATTTGTAATTTTTTAACATAGATGTTTTGTGCTAAAGAAAACTATATATGATATTAATAGTTTGTGCAATTATTTAAGAGATGAAATAAATATTAGATTTGTGCAAAAGCAAAATCTGTGATTTCTTTTGTACCAACCTAATATTCGTAGGAATGTATATAATTCTAATCCCAACAGTTTCAAGCTACCATGTTTAGGCATCAACAACATATGCAGTATTTGTTATATTAGCCTTGTAAGATTAATTACTTTTTTGTCTCCATTTTGTGTAAGAGCAAACAAATTTGAAGAGATTAACCAATTTGGCCATTGCCACAGAAGTCGGTCATGAAATAGATTCTAAGTTTGTCTAATTGCAGAGCCTGTGTTCTTAACCACAGTGCTGTTATTGGAATCTCAAGCACACTAAACCTTGGCATGAAGAAGCATAAATGCTTCTAGAAATCTACATGTGACATTTCTGAGTCCTGTGACTATGGCTGTGATGCACGTTTAGGAGGAGAATGATTCTCAGAAGTAGAAATGTTCACGCTGAAGACGTCATTTAAACTGGGCCTTGAAGAAAAGGAAGAATAGAGTGATGGAGGCTAAAAAAGTACATTTTTGGTGGAGTATAGCTGGAAACAAATGTGGTAATAGGAATAGCAAATATGACAATAAATAGGTCAGTCTCCTGGGGAGAGGATGCATGTGGAACAGTTAGATGAGATGATTAGAATTAAAGCCTTGACGCTTTTTATTTATTTATTTTAATTTATTATTATTATTTTGAGATGGAGTCTTACTCTGTCACCCAGGCTGGAGTGCTGCGGCACAATCTTGGCTCACTGCAACCTCTGCCTCCCGGATTCAAATGATTTTCCTGTCTCCTATTACTGTTTGAGACCCGTCTGGGGAACATAATGAAACCCCTTCTCTAAAACATAAAAAGTACAATGATTAGCCAGATATGGTGCTGTGTGTCTGTGGTACCAACTATTTGGGAAGCTGAGTAATTGAGATTATAGGCGTGTGCCACCACACTTGGCTAATTTTTGTATTTTTAGTAGAGATAGGATTTCACCATATTGGTCAGGCTTGTCTTGAACACCTGACCTCAGGTCATCCACCTGCCTCGGCCTCCCAAAGTGCTGGGATTACAGGTGTGAGCCACCACATCTGGCCTTTTGTCACTTTTCATATTCACATATTTGGTTCAAATTTCCTTTGTAAAATGTAAGTACAAAACATATAGACATTATCACTTTCAAAATACATTTGTCCTCATGAAAACTGTACTTATAGTTCTTGACCATAAAGTGCAGTACTGATTTGGTGTTGAAATATAATAGGAAGAGTCTTTTGTAGCTAATTAAAACATCGACTTATATCTAAGCATGCCACTGATTAAACATAAGTTTTTTAAAAAATATAAGAACGTGTCATTTCTGTTGGATTTCAAATATAGCACCAAGTGCATGCAAATACTTACCCTGTGTGCTACTGATGAATTTAGCCAAGTGAAAGTAAAAGCAATTACTAAGAATAGTAATGACTAAAACATGTTTCTGAAGAATCATCAAAAACAGCATTGGAAAACCATTGCTGGAATTGCCATTGAAGTTGCTGCTGTTGTAGCTGTTTTTTTTCATGTGTATTTGGGGTTGACTTGTAATCCCTCCCTCACAGAAGAAAAATATATGTTGTAGTCGTAAGTCCGAGTACCTCTGAATGTGCCCTTATTTGGAAATTTGGTGGAAGATGAGGACATAGTGGAATAGGTTGGTCTCCTAATCCAGTATGCTGGTGTTTTTTGAGAAGATGATCATGGGAACACACAAACACACAGGGAGAGCACCATGCTAGGATGAAGACAGAGACTAGAATTACACAGCTCCAAGTCAAGAAATACTCAGATGCTAGACAGAGACAAAGAAGGATTTCCCTACAGGTTTCAGAGTGAGCAAGGCCCTGTTGACACTTTGATTTCAAGCTTCCAGAACTGTGAAACAGTATGTTTCTGTTGTTTTAATCTGCTCAGTTTGTGGTATTTTGTTTTTATAGCCCTAGGAAACTAATACAACATGCAATGTAATAAACAAGATATATGGAACAGTTTTTCAACACAGAACAATATGCATTATTTTCACAAACTACAAAGCCTCCTTTCATTTTTTAAGGAAAAATATTTTGCTTAATTCTGAATAATGTTATGCCCAGAAGTTGTCTTATAAAGATGTTAATGAGGTTATCTTAACATCAATTTAAAGAACTATTACTTTCCAATGTGCTAATTTTCAATTTATTGAAAATATGAATATATATTAATATATGAGAACATGTTAATATATACCATAATATATTTTAATATTGTAAATATTTAAATTTAAATTATAAATTCTAGTTAAGATTTTCATCTATGGAGAAATATATACATTTAAATGTTCATATATATCAGACATATAAAAAGCAATTTATAAGAGTCAGAGAAGTAGCAGTTAGAGGAAAAATACTAAAACTGAAATTAAAATACAATTGATTTCTAGTCTTAGCACCATTATTTAGATGCAGAACATACTTGAGTCCTTTAATACATGAACAAACCTCAATTATTTCCTTTGAAACACACTAGCATAGTGCTGAGATGCTTTGAAGATCAAATGAGAAGCAAGTCTCCAGCATAGGTGGAGTTTTTGCATATCATAGATACATGGGGATAGTCTGGAGGACTGCTGAATTAGGGTGGGATATAGGTGACATTATTCATCTCCTATAAAATGACAAGAATTAAGGCTGGGTATGGTGGCTTATGCCTGTAATCCTAGCACTTTGGGGGGGCCAAGGTGGGTGGATTTCTTGAGCTCAGAAGTTTGAGACCAGTCTGGGCAACATGATGAAACCCCTTCTCTAAAACATAAAAAATACAAAAATTAGCCAGATATGATGGTGTGTGCCTGTGATTTCCAGCTACTTGGGAAGCTGGGATGGGAGAATGGCTTGAGCCCAGAAGGCAGAAGTTGTAGTGAGCAGACATGGCGCTGCTGAACTCCATTTCTCTATGGACTCCACTGCTCCCCCATTTTCCTACTGAAGTCAGAGTTAATTTTGTTTAATTAATTAAATACTAGTTTAAAACTATGTACTAGGCATTTTTTAATGGACAGTGAAGATATAAGACAAATGTTAAGCTGTTACCATCTTCAAAAACTTCAATAGTTTTATGTGAGAAAAATTTATTTGGAGTTCTTGTTAAATTGTAGAACTGGGGTCCTTAATTCTAAAAATTAAGCTCAGTAGGATTACAACTGTACACAGATTGCACATTTTAACAAGGGCCCAAGGTAATTCTGGAGCAAATAGTCTATAAACCATCTTTGAAAAAAACCACTAGTTTTAATGACTTAAAGCTGATTGAAACAGTCCATTACATCTTTTGATAGTTTTTCATTACCAAAATAGACACTTCTCCCCCAAACTGTGATTTATTACCATTAATATATGCTACTTTGAATCACAACTGAAAGATGAAAATTCTTCTGAAGGAGAAAGTAAGATGAAGAGAAAGGGGTTATGGACACTAAGATTTGCTTTACACAAACATCTCTTTAAAAATTTTTGCATAAATTTAAGGAGTACAAGTTCAGTTTTGTTACATGAATACATTGGGTAGTGGTGAAGTCTAATCTTGTATTGTAACCATCACCCAAAGAATGTACATTGTACCTATTAAGTAATTTCTCATCCCTTCCTATCACCAACTCTCCCCCCTCTTCCAAGTCTCCATGTCTATTATTTCACACTCTGTGTGAATGTATACACATTATTTCGCTCCTACTTGTAAGTGAGAACATGTGGTATTTAACTTTCTTTGTAAAAAATTCTTTTAATAGAAATTCCTAAATCCATAGCCCTAACAAGAACTGTTAAGTGTGTAGAGTTTGGGTCATGCGGTTAATCACACAATGTCACTAATTACTTGAATTACTTGAATCAAGACTCTTAACATATCTGTAAACTAGTTTCCTCATCTATAAAATGTGGATAGAGGCTAAATGATTTTTAGACTCTGTTCCATTTCTTAAAGATCTAATTCTACCTTAGGTATTTTCAAGGCATCCATTCCCAAATTTTACAGAATCAGTATAATTTTTTTCTTTTCTTTAAAATGGCCCAGTCACATGAATGGTATCTTTTAGTATTCAAGAGTAAAAAAAAAATGCTTTCTTTTGGATACTATGTAAATACTGTATGAAATATAAATGATTTTCCTTTTTTGGCTTTGCTTCTTGGATGCTGAGAGGTAAATGTAAAATTCAGTTAACATCTAGACTGGTCTTCATGATCTGTATTTTCTTACATGTTTGAATGTTCTTTACTACTTAAATTTTATTTGTATTTTAAGTGACTTTAAATACTTTTTGAAATAAGTAATATGTATACTAAATTAAGTCGAATGGCATTTCAGTTCACCGTAATAGAAAGTTACTGCAGCGTTAACCTAAACCTTTGATCACCAGATTGTAGAGTGGGATGAGAAGTAGAATAAAGTCCTATGTTTGAAGTGACTTTGAATGAATAAATAAAAATGCAGTTTAAAAAAATGGCCTAATGGCAAATGGCAAGATATTTTTCACATTGAAATAGCTATCTATAAAGCCTATTATTGCTAATGTTTACTTCAGTAACACCACGAAAGTACATGTAAAGAATTATATTGTCTTTTGAAAGAGTATCTGTTTAACAATACTTCACATATCTAACTCAAAATATGTGCAATGTACCCAATTTACATTTAGGTTAGCTCTCAAGTGGCACAAAAGACAATATAGAACAGTAAATACAGTAATCACACTTCTCTGGCTGTTTATAGTTTATAAAGCTATTTCTGAATCATCTTATTAACAATAAACTTAAAACTTGAAATTTGATTAATATTTTAATGTATCATACTTTGTATATATTGTTATATACGTATATATCATACTTTTTTGACTTTTGTTAATAGCATATTTGTTTTAAAAGCCTAATTAAGATTTAAAAAATCAAACTATATTTTCAATGCACAAGAAGAGATGGTTTTTTAATCTATGATGAATTTTTCTTTTTAATTTCGGTTGTTTGTATGATGTATAAAATCAGCACATTTTGTTTATGGAGAACACTTTTGCATAAAGGTGTCATTCATAAGTGCTAATTTGTAAAAAGTTAATCTCCATTAAAGTTGGCAGAATTGTTTTTCCCATGTGAGTGGACTTTCTTTACTAAATTATTATTATATCCACACAGGTGATATCCTATGAGTAATAGTCTGGCTAATTTTCAACATTTCAAACTTAATTTAACAACTCATGTTTATGTATTTTGATTTTTATCTCAATGGTTCTTTAGTTTTCTACCTGGATGGGTACTCGAGTTCAAGTTATTCCTTCTATAAGATGTGTTAGAAAGTTTTCTCTGTTTAAAAGGGAAGGGGTGGTTTTTAGGCTGATAAGAAGAAAACAGGTGTGATAAAAATTGATAGATTTGTAAATCTAAGGTAGTTTAAGTGACTGCTTTAGTGGTTGAGGGTTAGGGAAGATTTGTGTGTTTCTGTTTGTGTGCATTAGTATATGCAATCTAATAATTATTTGATTAGATTGCCAGTTTATAGATGCTCTCTGATGACAAAAAGTGTCAAACTCTGTAAAATATTTGAAGAGATTTATTCTGAGCCAAATATGGGTGACCATGGCCTTTGACACAGCCCTCAGGAGGTCCTGATAACATGTGCCCAAGGTATGGGATACAGCTTGGTTTTACATATTTTAGGAAGGCAGGAGACATCAATCAAATGCTATTAAGAAATTCATTGGTTTGGTTTAGGAAGGCGGGACAACTCAAAGGCCAAGGAGGCATGGGGGAGGAGGGGGGGTGGCTTCCAGGCTATAGGTAAATTTAAACATTTTCTGGTTGACGGTTGAGTTTGTCTAAAGGCCTAGGATGGAGAGAAAGGAATGTTCAGGTTAAAGATAAAGGATTGTGAAGACCAAGATTTGCTGTGCAGAGGAAGTTTTTAGATAGCAGACTTTAGAGAAAGCAGATCGTAAATTGTTTTTTTATCGGATTGAAAGGGTGCCTGGCTCTTAATTGATTATCTCTTGGATCTGGGAAGGAAAGAAGGAAAACAAAGCAGGGAGGGGATTCTCTATAGAATGCAAATTTTTCCTACAAGAGAATTTGCAGGGCAATTTCAAGGTATGGTAAGGAGATGTTTGGTATTAAATATTTTTTTCCTTGTTTTACAATGTTATGCCAGAGTCAGATTGAAAAGTAAGTCACAATATATAGGATCATGTAAAACCCATCTGATGAGAATTCATGTTGTGTAGGGCATAACTCCCTAGACTCTTTAGGTAGGTATTTGGGTAAGATAAAAAATCAGAGCTTAGTCCTCATTTCTTATTATCTGGAAATATGGGACAGGAGAAAGTTAGCAATGACAAAAAATATATTTTTAAAATTCGGAATAATTATGATACCATCTTAGCTAATCTATCACCACTCTTCTTCCCATGGTTTGATTTGACTTACACCAAGTATCGCCACCTGAAATCACAATTCTTTATGTATGTATACATGTAGACACATGTTTATCTGTTTGTTTTCTGTCTTCCCCCATTTCTGTTAGAACATAAACATTCCATAAAGGAAAGGATTTTGTCATTCTTCATATTGCAACTGCAGGACTCAGAACAATGTTGGCAAACAGTAGGCACCAAATGTATTGAATGAATGAGTGTATAGATCTGGTTAGAATCATGCAAGCTAACAACAGCTGTCCAGCCAAGAAATTCTTAATATGATTGTGAAAGGCAAAGGTCAATAAAACCTGAATAATTGGAAAGATCAAGAAAGTGGAAGTTTTATAAACACATGAAGTAAAAGTTTAATGTGGTTAGAGGTTAGAGAATTAGGATGTTGGCCAATATATTTTGGGGAGAGGGGGGCTGAGTTAGAAATACTTCTCATTTTGTTTTCCTATTTTTAATAAAATCACAACATGATATAACCTGAAAAGCATTTAGGCCAGCACTCGTTGCCTTCTTTGCATGTAGCGGCTCCAGCAGAATAAGAGAGGCTTGCTCTTGCTGCTTGGATGAGCCCTTGGGGAAGACAATGGAGCTGTTTTTAGAGTCAAATTCAGTGAGCATAGCAAGCTCAGAAATGGAAATAAGGAATACACCCAATTCTGAGCACAATTTCTTCAATCTGAGACAAGTACCGCATAGGAAGTATTATTCCAGGCAAAGGACTATTGTTCGTAACATTAAAAAGCACCTCTATTTTCAGTCTTTCAGTTTACAGAATTTCATAGATAAGAATAAATTTGCGTCTCATAACAAAGGAAATCACCCTTGTCACCACTCAACCGATGGCATTCGTGGTAGCTTTCATATTGTAATTTTGAACTTAACGAACAAATGGACTTGCAACCAGTCTTTCAGAATTCAAATAGAGGAGTTTCTATAATGTTTTTCCTTCTTGGGAACTGTCTTAGCTCTGCTCTCCACCACTGTCTTACTTTCTATTGCTGTCATTACAAATTATTGTACACATTGTCTGAAAACAATACACATTTATTTTCTTACAGTTCTGGAGGGTAAAAGTCCAAAGTGGATCTCCTTGGGCTCTAATCAAATGTCAGCATCATTTTCTTTCTGGAGGCTCTAAGGAAGAATCTACCTCCTTTCCTTTTGCAGAAAGGTCCTTGGAGTGTGACTCTCTTTGATCTTCAAAGCCAGCAAAGGCCAGTCAAGTCTTTCTCACATCACAGCCCTCCACCACTGACCCTTTTGCCCCCCTATTCCCATTCAAGGACACTTGTGATATTTTGGGCCCACTCAGATGATCCAGGATTCAGTTGATTTACAACCATAATTCTATTTGCTACCTTAATTCTTTCTTATGTAATATATTTCTAGATTCTGGGCATTAGAACATGAACATCTTTCAGAGACAATTATTTGCCTGCAGATATATTTTCTTTGTGAATATGTGTGGTTTTTTAAAATAAATGTATTTCAAGAAATGAACAATTCTGTTTTCATGTCTTGTTGAAATGGTCCAAGTCTAGAGTAGAAAAGAATCAACACTCTTGTTTATTCTTGGTCAGTTTATTAGTCAGAAAGAACCAAGATCAAGGTGTTCCCAGAGCAGAGTCAAGCTTAAAGAGGACCAAGTTCAAGACTACCAGAGTAAGGCAGGTCAGAGCAGTCACAGCTGAAGTTTATCTTTTTTCAATTAGATTTTGCTGCTCTTTTAAAGAAAACTGTTTTCCATGAAAAAAAAGCAATGACATTGGTTGTTATACATAACTACCTTTTTTCAGACACACAAGTCTCAAAGAGGGATTAATATGTAGTGCCTTTTGGTACACTCCCTGTGGTTAGTGGAAGCATTTATACCCTGGGAAAGTCTTGAAATTAGGGCTTTACATTTGCAAAGCATACAACACTCGAGGCGCTCCCAAAGTTTTTAAAAATAAAGTTAGTAGCAAATTACTTGAAATTCATTATTATCTCTCCACGTAAACTCTAATAATAAAATTTATATATTTGACCTCTGTGACAGATTCTAAATAGGAATTAATCTCTGTAATTAACTTGTAATGGATTTCACTTTCTAATTGTGTGCACATAAAACCAACAGTTGCTTATTTTATACTGTTTTTGGGGAGTAACTGTTACATCTCATTGTTTTATGAGGCAATAATATAGTGTCTAAGTAGAAACACTCAGAGCACAAATAATTTATCCTATTGAATAACAAAGAGATTTTCATCAATCAATCAGGAAATCAAATTATTTTTCATGTGGGCCAGCCCTGAGTGAGACACTTATGGGCTGCAATAAATACCATGATTAATGATGTTTGAATGTCAGAAGTTTGAAAATTCAACATAAATTTATGAAATTTCCAGAAATTTGTAAGTCAATCCATACCTCAAACCATTTAAATTTCTTTACATCAATCATTCAACATCTTCTATGCTCTAGAATCTGCTCATTTATCTCACTTAAAGTATATCCAAAACTGTGGGAATTCATGGTATTCCTGACCAAAACCAGGAATTTTTACTACTGACCCATATCTAAAAATGACTATTTTTACTAAAGAAGTTGCTAAGGAACCACCTTTGGAAAACAAAGACAACAAAAAATAAAAATATATTGATTTAGAAAAAAGAAAACTCTGAAAAGCAGCCATTTCTCAGAAAGTCAATATGTTATGATAAACTTTTCCAGGCCTTGTCTATTCACTGGTTGTTGTGCCATATAAACATCTTCTTACTCCACTCTCTGAACCGTATATTCCATGTTATAATTATTTCTGAACTGTTATCTCTTGGATTTAATAATAATTTTCATTTCTTTTATTAAATTCTGGGGTACATATGTAGAACGTGCAGATTTCTTATATAAGTGTACATGTGCCATGGTGGTTTGCTGCATCCATCCCTCCATCATCTACATTAGGTATTTCTCCTAATGTTATCCCTCCCCAATTCCCCCACCCCTTGCTATCCTTCCCCTAAATCCCCCACCCCCTGACTAGGCCCCAGTGTGTGATGTTCCCATCCCTGTGTCTGTGTGTTCTCATTGTTCAACACCCACTTAAAAGTGAGAACATGTGGTGTCTGATTTTCTGTTCTTGCGTCAGTTTGCTGAGAATGATGGTTTCCAGATTCATCCATGTTTGTGCAAAGGACAGGAACTCATCCTTTTTTATGGCTGCATAGTATTCCATGGTGTATATGATGCCACATTTTCTTGAATCTATCATTGGTTGGTTCCAAGTCTTTGCTATTGTGAACAGTGCCACAATAAACATACGTGTACATGTGTCTTCATGATAGAATGATTTCTAATCCTTTGGGTATATACCCAGTAATGGGATTGCTGGTTCTGTTTCTAATTCTAGATCATTGAGGAAACACCACACTGTCTTCCACAATGGTTGAACTAATTTACACTCCCACCAACAGTGTAAAAGTGTTCCTATTTCTCCACATCCTCTCCAGTGTATGTTGTTTCCTGACTTTTTAATGATCACCATTCTAAGTGGGGTGAGATGGTATCTTGATGTGGTTTTGATACTCATTTCTCTAATGACCAGTGATGAAGAGCATTTTTTCATATCTGTTGGCTGCATAAATGTCTTCTTTTGAAAAATGTCTGTTCATATCCTTTACCCACTTTTTGATGCGGTTGTTTTTTTTTTTCTTGTAAATTTAAATTCTTTGTAGATTTTGGATATTAGCCCTTTGTCAGATAGGTAGATTGCAATTTTTTTTTCCCATTCTGTTGGTTGCTGCTTCACTCTAATGGTAGTTTCTTTTGCTGTGCAGAAGCTCTTAAGTTTAATTAGATCCCTCGTCTATTTTGACTTCTGCTGCCATTGCTTTTGGTGTTTTAGTCATGAAGTCCTTGCCAATGCCTATATACTGAATGGTATTTCCTAGGTTTTCTTCTTGACCTAACATAGTGTTAGGTCTTATGTTTAAATCTTTAATCCATCTGGGGTTAATTTTTGTATAGGGTGTAAGGGATCCAGTTTCAGCTTTCTGCATATGGCTAGCCAGTTTTCCCAACATTATTTATTAAAAAGGGAATCCTTTCCCCATTGCTTGTTTTTGTCAGGTTTGTCAAAGATCACATGGTTGTAGATGTGTGGCATTACTTCTGAGGCCTCTGTTCTGTTCCATTGGTTCACTATATCTCTGCTTTGGTACTAGTACCATGCTGTTCTCATTACTGTAGCCTTATAGCATAGTTTGAAGTCAGGTAGCATGATGCCACCAGCTTTTTTTTTCCCTTAGGATTGTCTTGGCTGTGCAGGCTCTTTTTTGGTTCAAATGCAAAGATCTTAGAGAAGACCTAGAGTCTACAGGCCATACTAAATATATCTGAGTTAGTCTATTTTGCATTGCTGTAAATGAATAACTGACTGGATAATTTATTTTTTTAAAAAAAAAAGATGTTTATTTGGCTCACAGTTCTGCAGGATGTACAAGCATGGCATTAGTATCTGCTCAGTTTCTGATGAGGCCTCAGGAAATTCATGGTCATTGCAAAAGGCAAAAGGGGAAGTGGCATATCACATGGCAAGAGGGAGGAAGAGAGATGCTAGTCTCTTAAACAATCAGATTTCACATGAACTCATAGAGTAAAAACTCACTCATTACCACAATGGCAGCACCAACCCATCCATGAAAGACCTGCCCCATGACCCAAACACCTCCCACTAGGGCCACCTTCAACATTGGAGGTCATCTTTCAACATGAGATTTGGAGGGGACAAAATATTCAAACTATATCAATATCCTTGCTTACAGGAAGTTAAATATCATGTTAGGAGACAACACTTGTGAGATACATCGGTGTCTTTGTCCATGTTAGTTGTTATGGGTAGTTTGAAGGCAGAATAAGCAACATTTGCTAGAATCTTCTAGAATTACTTATAGGAATTAATCTTTTAAAAAAGTATTATTTATAATGGCACAGTGGTCAATTAGCCAGAATTTTCTGAAGGACTTGGCACATGCTTAACAATAGTTTGATAAACAGAATTTTTCTTATAATAATGAATTTTATTTCTATTTATGGAACTTCACTGCTATAGGGACTTCAGCTTCAGTCAATTACTTAAATAGAAACAAAATAGAAGGAACTGTGCTCACCTAAAGATTTTTACATACTGTACAGACTGAAAACTTACAGGGAAAGCGAAGTATGAATAATGAAACTAGGAAAAGGATAAAGAATGGGGTAAAGATTAATTAAGAGAAAAATGGCCAGCCATCATTAGCAGTAAAAGATTACTTAACCAGGATTTATGGAGTATGATATTTTCTTCAAGAGTCTGAATTATCTGCTGTCATTTGTGTTTATTTTAACACTGATTGATTTTGGAATTATATTCAAGAATAGAGCAAAATCTTGTGAACTGGCATCATGTCAACAACCCCTACTAGTAGTTTCAATATCTTTTGGGTCCTCTGTTAAATAGGTTTTCTTGGCTAAATCGGGGTGTGTGTGTGTGTGTGTGTGTGTGTGTGTGTGTGTGTGTGTAAACCACGGTTTATGATCATCACAACTGGATAGCTATTGCCGTAATGTATTTTTGGAAATATGAAATAAAAAGGACTGAGCACTAGACTACTTCTAATACCTCAATTAAATTTGGGTATTAAAATATGAATGCATTTTGTTTTATCAAATTTTTTAGCACATCTGAATACTTTTAATGGAATGGCTAAATCAAGCTGATTAACATGTAATTTTTAACTGACTTTTAAAATATAGTTTGCACTATTTGAGTAATTATTTGGGGCACCAGGGTTATTTATAAAGGTGATTTTCAACAGTTATTTCTTTGAAACGCTGACTCTCCTTTGCAAGTACTATGCAGAAGGGTATGTGAAGAATTTGTACTTTTACCAAGTTGCCATTTTTCCCAAAGCTTGCACACTGCCAGGTGAAATTATGGGCTCTATGTTGCAACTTGTAAGGGTGAATGTCTTCTTCTTCCATAACAGAGTTAATCTTAAGGTGCAGGTCATAAAAATATGACCAAAGATAGACGAAGGAGCAACTAGGAGCATGATTTGGTATGGCAAAGACTTGTTAATTTTAATAGAAATGATGGGGGGAGATTGTCTTTGAATATCTTTAATATGTGACTCTTCTTTGTAAGTAGTTGTCTAAACACAGCTAAACAGAAACTTGCTGGGGCTGTTTTTTAGATCAAGTAGATAGAAGTCTACACTGGTTGATCACATGAAAAAGAAAGTGGTATCTACTTCAGAGACACATGGTGTTCTTAAAATATGGGTTGACAGGAAAAGTTCTAAAAGCCCCCATCCTTAGAAAATATCAGCAGTGGCATACATTTGCTACAAAGGAAGGATCAGGAAATCATTGATGCCTGCTGCTACAACCAGGAGAAGCAGTTGGTGACCAGTTGTCTCAGTTTTCTCTTCCACTTAAAGATAGACTCACCGAGTGATCTACTGTTAGAAGCCAATTTCAGAAGCTGCCATTGAGAATATACTATCAGGCAATAGGAAAATAGGGTGCTATTTTTCAGAGAACCTCTCAACACTTGGGGTAGCAAATAGGTTTCAATTCTTATGCTAACCCTCATGGATTGTTAAAGACTGGCTGCAGCACTATCTTGAGAAAATTTAGGAGATCATGTTCAGGTTAGTTGAATAAGGATGTTATGATTAGTTAGAGATGTCCTTTGTGGATAAGAGTATAGGCATGTAGGTGTAGCATGAGTCACTCTTGACAACTGACTTCAGCGTGTGTGTGTGTGTGTGTGTGTGTGTGTGTGTGTGTATTACCAAAACATCAGCGGTTCTATCTAGGTCCTGCCGCTTGCTGCACAGAAAGGAAATGATGAAGACAGCACGTATTGCCAAGGAAGAAGACTTCAGTTGGGTGCTACAGCCAAAGAGATGGCAGATAGTCTGAAATCCATCTCCCTGACTGACTACAATCAGGATTTTATATAGCAGAAATGTACCTACATGCAGAAAAACAGGAATTAGTGAGGGGTAAGGAAGAGAAATTGGTCAGGAGGAAGCAGACGGTTCGTTAGGCAATCTGTGCATGAGGGTTCTGGCATCTCATTGTCCAAATGCAGTGAACTGGTCAATTTCAGCTCCTTGATACTATCTGGTAGGCCTGCTAGTTGGTTTTCTGAGAAAGGAACTCGGGTAAGACAAACATAAATTTCTCAAGTTTCAAGGCTTGGAGGGTCGATTTTTTTCATTTATTCAAAAGAAATGATAAACATCAATTCTATAGGACAATTGGGTCAGTTTCATTTATATATATATACTTGGTGTGTGTGTGTATATGTGTGTGTGTGTGTGTGTGTGTGCATGTGTGCATGTGTGTGTATCTTTAATATCTAAGAGTCTGTTTTACCTCATATATAGAGAGAAATATTGGTGCTATTAGAAGTCCAAAAGCCTGGTAAAAGATTTCATCCAGAAAAGGAGGTCTTAATTTGTTAACTGGTCCTTAAGATTTATGACAGGTTATACCTGAAAAAATAGATCAATTAACAAGCCTTTATTATTGAGGTTTAGGGGAGAAAAATGTAGTGAAAGATGCTATCAACTGCACAGAAAATTGAGTAAGTCAAAATCTAATTTCGTATCTATTTTCCCAATGGTTGACGTAGTTCATAGTATAAACAGTATCAAACATTGTTTTTAACATTTATTATAGCCATTAAATATATGTGTTTTTATATAGTGTTCTCTAAATTTTAGTTGTTTAGCATTGGTTTACCATTCTGCTTAAAGGATCTTTGCATTTTCAAACTAAAGACATTTTCTACTCCTGTGCTGAGTAAGCAACTCTTAGAGCAGGGATGAGGAGCTCCTCCTCTCAGATCTGGGTGTTTCTCATACAATACCACAGGCTTTTTCTGTCACTCTGCCACATAACTTTACTTTCCTAGCCCCTTGCTGACAGAAGGACATCCTTTCTCTTTCTTCTTTCCCTTTTTTTTCCTTCTTTCTACTTTAGGTTTCTCAGCTGCTGCTGACAATCAGCATTTGATGACTTTCTTTTGGTAGAGGAAGTCACTAGCTGTTAGACTGTCAACAATTCTTACATGAAAAGGACTGGGTTAATGAATATGAGATTTTGAAAACCTTTTATAGATCAGTGTTTTCTACTTAAGTTTCGGCACTGAAAGATGGAATAATGCCATTTTCTGAAGCCACTTTACTGGTGTCCTTCAAGATTTTTTTTAAAAGAACCCTACATTTCCTCTGGTATATGGTGTTCATATGTTTTATTATTACATAGTGTCAGGTTCTCTACTGGTGTCCTTCAAAATATATTTTTAAAAGTAAAGAACACTGCATTTCCTCTGGTACATGGTGTTCATCTGCGTCTATTATTACATATTGTCAGGTTCTCTGAGATTTTCGGTGTTATTAACCAACTGAGTTTCCCAGTTTGCAAAATAGTGTACTCATCTGACCAAAGAACTTTATATTTTCACAGAACTGTTGAGTATGTTTCATGTACTAGACCAAAACAAAATCATTGCTTTAATACACATTTTACATATCTAGAATTCAGTTTCAAAGAAGCCAAGTAAGTAGTTATAATGAGATAACCAAAAATTAAATTCTGGCTTAGTTTTGTTATAAAAGCAATTTTGTGATGGCTAAGTCCATGCCTTACCAACACAGTGTTTCAGAATAATTTTTTTTAATCAAATCGTTTAGCCATGATAGCTTTCAAATATCTACTTGCCTATACAAAAATTTAATCTCTCTAAGATAGTCTTAATTATTTCTGAAAACCTTTCCCAGCAAGGAGCTGTCACTTAATGTGCTCTGGACAAGCTTCCACATGAGGTGATGAAATCAGTGCCTCTTCAGTTCTGAGCCCTCATGAGGTAACCAAGGCAAGCAGAGGAGTGAAAATGACTGGCTGTTGATACTACTGGCACTAACACTCTGCACAGTTCTGTCCATACCACTTAATCTGAGTTGTGGCCTGACACCCATTCTTTAATTTGCTCCTGGCATATCAACATTTAGTAAGTGCCCAAAACCTTCGACTACTGCCAAGTTCTCCAACACCTGTATCTCAAAGTCCAGGCCCTACTTCTTGGAAGTGATCGTAAACTCCAGGGTCAGGCTTCTTTGCTCCTACTTCTGGTCACAGTATCTGACTCTTCTTTGGATCACTGACACTTGAAGCCCTTTATCTCTCCTATATAAATGCTTTCCTGTATTATGTCAATGTAACATTGACATATATGTATATGTCTATGTCACTTCAACACATTTTCCAAAATGTAGTTTAGCAGTCTTAAACAGGACCATATATAGGGCAATAATTTTATAGTGCTGATTGGTCTTACACAAGTCCAGACCATTTTTAAAAGTAATGTCTTTCTTTTGACAAATAATCTTTCTGAACATCTATCTAAAGTCTAAGGAGGCTCAGTTTCGGATTTTTAGTGTAATCTCTCAACAGACAGACAGACAGACACACACACACACACACACACACACACACACCCCGAGAGAGCAGAGAGAGAGAGAGAAGCACTAATCAAATATTAAACTAATACAGAACTAATAAGGATTTCTCCCAAAGAAGCATTCAGGTTAGTCAGGTTAATGCTTTCTCCAGGAACAATGGGAGATGACTCTCTTTATATTTAGATAATAAAGAGCATTTTCAAGTTATTTTTCCAGATCTAAAGAAGAGACTCATTTCATAGAGCCAACCACAAGGAAGCCAAAACTACTTACAATTAAAAAAAATTATATGACTAGGCATAGTGGCTCGTATCTGTAATCCCAGCACTTAGGGAAGTTAAAACGAGAGGATTGTTTGATGTCAGGTGTTCCAGACCAGCCTGGGAAACATAGCTAGATCTCATCACTTTTTTAAAAAATGTTTCCCTACAGGTTCTTCTTCTCTAGGTTAGCAACCCATTAACCAAACAACAACAATAAAAAAGTAGCTCACACATTTATATTTTATGTGTGTTTTTTTAATTTAGCTGTTAGCAGGGATATAGACTTTTCTAATCTCTTTGCCCAGAAATAATCTCCTCTTCCCTAGACATTCTGTACAGCGCTTTGACTCTCTTGCATTGCTAGCTTTTTAATCATTTAGGTACCTTTGTGTTTATACCGCATCGTAAACTGTGAGGATAGAGATAATTATTTTTGTCTCTATGATCCTTTCCATGCAACTCTATCCTATGCTTGGTTAATATACACCACTTTTGATAAACTCATGTCCTTTTGTGTAATTGTTTCTTAAGAGTAAGGGTCTTGCATTAAGGATTCTGATTTAATTTATATGGCTGCTATAGAAAAATATTCATAGACTCTTAAAGCTGTTGGAATATTACCTTTAATGCTCATGATCCCTGATATAGAGACACTGAGGTAATGTTGTCATGTGTGTAAGAGCTTAGAGTCAGATGTTGAGCAAGTTACTTCACTCCCTGCGTCGGTTTTCTCATCCATGAAATGAGGTTGCTAATGGGAACTTCCTAATAGTGTCTTGTAAAGATTATTTGAAATTAATTTATGTAAAGCTTTTAGAATAGTATCTGACACATATTTCATACCAGGAAAGGTTAGCTATTATTATTAACATTGCCTTAGTAATTTGAAAGATCAATATCTCTTTAAGTCAAGCCAAAGGAGAACTAAATATACTAAAAATGTACACTACCTAGCCAATGCTAATGAAAATTTAGTTTTGTGGTATGTATACTGACAAACTTAAGTGATCCACAGAATAAGCTGACTCAGGCTTAGAAGTTTTTTATTTTCCAGGATTAAAAAAAAAATGTAAGGTTGAAACTGCAAAAAGGCAAAAATAAATAAATAAATAATAATAATAATACCTAGATAATGCCAGAGATCAGTAAAAAAATAAAAATAAACCAGATGAAATGAACTTAATAATGAAAATTTCTTATTTGGCCCAATAAGTTATTTTATAAACACAAGCACTCTCACTCCTTCCGACACCTCATTGGCTACTGGGGCCACTGTGGTAATTTGACCCTAAACAGTTTTCCTTGGCTTTGTCATTACTACAGTGAGATACACTTGGAAGAACCTAATAGCCAAGGAGTAAAGCAATTAATAAATTTCAGAAATTACCACCAGGGAAAAATGTGGTTTCATGCCCCTTACTTTGTGATCACTTCAGGTCAACTTGCTAGAAAGAACCTCACAATAAATCTGCGCTATCAGTTCTTCTTACCAACTTTTTATCATTTTTATGTGTATTTTATTTTATATTTTCTTGTTTTGGTGGCTTAAAGATTTTAGTTCTGTCATAGCAAGGAAAATTATTCCCCAGAAATCTGAAAACTCTATAATGATTTGATACAATATTAGAACTTACCATTTTATTAATGGTGTACTTTATTAAATGTAATTTCCAAAATTAAGATGTTTAATGTGTTTCTTTTTATATACAACATGTTTTACTGGGCACACATATTCTCATATATCCTGAAAAAGCAAAAAGAGCTTTTATTATTAGGTGCTGACCCAATAAACCTAATCCATAGCATTTGGCAGAAAAAGCTGAAACATATTTTCCATTAATATTGTGCAAACAGGTTGATAGCTAAATTTTCCTTGCTGCTATTAAAAAAAAATCACTCTGCTGATGTTTCATGAAATATATTACCATATATTTTAACATCAAGTTTTGTCTGTCATGTTCTATTATCCTACTATCATAGAAATATATTAGCATAATTATTTTACTCAGCTTACTTCTCTTTTTGACATATTGTAGAGTTTCAATCTAGTAAGTAACAAGGCTGTCTGTTAATGAGAACAAAGTCTCTGGAAAGTCCTGACGACTTTAAAGTTAGAAAATGTTTCAGAATTAATATAGGGTAGATGTGAATGACAAAAAATTACAATAATTATTAGGCAAGTAATAAGAGCTGTGAATTTGAACTGAATAGAAAGACAACATTAAAATAGCAGTATCTTTGACTAAGGTAAAACTTGCCATGTTTAAATTTCAAAATACTGTTGTTTTTTTCCCCCCTTTAGATATGAACAAATTGTTTAGACAATTAGTTTCTTTCAATTCTTTGGGGCCTAACAAAACTTTAACATATCCTTCTTCATACATAGGAAAGTGATGTGTCAAAAGTCTGCATCTGTGTTCCTAAACTTTGAAATGGCGTAATTTTATATATATATATATCTACCCCTGTGTCACAAAACTGCATTCCTCATACCCCTCTTCTCTTCCATACCATATTGATTTTTTCTTTGGGAATAATTATAGTGAGGGAAACACCTAACTTTAATAGTACCAGGTAACACGAGTTGGTTGACTGCTGATGCTCTGTTCACAAACTTGCAACTTCACAGTCCGGGTGTGTGCACAGGAAGCCATGGGAGGAACCAGGTGACATGGAGCATTGTGGCCTCTGATGGGCCCGTTGAAGGGCTCCACAGTTGAGGTGTCCCAAGCAGCCTTGGGATGGATTTCCTGAAGTGCTTAGTAAGATACACAGCCCTTTGTTTAGTTTCAGGAGGCCTAACTGCTTTCAGTATCCCACTCTCTTCCCTGCTCCCAGCCACTTTGCAATGCTGAGCCTCTGAGTATTCTGGTGGGACAAGAAAGAGGTGTCTCTTGAGCAGTGTTCTACATATCTGGGGAAGCCAGGTTACTCACTCTGCTCTGACTTTCCCTTGTGGTAGGAGTTTCAGGCCAAGGGATATCTCTTGGCACTTAGCTGGGCCCCTCTGTAGGAAGGATGATGGAGGTAAAGTGAAACTGTTTTTCTTACCTCTTCAATGCATCTATTCTTGACTTTTGTTTTTTGTACTTCAGCTGTTTTTCTGGAACTTCTTTATTGGACTCTTAGATTTCCACAGAGGCACTCTTGTCATGGGTGATTGTCCAAATCGGTTCACTGTGAGAAGAAGATACTAGAAAACTATTCTACCATCGTGCTAATGTCGCTCTCCCAGTTAGGGTATATTTACGGATGCTGATCTGCACAAGAAAAAAAGGGAAATTTGATCATTGAAAAAAAATGTGTATAACTGTGTCTCTTCTCTATATCCTTTCATTTATCTACCTAGAAATAGATGCAGTCTTTCTTATCTAAAAGTTCTAAAGTTGTTGCTCTAGGGCTTAAGTATAAAAAAGATTCTACCTTTGGGCCTTTAAAAGAATCTAGATCCCTGAAGTGGACCCCTTAACATTCTCAATTATTTGGTTGAGGAAAAACTTAAACATCTGCATTTTTCACAAGGAATTCCAGTAATCCTGGTGCAGATATTTCTTACACCACATCTTTGAATATTCTAAATGATAATTGCCTCCATCAGTATCGAACGCAGTTATGCATTAAGTAACTCATTTTTGTTGATGGTTGATATAGTCTGGCTCTGTGTCCCCATCCAATTCTCATCTGGAATTGTAATCTGAATTGTAATCCCCACATGTTGCGGGAGGGACCTTGTGGGACGTGATGGAATCATGGGGGCGTTTCCCTCATGTTCTTATGAGAGTGAGTTCTCATGAGATCTGATGGTTTTGTGACAGGCTTTTCCAACCTTCTCTCTGCACTTCTCTCATTCTTCTTCTCCTTCTCGTTGTCATGTGAAGAAGGATGTGTTTGCTTTCCCTTCCACCATGAGGCCTCCCCAACCCTGTGGAAATGTGAGTTAATTCAACCTCTTTTCTTTATAAATTACCCAGTCTTGAGTAATTCTTCATAGCAGCACAAGAATGGACTGATACAATGGCTTTAAAAATTGAAGCAGATCCTTCACTAAATTATTTATTGGCTGTCATGCTAGAACAGTGTCAAATCTTTTTAAAAGGCAGTGTTCTATAATTCTGTATATAATGTACTTTATTGCTGTGGTTTGTGTTTCCAAATGGAAGAAGTCTATAGTTTTAACTGAACCATAGTGCCGCTCCAGTATTTCTGATTTAAATGGAGCTAAGGAGGCTCTGTATAAAATGGAAGAAAGAAGACACAAGGTGTGCTAGTAAATAACCAGGAGGACTCTGTCTTTTTATTTAAATAAAAGTATCTTAAAGACAGTGATCAAAGCAAATTCTTCAAAGGGCAAAAGAAAATGTAAAAGAAGTATTATGGATATCCATTTTCCTGCCTAAATTTGGCAGTGTTGTCTAGATACAGGTCAACTTGCTCCACACTTTACTTGGTTAGAGATATAATTGCTCTGTTAAATTTAAGCAATTATTTTTATTTACTAAGACTGATTCTCTGACAGACTCCATAATGCTTGCTTTTGGGCTTTGATTCTTCTACTGTTTTTTAAGTTGATAACATATGCACATGCTAAAAGAAGCTCAAGGAGTTAAAGAGAGAGAGACAAAAGTAATTCTCTCTTTTATACCAGTATACGGTCCTCGGGAGGCAAATGCTACTAGACATGTCTATTTCTTATGTGTATTTCCAGAGTATATTGAATGTTGTGGAGTACGGGTGAGTAGGATGTGAGAAGGAATATAAATAAATGCAGGTCAGGAGATGCTCTTGATTTCAAATTAGCAGGAGACATGCACTGAAGAACCTCTTAGTAACCTAAATGAGTTAGTATTACTAAGCAGCATTTTTACCACCAGAGAATCACTTCGATACCAGAGAAAATGTAATATATTCTTCAAGTATGCATGTATTCTCTCAGGAAAAATAAATGAAATTTTTCTTAAGAAGTACTGCTTTCAGCAGCTAACAGAAATTTAAATGAGAATGAATTTTAGCATAATGAAAATTACCTGCGTTTTAAAATGACGCTTGGGATTGTACTGGCAGCCAATCAATTGTTCTTTCAGAGTAAGATCAATGACTACCTTCTTGTAATAATGTGTTGGAAAACAATTTGGAGGTAAATTGAGAAATTACTTTGTTTGACCTATTTATGAAATTTCTTTGTAATATCTGACTAAAAAGATTTTTAGATTAAAAAATATATAATGACACCAAAAAGGCAAAAGTTGTAACTGATTATTAAGTAAGAATGACTTTGAAAACAAAACTTTAATTGAATACCTACTACTTATAAGATACTTAGGCTAGGATTTTAAAATAACTTTGAGAAATTTTCAATATAATTAAGAAATGATGTATATGTGAAAACTCTAATATTTATCTAATACAATATCTATTTAGAAAATGGGACAGAAATAAGTGGACTCTCCAAATCAGATTCTCTTCAGACCTATGCTACACTTTGTCTTTTTTGCAAAGTGCAGTAGGTCATCTAGGTTAATGAGACCATTAGCAGTTAGCAGGTAGATGGGCAATGCCCACTGCTGAGATCAGCCAGATGCTCTGCTAACATATATCATATTTTAAGAGTTTTAGTTCTTTTTTGGGCTGTGTTTCCATCAGCACTTACCGACAGCTTAGGTTGATAATTTATTTTTGGTAAAGTTACCAATAACTAGTCTTTGGTCAATAGAATTCATGCAGGTGCACATATGCCATTTCTATTTAGGTAAGATTTCATTCTTTGTTGCACTGTAGGTTTGTGTTTATATTTGTGCTTATATTTTAATGTAATGAGATTTATCTTCAAATAAATCCTTTAATGGTTTTGAATTCAATAATGTGATGACCTATCTTACTTGTCCAAGTTCACAACCAATTCAGAGAGAAGAATTACAATGACAGTATCAAAATGTCAGTTTAATTCTTGATAAAAGCTATATTGGAGTACATGGCTTAAATCTGCAGTAATAATGGACATATCCTCCAACCTTAAACTAGGCAGACTTTTCCACTCAGTCTTTAGAGCAGCTGGTCAACCACAAGTTTTCCCCATAGGGGCACACTTTACTGGTTTCCCCACAGGGTCCAACTTTCCCCACAGGGTCCTTTACTGTCTGTATGAGAGCACCCTAGAATATGTGTATTCTGCTGAGCTATCCTTTAAAAGAGTCAGAGCCCTGAAGGGACTGAGCCGCATTTTCTCTGTTCTTTCTCCCAAATACACCAGTTATATACTTGACTCCCTTTCCTCCTTAAAAAGTTGATTTCAGTTGTGGGGCAACTATAGCACAGATTGTATATGGGATACTTTATTCTGTCAGAAAGCAAGGAAGCTAAAAACTAATGGAATCATGTCAAAAGGAAAAATAACACCGCTTGAAGATGTTCTGGAGAAATTTATGACACAGTGAGCATGCAAATAAAATAATATCGAGAATTGATTACGTATATTTAAAAAAATTTATGGTACCTAATGATAATTTAGAAATAAATATACACATATATACATATACATAAATATGAAAATGAGAAAGAAGAAAAACACTTTTCTATGAAAGATGCATTAGATTATAAAGATATATGGAATGATAAAACTGGGAATTTAATATTTGTGATTAATTCAGTTAAGTATCATCAGTGAACACTGAAGTCATTATGTTGATGGGTCAGTGGAGAACAGGATATTCAAACGCTGGCAAAGGAATCCAACACAGATCGCAAGGGGGAGAAATGTACACTTAAAGTAGCCAGTATTTGCAGTCGTCATCTTAACTTAATGACTGCATTTATAGTTGATGATCACTAATGGCGGGGAAAGGTGGTAATTTTGATGTGATGCAATGTGAAGAAAATCACCTCTAATGTATTCTTGCCAACAATGTCAACCATAATCTAATCAAATACTTACATTTAATTAAAGAGAATATATAGAAGACAGGAAAAGTTAAGTGACCTCAAGTGCTAAAAATCACAAATTTGGAATGGGAAGCATTCCACAAAAACACAGGACAGGACTCTCTTGTCAAAAAAAAGTGATTGTTTAAAAAAAGGTGGGATGAAGGGGCTAAAAGCAAACAAAAGCAAAGTATAAGCCTTGATAAGATGCTAGTGAAAGGAAGAAAGAGGAAGGAAGAGAGGGAAGGAGAAAAGGAGCTAAGAAAGGATAATTTTATTGTTCTTTTCTTCCTACAACAATCTGTCTCTCCTGAGGTGTGAAACATTTTTATTACTAGCTAACAGGCAGCTACAGGTTTTTGTTTATTTTGCTTTATGATGTTCTATTGGCTGTTCTGTGACCAATTTCTTACTGTTAAGAATCAGTACTTTTCAAGTAGTAATTCAAAGTTCTTATTTATATGTGGAATTTATACATTAATAGTCTCAAGTAATTTCTGGTGAGGACTAGTGTGTCAATGCATTTCTGTAAAATACATTTGCCTTTTTAATAGAAATTTACATGACGTGATCACATGTATTCAATACACAGACTTCATGTAAGAAATTACATTTTTGTGTAAAGCTAATTAATTCACTGAAGACCTCTCAGGAGTTAAGCTAATTAATATGGTGGCAGTTTCATAGTATATCCATAAATTACTTAGAGTAGCAGGCAAAAGAAACAAGTTTGCAAACAGGGCCATCAGCACTAGAATTTTAAGATTTGCTATTCTCTTTAATAAAACTTTAGATCCTGGGACAGTCACAAATTGTTTCCTATTTCTATTTACCTATAATCATACAAAAGAGGAGGTATAAATTTATATTACTAAAATATGATATTAATTTGGTTTTCTAAATAGTTCTTAAAAACTGTTTCCTTGAAGTCCATTAGAATGCTGTTATAAAAACTGCTCTCTCAAGTTTTAAAACAAATTAGGTCTACAGTTTGGGATTATATTTCCAAATGCCAAATGTCATTTGCTCTGACAGAAGGAATTTTTTTCACATAGACAAACATTTCAAGTTCTTCTATTGTTTATGCAAAATTAAATAGAAAACTTCTCATTTCATACCTGCATATACTTTATTTAGCTTCCTTCCATCTGTTCTGCAAATGCTTTTATAAAACTGTATCCCATGGCAACCCCCAGTGACATTTTAGCTCGATGTCTCCCAGCTGAGCTTATCTCTCCTAGGGAAACCACCTTAGCACCTCAAGTAAAGCTCATTTTCATTAATTTGGAGGGAGTTTGGTTTGGTAAAATTCTCTCCACAATTTCTATGATAGGATATAGATGTTACATGTACATTTCTTTACGCTTCCAAGAAAATACTTGTTTTTCGCATGGTTTGTGGACCATGCTTAAATCCCAAAGAGGGGAATAAGTCAGGTTATTTCACAAAATCACAAAGAAATGGCAGATAATCATTTTTATCAATGTAAAATATGTTTTGTATCCTAGAAAGTTATTTGAAATAAAGCTTATAACATTTTACAATGTAAAGGGAAGAGAAAAATTCAGGTCCGGGTACTTCAGATTTGTAATACGTAACTATATCAATCAGTGTATTAATTTATGGTGGTGGAAATGTGATATACTGGGCAGAACAATGAGCCAAAACCAGGAGAGCTGGGATCTGTCCCCAAGGTGGCCACTTATGGCCATAGTATTTAGAGAAGTCGTTTAAAATCTGTACGCCTCAATTTTCCAGATCAGAAACTGGGTGAAACCTCCCAGGGTATCGTGAAGATAATGTGAGATTCTTATAAAAACTTTGTTAAGGACAAAGCACTATTTAACTTGGGGTTTATTATTATACTCTTTAAATTGATATTTTATTATTGCAAGCGTCATCTATACACAATGAAAACATAATGATTTTGCAGCTTTAAGTACATTTATTCAAAACAATGAAATAAAATCATTGCTAGAAACTTGAGGAGTGAAAAATGACCAGTAAACTGCTTTCTGAATAATCTGTCCTTTCTTCAGAAATCAAAGCATTCTATTCCAAAACAGCGTATCTGAATTTAAAAATGCTTTTATACCTTTTAATACACATCCACATTTTAAAAATCATTTTCAAAGCATAATTATTTTGAAAAATGTGTTAACATTATGCTATAATAAACTACTATGAAGAAACTAAAATCTGTATGTGCTTATGTATATTTTAAAAACATTTTATTCCATCTCTGTTTCTGGATATAATCTTTGTTCCTTAAGTTTAGAATAATAATGTTTATAAAGTAGTGTGATTTTTTTTATATACTTTAAGGAATTTTATTCAAACCATTATTTTATTGCAGATTCTTTTACAAAATCAGAGTCATAAATTACAAATATACCTGATGAAAATTCAGAACACAGAATTTACTTTCAAAAGTAAATGTAATTGTTTTGGACAATTTTATTTTTTTCAACTTCTAAGTTCTGGGTTATATGTGCAGGATGTGCAGGTTTGTTACATAGGTAACTGTGTGCCCTGGTGGTTTGCTGCACAGATCAACCCATTCCTTAGGTATTAAGCCCAGGATCCATTAGCTATTCTTTTTGATGCTCTCCCTCCCCCAACACAACAGGCCCCAGTGTGTGTTGTTTGCTGGCATTTGTCCATGTTGTTCAGCAAAATTAATTTAGAACAATATTACTAAAAAGTTCCGCACTTGATGGTACTCACTGATAAGGAATAAACCATGGGAAACTATCTACACTGAGGCAATACTTCCTGTTTACATGAGAAAATCATATAATCAACTAATTCAAAAAATTAATATACATAGCTTGAAATGCTTAGCAATATATTTCAGTGACTAATTATCTGAGATGATACCATCCCTTTTGATAATTTATTCTCAAATAGTTCATTCCAGCATTAAAATTGGAAGGAGGATCTCAAATAATTTTGTTTTTGCTTAACTGTAACCACACAGAACAGGAAAATACAAATTCATATTAATAAAATATTATGTTAATTCAATTTTCTTAATCAGTTCTTCAAATTAAACATTTTCTTAAAGATTATTACCAAGCCGATATAAAATTGCTTTAATGAGTTCTAAAATAAATTAGATTTATAATTATGAGATCGTATTTCCAAATGACAAATTGCATTTGCGGTGATGAAAGTTTCTTCTTCCTCCGTCTTAATCATTATCCTACAACAGGAGAAAAGCCACAATTCTAGATGAACTAATTTTTGCTAATATAGCACTTTCAGCTTCTCAACCATTTCTCCTAGGAGAGGTATTTACAAATCAAAATCTGTACTCTTTATCTTCTTCCTTGACTTCACTTTCCTTCACTTTCATAAGCAATCTGGTTGAGAAGCCATTGGGTGGAATAAGCAAGGTAGGCACTTGTATGGGTGGTAAGGAAGGGAGCTGGAGCTGCGGGACAACAAAACCGTTGTTAAATAGAGCTCAAGAAGAGTAAAGAGGGGAGCCTACCTGTTGGGGTGTTGGCTTAGTGGGAGGTATTGTCGTCTGAGTGAGATGGCCATGTGGCTTTGTGAGGCAGATAATCCAATGCTGGGTTTTGGTGTCCAGTAGAATGAGACCGCATGGAGAAGCAGATTATTGAAGATTGTTGATGTTATTTCATGTTTGCAGAGGAACATCCTCAGCATAGAGTGGGACTGCTGAGTCAATAGGTAAATCCATTAATAATTTTGTAGATTCTCTCCAGCAGTGTATGGGTGTGTAAACATTGCTTCCTTACAACATGAAACTTGCCAGTATTTGTTCTCAATATTTAAAAAGTTTTGCCAGCCTGATAGATGAGAAATAGTATCTCAAGGTATTAAGTTTTTTCTCCATTATGAGTACATGAGCATCCATTATTTTATATTTATAAGGGTCATTTATATATCTTTTATAAATTCTCTGTTCATATATTTGGCCATTCTGTGGGATTTTAAGTTTTTTTCTCATTAATCTTTAAGAGCATTAACAATATTTATAACAATTTTCTGAGGGCTTTTGAATTTTATCTTTTGAATTTGCATGTTGTATTTTTGTCATTTTAAATATATGTGATAAAATCTGTACTTCATATAGGTGATTATATGTGCATTTTCTTTTATTGGTACTGGATTTCTGTCATTAAAAAATACCTCCAGATTATAAGGAGTTAATCCATGTTTTCTTCTTGTACATTCATTCTTGTATTTTTGAGATTTGATGTCTGTGGTACTTAAAATAATTCTGGTCTGTGGTGGTAGATACAGATCCAATTTTAATTGATTTCCAAATGGCTACACATTTATCTTCACATTTTTATTTTAAAAATTCATATTCTTCAGAATTATACTGATGAGTCTAATTCTTGAATTTCTACCCTATGTCTATTCATGAGCCAGTACTATTCTATTTTATCTATAGAGGCTTTATGTTATGTTTTACTGTTTGCTAGGGCAAAGCCCCTTCACTTTTTTTTTTTTTCCCCAGGAGTGCTCACTAATTCTCCATTGTTAATTCTGCCACTTATACTTTAGTATCAACATATTAGAGTTTAGAAGGAAAAGACTTTAGCATGTTGGGGAAATAATTTAAAATTTATATCTTACCTTGGATTAAAATTATTGTTTTATGTTTATTGTTTACTTTGCATCTTTCATAAGTATTTTTAAGCTTTTTTGCATAAATTATGCTATTTTTTAGATATTTATTCCTAATTCTTTGATCATTGTGTCGTTCTTATTGCTTCTATAATAAGTAAGTTATTCCCTCTCATGATATATCTTTTATTCTTGAATGTCGATTTTTAATTTTTCTAGTTTACTACATTTTTTGGTTTAACATTTGGTTCAGCATTGTTTCAGCTCTTGAATATTCCATGTAATACACTTTATCATCTTAAAATATAATTTTCCTCTTTTTTCAGTGCTCATATGTCTAATTGTTTTCTCTTATGTGACTCCTTTGGCTAATAAACCTAACACAAGTGAGCTTAGTGAGCACCATTGCCTTGCTCTTACTCCGTTCAATGTGGATAGGCTGAGCATTTTCTAAAATTTTAAGTTCTACTTCACTTTTGATGAAAAACTCTAAGTTGTTTCTCTCTTCTTGCTTTTCACCATAAGCTTTTAAGAGAAGACAAGCCACATCTTCAAAACTTTGCTTAGATATGGCTTCAGGTAAATATCAGCTGAATACCGATTTCGCCACTCACAAGTTCTACCTTCCACAAAACACAGGACAGAAACAATGCAGGCAAGTTTTTTTTTTTTGTTTTTTTTTGTTTTTGGCAGCTTTATAACAAGGACCACTGTTCCTCCAGTTTCCAATAACATGTTCCTTATTTTTTTTCTTTCTTTTCCTTTTTTTTTTTTTTTTTTTTTTTGACGGAGTTTGCTCTCTCACCAAGGCTGGAGTTCACAATGATGCAATCTTGGCTCACTGCAACCTCTGCCACCCTGGTTCAAGAGATTCTCCCACTTCAGCCTTTCAAGTAGCGGGCATTACAGGCACCTACCAGCATGCCTGGCTAATTTTTGTGTGTGTGTGTGTGATTGTGTGTGTGTGTGGAGATGGGGTTTCACCATGTTGGCCAGGCTGCTCTTGAACTCTTGACTTCAGATGATCCACCTGTCTTGGCCTCTCAAAGTGCTGGTATTACAGGCATGAACCACTGCACCCGACCCTCTGAGACCTCATTAGAATGGCATTTACTATCCATATTTCTACCAACATTTTGTTCAATATTTCTAAAGCATTTTTGTTTTGTTGTGTTTTGTTTTTATTGTACTTTAGGTTCTGGGGTACATGTGTAGATCATGCAGGATTGTTGCATAGGTACACACATGGCAGTGTGGTTTGCTGTCACCATCCCCCTGTCACCTATATTTGGCATTTCTCCCCATGTTATCCCTCCCTGACCTCTCCAACCCCCAGCTGTCCCTCCCTTGGCCCCCCCACAACAGACCTCAGTGTGTGATGCTCCCCTCCCTGTGTCCATGTGTTCTCATTGTTCAACACCCACCTGAGAACATGTGGTGTTTGATTTTCTGTTCTTGTGTCAGTTTGCTGAAAATGATGGTTTCCAGATTCATCCATGTCCCTACAAAGGATACAAACTCATCATTTTTTATGGCTACATATTATTCCATGATGTATATGTGCCACATTTTCCTTGTCCAGTCTATCGTCGATGGGCATTTGGGTTGGTTCCAGGTCTTTGCTATTATAAAGAGTGCCGCTATGAACATATGTGTGCATGTGTCTTTATAATAGAATGAGTTATAATCCTTTGGATATATACCCACTAATGGGATTGCTGGGTCAAATGGAATTTCTATTTCTAGGTCCTTGAGGAATCACCACACTGTCTTCCACAATGGTTGAACTAGTTTACACTCCCACCAACAGTGTTAAAGTGTTCCTATTTCTCCACATCCTCTCCAGGATCTGTTGTCTCCAGATTTTTTAAGGATTGCCATTCTAACTGGCGTGAGGTGGTATCTCAATGTGGTTTTGATTTGCATTTCTCTAATATCAGTGATGATGAGTATTTTTTCATGTGTTTGTTGGCCTCATATATGTCTTCTTTTGAAAAGTGTCTGTTCATATTCTTCTGAAGCATTTTTCCAGAAGATTGAAGCCTTTTCTACAGATATCCTCTTCTCCTTCTGAGCCCTTACCAGTACCACTCTTAACAATCCATTCATAGCAAGGTAGGATTTTCTACAATGTATTTCAAAACTCTTCTAATTTCTACCCATTAGCCAGTTCCAAAGCCACTTCCACATTTTCAGGCATTTCTTACAGCAGCACCTCCATTTCTCCATACCAATTTTTCTGTTTCTTTTCATTTGAGTTGCTTTAACTAAATACCATAACGTGAGTGACTTATCAACGAAAGAATTTTCTTCTCACAGTTCTGGAGTGAGAAGCCAGTTCCAAAGCCACTTCCACATTTTCAGGCATTTCTTACAGCAGCACCTCCATTTCTCCATACCAATTTTTCTGTTTCTTTTCATTTGAGTTGCTTTAACTAAATACCATAACGTGAGTAACTTATCAACGAAAGAATTTTTTTTCTTCTCACAGTTCTGGAGACCAGGACATCCAATATTAAGCACTGGAAGATTTGGTGTCTGATGAGGACCTACTTTCTGGTTCATAGATGTTTCTCTCTCACTGTGTCCTGACAGGGTGGAAGGGAAGAAGAACTCTCTTGGGTCTATTTTATAACATCATTAATCTCATTCACAAAGGCTCTGCCCTCAGATCTAATCACCTCCCAAATGTCTCACTGTTTAATACCATCACATTGGTAATTAGATTTCATTATATGAATTTTGGAAGGACAAAGGCATTCAGACCATAGCATTATTAACTGTGATGTTGCTTAGGATAAAGACTAGAACCTTACCCCAGGAATGAGGGAGAATTGACCTTATTCAAACTTACAACATTAACTCAGGGAACATAGGTGTATAACACAGCGGTCTTCAAACTTTTTGACGCTAGGGAGCAATGTCATGAAGACACTTTTTCCACAGAACGGGGCAGGGATGTTTTCGGATGAAACTGCTTCATCTCAGATCATCAGGTATTAGTTAGATTCTCATAATGATTACACAATCTAGATCCCTTGCATTTGCAGTTCACAATAGGTTTGTGTTCCTGTGAAAATCTAATGCCCTGCTGATCAGACAGGAACAGAGCTCAGACAGTAATGCTCCCTTGCCCACTGCTCACCTCCTGCTGTGTAGCTCAGCTCATAACAGGCCAGAGGCTGGTACTGGTCCACATTCCAATGGTTAGAGACCCCTGGTGTAGTGTATCCAACGCACATGTGAGCTTATAAGGTGACTATGTATTCAGGAATTGTATGTATGTAAATAATAATTTATTATATGTAGCAGTAGCAGAGAATGAAATATAAAAACTGAAGAGCCATCAAAGCTACTGGCTTTCATGAGTTGAGATGGGGCTAAATCCTTTAGCCCCATCCATACCTACCTCATCTTTCAGGCACACGTGCATTTCAAGAGTGATTTTGGATATCAGAAGTTGTGGCCTGATGAGATTCATAATATCTCTTGATGTACATTTTGGGTTTCCTATTTTACATTCTTTCTTAACTTAAACTTGGTCCCGAATGAAGTGTATTGTGTCTCATGTGCTTGACTGCCATTCCAAACTTCCAATGCAGAGTGGGAGGTGCAATGACTTTTGGGTGCAATGTATATATCTTATTATGTGAAGTATTTATTCATTGAGTCCTATTCATAATGTTTTTATTAAGAATGAATGTTAAATGACAAACATTTTCAGAACTTATGGAGATGATCATGAAAGTTTTCTCCATAAGTGTATTTACCTAATAAATTTTGTAGTCAATTTGCTGATATTGAGCCATTCTCTCATTTTACTGGAATAAACTCCCACCTTTGTAATGATGTTTTATGTTTTTTATCATTCAGTTGAATTCTGTTTTTAAATTTATTTTTAATTTTTGTGGGTGAGTACATAGTAGATATACATATTTGTGGGACACGTGATACAGGCATGCAATATGAAATAAGCGTATCATGGAGAATGGGGTATCATCCCCTCCAGCATTTGTCCTTTGAGTTACAAACCATCCTATTACACTCTTTAAGTTATTTTAAAATGTGTAATTATGTTGTTACTGACTAGAGTCGCTCTACTGTGCTATCAAACAGTAGGTCTTATTTCTTCTATCATCATTTTTTTTTGGTACACACTAACCATCCCCCACTTACCCTCCACCCTCCCACTACCCTTTCTATCCTCTGGTAACCATCCTTCCACTCTCTGTGTCCATGAGTTCAATTGTTTTGATTTTTAGATCCCACAAATAACTGAGAACATGCAATGTCCGTCTTTCTGCACCTGGCTTATTTCACTTAACATAATGATCTTCATTTCCAACCAAGTTGTGGTAAATGACTGGATCTCATTATTTTTATGTGGAATAGTACTCCATTGTGTCCATGTAACACATTTTCTTTATCCGTTTATCTGTCAATGGATACTTAGTTTGCTTTGGAATCTTAGCTATTGTAAACACTGCTGCAGCAAATATAGGCATGCAGATATTTCTTCCACATACTGATTTCATTTCTTTTGGTTATATACCCAGCAGTAGGATTGCTGGATTATATGGTAGCTCAATTTTTAGTATTTTTGAGGAATATCCAAAGTGTTCTCCATAGTGGTTGTACTAATTTACATTCCCACCATCAGTGTACCAGGGTTTCCTTTTCTTCACATCCTCACTAGCATTTGTTATCGCTTGTCTTTTGGATATAAGCCACTTTAAGTGGGGTGAGATGATATTTCACTGTAATTTTGATTTGTATTTCTCTTATAATCAGTGATGTTGAGCACTTTTTCATATGCCTGTTTGTCATTTGTATGTCTTCTTTTGAGACATATCTCTTTAAATCTTTTGCCCATTTTTCTATCAAATTATTACAATTTTTTCCTATAAAGTTGTTTGAGTTCCTTGTATATTCTGGTTATAAATCCTTTGTCAGATGGATAGTTTGCAAATGTTTCCTCCCATTCTACTCTCTTCACTTTGTTGATTGTATCCTTTGCTGTGCAGAAACTTTTTAACTTGATGTGATCGCATTTGTCCATTTTTGCTTTGATTGCCTATGTTAGTGAGGTATTGCTCAAGAAATCTTTGCACAGATCAACGTCCTGGAGATTTTTCCCAGTATGAAACTATGATTTGATTTTTGTATATGGAAAAACTGGGGTCTAGTTTTCTTCTTCTGCATATGAATATCCAGTTTTCCCAGCACCGCTTATTGAAGAGAGTGTCTTTTCCCCAATGTATGTTCTTGGCATTTTTGTCAAAAATGAGTTCACTGTGATGTGTGTATTTGTTTCTGTGTCCTCTATTCTGTTCCACTTGTCTATACGTCTGTTTTTATGCTAGCATCATGCTGTTTGGTTACTACAGCTTTGCAGTACAATTTGAAGTCACGTAATGTGATTAATTCAGTTTTGTTCTTTTTGCTTAGGATAGCTTTTGGTATTCTGGGTCTTATGGTTCCATATAAATTTTAGGATTTATTTTTATTTTTATTTTTGTGAAGAATGTCAGTGGTAGAGATTGCATTGAATCTGTAGATTGCTTTGAGTAGTATGGGCATTTTAACGATATTTATTCTAATCCATAAACATGGAATATTTTTCCACCTTTTCAGGTCCTCTTCAACTTCTTTCAGTAGTGTTTTATAGTTTTCATTATAGAGTTCTTTCACATCTTTGGTTAAGTTAATTCCTAGGTATTTAATTTTATGTGTGGCTATTGCAAATTAGATTAGTTTTTAAAATTTCATTTTTACATTATTCGCTGTTGGCATATAGAAAGGCTACTATGTTTTCTATTTTATTTTGTATCCTGCAACTTTACTGAATTTGCTTGAGTTCTGATACTTTTCTTGTGGAGTCTTTACGTTCTCCCGAATATAAGATGATGGCATCTGAAAGCAAGGATAATTTGACTTTTTCATTTCCAGTTTGGATGCCCTTTATTTCTTTCTCAAAATTCTTGAATTTCTTGAATTTCTTTCTTGTCTGATTGCTCTAGCTAGGACTTTCAGTATTATGACAAATAACAGTGGTGACAGTGGGCATCCTCGTCATTTTCCAGATCTTAGAGGAAAGGCTTCAGTTTTTCCCTATTCAGTACAATACTTGCTGTGGGTCTGTTGAAGAGGCTGTGTTGTCTAGGGTATATACCCTGGGGTTCATCATCTCACTCCAGGAAAATTTAGGACACGGACACACACAAGACGTTTGGGAGCATAGGTTTAATAGGCAGAAGTGAAGAGAAAGAGAAATGGCTTTTTCTCTCTAGAAAGAGAGGAGTCTCTGAACAGAAAAGACTGGCAGACAGTGGATGTGCCAGATTTTATAGCCAGGTTTAAGGAGGCAGCATCTGATTTATATAGGGCTCACAGATGGTTCTGTCAGGTATGATGTTTACATAGAGTGCGGGGAAGGCTGGCTGTCCTGCCCTAATCTTATTATGCAAGTGGGTTTTCCAGTTGATGGGCACCAACTTGTCTGCTCTTTACTGTATATGTGACTGACAAAGAGAAGGGAAGATGGAGCTGCCATCTTGAACATTGGCACAACTGCTGATATCTATGTTTGCAGCTTGATTTTACAGGCTGCTCTTCATTAGAAAGAAAAATAAGTTGGGGCTGCTTTTCATTAAAAGGAAAATCTTACTGAGGACTTCTGTATCCTCACTGTCTGCCTAAGTAATTTTTTCTTAATTCTTGTATCACTATCATAAATAGCTTTTATTATATTGAGATATGTTCCTTCTATCCCAAGTTTTCTGAGGGTTCTTATCATGAAGGGATGTTGAATTTTATTAAATGCTTTTTTAGCATCAATTGAAATGATCGTATGGTTTTTATCCTTCATTCTGTTGGCACAGTCTATCACATTGATTTGTGTATGTTGAATCATACTTGTATCCCAGGGATAAATCCCACTTGATCATAATGAATGATCTTTCTAACGTATTAGTGATTTCAGTTTTCTAGTATTTTGTTAATGATTTTTGCACCAGTATTCATCAGAGACATTGGCCTGTAGTTTTCTTTTTTTTTTTTAATGTGTCTTTGTCTAGTTTTGATATCAAGATAATACTGATGTCATCGAATGAGTTTGAAAGTAATCTCTCCTCTAGTGTTTGAATAGTTTAAGTAGGGTTGATACTAGTTCTTCTTTGAATTTTTGATAGAATTTAGCAGTGAGGCCAACAGGTCCTGGGCTTTCCTTTCTAGGAGACTTTTTACTAGAGTTTTGATCTTGTTACTTGTTATTGTTCTGATATGGTTTGGCTGTGTCTCCATGCAAATCTCATCTTTAATTGTAGTTCCCATAATCCTCATATGTCATGTGAGTAACCTGGTGAGAGGTAATTGAATCATGGGGGCAGTTTCCCCCAAGCAGTTCTCATGATAGTGAGTTCTCATGAGATCTGATGGTTTTATAAGGAGTATTTCCCCTTTTTGCTCAGCACGTCTCTCTCCTGCTGCCTTGTGATGAAGGACATGTTTGCTTCCCCTTCCACCATGATTGTAAGTTTCCTGAGTCCTCTTCAGCCATGCAAAACTATCAGTAGATTAAACCTCTTTCCTTTATAAATTACCCAGTCTTGGACAGCGTGAGGATGGAGAATACAGGTCTGTTCAGGTTTTGGATTTCTTCCTGGTTCAATCTTGGTAGGTAGTATGCCTCTAGGAATTGGTCAAATTTCTCTAGATTTTAAATTTTGGTAGATAGTTGCACATAGTAGCCACTAATGATCCTTTGAGCTCCTGCCGTATCATTTGTAATGTCTCCTTTTTTATTTCTGATTTTATTTTGATCTTTTTTCTTCATCTAACTAAAGGTTTGTAAATTTTGTTTAACTTTTCAAAAGAATAACTTTTAATTTAATTGATTTTTTGGATTTTCCTGATTTTATTTCTGTTCAGATTTTTTTGTTTTGTTTTGTTTTGAGATGGGGTTTTGCTCTTATTGCCCAGGCTGGAGTACAATGGTACGACCTTGGCTCACTGAAATCTCCGCCTCCTGGGTTCAAACAATTCTCCTGCCTCAGCCTCCCAATTAGCTGGGATTACAGGCACCTGCCACCATGCCTGGCTAATTTTGTATTTTTAGTAGAGATGGGGTTTCTCCATGTTGGTCAGGCTGGTCTCAAACTCCCGACCTCAGGTGATCCACCTGCCTCGGCCTCCCCAAGTGCTGGGATTACAGATGTAAGCTACCACGCCTAACTTGTTCTGATCGTTATTATTTCTTTTCTTCTACTAATTTTGGGTTTGGTTTGCTCTTTCTAGTTATTAAAGATGCGTCATTTGATTATTTAAAGTTTTTTTTTTTTCCTCTCTTTTGATGTGGGCGCTTATAGCTATCAGATTCCATCTTAGTTCTGCTTTTGCTGTGTCCCACAGGTTTTGGTATGTTGTGTTTTTATTATCATTAGTTTTAAGAAATTTTTTAATTTCCTCTTTAATATTTTTATTAACCTACTGATCATTCAGGAGCATACTGTTTAATTTCTATGTATTTGTGTAGTTTTCAAAATTCCTCCTGTTATTAATTTCTAGTCCTACTCAATTGTGGTAAGAAAAATGCTTGATATTATTTTCATTTTTATGAACGTTTAAGGCTTGTCTTTTGACTGATTTATATAGGGCTCACAGATGGTTCTATCAGGTATGATGTTTACATAGCCTGAGGGGAAGGCTGGCCATCCTGACCTAATCTTATTATGCAAATGGGTTTTCCAGTTGTTGGGTGCCATCTTGTCTAGTCTTTACATGTGGCTGACAAAGAGAAGGGAAGATGGAGCTGCCATCTTGAATATTGGCATAACTGCTGATATGTATGTTTGCAGCTTGATTTTACAGGATGCTTTTGTTAGAAAAATAAGTTGGGGGCTGCTTATTTTTAATCTCTATTAGATCCATTTGGTCTATAGTGCAGATTAAATCTGATTTTTTTTTTGTTGATTTTCTATCTTGAAAATCTGTTCAATGCTGCAAGTGGGTTGTTGAAGTTAATGTATTGGGCCCTATCTCTCTCTTTAGCTCTAATGTTTCCTTTATATATCTGGGTGCTCCAGTGCTGGGTGTATATATATTGAAAATTGTTATATTCTCTTGCTGAGTTGACCACTTTATCATTAAATAGTGAGCTTTTTTTGTCCCTTATACAGTTTTGTCTTGAAGTCTGTTTTGTCTAAGTGTGGTGACTCCTACTCTCTTTTGGTTTCCATTGGCATAGAATGTCTTTATCCCTTTATTTTCAGCTATGTGTGAGTTAAATTTTATTTGATAATATTTTATTTATGATTTTTCATCAATATATGTATGACCTTGATCTGTAGTTTTTTTTTCCTACTGCAATTTAATGAAATTAGTTATCTGTTGTATATTGACTTCATAAGAATAATGTATAAGTGATCTTTTATGTGTTATCAGGAACAATTTAAATACTATTGGCATGATTAGGTTTAAGAATAATTTCATTTGTGAAAAAATTCAAATCTTGTTCTTTTGTGTGTGATATTTATTTTATAACTTTTATATTTCTTTTTTGAAAGTTGACCCATTTAAGCTTTTTTCTCTGCTGTGGACAACTTTTGTAAATTGTATTTCTCTATAAAATTACCTACTTCAGCCTGAGCTTCAAATTATTTGTATAAACTTATGCAAAAAGCCTTAGGATTTTTTAAAACATCATTAGTTTAGAAGATTCAAAGATTAATCCACTTCTGTTAATTCTCAGATGGTGTCATTTTGATTTATTTTCTTTATCAGTTTAGCTCATGTGTTTTATTGTTTTCACCAAACAATTGATTATTATTCTTTTTTGCAATCTACCAGTCCGACAAAAGCCTAATATCCAGAATCTATGGAGAATTTAAACAAATTTATAAGAAAAACAACCCCATCAAAAAGTGGGCAAAGGATATGAACAGACGCTTTTCAAAAGAAGACATTTATGAAGCCAACAAACATATGAAAATGCTCATCATCACTGGTAATTAGAGAAATGATAATTAAAACCACATTGAGATACCGTCTCATGCCAGTTAGAATGGTGATCATTTAAAAATCAGGGGACAACAGATGCTGGAGAGGATGTGGAGAAATAGGAACACTTTTACACTGTTGGTGGGAGTGTAAATTAATTCAACCATTGTGGAAGACAGTGTGGTGATTCCTCAAGGATCTAGAAATAGAAATACCATTTGACCCACCAATCTGATTACTGGGTATATACCCAAAGGATTATAAATCATTCTACTGTAAAGACACATGCACATGTATGTTTATTGTGACACAGTTCACAATAGCAAAAACTTAGAACCAACCCAAATCAATGATAGACTGGATAAAGAAAATGTGGCTCATATATACCATGGAATACTATGCAGCCATAAAAAGGGATGAGTTCATGTCCTTTGCAGGGACATGGATGAAGCTGGAAACCATCATTCTCAGCAAACTGACACAAGAACATAAAACCAAACACTGCATGTTCTCACTCGTAAGTGGGTGTTGAACAATGAGAACACATGGACACAGGGAGGGGAATGTCACACACCAGGCCTGGGGGATGGGAGGCTAGGGGAGGGATAGCAGGTGGTAGGGGGGATTCAGGAGGGATAGCATTAGGAGAAATACCTAATGTAGATGATGGGGTGATGGATGCAGCAAACCACCACCATGGCATGTGTATACCTATGTAACAAACCTCAATGTTCTGCATGTACCCCAGAACTTAAAGAATAATAAATAAAAAAATTAACCTCAATTTTTATCTTTATTTTTTGTTTCTTTTGCTTTCTTTTAGTTTACTTTATCTTCTAGCTTTTTGATTTAATATTTGACTTATTTATTTTTATTTTTCATTTATATTGACCTTTGTATTTAAATATATGAATTTCTTTTGATTATTGCTTGTACTATAATCCTATGGATTTGAACAGTCTAAGTTTTCATTATCATTTTTTGAAATATTTTAATTTTGATTTTAATTATCCCTTCAAATCTAGAATTGTACAAAAGAAATTTTTAAAATTTTGGGAAGAAGAAACTTTTAAAAGCTTTATTAATTTTTAATTTTACTGCATTGTGACTAGAGAATATTGTGTGTATCATTCATACTTTAGGAGATTTGCTAAGGGGTTTTTAGAGCCTAATGTGTAGTCAATTCTTATTTATTTGAAGAAGATGTACTTTCTATTTTGGTATGCAAAAAATCATTACCAATTATGTTGTTTAGGTTATCTTTATCCTTTTATATTTCAACGTATTTTTCCCATTTGTATCTTGGTGTGAGAGTCCAGTATTATGTTTTTTTTCAGTAAATTTATTTACTTATCTTCTTGAGTTTGTGATTTTTAACAGTAGTTGTTGTGTTACATTATTTGGATACTTTAACTCTTACATCTTTCTTGTGATTTTTTTCTTTTAGCTTTATAAATTGTTCTTTGTTATCAGTTTGTGTTTTTGGACCGGAATTTTACTTTATGTCAGAATTGAAAGCTCCTATATTTGTTTGGCATTTAATTTGATTTGCATTTACTGTAATATCTTCATACATATTTATATTTTGCTTTTCTTAATATTGTTTAACAATGGCTCTTGTATTTAGAATAGAATTGAATTTTATTTTGTGAAAAAAGATATATTAAACTGGACATTTATTTGTTGACATGATATAATTGGTCTCAGCTTTGTCTTATCATAAGCTTAAATGGGTGTATTATATATTACTGTTTTCTTCATTAGATTTTCTCCTTTCTCTATTTTGTATTTCTTTTGATATTTACCAAAATTTGCATTTGATATCCTTATAAATATAAATGTATGTCACTACGTTTTTCCACTTTCCTTTAACTTAGTATGTTTCTGTCAAGAAATCTGTGGTCAATTTTAATTTTTTGTTAATCATTTCTTTTTGCTATGTGCCCTTAAGACTTTCTGCAATCCCAAAAATCTAATAATTTTTATAGAATGTTTATTAAGATCTCTCTTGGAGTTTACTATTTTCCCAAGTACAAATTGATGTTTTCTATATAAAAAGAATTTGTTTTTCATTTCTGGAATATTTTATTGAAGTATTTATTTAAAATATTACATCTGTTCCATCGTTTGGTTTTTCTTTAGTGACTTTTTGAGTGTTTTTCTTTGGTGACATTTTGAGTGACTTCAATTATATGCATTTTGGGTTGTTTGTTCCTTTTTATCTCTTTACTTAAACTTTCTTTTTCTGAACTTACAATGATGAGTACTACTTGATGTTCTCCGTATTCTATCATTAATAAAAATATACTTCACTGATCTCACTTATCTGTTTTTTAATTTACCTCTGAATAGACTTATCAATATCAATTTTGATATATATTTTTTTCTTTTTTGAGATGGAGTCTTGCTCTGTCACCCAGGCTGGAGTGTAGTGGCGGATCGCTGCTCACTGCAACCTCTGCCTCCCAGGTTGAAGTGATTTTCCACCCTCAGGCTCCTGAGTAGCTGGGATTACAGGTGCCCACCACCACGCCTGGCTAGTTTTTGTATTTTTAGTAGAGATGGAGTTTCTCCATTTCGGCCAGGCTGGTCTCGAACTCCGGGCCTCAAGTGATCCACCTGCCACTGCCTCCCAAAGTGCTGGGATTACAGGCGTGAGCCACTATGCCTGGCTTCAATGTGGATTTTAGATGTTTATTTACATTTTAATTTACATGTTATTGAATGTTTTATAATAATTATCTCACAATTATGCCATGGAATGTGGATGGTTTTATTATATATTCTTTTTTTTTTTTTTTGAGACAGAATCTTGCTCTGTCGCCAGGCTGGAGTGGAGTGGCACAATCTCGGCTCACTGCAACCTCCGCCTCCTGAGTTCAAGCAATTCTTCCACCTCAGCCTCCCGAGTAGCTGGGAACACAGGCATGTACCACCATGTCCAGCTATTTTTTGTATTTTTAGTAGAGACGGGGTTTCACCATGTTGGCCAGGATGGTCTCGAACTCCTGGCCTCAAGTGATCCACCCGCGTCAGCCTCCCAAAGTGCTGGGATTACAGGCGTGAGCCACCGTGCCTGGCCTATATATTCTTATTGATCTTTATTAATTGGGAAGAGATTCAGATTTAAGTCACTGAAATTTTGTTACGGAATCAGAAATCTGCAACTCAGTTATTTATGACAGCCTAAATTCTTATATGTTCTAGATTGAATTTTCGACATTAAAGGTTGATATATTTGATAGTCTTTTTACAGACAGCTGTTTCTTATGATTTCAGTATTGAGAAGGTACATTATTCCTTGTCCTCTGCTAGCTTTTGAATTTGTTTCCTGAAGGAAGCACTAAATATGGAAAGGAACAACCAGTACCAGCCACTGCAAAAATATACCAAACTGTAAAGACCATCAACACTATGAAGAAACTGTATCAACTAATGGGCAAAACAACCAGCTAGCATCAAAGTGGCAGGATCAAATTCACACAGAACATTAACTTTAAATGTAAATGGGCCAAATGCCCCAATCAAAAGACACAGACTGGCCTATTGGATAAAAAGTCAAGACTCATCAGTGTGCTGTATTCAGGAAACCCATCTCACGTGTAAAGACCCACATAGACTTAGAATAAAAAGATGGAGGAAGATTTACCAAGCAAATGAAGAGCCAAAAAAAAGAAAAAGCAGGGATCACAATCCTAGTCTCTGATAAAAGACTTTAAACCAACAAAGATCAAGAGAGACAGAGAAGGGCATTACATAATGGTAAAGGTATCAAAGTAACAAGAAGAGCTAACTATCCTAAATATATATGCACCCAATACAGGGGCACCCAGATACATAAAGCAAGTTCTTAATGACCTACAAAGAGACTTAGATTCCCACACAATAATAGTGGGAGACTTGATCATCCTACTGTAATAGAAAGATCAACGAGACAGAAAATTAACAAGGATATCCAGACTTGAACTCAGATAAGGACCAAGCAAACCTAATAGACATTTACAGAACTCTCCACCCCAAATCCACAGAATATACATTCCTCTCAGCACCACATCACACCTACCCTAAAACTGACCAAATAAGTGGAAGTAAATCACTCCTGAGCAAATGCAAAAGAACAGAAATCATAACAGTCTCTCAGACCACAGTGCAATCAAGTTAGAACTCAGAATTAAGAAACTCACTCAAAACCACACAACTACATGGAAACTAAACAACCTGCTTCTGAATGACTACTGGATAAATAATGAAATGAAGGCAGAAATAAAAATGTTCTTCAAAACCAATGAGAATGAAGAGATATTGATTTGGCATATTTTTATCAATTTTAACTTTGTATAAAAGATGAGCTAACAGTGGAATTCATAGTCAATTATGTCATAGTAGTTTTGGCATTTTGTATTTGACATAAGTTAGCATCAATATCAAGAGATCTAGCCATTCTTGCTTTTATTTTTCTTAATAAATTTAAAGGGTATTAATACACAAATTTGGTTCGTGTGTATTTTTATCTTTAAAACAGTATTGTTTGATAGCACTCTCTAGAATCGTCTTTTATGTATGGTTTTCAGGATGATAGCTACTAGCCACATGTGACTGCGTGCTTGTAATTATTAAGAAATTTAGAATTTGACTTAATTGTAACTATTTAAATTTACTTGTGGCTAGTGGGTACTGTATTAGACAACAACTAGAAACAGAAACTAGAGACTGTGGCCTGCTTTTATATGGCCCTTGAGCTAACAATGGTTTTTCTGTTTTTAAAGGACAGTAAACACAAACACACACACAGGAACACACTTGTGCACATATACACATGCAAATGAAGAAGAATATTCAGTGCAGCAGAGACTATACTGTGGCCTGCTAATCCTAAACTAGTTTTTTGTCCTTTGTGAAAAAGTTTGCAGACTCCTGCTTTAAAATGATAATTAAGCATGCATATTTAGGAAATAAAATTAAAGGCAGATACTTTGGAAAGCACACTGTTTTCCAGCATTCTGGAATTTTTATATTTATTGGGATGATATGTTACCATTAAGAAATTTGTAAATGTTTTGAATGACAGTTTTGAGTTTTTAGTGGTCTGAAGACCTTAATTTAACTTTCCCATTGAATGTTGATAATGCTTTATTTCATGTTTATGATTGGTAAATTATCAACATCATTTAAAGTTTGATGAAGTAAAGATATGTAGATTTTAAACTTTACAAAATATGATCAGTGATAGCCAAAGCAAGTTTTTCTCTATTATTAAGTATTCATGGTTAGAGAGTGGAGGGCAAAATTTAAAATTTGCAATTCCTTAGAATTTTCTTTTATGTACCTTCTGCTGAAATATTTTGCTTTCTGTGTATATCTGTGGGAACTATGACATCTTCCAAAGCTTCAAATTATTTTATTCCTAGATTTTGAATTTTAAGAATCCATAAAAATATCTTATTGATTCATCTCCTGGAAAATTTTCTCAGAAATATTTATTTTAAGGTATTGAAAAATTTGAATTATCAAATTCACGATATTTATAATTTGTTATACCAAACTTACACCATGAGTTGCATCCAAAATAATTTGAGTAACATTTAGCATTTCTTTTATTCCAAATGACTTGACTCATTTCTGCAATATCTCTTCAGTTTTGTATATAGTTTCTTAAATGATGTGTCATGTTACTTGATGCCAATGTTTGTAATCCGAATAAATATTCTTTCACAATATTATCAAGTTTTACTATGGTCTCTGCTAAATGCAGAAAATTTCCATTATCACTCTCACAAACTTTCTTTGATGATCTTGTGAACACATTTGCCTTGCCAAAATCATAATTATGTATATTATGTGTTCAACAACAACATGCCATATCTTCATTTAGTCTGCTTTTCAACAGAAGTAGTTACTGATTTTTCCAAATTAGATTGTAATTATTAATATCTAACACTATGATTGCTGTCCAGTTTATTTTATTCACATTTCCTCATTGCTCATGACTGATTATTGCCCATTCTTAATTAATGGTTGATGTTTTATATCGCTGAAGAAATTCAAAACAAACACAAGACTCTTTGCCTGAAGTAACTAGAACATTTGAGTTTTTTCATCTGAAAAAGATACCAGAATAAAATAAACACCCTCAAACTTCCTTCCTGCTCTGTCTTAGGTAAATTTAAACTTTCTTGTGTAAGATGCATAATTTTCAGCAAGAGTGGCTTATTGCTGAATATTTTTAAAAATGTCCACCTTCTGAGATTGTAAGGGAGTATATTTCGTTTGATGATTCTTCAGAATTTGTTTTTGTCTGCTAGATTTTGTTGAAAGTCAGTAGTCATTGACATGGAATTGGGGAGATAAATAATTTCATGTACCTTTCCATCAGTGACGATTTGTACTATATTCTGCTAAAATTAATAGCTGTGATGTCTTTTCCTCTGCTTTTTTTTTTTTTTTTTGGTAATTCACTCTAAATTCTCCAAAATTTTTCTAATGTTCCAAACATTGTGTGTGTAGTTTCCCATTTTCTTCTTGTCTCAATAATATTTATTATAATAAAATAAGCTGTTTCAATAATTATCTTCTAGTAATTTCATTGTAAATCTTATTGCACTTATAGTACGTAGGAAAAATAGCAAAATATAACATATGATATAATACTTAGCATATACTGGGAAAAACAGAAAATTTTAACACAGCATTTAATTTTATACTGATCAAATTTCTGCACTAAATATTAACAATTCCTGTCAATTAAAGAATGGGTCATTATATATAAATCATTAAACCTTCATTAATATTCATTTTTGGATTATTAATGGATAATCTCTGGTTGCATTTATGTAATTTGTATCATACTGGAAGCATCTTTTACTTAAACAGGGAACTCAGTTTAAGTAAAAGACACCTTTTTGTTGTTACAGTAAACAATGTGTATAATGTGAATTATAATGAAAATATATTTTTGTTACAGTAAACAGTAAATAAATAATGTGAATTACAATGAAAATATATTAACTATAACCAGTACGTTAAGATCAATGAGAGATGCTTTTATTTTTATGAATATATATACATATATGTGTACATACATATAACAGTAGATTAGTTGATTGGTTAATCATTTGATTTATTGATATATGGATAGATAAATCAACTTATAGGTAGATAAACATTGTTCAGAAGCACAGGTTATAATATATGTTATTAAATCAACACTGGTTTTTGATTCACAAATCTTTATCAAACTTGTTCCTCCTTTATAAGCCCCAGTGAAATGATTTATAATGACTCCATTATAATGGAATACTTTATACCCTCTACTGGATGTTTGTTTTAATAAATATGCAAGACTCCTATTTTGGGGTTAAACAGTTATGGTTTTTATATAAAACTTAAAATGATGTTTAAAATGAGTGGGACACCCTGAGAAGTGTTATTCGAATAACCAAAGCAGTTCAGTATTTCACTTTTTACTTACATTCTTGTAATTTCCAAAAGAATGTGCAATGAGTCAAGGTAGATTGTATTGAAAGATAAATCTCATGTCTAATGGTTATACATCATCTGTTGCTTAAGTTTTGACATTCCCCCTACACCTCCCTGAATAACTTATTTCTGAGAGAGATATACCTATACAATTATTTGTTAGATTTTTCTCAGGATTCACCTAAGTCATTCATACAAAGAGATTTTTAGTACCCATCTGATCAAATGCCCAAATAAGAACACCAGTGCTGACCACAGTTTAGAGGTACTTCCTTTCCCCAGATACATAAGTATGTATCTTTCTTTTCTCTTTCTCTCTCCTTCCCCTCTCGCTTTTCCTTTCTTTCTCCCTTCCTTTATTGTCTTTCATGCCATATTACACAAAAGGAAGTAAATATGAGATAGGAGCGAATGTAGAGAGACAGCATCAAGCCATTGAAGCTGTCAAAAGGCCATGTGAGGAACCTAAAATGATGAAGCAGTAGAACACATAATTCTAATCTCTTTCATCCAGTCAATGACAACATAATGTTTGTAGTTTGTTGTTCCTGTTTGTTTTCATTATGCTAATGTACCCACTTTTATTTTACAATATTTTATATTTGGAACTTGGATTTTAATATACAAATTTCATTAAACTATATAGTATGTAAAAATAAAATCCATTGAAATAGAGAATGTTTCAAGTTATTCAACTTAAATAGGCAAAACTGCAGGTAGCCACAGTTAAAGCTGGAAGACAGTGGTCTGACTATCCTGAGCCAAGGAAAGACATCATTCTTTAATTTGTCAAATCTGTTTACAATTGTTTAATGGGTATTTTATTGGTAATATCTTACTTATTTTTGGAATTTGAAAATACATAATTGATTTTAAAATTATAATGTATAATTTATTCAAAAAACAGTGAAAGTGGAAATGAAAACAATGACATATTCTTAAAATTGCATTGATAAATTAATTTAAAAATTAATGGAAATTTTCATGGTTCTATGCAATGTACTCTTGTGGAAATATTTTGTTGTTGTTTTTGTTGTTTCTCTAATCTGATTGTTAATTTGTCGTATATAGTTTGAATTTAGTTTTCTCACCTTATATGGTTACATTGTGTTCCCAGTGTCAGCAGTTGACTTTTATATATCAACTTATTAATTCTATAGGCAAGCTCATTTTAAATAACTATTATACAACTTCTCCTTTTGCTCCATGTACATTGACCTCATAAACAGATACAACTCTGATATAAAAATGTCTTATTTTCTCGCAACTGCAATGCTACCATATACGTCGTTTCAAAAAATGATCAATAATATCTTCTATTACTTTAGTTTGTTAAGATACCTTCTTGTGATCATTCTATATGCAAAAAAAAAGAATAGAGAGATTGTAAGATATGGATGCCAGCTCATTATACACACAATTGTATCCTTAATCATTTCAACCAAACAAAGGCAATTTAGTAATGTAGCCATATATGTCTTCTATTGGAGTGGATCCTAAAATGAGGTAAAACAGTTGGTGTTGTTTTATACATAGGGATAATTGAGGTAGTGAAGTGCAAGACTTGTGGATATTTACCCCTGACGTGCTGCTTAGAAATACGTAAGGATACAAAAGTGAAGCTGTTGTTTATCCTTCAGTCACTTCATCTTTTCATTCATCCTCATTATGTTCAACACATTCTGGCTAATTCAGACTGTGTTTTTATCAAACAACTGGAGCAAACTGAAACCAGATATTCTAGTTTGACTTCTAAAGTTTCACCTCTGTCTTTGGAGAGGTTCCTGAGTGTCTTACACTGTTTGGCAGCACATAAATGGCACAAACAACCCTTCTTAGCCAGAAGAAATCATTTCAAAATTCTCTATTAGAAAATGAAACTTCAGTCAATTTCTTATTATGAAGTACGTAGATATTTTGCAACCATATAGAAATTGATATAAATTGTTTCATATGATCTGAATATTGGCAGAAATGAAATTAAGAACAGTATTATATTACATTTTAAAGACTATATAGGTCCAAAATCTACAACATTTGTGTGGTCTTTCCATTATACAAACCATAGTTTTCTTATGGTTTTTAAACATGGCTTTAACATTTTTAATTTTCTTTTTCAGGAAATGTTCCCAAAAAGAACTCTGAGAGAATATACTCAATTGTCCTGCTGTGATTAAACAAGGCTGCTGTATTTGGTAAGTTCATCTATTTTTATCTTTATTCTTTAAATAAAGAAGACTTTCTACTGCAGAAAATCCCTTTTCTCATTTGTAATTAGAGTCTAATTTTGTTTTAATAGAAGGCTTAATTGATTTTATTTTTTTCAAACTTTGTTTTACCTCAGTTTTATTCAGCTTCAATGAATAATGAAAAGGCATTTCTTTTTTTTTAGATTAACTCTGTTTCCTTGTATCTGTTGGGCAATATTTTAATGACTCATGATAGGAACCTTATCAGTTGGTAAAAGGACAGTCCTATCAGCAATGCTGACTTGACTTGGGCAAATATATGGAAATTATAATGTCGTACATTTCAGTGAACAAATACATTTGATTTTATCTGCAGAAATTGACTTTATGAAGGTAACTAAATACTGACCATCTTTAGGATATGAAGTAATTTTATCTTCTCACTAATACTTAGATTATACATTCAAGGATTGTAATATTCATCATGATGAGATATGAACTATATGACTTTGATATATTAGGACATAACGTGTATTTATTGCACTATATAATTTAGATGTATTAGAATATAACACATATATATTTATTTCACATGACGCAGAGCAAGCAAAGGCTATTGTGTAGAAATCATGAATGACATTAAATTGAATGTTTCCTGAACCTTCATGTTTACAATCCTTATGATTATCTCAAAGTTGAAATTTTGCTATTTCAGTTTCTGAAACACAATATAAAACAAATAGTTTTTTTCCTCCTTTACAAACTGCCTTCTGATATTGAGATAAAATAATCCCTTTGCCCATAATTAGTTTCCTATGACAGGAAACTAGTCATAGAAATATAGTTTCTAGTAGGTTAAGAGAATGTAATACATGTCATTGATTTGGACACTTTTAGCATTTTTTTTTTTTGGCTTTTCATTCAAGCAGACTTTTTTTTTTTTCCACAAGAGAAAAAAATATGGCTGCCTCCCCCTTATAATAAATGAATGGAGGATCGACTAGATGAAAAGATGAATCTAAATTTCTGAATTCAGTGGCATAATAGTCATTCCAAGTGCTCTTCATCAGGGTGTTTTTATTACCCCAGTATTTTGAACAACTTAAATGCTGAGTATGGTAATGTAAAGAACATACTTAAGGGTTAGAACAGATTTTAGAATTTTTCCAGTAATTCTGAAGGCATAAATTAGTTCAAAAAGATCTTGAAATTGGTGAAAAATCGCATAAAAAGGGGAACCTTTGTAAAGACAAATTTTAACATATATTGTGAAGCAAAAATAAAGATTATGTAGAAGATTTACCAAAAAAAAATTATCTTAAATTATGACCCACTGGTTTTATTTTTTTAAAAATTCTATCCATTTACGTTATTTTTCCCCAAGGAAATAATTGAGTTTTTCCCCTTAAAAACTTCATTTAATAAAAATAATTTTCAATTTTTAAATTAAGTAATCATTTAGCTACCTAAGTATGTATAGATCTCTTCCAAAATTTTTTTTAAATTTTCAAATAACAGCAACGTTATAATGACTTTGAACAATTTTACATTAATAGGAAACTTGTTGAATGTTTCCATATATCAACTCCTAAGTGTGAAAAATGGCAAAGAGATTTGGTGTTGCATATGACCTGTGCAGTTCTATCAGTGGTGAATTTATATTTTCTATTTCTATATTTTTACTTTTATTTTAGGTTCGAGGGTACGTGTGAAGTTGTGTTACATAGGTTAACTCTTGTCGTGGTAGTTTGTTGTACGTATCATTAGGATTTCACAACAAGTCTTCTATTTCCTCTTTGCTACATTCACTCTCTACTGGTCTGAGAAACGCAAGTTGAGTATCATGGAGATGTTATCAGAGCTTAGATTGGTAAAATCCAGCAAAGATTTTTAAAAGTCAAGAAAAAATGTTTTCTTGCTTTGATCGCACTCTTCTTGATTACTCTGAACACTTGTGGTTGAGTCAGCTAATGAAGAATTTGAAATATGTGGGAAAGGTGCAAGGAGAAATAAAAATTGTATTGAAGAATTCTTAAAATTGTGTGTCTGATAAAAAAATTTAAGGAAATAGAATACTTTCATTTGAAAAAGAAAACATAATTAGATAATTATTCTTCATGTACTATATATGAAGAGATCTTATAGAAATGGTGGCCAATTCCTGTTTTTTTTTAAAGTATAATAAACCTGGACTGTTATTAGTATAGATTTTCAAGCTTTGAGAGTTTTTAAGCACTGGAATAACTGAAGATAGCACTATGAAAATCCCTTCTTTTGAGAGATTTTTAAAGTAAAACAGATCTTATCTTGGACTATCTGGGGGACAAAGTGTTCATTAATCCAACACGAAATCTTTTAAACCTAAGATTATTTGATCATAAATTAGTTACTGTTTTACATTCCGTAAATAGGTCATTAGCTTTATCCCTTCAATCAACAGTGGCTTTGCTTTTCTGAAACCATGCAGAGGAGAGACTAACCAGTTTAACAAAGCATCTTACGCTCAGCAATGGTCCCAGTCGAATAATTGTCCAGTTTTCAATGGAGAATTAGCATAGTCCTCTCTAAAGGTTTAAGAGATGATCAAAATAGCCCCTCTGCTTTTGGAATGGGAATTTTCCTGGGAGCTGAACTAATTTCCTCTGGCTAGAATAGATTTAAACAAATGTTTTAATAAGCATGTTTTAAAAATCACAACTATTTTATGCTGCCCATTATTGCCATTCTCTTAGGATTATATTTTATAAGGTAAATATCTGTAAAAGAGACTATTTTTCTTGTATTTTAAATAAGCAATTTTAGCTTAGAAATAACTACTTTGTGGCTTATGATGCTATTTTATTTTACAAATTTTCTTTTCTGGAAACTTTGTAGAGATAAAATTATATTTTTCCAAATTTATTTTTAATTTAAGAAATTCAATCACATGAATATTTCTGCCAAGAACTGTGAGGAATAAAAGTGCAAGATATGACCACTGCTTCTAAATTGCTGTAGTCTCATTGTGGAGAAAATTCATTTGTAAAAAAATTAAATGTAGTATTGCAGTTAGTTACAAGTGCAGACTTTGTTATAAGTCTTTGCTCTTTTCACAACACCTTAAACTGGTCCTTTTTATGTCATGTGTGTATTCAAAGGGATGTAGAAAATAGCAATGAATGAATGAATGAAGTGCTGCAATCATTCAGAGAATCAGTGTAATTAAATTTTAAATGTAAAGTACAGTAAAACTTAGTAAAAAATGTTATAGATAAAATGAAATAAAAACAGCAGGTTTGACTTAGAAGTGTATTTAGCATATAATGTTACATCTCTGCTTTAAAGGTATTGAAATCCTCATCAGAGAGAATTTTATTAATAGTGGGGGAGCAATGCTAAGGAGAAAAGGTTGCTTTAAGCCATGAAATGTCTTAATTCCATGGTAGGCAGCCTATGCTTTGTTCAGTGGTAGGGATAGTCACAAGAAACAGATCAATGAAATGATATTCTATCACTTTCTGAATAATTGACATAAGGGGAAAAAGTAAGAGAAATCAATGATTATGTCAAATTTCAGACTCTGAACAACTGGAAAAATATATGATGGATTGGTGAATGGCAATATAAAAATTAAGAAGGAGGGTGGTGAATGATTCATGGAGTGAGATTTTCCAATTTTTGAAATATCCTGAACTGATTTTCCGAGGGTTCCCTTTTTTCTAACTTTTAATCTCAAACCTATTCTCTTTTTTGTATTATTGACATTTTGATAGTAAAACAAATACAAATGGTTCATTTGTATTTGTTTTATACTGTTACTGCACTTCTAGTTTATCTAAAAGTGAGTTTTTAAGTAAATACACAGGAATCTTGTAATGTTGAGATAAATAGAAATTAATATCTCAGGCCGGGCATGGCGGCTCATGCCTATAATCCCAGCACTTTGAGTGGGGGAGGTGGGTGCATTACTTGAGCCCAGGAGTTCCAGACCAACCTGGACAACATGGTAAATCCCTGTTTCTATTAAAAATACAAAAATTAGCAGGACATAGTACTTGCCTGTAGTCTCAGCTGCTTGGGAGGCAGAGTGGGGAAGACTGCTTGAGCCCAAGAGGCAGAGTTTGCAGTGAGACAAGATTACCACCACTGCACTCCAGTCTGAGCAACAGAATGAGACTCTGTTTTAAAAGTTAAAAAGAAAAGAAATTAATATCCCATAATCGATTTTAGATCTATTTACCATTATCTTTTTAATATATCATTATATATGTTAATGTTGTTAAATATTATCTAACTTAAAAATTGTGATGATTGATAAGAAAAATGTATACCATGAGTCAAAAACCACTGATATATGACAAATGGCACTAACTAGGGAAGTACATAATTAGATAATTGTTTTATCAATATAAATAAATGTGTTGGAGAAAGATATAGAATTTCAGCATATAGCTTTAAATTTGTAATACTCTCCTTGTCTAAAAGAAAGGATAGCAGTTCGTCAAGAGAAATATTTTTCTCTCTAGGTTTTATGAAGATGTTGATGCATTTAAACAATGTAATAGCCTGTATCCTGAATACAACTTTGTAAACTATGGGAAAGATCTTCTGTATGTGGTCGTTTCTTGTATCAGCCTTTGAGAGACACCGTGAACAAAATTTAAATGAAATTAATCCAGGAACCAAAGTGATTATGACAGCGTTCTGATTACCTGGAAACACAGGGGAAAAGTCTGAAGAGTCTTGAGGAGTGAATGGTTGGCACCTTATTCCTTAGACAATTATCCTGAATATCAACTATCTCCAGCAGGCTTAAAATAGGAGTTTTATGGCAGACAACTCATAAACGAGGTTTTAATGAGAATGCGAAAGGCAGGCATTTTTCATTCATGACTGAAAAAGCACCTCTACACTGTAGATATCAACCATGTTGAAAACAAAGACATTTCGTTGTGAAAGTTGAAGGCTATGAATTTATTCATTTAGGCAACACATATTCTAATTTAGCCTGTATTGCTTTTAATTCTACTTATCACCAGAAGTTAAGGTACCTATGTGCAGGATTAAATTTGTTTTTGTCAGGAAGGAACGCTAAATGTTTAAATGAATGCTAAAAGGCTATCTAAAAGTTGTATATGTCTAGGAAAGATTTGGACAGATCTTGGAGATATACTGCATACTGTCAAACAGTAAAACCGTGAGTTGACTCTCTTAATGAGTTTAATTAGATTGAAACGCTATTGCAATTGATCTGCCAGGTGAACGTGGTTTATAAGTAGATTTACACAAAATGTGCGCATTTCTCTTGCTATTGTTTTAACCTATGTTCTATACTAGGTAGTTATGAAAGTTTTGTTACTTGGAATAAAGCTCTTAACACCTCTAAAGAGGAAATGTTTGCTACGTAATATGAGTTTGAATGAATAAGTGTAAACACTGGAAGTCTTTAAAAGGAAAATTCAGTTTCTTTTCAGTTAGAGAGATTCATGTATGGAATAGAGATCAGTAAACAGACCATCAGTTAACAAAATGACAGAATTTCCTTCACTTATTTCTTCTCATGAACTGCAGCAGTTTTCTTTGCTAATTAGAAGGGGTACATTTATTTCTTCTTCCTCGTTCATAACTATTATCTCTTGCATCTTTGAGCATCCATAATAGAAATATAACAAAATTAAAACATATTAGGTTCTCAATTTTCACAGATTTTACAAACATTTGTACATATATTTTTGATATAACTTCAGAGAACAATAATTTTCTTTTGAATAATTTATTTTAAAAGGGTTTTTTAAGCCTGACAAACTCTCATTTGTTTTCCCAGCATAATTAACAACTGTGACTTTCTATTTCATTTGTCGTAACATTCACACTAATGAATTCACCTTTTGTCTTGCTTTGAATTTCATATTGAAAAGAAGTTTTATGCTTCATTGCTTTCTAATATGCCTCAGGTAATCAGTCCTGTTACAGTAGCTTATATAATACTTATCTGAGGCAACAAGGGAGACTTTTCTAGGAAATAGAGTTTATCTCAAACTGATTTTTGTTTCAATGAGGTCATTATTAATATAATGGAAGATGTTTTGACAAAGAAATCTAGGAAATTATAGAAACTGAGAAAGTATATAGATAGATTAGCCACACATAGTATTTTTCCATATAGCCTCAAATCTCTTTAACATTAAATGTGCTAACATTCTAACCTGCTCATATTACATAAATGAAAGAGCTCCTGGTAACTTTACATTTAGCACAGTTGTACATAAATATCAATCTGAAACATTCTGACTTTTCCAGATTGCATCCCATTTTTGACATTGACTGAGTCTCCTGTGGATTAAGCACCCTGTACAAGTCAGACTTTTTATTTATACAGCTAAGAACACTGATTTCAATCTTCCCGTTAAGTTTTGCAGAGACTCTGAATCAAAGCATTTTGGTGATAACAAATACATGCATTTATGCCTGTAATCAATCCCAGCTACGTGGGAGGCTGAGGCAAGAGAATCACTTGAACTGGGGAGATGGAGGTTGTGGTGAGCCCAGATTGCACCACTGCACTCCAGCCTGGGCAACAAGAGCAAAACTCTGTCTCAAAAAAAAAATAAAAAATCCCAAATACAAGCATTTGACTAGGGTTCTATGAATTTTGCATACAAATTCAACATTAACTGTATTTCAAATAATAAATCTGTAAAAGGTAACCTTTTCTGCTTTGCAATGGTAACAAAAATTATATGTTCTTTAGAGCCAAAGGGGGAAAAATTGGACCATTTAAATGGCCTATTTCTATAATTAGCATGAGCAGTTTCTCAGTGTTTTTAATCTAAATGCAAGAGAGTCATATGTTTAAACACATTACCAGTTATATTGTTGGTAATATTCAGACAATAGTTATGAACATAGATGATCAGCCCTAACCGTTGCATAAAGACAGCCAAAATAATTTTCACACCATATTCAGGGCTCTTTGATCTGAGCACATCTCTCTTCCATGATCGAATAGATCATGTTTTCATTCTTTCTTAAATTAGTTGGGAATACACACCAATTTATTGGTGATACTGCTCTGTCACTTGCTTTGTGATACACAAATCACATAGAATTTGTAAAATACCAATCCTAGAATAAGACTAAAGTGAAAGACTGAATGTCACACCATGAAATAGGACTGAAATATACCATGAACTCAACTGGAGTAGAATTAAACTATCTCCTTGAATTGAATTATGACATTTTAGGGCTGCTCTTCGATAATTCCTCTTGTCCTTTGAAACACTTCCCAGTGATCCTTAGCTTTTTGTTCTCTGTTTCGGGGTTGTCTTCCTAACATACGTGGCCTGGAACCATTAGATTCTGAAAAAGCTAAACAAATATACTGAAGTTAACCTACATATATATTTTCATAACCAGAAAAATATCAGCCAACAATTACTTTAAAAATTAGAATAAACCTAGAATAAACATTAGCTAACTTAATGGCCTTATGATTAGTATTATCTTATGATAATCTGAAATTTTGCTTTAGATGGGTGGGAAAGAGCAAGTGGTGAGCTGCAAGCATGAGCTGAATTGAACCAAAATGGGTTTTAACTCATGTCAGCTCTCACTTGTCATTGCTTTCTACCTTGATAATAGAATGTGCCACAGTAGAAGCTAGTGCCCATAATCACAAAGCTAAACACTTGTCTAGCCTGGGAGAAGCTGACGGAGTCATAGGAAAAGGTGGAATAGTTGCAGGTCCAGCTTCTGTGTCGCATCATGAAGCCAGCCGGCAGATAAGCTGCAATGAATATGACCTACAAAGGCACTGGTTGACCCTGCCCAGCCTTCCAAATGAAAGGAAATATGGTTATTGCTTCACTTGTTCCCTTAAATCTCACGAAACTGTGTGTGGCCCACCCTACCTAAATCATACAAGGAAGGAGATTCTGGACAATGCGGTTGATCCTAGTCCAGTTGACTCATTAAGTCACCACAGTGCCATAAATCCATTTGTAAGTCTGGCGAAGTTTATGCATTCCCTCTCAGAATGTCTGTTAATATTTTTAATACATATTCCTAAATACAGAGAATTACACAGGAAATCAATTATATTGAAGCAGTGATCAAAAACATGAAAAATCAAATTTGTGCCATAGTAACAGATCAACTTAACAAGGTCCCGGCATATGATTAATAATAGGAATTTCGAAACTGTAATGAGTATAAATCATAGTTTATGATATCTATAATAACCAAAATATGAAATAATTTCTAAAATGAAAATTTCAAAGATATTGCTAATGCTATTGTGGTTTGCTGATTAATCATAATTTAAGGATTCAAGAGATGATCAATTTCAGTTAGAGATTAGTGAAATCATCTGAAGTCTATTCATGGACCCCACAGATCTGTGAATGCTAGGATAGAAGCACTCCCTTGGTGTCACAAACTTTCTTGGTGAAATATATTTACCAAGATCTTTAAAATACACTTACTTTAGGCGGTAGGTTCAAAAAAAATATAAGGTCTAGATGCTGCGTTGTGAGATTTGCATGACATACTAAATGATGTCTATAGTATAACAAGCCCTGCGTTATTTTTTTTTACGTGTCTACAGTTTTTAAAGTCTTAATCATAGTGAAAAGCTTTTCTGTACTTCTTTATGAAAAGTAAAATGAACATTACCAAAAGAATTGGCAGTGCTAAATTGTTAGTAGACTCCCTGTGGTTTTCCTTCTTGCTGTAAAGGCTTCAGTGATTTCTTCATAGTTTAGGCATAGTAAAATAGCACCATTTAAGCTTCTGAGCATCAGTCACTAAATATTTTCAAATACATTTCTTTCAATTTATATGATACTTATGTGTAAAAAATGATCTTTTTTGCATGCAGTGAGATTCAGAATAATGCATAGTTTATTAAATGGATATTGTCATATGGGTACAAAGTGAATTAATCTTAAATGTTAGTATAGAATAACAAATTTCTATTACATTCTGTTTTGTGTTTTCTCTAACATTGGTTCTTTTTACTTTGTGTTCACCTTATTTGTTCGTATATATTTCTTACAAAGCGAAGGACTCTGGAGGCACTTTTTTTTTTTTTTTTTTTAATTTTATTTTTATTTTGGATACAGGGAATACATGTGCCAGTTTGTTACAAGGTTGTATTTTATAGTGCTGAGGGTTGGGCTTTTATTGACTCCATCACCCAGATAACGAACATAATACCTAATAGGAAATATTTCGGCCCTTTCCTCTCTTCCTCCTTTTGGAGTCTCCAGTGTCTGTTGTTCCCAATTTTACGTCCACAGGAACCCAAGATTTAGCTTCCATTTATAAGTGGGAACATGCAAGATTTGGTTTTCTGTTTCTGTGTTAGTTTGCTTAGGATAACGACCTCCAGCTGCCTCCAGATTGCTCCAAAGGATATGCTTTGTTCTTTTTATGGCAGCATAGTATTCCGTAATATATACGTACCACATTTTCTTTAGTCAGTACACCATCGACAGGCATCCAGGTTGATTCCACGTCTCTGCTATTGTGAATAGTGCAGCAATAAACATATGAGTGCATGTGTCTTTTTGGTAGAATGATTTATTTCCCTTTGGGTATATACTCAGTAATGGGATTGCTGGGTCAAATGGTAGTTCTATTTTTAGTTCTTTAAGAAATCTTCACACTACTTTCAACAGTGGCTTAGCAAAGCCACGTTCCCAACAGCACTTTATGAGCGTTCCCCTTTCTCCTCAGTCTCGTCAGTATCTGCTATTTTTTGACTTCTTAATCATAGCTATTCTGACTCTGCGAAATGGTATGTCATTGCAGTTTTGATTTGCATTTCTCTGATGATTAGTGATGTTGAATTTTTTTTTATGTTTGTTGGTGGTTTGTATGTCTTCTTTTGAGAAGTGTCTGTTCATGTCCTTGAGTCACAAATTTTAAATTAAAAACGTTTAAAATTTTTCGTTGAGTTTTGGTTTCTTTTTTTACTTTTAGAATAATTTTAGAGATAGAGATGAAATTTTGGTTACTTTTTTTACAGTAACAGATACAGCTTATAATAAAACTATAATTAGTAATTAGGGCTTATTATAATTGTATTATGCCATAGCATCAAAAATCACTTAAATACACATCATTTTATTTAATACTTTTGACACCATAAATGCTGAGAAGGCAATTTTTATTTTCATTTTATGGACAAAAATCATCAAACGTAGTGAGTGAAAATGACTTGACTAAGGGTGTGTGTGTGTGTGTGTGTGTGTGTGTGTGTGTGTTTGTGTGTGTGTAATATAGTAAACACATTTACCACTTCTCAGTCATTTGTTTTTTCTTCACCTATATTACCTCATTTATCCTCACAACCACACTGGTCATGTATACTATTACTAGGCTTATTTTACAAATGAGTAAACTGAGGTACTAAGGTTAAGTAACTATCTGAAGTTCATGAAGCTATTGAGTGGTGGCTTGTGAGGAATAGGCCCTGGAGTGTAATCCAGGCTGTTTTGGGCTTGAAGTCTGCGCTCTCAACTTATGCTCAAGGAGACCTCTCATAATTCTGTTTCTCCTTTTAACAACTATAGGTATTATTTGTGGTTAGTATTTTGTTGTATCAACTAACATTTTTAGGTCATTGTTAAGTACTGTTAAGTATTAGTGATGATAATGGGTAATGGGCAACTTCAGACTTGAATGGGATTGCTTTTGGTTTGTTTACTGTTAATGGGCTTTTTGATGGTATTTTATTGTTATGATACAGCTATCTTTCATAATGTAAAGATGTGTTCTTATATTTCTATTTAACTTAGAGTGTTTCTCAGAAATATTTAAATACTATTAAATTTCTTTAGCTGCCAGATGATCACAGTTGTTCTTTTCTTTGAATTGAAAGTATATATTTTTGATAAGCATCCAATAGATTAATCATTGCGTTTTTTAAATTTGCAGTCTTGTGGCAAACAACACTTAGTCATGTTTCTGACATCAGTTTTCCTGATGTTTGCTTTGAATATTTGCTTTCATATTCTTAAACTATCTTCATTCTTAAACTATCTTCATATTTGTGTAATACTTGTCAGGCTTTTATATCATCGTATTAGGTAACTATCAGTCTTTGGGGATACTTGTAAATGTTCTTTCATTCCCATTCCCTTGCTCTCTTAGGTAAGACTGGTACAAAAACAGGGCTTATATAACCTTATGGCAATGGAGGCAGGTTCATGGTCACTGGCATCCACTGCTCAGATCTTACTCTGTTCTCTCCGGACTTTGCTGGAGACTAGTGTCTCTTTTTGGGCCAACTTGGCTGCACCTTGAACTGGAGGGCATAATGTAATTCTCTATTGTCCTTGCCATTTCAGTCTTAGTTTAGTTGACCTGTACCTGTACTGAGCTACTGCATTATCCTTCCTTCATTAGACGTGGTTCATGGCAGGCTGCTGGCTTGAAAATCAGTGTACACACCTTTAGTAACTGAGAGAGGATTAAAGTGTAAATTATTTCCTCTTCTTTTTCTGATCATACAGTTCAGCCCTTTTTATTACGCTGGCAAGTCCTTCCTCTTCTTACAGGCGTATCCTGCACAGCAGACAGAAGAAAGAACTAAATGTAAATGGTGATCTGAAATAAAGCTGTGCATTTTACATATTTCTCTTAATGTATTAGGGGCACTCTAGTTTGTACTGAAATCTAGAGAGGTGAAATTTGGACATTTGCTAAACAGATAACAAAAACCACTCTAGTTGTTTCAAACACAAAACATACTATATTAATATTGATTATAACAGTATCAGAAGAGCTGGAGGAACAAAGAGAAATATAAAGAGGCAAAGAGAAGAAAAGATAAAGTAACTCAAGAATTAATTACTGGTTTTTGTTTTCTGGGCTGGAGATGCACAAACTTATATACTAAGGGTGCTATGCTGAGAAGGCTTCTGTTGCTGGAACTTGGATGCCTGGGAACTTATTCTAGTCTGAAGGGACCACCAAGATCCTCACTGCCACTGTCCTCCCCTTGAGGGCTAAAACTTCCACTGAATGGTCTTTGAGAGAGACTTCCAGAAATTTGAAATGAAGGGTGTCACTATTTTATTTCTCCTGGGTTCTAATAACCAATGCTAATTGAAATCTTAACCAAGAGAATCTTGGAAGTAAAGTTTGTGGTGTCACAGACTCTTTGTAAGAGAACACAGAAGAGTGGGAATGGAGGCTGAGAGCAAAGGGACCAGAGATTAATTTAGTTATTAGTTTTCATTTATCAGTATCTATTTGCAGCCTTCTGTCCATGTATAACTTCTACACAATAGCATCAGTTGCACTTGGCATTTCTATTTAGTATGATGAAATCCACTTTTATAAAAATGAAAAGGATCTTACTCTCTTCTCCAAAAGGAAGAAAAATGTTCCATCAGTCCCCATATGCATTTCTAGGGATGTTAATTCCTCCTGTGTTTAGTAATAGTCCAATTGGATCTACTGTAATTTAAAAACCACATTTTAAGGTATACTATCTTCAGTACTTCTACTGTAAAATAATAGGAGAAAGAAAGAGGAAAAAGTAAGTTAACACAAGCACATACACAAAGAAGAAATTATGTAAATCTGCTAATGGCCTCACTTAAAGTTTAAGTATAACTTTATTTTTCTAGCTTGCATTCTGTCTTATCCTGTTATTAGCCAGAACTTCAAATTACCAAGGTTATTTACTTGTGGAGTGACCCAAACTTTCATTTACAGAGGGTCTTAAATTCTGTGCTCTTCTACTCATATGACTGATCTAAGTTTTTATTAACTCTTACCATTGGATGTGAAATAATAAGAGAAGCATATACTGTTTTCTAGACATAATCTTTTTTGCTCCAGTATAGATCAAGAAGTCAATTTCCTTCTTCTTATTGAGATCAGTCATCCTAACCAGTAAAGTAACTTTCTTCTTTACCAATTGGTTCAATAAGATGAAAACTCACTAGTGGACTGGTGACAGTTTCAATATCCAGTTAAATTAAAACAGTATTTTTATTGCCTAGAGAAAACATTACACCCTTGGGAATGAAGAACTCTGAACCACTGAAAATGGAAGTAAAATTCTGTAAGTGGGTTATTGGGTCTAATAGAGAGAGAACTACTTCCACTATACCCATGTATGCTTGACCCAAGTATTCTGGATATAGCACAGACAGCATTATAAACCTGTTTGTATATATCACATCTCATTGAACGGCACTCCAGCTTTACAGAATGCCTTAACTGAGCCCTCAGTTAGCTCCTCAACCTTTTTTCAGGTTAGCTGCCACTGATTGGTAGGGTACATGTTATTCTTTGGTTGAAACCAGTGTTGTGTGGGATACATGATAGTGAATATGGCCTTACCTGAGTTAAGACTTGCAAAAACATTTTTGTCAGGGAAGACAGATGGATATCCAGAATAAGTATCTATTCCAGTGAGTGAACTTTCTGTTCACATTATGATGGAAGGAACTTAAGGTTACCAACCTGGTGCCAAGTGGCTGGCTGGTTCCCCAAGCTAACTACTGGTATGATCATTGAGATCTTATTACTTGTTCTTGTTGTGGGCAGGTTAGACATTCAGCAATAGCGGTAGCCAAGTAAGCCTCAGTGAGAAGAGACCTTGCTGTTAATCCTTTGTGTCTATCCCTGCCAACCTGACTGCTTTGACCCATTGTACTTTGGAGTAAGTGTGGAAAAAGGATGCCAGATATGCACATTTTGGGTTATCTTTTGTTTTTAACCTAATTTTTAGGATCCTCCATATAAACACACACACACAAATATACACATACTTCTCACTTCACCAGCACATCGTTACTCTGCTTAGATATTTCCTTTAGTCAAATTTCCCTGAAATTTCAAAAGTTAGTTAAATGCTGCTATTTGTCACATATCCAGTATTTAGTCACGTTACAGCATTTCTAACACAATATTACAATTGCCTTTTGAGCATAACTTCCAGTTTGACTGTAAACTACTTCTAGATAAGTCAACTTTTATTTATTTTTGAATTTCCAGTTTCTGGCCTGTATTTGAAATATAGTATTTCAAGCTAATATTTGCTGACAATGATTGCAAGTAGCTCTTACTTAATATTTGCATTTTTCTTTAACTTATGTGTTAGAAAACTATGTATTCTTAATTTTCAAGTGATTTGCTTTTCTGAGTGTACACATTGTACACATTAAATATGTGCAATTCTTTGTGTGTGTGTATATATATATATAAATAGTGAAAATTATCCTCTTTCTATTTTTACACGTTTGTAATTTTTCACTATAAAAAGGTTTTTAAAAGACTTCAAACATGTTTCAGATATTTAACAATATTAAAAATGATGTACATATGTTATAGAATATATAATCTGATACATAATTATTAAATCAAGAAGATATCACTCAATACTTTCTGTATTTTTTTTATTTTTAATCTGCAGGATCTGTCACTGACAGAGAGATGTGCTAAAATTTCCAACTCTATCAAGAGCTGATATTTCCCACCAGATTGATATTTGGTGTGACCTTATTTCTTTCATAGTCCATTTGGGTACCAGTTAAATTACCTTCTAAAATTTGAGAACAAGTACAGATTGAGGGCAGGGATTCTCCTAGCTTGTCATTCCAAAGTCATTCTCAAAGTTGGTCTGTTGTTTGAAATGGGTGATTTATTTGACTTCCTTCAATCGAATGTGCTTCCTGGAGACAATAGCCTTCACCATTTCTTCAGACTCTCTCTCTGCCCTTAGTTCTGGAGTTTTACTCCTGCTGTTCAAACGCAGTTATTCCCTTCTCCACCAGCTTTTCCTAAGCCTCACAGGACAAGTTTTTTTTATTACTTTTTCTCTTAGTTTTGCCACCTTGGTGTCTGCCTTGCTTGCTGTTCTAGTGCTTATTAATATGTAAGCCACTGATGATATCTTAATAAAATCTCTTAATCTTATTCTATTAATCTTGAGATGACTGAAATTTTACACAGGTTTTGACCACTTTATTATATTTTTTTGTTATGAATTTTTGCATTTTTAATATTTTAAGTATTGTGAAGCTGTAAAAAGTGATTCAGAAGATAACAGATGATATTTCCAACCAAAAATCTACAATAATTTTATGGGATATATACTGTAATGTCTTATAGACATACCTTTTACTTATTGTTTGACTAGTGTTTTTTCAATATTTAATCATCATAAATACAATAAAAGACATTTTTATAAAATTCAATTTTAAATTACTTTATAATAAATTCACAGAAGTAGAAAGACTGAGGTATTGGGTATGAATATTTTTGAGTCTTTAATATATATTGTTTCCAAATAGTTTGAATCATTTTATGCTTATATCAATATCACTTGAGAGTCCTTGTTTCAAAAAGTCTCAGCTATATTAAAATTTTTATTTAAATTATATTTCTCCCCAATTGCAAGGCAAAAAGTGATACTTCATTAATTTAATTCACATGTACTTAATTTGTTAGTGAGTTTTGTTCTTTCTTCATATTTTGTTCATTGTGTTTCTGCTTGGTGAATTGTGTGTACATGCTTTGCCTTTTTATCTGTTGCCTTTTTAGAATATGTCTTATCAATAAATATTCCAGTTCAATATGAATTCTCAGATATCATTTTATTAATTTCTACAGAAATATATTTTTTAATTTTCTAATAAAATATAATTTATTAAAATTCATTCAAGGAGGCAGAGAGAATCTAAATGGATTTACATAGAAGAAATATAAAAGGTTGAGAAAAAGATATCCTTCAAAATACAGCAAGCTTGCTGAAATGGTTTCACAAGTTAATTCCTTCAAACCTTTAAAGAGTCAATAACTACTTAATTATCTTTCTAGATAACTCTGAGGATTAACCCTTTCACAATTATGATTCCGGAATCAAAATAGCTTTTCTTAAATCTTGAGGATGTGTTTTGTTGTTTTTCATTCACTGTAATTATATTTGTAAATGAAGTATTAGTAGATTTAAGTTTCTTTAAGTTACTAGAGCATCAACTCCAGAATATTCTTTATTTTAAACAAAGAACTGCACATATTTAGTGTGTATAAATTAATGAGTTTGGACATATGCAGCCATTTTTAATACCATCACCTCAGTCAAGGTAATAGACATAGCCAATGCTTTCAAAAGTTTTCTTGTGTTCCTTTGTTTTTGTTTCTGTTTTGAGGGAAGAATACTGATCATGAGATCTAATAACCTCTTAACAAATTTTAAAGTGCACAATTTTTAGCAGAAATTGTATCAAATAGGTGTGTGTTCATCTTCCATGAGTACAGGTATGAAGATAAATCTAATTTATATTTTATTTCTAAAACTCTTTCATACTGTTGGAAATGTATACCAAAAATATTAAAAATTTATTTTCATGACAATATTCAATGTCACATTTTGTTATTTAGTTCATTCTTTCTCAAGAAGAGGAAAATACTTTTTAGTGAATGCTATTTACCTTTTTACAAAAAAAGGACAATATTGCTTTATAGAATACGTTTTATAGTTAAGTACAATTTAAGTGACCGTAAGAAATGTAAAGCTCTCAAGTAAACCTTAGGAGCATGTGAAGGATCATTCTAGGTTAGATGCATGTTTTCATCCAGCTTAAAACTGTGTCTTTGACATTGACTCCAAAAATAGAATTATCCATATGTTTATAAGTCAAACTGATTTCAATTTTAGCATGTATCTCTTCTTACATGTAATTTAAAACAAACAAAATAATCTCTATTGTATAAAATATGCTTCTTTGTCCCAAAATGCTATTGTTCTGGTTTTATGATTATCGTATTGTCTTTTGGATTTATTCAGTTATTTGTTTACTTTGTTTTATTTTATTGTATTCTGAGTTAGATACTCTGTCTCCCAGACCAGAGTGCAGTGGTGCTATTTGGGCTAACTGCAGCGTCAGCCTTCTGGGGCTCGGATGATTCTCCCACCTCAGTCTCCCTAGTATCTGGGACTACAAGCACACACCACCATGCCAGCCCAAATTTTGTATTTTTTGTAGAGACAGACTTTTGCCATGTTGCCAAGGCTGGTCTCAAACTTCTGTGCTCAAGTAATCTGCCCATCTTGCCCTCCCAAAGCACTAGAATTGCAGGCATGAGCCGCCATGCCTGGCCATTGGATTTACAGACTTTAAACAGATGTTTTCTGAGCCTTTATATTCCCGATTATGAATAATATTTTATGTTAAACATTTGTAAACATAGAATACACTTGCTAAGGAAAACATCACGTTATAAAATCAATTTTATATAATCTTTCAATCTAACTGTAGAATTATTAAGCTTTACTTCTCATAGGAACCTTTGAATGCCAATTAATCTCAAATTAGATTAATATCTCTGTATTTGTGATAAATGTGTAAATAATGAATTCTGAAAGACTGCCAGTATCCAAGAGAGTAAATCCATGAGGAGAAACACACAAACACATTTTTAACATTATTTCACTATATTGTCATTTTCAAACGTCTAAATTAACTCTACTTCTTATTCCTGATTTACGGTTCTCAGGGAGGGAAACACTTTTCATCTGTCTAATACACATTCTTACTTTTGAAGACGATTTTTAGGTCATATCTCAATGTAATATCTCTACTTAAATTTCGGCTCTATTTCAATGTCAGTCATGCTGTCTTTCAAGTGTAGCAGCAACTCTGAAATTGTTGAAGTGATGAGGACAAAACATGACTCATACATATTTCCTAGATTCCAGACGGGTTTTATGTATTTTAGCTTGGAAATGCCCAGAAAAAAACTATCAGGCACAGAAGAAAACCCACAGAAAAATGCTATCAATTAGGTAATACAACAAGGATTTGTTCTATTACTTGATAAGACAAGAGAACTGTTTTGTCTAATATCTCTTAGATTTGTAATATAGACAATTAAATTAGTCTAAGCTAGTGTGTATTTAGCTGGGAACCTGGGATGAGGATAGAATTGGCAATGGATTAATTTGTTTGTGAAAAGAGCACATTCATCTTATATAATTTTAATTGAGCCCATGTGGTTACTCTGAGAGTCCACACTAATCTGTTTACCCATCTATTTTGTGTTTTATATGTTGAACTTTGTCTGTCTGGGTTTCTATGTCTTCAGGTTTTTGCTCATAATAGTAACTGCTTATTGAAAAGACTAAAAAATTTTCTTAAGTTTTATTATGGACATTGATTTATTCAATATTGCATTGAAATATCCATGAAGAATATTTTAGACTCTGTAAGGGATAGTTCTAGACAGTACATTTGCATGGTTAAAACAATTATTTCTTCATCACTCTTGAAGGAATAATTCCTGTAATCATAAAATGCGTTGCTTAAATAGCTATTGTCTCCTTTTCGGCATCTTTAAGTCTTTAGAAAGATAAAAGAAAAAATTCAGTAAATTGACCAAAACATCAAAATTCAGTTGGCTGAATTAACTATGCTTTATCTCTGAGACAAAGTCATGCGACAACAACCCCAAGGCACAGGTCTGTTCCCTAGGATACTGAGACATATTCATTTATTCCTGCATGCATGAAGTACATACTTATTAAACACATACTGTGCTCCAGGTAGTGTACTAGGTGCTCATTAAAATGAAACTTACTAAAGGTGTTTTTAAGGTTAGCTTTATTTGATTTTAATATCATTCCTTTTGAAATTATTGTTATAATATTTCCTGTCATTCACTTGGCAGGTGTTTTCTTCCTCTCAAGACACTATCTTCTCAAAGTTATATAAAATTAATTCTGTCCACATTCGTAATGAGAAATCATTAACAGAGATTATATGTGAATTATTGGGAATAACTGACATCCCATTTTCACTTAACATTTGTTAATTTCTTAAAATTAGGTAGAGTGTGATTTATTGATTAAAAACACAGAGTATGAATTTTTCTAGGCTTGTATATTAACTCTACAAATTTTGGATATGTGGTCCTACTAATCTGAACATTTGAGGCCTTAATATGGAAGATGAGTACAACTAAGAGTTCAGTGAAATAATACACAGTAAATATTCAATAAATTTCACTCATAATAACTAGTGTATACAGTAATGAAACATATTGAACTTTTCATGATGAAACATGAAATTTACATTAATGAAGGATTTTAGGTTGCTGTTGGTAATTTATGTATCATTCAATGGTTTTATATTTTTGAAACAAAAGCTTTTCTCAGGCAAATTATAAGACACAGTGATTTTCTAATGGTAATCATTTGGGAAAAGATTCATGATACATCTCCATAGCAATGTATATTTTTAGCCAGTATTTATAAAGTTTGCGTAGTGGTCTTTGATACAGGAAATAAAAATGTACTCTGGTGTATTGAACTGAATGAAATACTTTTAAAAAACAAGAGTCTACTCAGAGGGAAAAAGTCATTTTTTTTCCCCTCTGAGCTAATAATGTTTATCTCTCAATGTTATAAATTCCAAGATTTAAATTCAGCCAGAAAAAATTATTTGAGAAGATTTGATTTCCAGAATATATACCATTTATTTGTAATTGCCTTTTCTTTTTACAGTTATTTTTATTAACCAAAGTAATAAATTCTTATAATAATTAACCCTCCTTTCTGTACAAAAATTTCTGTAACTCAAAGGAATAGGAAGTTTGCCAAGATTAATTTTTTCATAATTCAAATCGTACTTTTCTACAATAAGCATTCTGTCTTATCTCATGCCTATTCAGAAAAGTAGTATGGAATATATAATCATAAAACAAATTATTTTTATGCACCAAGATAGTACTTAGAATTCTACTACACAGTTTTTACATATTGTGAAAAACCATTATAACGATTATAGATACTTCCCTTTGAGACTTCTCTTTAAGTACTTAAGGATTTTATTCGTGATAACCATGCATTATTTATAACGCACAAAATCTCATAAACTACAATATTATTTCTTCAGTCTGTGCCTTAATGTCAGTGAGTATTTGGCAAATGAAATGGCAATAAGGGGATGTGCTGTTTGTTGAGAGCACAATATGACTTGGTATTATTATTATGTTGTAGTGTTGTGTTGGAGAAAATAGTCTTCCTCTATCTGAGTATGCAGAACCTTACTTTTTATCTTCAGTTTTATTATGGCACTTTACATAGTGAGGGAAATAAGACAGTTCCCTTAAATGCATGTTTTTAAAAGTGCTGAGAAGCTCATTTTAGGTAAAAGCAAATTTAACTTGGGCTAAATCTTTGCAATTCGTTTGGCTTGCAAAGCCTCATAAAACTAATATTTTTGGTTTATCTAAGGATTTTAAATAAATTATAAATCAAGGTATATCTGAGATTGATATGAAGATTTATAAATAGAATTGTAAAATATGAATTTTGCTGTAATTCAAATAATGGATCCACTACACAGAAAATCTTTCAGTTGCTTAAAAACCAATCCTGTACTTTGGTATATAGGTCAACTTAGATTATGCAAATGAAGAAATATATTAAAAGAGGAAGTGGAGAGAAAACTTATTAAATGGACTGGTTGAGATTATGAGATCAGGCTACAGAACATAGGGAGTGATAAATATCTTTTCTGGGCTTTGTGTGCTTAATAAGTGAATTTATTTAATAAAATATAAATAGATGACTATTGTTTTATTTCATTACTTTAAAAAAATCATCAACTTTTCCACTTATACAATACTGTTTTATATATTGCGATAAAAATCATCAATGTGGTTTGTTCCTTTGTACAAGCAATAAGGCTAGAGAAGCTGAATCTTACGATAAAGAGCCATGAAATAGAAACATATGTCTCCCAACTAGAACATTGAAAAAACTTTGCTTACTTTGCAGTATTTCTCACTTGAATCTTGGAAGTCTGCAAATTTATGATTCATAGAGGCATTAAAATAGCAAATTATAAGCATTTACATTGGGAGTTGGCAAATTTAGAATTTATATAAAATAGTTGCTTATATTAGCAAATTATAATTGCTTATTTTACTGTTTATGTGATGTTTATTATATAATTACATTCTTCTACAAATAAAAAGTTTCTGAATCTAAAGTATGGAAAATGTGGAAATTCATATATTTTTCTTATTTAAATGCCTTCTATAAAAGTAAAGATTAGGTATCTAAAAAATACCTCATTTAAAACATGAAAATTCGATTCCATTTAATTCACTAAATATTTATTATGTACCTTTATATTCAAGAAATGACTTGGTACAGCTCGGGAAAGTAATAAACAATAGTCTATGGTCTCATTAGTCAAACAAATTATACTAAATACGTTACTACTACAAATTCAGCATTTTTAAGAGAGAAAGTTTTTATTATGAAAAATTTGATAGGAAAATAACCATAATCACAGCTTCTCTTATCAGCTATGTGACCTAAAGTTATTATAATATCCTAGTTTTTATTATCCTCAATTTCTTCACCTATGAAATAGGTTAAATCACATATTCATTACAATGATTATGCAATGAAATAAGCATACCGAATCAAATGCTCAGTGATTTTTAGGGAACTTGCCACTAAGTTGGAGAGTTTTTATATCATAGAAACTAAAATAGGTTGAAAACAAAAATTACATCTCTAGATTAAAATAGTTTGAAAGAAGTATAACTAATGAAACAGAAAGTACACGCACTACAAATGATTTCTATTTTTACCTCTGTTTCATGCCATCAGGTATAATATTATAGTGTTGGAAATTACTATTGAGTCAGTTTAGGTTTATTCTTCTGTGAAATGTGGAATCAGATTTTTTTTAATGTGACTGAAGCAGAATTGAGTAGTGTTAGAATTCAGCACTGAGATCATACAAAACATTTGCTAACGCTGGTCATGTCCTCAAACATCTGACCAAGACGCAGCATAGGCTTGGAGGGAATGCTGTGAAATACATCATTCTATTTCATTTTTTAAAGACAGTTCTTTCTGGGAAAATCTTTTCAGCTATTGCATCTGCCTTGTTTTCTGCATAAGGAAAGGTATTTTCTTTGTCCGGCTGTTTTACCTTCCAACATGGAAAAAAAAATTGGGGGACCAAGCCCTTGGTATCAATTCCATGTTGCCTCCTTATGAGGCAGGAATGGAGCCATCACACCAGCACTTGCCTTTGAAATGCTTCCTTAGAAAACATGTGACAAGATGAGTCATCCATATATTTGTTTAATTTTATATGATACTTGGTCTGAGGGAAAGCCAGTTGATTATTAAAAAATAGAAAATGAAAAAAACTTTTCAATAACTTTTAAATGTTGTCTCTATCCACTCTCATCTCACTTTATTTCACCATTCCGCAGAGACCGTAACCAAGACTTTCTCACCTTTTACCCATCTGTGCTCCTTTTTAGTTTTCAGAGAAGACGCATCACCTTGACAATTACTTTTGTTTCCTCATGATATAACTAAAATGTCATGTGCTCTCAGAGCGGGAAAGAAAGGAAGAGTGGTTAAGTAGGTAGACCTTCTCTGTCAAAACCACCATTTATATTTATTTTGTAGCAACATTGGATGGAACAAATTTTAACAAATAACTTAGAAAAAAAAATTTCAACATGTGAGAAGGGGTTTGGGATTTGGGATCCAGGGAAGAATAATGGAGTTTTTAATGTGTTGAAGAAACATGAGTTTTTAATGTTGATTCAAATTTCAATATGGACTGTGCTAATTTGTAGCAGTAATTTGTGAAGATGTGCTTTATTAAAATCTGGTTTCCCCTCTGCTTAATATGGATTGCAAGTGAGGATGAAGGCACTAAATATGGCTAACTTCAGGAGTGATCACATTGCTTGCCTTGTGGGTTTAAAAGTAAGACACAATTTATGAATTGGTCTATTTTTAGCACATACTTTTTATTGCCATTGCTCTGAACAAAATATAATGCTCAATTACTTGATGTCTTTTGTGGAGAGGCCTCAAAATAATTTGCTAGGTTAAAATATAGATATTTGCATGTTTGCTTTCTAGAAAATGTGTGAATCTTTTTAATGAAATGGAATTTTTACTCGATTTTCTTTTTTCTATTTATTGTAAAGTTGGCATCTTCTAAATTATAAGCTAGCTCAAAGTCATGTTGAAGACCTAAGGTGGGGATAAGAATTACTGAAAAGATCTTTCATCTGTTGCTTCATTTCTTATTATGCAGATTTTTTGGCAAAAGGGATAATGGGGCCTGTAAATTAATATATCTAATCTGATGGCACTAAGAAATGAAGCATCTGTCCCTTGTGTTCTTGAGGACAATTTACTACGCTGATCCATAATTTTATGCCTTATTAAAATGGGAGAAACTGTTGACTATTAAAGGTGAAATAAGAAGACAGGCTTCACTGGAGAAAAACAAACCTGTGTGCACTTCAGAGAATTTGATATTTACAGTGAATATGCATTTGCATTTATGGGCAGGAGAAGGCTTTGGGGAAAGTAGCCTCCTGGGGCTGGCTGTTTTTGCAATTTGGAAAGCACTAATACATGAGTAACTTGCCTGGCTGAGTTGGCAAGGTAGACAAGATTACACACACAGAACAGGCCTGTGTATGTTTGCCAGCCAGATGGTGCCAGACAGTTTATTAGCACAGTGTCCTTAGAGGATGTCTGTATTAGTCTTCTTAGTCAAGTTCACTATTAGTGTAGAATGGCTATCATGGAGCCTTGGATAAAATATGCCCATATAGGGAGAAAACAAAGGCAGAACACTTAAGTAGTTAAAAGTTTACTGAATGAATTTCCCAAGAGTTCATAAGGATCAATGATCTGGTTTCTATACGTGTGTGTCTGTGTGTGTGTGTGTGTGTGTGTGTGTGTGTGTGTGTGCATGCATATGTTTTTCCCATAATTCCCAAACCAAGTTAGGAGACCTTAGCTACATGAAAGTCATTTTTTCCTTTTGCCACACAACTCAGGAAAAGCCCTGTGTCATGCTGCTAGGTGAAGGCACAGGAGCACTCATAGTGGGTTGGTTCATCTCTCTCCAGGAGTTCCCTGGCTTCTGAGAATGTTCTCTTCTTTGCTGGGCTTCTTTTGTACCTTTGAGCAAGGAAGAGAAATAGGTACTATTTTTATGTAGGGCTTTGTGAGAAAACTTTTCCTACAAACATCTGTTTTTTCTGCTAAGTTATTCCAAAAAGTGTTTATTAAAATGGTATTATTTCCCATAGCAAATTTAAATAGAATTAATGAACAAGATCTGCTGACATAATTATATTGTATGTTATTTTGAATCCTGAACATTTCTGATTTTGGTAATTTAATATGCAAATAATATTTCCCAATCTCAAGATATTTATCAAGTTTAGCCCTCTAATCATTATGTGCAAGACTTACCAAGAATACTGGATTGACTTGCCTATTTCCCCCAGTGAAAGTAACTTGAGAATTTTATATATAATCTTCTGAGAATTTAGGGACTTTTATGCTTCTATATTTTTTAAATATGTCATTTACTTTTGGCTTTTCAGTGAATTTTTTGCAAGGAGATATATATATATATATATATATATATATATAAAATACTATTATATATAATATAATAATATATATTTATATATAATAGTACAAACATGTATGTATGTTATATAATATGCATATATAATATATATAATACTACATATATAATGTATTATATATGTAGGTCTATTATATAATATATATACATACATGTATAATACATATATATACACATATAATACATACATATACATATGTTATATACATATATAATATACAATTATATAATACATATAATATACCTATATAATATACCTATATAATACACATATGCATATATAATACATATATAAAAAATATATGTATACATATGTCTGTATATATACATATATAGTATATAATACATATATAATATATATGTATTGTATATGTATGTATATTATATAACATATAACATGCATACATATATACATATACATACATATATATGTACATATATAATATACAATATATAAAATATGCATACATATACATATTGTATAATATGTATATTACATATTTCATATTTCTATATAATATAGAAATAAATATGTTATGTGTAATATACATACTATTATATAAATATAAATTTTTAATATTTTTATATTTATATTTTATATTTATATATTTGATATATGCAATAGTATATATTATAAAAATATTTTTTATATATTTATAATATAAATAAAATACTATCATATATTATATAAATATTATTTATGTGTATATAATATATAAATAAAATACTATTATATATAATATATATAAAATGCTATTTTATATATTATATATTATTGATATATATAATAGTATTTTATATATATTATGTATTTATATATAATAGCATTCTATTGTGTGTGTGTATATATACATATGTGTGTGTTTATATATAGATATACGTGTGTGTGTATATACTATATTGTATGTGTATATACACATACAATATACTATATACTATTATATATACTATTATACTTCTTTGAAATTCACATACTATATACTATTGTATATACTATTATATGTGTATATACACACACACAATAAAATACTATTATATTTCTTTGAAATTCACATAAGATAATCAAAAACAAATTTTGGTAGGAATTTGTGGTACACCAAAAAATATTGAAGGAAGAGATTCTGTGAATATGCTTAATTTATGACTCAAGAATTTTTTTAGAAAAATCTATGCTCTATTTTTTTCCTCAAAGCTGCCCATCTTCATCTATATAATAATGGAAATACAGTAAAGATACATAACTGGATACAGAAATATTTGGAAAAACAATAACTATGATCTATTAATGTGTAACTAAACTCCCCAAAATGTTAATGGCTTAAAGAAATTAACAATTTTATTTATTCATTATTTTGCAACTTGGGCAGGGCTTAGGTACTGCTTCTGCTGGTCTTGCCAACAGCCAGCCATAAGACTACAGTCAGTTTATAGGTTACTTAAGGCCTAGTATCAGCTCAGATCTTGAAAGGCTGGGAATCTGTTTTATTCTATGTGATCTCAGGATCTGTCATTGTACATGTGTCTTATCCACATGGTCTCTTCAGCCAGATAGCCAGAGCACTTACCTGATGTAACCACAAAAGCAGAAGCTTCCTGGTCTTTTTAAGGCTTAGGTTTAGAATTGGCGCATTGTTAATTTAATTGTATTCTGTTAATTAAAGTGAGCCACAGGACAGCCCAGAATCAAGGGAATTGGATTACACTGGGGCATGAAAACTGAGGTACAGTTTATTGGGAGCGACCAGTGTAGTAGGCTATCACACTGATATTTAATATATTTTGTTGATAACACTATTCATTCTTTCTGTAAAAAATAGTAAAATTAATATTACAGAAACTGTGCTACTTAAAATGCAAATAATGACATCTTTTAGACTATGTGGGTTGTGAAATTTCATTTTATTTTGATAATGGTCATATTATAACTACTAAAAAGTAGATAAATAGAATAGAAAAGTAGATAAAAATCACCAAAAATAATTGGACAAATCCTTTTAAGAATGAGTGTAAATACCTGGGAAAACTTCTAGATTATTCATTGAACTGTTATATTCTATTCAACAGTTAGAAGTTATATAAGTCCTTAAGCATATTCTCTAGTATATTTTTTAGGTATCAATTGTATATGAACTCCATTAAATAAGAAGAGATGTTGTCTAAATAAATACATTACAATAATAAAGAAAATACACATATTATTAACATTGTAAGAGGAGGGTTTCTATAAAAGTACTCGATTCAGCAATACTACAATTGTTGATTACTTTATGGTAGAGAAACTTACTTATTGTGATCATCTGATTTCCATTTTTTATTTTCAGTTTGGCTAAAAATACAGACTTTTTTCTTCCAATTCAGTGACTCTTTCCCTGTGTTTCTTAAAATATTGGTCTTCCAGAAATAGTATAACCATATTTCTTGACAAGGAATACACAGGGTGAAAATATTTACCATATGTAACAAAACAGTGCTAATATCATAGCATAAAATCTACTTTACAACGGAATAAGAAGTAGATAATTCAGTAGGAACACAGAAGAAAAAATATCAACAAGCAATATACAGAGGAAGAAATGCAAAAGGCCATAAATGGATAAAAAGATGCTGAACCTTCATAAAAATAAAAAAATGCAAATTAAAGTAATAATAAGATACCATTTATCATCCATCAGATTAAGAGTTTTGAGAAAGCAGGCTCATGTATTGTTGGTGGGATTATAAATGTGATTTCTGAAAACAAATACAGGATTTTATGCTCAGAAATATACCAAAAACATCTCTTAATAAACAGGATAAAATAGTCATGTCTAATTTCCTATTAGGCCAGTTCTTGAATTTTTAACTTCAGTTCTAGTATTTCTAGAAGTTCTGTAGAGTTCTTTTTCAAACTGTTAGGTTACTTCTTATAGTTTCCTCTTAATTGATAACATTTTAAATCTTTTACTTTGTTGAACATAGCAAACAGTTGTTCTTAAATTTGATTATTTGAGTTCTAATATTTTGTGTATTTTGAAGTTTTCTTATGCTTTTTTTTTTTTTTGAGATGAAGTCTCACACTGTCTCCCAGGATGGATGGAGTGCAGTGGCGCAGGCTTGGCTTACTGCAACCTCACTTCCCAGGTTCAAGCGATTCTCCTGCCTCAGCCTCCCTAGTAGCTGGGACGATAGGCGTGTTAACCACCATTCTCAGCTAGTAGCTGGGACGATAGGCGTGTTAACCACCATTCTCAGCAAACTGAAACAAGAACAGAAAACCAAACACTGCATGTTATCACTCATAGACAGGTGTTGAACAATTAGAACACATGGACACACAGGGAGGGGGAGCATCACACACTGTGGTCAGTTGGGTCGGGGGAGAGAGCAGCGGCGGGGGATGGAGAGGGATAACGAGGGGAGAAATACCAGATATAGGTGATGGGGGGATGAAGGCAGCAAACCACCTTGCCATGTATGTACCTATGCAACAGTCCTGCATGATCTGCACATGTACCCCAGAACCTAAAGAACAATTAAAAAAAAAAAAAAGCTTTAAAAGGGTCAAAAAAAAAAAAAGAAAATTATTTGTTTGAATTATTTGGGTCATAGAACAAAACATGTCTTTTTTCAAAGAAGAATTTGACCAAGCACCAGTATTAAGCACCTACCAAGCACCTGTATCACTACTTGCAGGAAACACTTAACTACATTCATGGCTACAAGTTCAGTCATCCCATTGACATGAATTTGAGTTCAGATTTATATGATAAACAGTCTGTGGTTGTATCTATGCTGCTTATCTTAAGTAACTTACTTAAGTACCTTTTTCTTATAGGCTCCTATATGCATATGTGTCTAGAGGGAAATAGGTTCAGTTCATGAGATTAGTTCATTTCAGCCTCAGTGCACAATTTTGGGGGCCTTAGGTCTAAGGGTAGATGGCATCTTAGACTACAACCCTACTTTGGGCATATTAAAACAAAAGCATACATTAATTCAATTTGGTAAATGTCCTAAGGACAAAATGGAGTTCGGAGATTCAGTTAGCATCTGGGTTCCAACTATCACTTAGACTTTGACCTAGATATCGGTTATCTGTTACCATAACAATGCCATGTAACAAACAAACAACCAGGTACTTTAATGATGTACATTAGGCATATATTGCAGGTGTGTCTGATGTCAGGTGAGGATGGCCTCAGCTGACATGATGCTGATTTGGCTCTGCTCCTTATGGCTATCATCCACATCCTGGGACTATATAGGACTAGCCTGGATGAATCCCTCTCTTGGAGATCATAGAGGACATGAGTCAGCAAAGCCAGTCATACAAGTATCTTTCAAGATATTGTTTGTATAATGTTTGCTAATGTCCCATTGGCCTGAAGCAAGCTGCGGAGTAAAACAAGAACCTGAGCAGAAGTTCGCTACATGACAAAACAGTGTGGATACAGTTTGTGTTGAAGAATGGAAGTATTTTTTTCAATTTAATGAAGCTCAGTAATTTCTTACTAGCTTGTCAGTTCTGTGATGCTATTAAATTTATTGCTTATAGTTTCCTAACACTTTTGCTGTGATTCAGATAGAAAAGCCTAACAGAGGTTGCTTTCTTTGATTTCCTGTTTTAAAGAAAGTTAATAATTGCTAATCTATTTTATCATTTAAGGCAGATGTCATCAAATATAATGTGCACTTAATTTAGCATTACAAACTCGGGAATTGGCTGGACCACATGTAAATACAGTCCAGGGTGACACTTATTTCTTCTAACCAGATAAAATGTTTATTTTTTCTTATGAATTTACATGTAGCATATATATTTACAAAATGAAAATATGAATTTTATCTACCAAAACCATTTAAAAGAACTAAGATAGATTTAAAATTAATAATGATCTCATTTGTATTACACAACCTGTTTTCATTTATTTTCAAAACAAATTTTTTCATGTCTATAAATATACCTTTACTGCATACTTTTAAATGACTGCATGGTATTTCATTTTATTGATTATCACAATTTATTTAACAAATACCTATTTTTAGACAGGTTGGCTTTAATTTTTCAATATTATAAATAATGAAGCAAAAAGTATTTTGATAAGTTTTTATGGTTTTTACATTAACTTCCTGAGGATAAATTTCCCAAATTAGAGTGAATCAATTAATGTTTATTCCTACATTCAATGGGATACAATTTTTTTGCCTCTAACATGGTGTACCTGGTACATACTCTGGAAATGGACAACCAACCGCTTGAATGAGAGCAAACAGAGGATACTGATTCAGAGGCTGTTGTAGCAAGAGAATAACCACTATCACTTGCTTTTGGCAGAGACTCAGACAGAGACTTAATGGCAGTGGAAAAGCTTTGTAGTGAATGAAAGGGAAGGCTTCAGGTATGCCCTGATTACAGGTTATTGGCATGGGAAGGTTGGAGGCAGGCTAATTTGCTTTGTGGTTATTTATTTCAAAAAATTACTTTCAAAATGAAATACTTATGGAAAGTTCCTAGCAAAACAGTTGATTTATAGCAAGATCTCAGTGAATACTGCTTATTGTTATTTACTGACTTAAGTTAACCTTTCTAAAATAGTGGATTCAGCATCTTACCATTTATCAAAATTTGGCGGTGTTTAATTTCCTACAGGATGATGTGAAAACCTTTAGCTGGTATTCAGTGACTTTTATGTTCGTTTTTAACACACACTTCCAAGACTCATCTGCCTATTCATCAACTCAGCTGATAAATTACAACATACTTATAATGTCTGCACAAGTTACTGTACTTCAAGAAAACTTTGTCCCTGACTTTGTTTACATTATTTTTTCTCTTCTTCTGGAATTTCTTCTCTCCTTCTGACTATGCAAATTCTACCATTCTTTAAAACTCACTTATTTCCATCTTCTATGTTAAAACAGGTTACCATGAGGCTCTCTCCTCTGAAATTGTATTGCAATTGATATCACTATTATTAATTTGACATTATATGCTAATTGTTCCTGTTGTCTTATATGACCAGTTCAATTACATGTAGGTGCAAACATTTCTCACACATTTTTATATCTTCTCCATTGTCTAATATAGCCTAATAACCTTTATTAATAAGTACTTAATACACGTCTTCATCAATGTTTTCCTATGACATTTAGAATATTGAACACTAATGAAGTTTTTTTTTTTTTTACTAGAGAAAATTTCTTAAAGGTTTTAATGCTCTCATTTTTGAAAAGGAAATAATGCTTTAATTATTCTTTAGAGAGAACATTTAAAGTTTATCTGTTTCTATCTTAATCTTATTTTATTTTTTTGAGACAGAGTCTTACTCTGTTGCCCAGGCTGGAGTGTGGTGGCATAATCCTGGCTCATTGCAACCTCAAACTCCTGGGCTCATGTTATCCTCCCGCTTCAGCCGCCTGAGTAGCTGGGACCACAGGCACATGCCACCACACCCAGTTAATTTTTGTATTTTTTGTGGAGACAGTTTCACCATGTAGCTGAAGCTGATGTCGAACTGGGCTCAAGCAATCTGCCTGCCTCTGCCTCCCAAAGTACTAGGATTATAGGCATGAGCCATTGCACCTGGTCTTGTTTCTAGAGAAGACATTATATGCTAAACAATACTGATTGGAAAACATGAATAAATAATGAGAAATTATAATGCTTTTTATATTTGTTATAAGAAAACAAATTATGATATAATATCAGCCATTTCTGTTTTACTGCATATCTCCTTTGATATAGCAAACGGGAAGGAGCCATGACTTTTGCCTGTCAGAAATGACTCATTGTCATTTTGACAAAAATTTTGACTAGCTAAAAGTGCAGAGCACAAGCACTTTTATTCTTTTTTTGGTTTCTATGTTAAAAATATCTACAAATGCATAGTCATATTATTGGCATTCAATTTACATACTTGATATAAATTCTACTTTCTTGCTGCACTAAAAAGTTCATAAGAAAATATATTGAAACATTTCTCTTGGACCAGAGTGCAGAATTTTGAAAAAAAAGTACAAATTGTTATTTCATCTAGTATATACTTACAGTAGGAGCCAGAAACACACAGCAGGGTGAGAAATTTTAAAAGCAAAGTTTACCACTAGGAAGCTATGGGTTATCAGTAACAATCTAAATATATTTTTTTAAAAAAGAACTAAGAGCAGCAAAACATCTCAAAGGAACAAAATAAAATTTTAAATATTCATTACAACAAGTTGGAGTAATTGGGAAACTGTCATTGTGTTTTCTTTATGAGTATTAAAAATACATATTATGTAAAATAAATACATATTTTGATTAAATGTAAAATCAGTTGTATTAAGGATAAAACCAGCTTGTAACATTTAATATTTGAAAGTATCATATTTTAATCACTATTTCTTTCAAAATGAATCCTATGTACATGATTCAAAAGGAATCAAATGAATCATAAATAAAATATAAATTTTCACTTAATTTTGGTGAAAACTAGTATAGTCCATGCAAAAAAACTCAATTGCTTGTGAAAAATTATACTTTTTTTTCTATTTCTTTTAAGTTAGAGAAATAATGGCAACACTTTCAAGAATACTGATTGATGGTCATTGTTTTTATAAACTAAAATAACCGTATAATATTGAACAAACATGTTTTACTTTGAAAAGGAGATAAAATGCTGCTTATTTATTAGGTTTTACATGTGAAAAAGGTCAAACCAGATTTTTATATTACTGTATTAGTTTGTTATCCTGCTGCTGATAAAGACATACCCGAAATTAGGAACAAAAAAAGTTATAATTGGACTTACAGTTCCACATGACTAGGGAGGCCTCAGAATCAAGGCGGGAAGTGAAAGGCTCTTCTTACATGACAGCGGCAAGAGAAGATGACAAAGGGGCAAAGCAGAACCCCTGATAAACCCATCAGATCTCGTGAGACTTACTCATTATCACACGAACAGTAAGAGAAAGACTGGCCTCCATGATTCAGTTACCTCCGCCGGGTACCTCCCATAACACGTGGGAATTCATAGAGATACAATTCAGTTGAGATTCTGCTGGGGCCACAGACAAACTATATCAATTACATATTTGAATATTTTAATAGAATGGATTGAGGCATTTAGCCTGGCATAAATAAACTGTGTAACTCTGCCTGCCTTGCAGGCATTTAATTGTTTATTAATATGTAGCAAGAGAATTCACTTCATACCACTTAAAAATTCTTCCAAACTCAATATAGAATTACAGATTGAACATGTAATTTACCATCTAAGCTGGAATACTTTTCAGAGAAAAAGGAGAGCTAACCAGATGTGATGGTGGGACAGGTAGTGTGAATGTAGACCATCCCTCTCAAATCAGAATATGAAGTCACTCTACAAACAATGCATTGAATGGTTTCCCGCATCCCCAACTAGCCCATTTTTAAAACGATCCCAATCTTTGTTGCATATACATATATACATTCCAATAAAATTCTAGGTAAGGATCCTTTTAAATTCCTGAATATCCCAAATCTCTTGAGGTGGAGGTGTTCCTCTGCACAATTTTCACAGGGTACTTTAACAGTGATTTTATTGAAAGCCTCCATGTATCGCTTTTGTGTCATATTTAACATTGTGTCATGACAGAAGACTCTTTTCTTAATTTAAACTTTTATTTTACATATAGGGTTTATATGTAGGTTTGTTGCATGGGTATGTTGCACCCAGATAGTGATTATAGAACCTAAAAGGTAGTTTTTCAATCCACACCCTTCCCCCTTCCCCCTTCCCCCGTGCTTTACTAGTCCACAGTGTCTATTGTTGCCATGTTAATGTCAGTGTATGCTCCATGTTTAGCTTCTATTTATAAATGAGAACATGTAGTATTTGGTTTTCGGTTCCTGCATAAGTTCTCCTAGGACTATGGCCTTCAGTTCTATCCATGTTTCTGCAAATGATACGATTTTATCCTATCCTTTCCACCTAGGTTAATTCCAAGTCTTCTCTATTGTAAATTTCATGGTGATAAACGTACAAGTTCAGGTGTCTTTTTGGTATAATGATTTATTTTCCTTTTAGTAGATACCAAGTAATGGGATTGCTGGATCAAATGGTAGCTCTGTTTTAAGTTCTTTGAGAAATCTACATCCTGCTTTCCACAGTGGCTGAACTAATTTACATTATCAGCAATAGTGTGTAAGTGTTTCTTCTTCTCCACAACCTCACGAGCATCTGTTATTTTTTGACTTTTTATTAATGGCCATTCTGTATGGTGTGAGATGGAATTTCATTGTGGTTTTATTTGCGTGTCTCTTTTTACTAGTAATAAGCATTTTTCATATGTTTTTTGGCTGCTTGTATGCTGCCTTTTGAGAAATGTCTTCATATGGTTTTCCTGTTTTTTAATACGGTTACTTGTGTTTTTCTTATTGATTTGTTCAAGTTCCTTATAGATTCTGTATATTAGACCTTTATCAGATGCATAGTTTAAGAATATTTTCTCCCATTTTGTAGATTGTTTGTTTATTGATAGTTTCTTTTGCTGTGTGGGAGCTCTTTAGTTTAATTAGGCCCATTCATCAATTTCTGTTTTTGTTGCATTTGGTTTGGGGAGTTAGCCAAAAATTCTTGGCCAAGGGCAATGTCAAAAAGGATATTTCCTAGGTTTTCTTCTAACGCTTTTATAGTTTAACATCTTACATTTAAATTTTTAATCCATTTGAGTTAATTTTTATATATGGTGAAAGGTAAAGATCCAGTTTCGTTCTTCTACATATGGCTAACCAGTTATCTCAGCACCATTTATTGACTAAGGAGTCCTTTCCTCATTGCTTGTTTTTCTTGGCCTTGTTGAAGATCAGATGCTTGTAAGTATTCTCCTTTATTTCTGAGTTTTCTATTCTGTTCCACTGGTCTATATGTCTGTTTCTGTAGCAGTACCATGCTGTTTTGTTTACTGTATCTGTATAGTATAGTGTGAAGTCAGGTAGTGTGATGCCTCTAGCTTTGCCTAGAATTATTTTGGCTATTTGGGCTCCTTTTTGGTTCCATGTGAATTTCAGAATACTTTTTTTCTAATTCTGTAAAGAATGACATTGGTAGTTTGATGGGAATAGTGGTGAATCTGTAAATTTTTTCAGGTTGTATGGACATTATAATGATCAAATAATGTTTTGAAATTAAGGAAAATAGGGACATAACATATCAAAAACTTCTGGGATGAAGCCAAAGAAGTATTAAAAGGGAAGTTAATAGCACTAAAAAGCCTTCATTAGACTTTTGTTTTTTAAATTTTCATTTTAAGTTCAGAAGTACAAGTGCAGGTGTGTTACGTAAGTAAACTTGTGTCACAGGGGTTTGTTGTACAGATTATTTCATCACCCAGGTATTAAGGATAGTGCCCATTAGTCAGTTTTCCTGATCTTCTCCTTCCTCTCACCCTCCACCTTCGAAAGACCCCAGTGTGTGTTCTTTCCCTCTATGTGTCCATGTGTTCTCATCATTTAGCTCTTACTTATAAGTGAAAACATGCAGCATTTGGTCTTCTGCTCCTGTGTTACTTTGCTAAGGTTAATGGCCTCTAGCTCCATCCATGTCACTGTAAAATACATGATGTCAATTTTTTTCTATGGGTGCTAATATTTCATGGTGTATATGTACCATATTTTCTTTATCCATTCTATCATTGATGGGCATTTAGGTTGATTCCATTTTTTTGCCATTCTGAATAGTGCTTCAATGAAAATAGACATGCACGTGTCTTTATAATATAATTATTTATATTCCTTTGTGTATATACTTAGTAATTGGATTGCTGGGTTGAATGATATATCTGTCTTTAAGTCTTTGAGGAAATGCCACGCTGTCTTCCACAATGACTGAACTAATTAACACTTCCACCAACAGTGTAAAAACATTCCTTTTCTCTACAACCTTACCAGCATCTGTTATTTTTTGACTTTTTAATAATAGCCATTCTAACTGGTGTTAGATGGTATCATGCTGTAGTTTTGATCTGCATTTCTCTAATGATCAGTGATGTTGAGCTTTTTTTCATGTGCTTATTGGCTGCATATATGTCTTCTTGTGAAAAGTGTTCATGTATTTTATCCACTTTTTAATGGGGTTGTTTATTTTTCCTGCAAATTTGTTTCTGTTGTTGATAGATGCTGAATATTAGACCTTTGTTGGATGCATACTGTGATGGTTGATATTATGTGTCACTTTGATTGGATTGAAGGATGCCTAAATAGCTGGTAAAGTACTTTTTCTGGGTGTGTCTGTGACAGTGTTTCCAAGGGAGATTGACATTTGAGTCAGTGGATTAGGGAGGAAGACCCATCCTTAATGTGAGTGCACATCATCCAATTGACTGCCAGCTGCTAGAACAAAGCAAGCAAAAGAAGGTGTAAGAAGGTGGCCTGCTGAGTCTTCTGGCTCTCATTTTTCTCCCACACTGGATGCTTCCTTCCATTTCACATGCATCAGGTCATCAGACTCAGGTTCTTTGGCCTTTGAACTCTTGGACTATTACACCAGTGGTTTGCCTTAGATTTCAAGCCTTCAGCCACAGACTGAAGGCTACACTGCCAGCTTTCTTGCTTTTGAGGCGTTTGGGCTGGAACAAAGCCACTAGTGACTTCTTCCTTCCTCAGCTTACAGATGGCTTAACGTAGGATCGCCTCAGCTTACAGATGGCCTATTGTAGGATCACCTTGTAAGCTTCCTTCCTCAGCTTACAGATGGCCTATTGCAGAATTGCCTCAGCTTACAGATAGCCTGTTATAGGATTGCCTTGTGATCATGTGAGCCAATTCTCCTAATGAACTCCTTTTCATGTATGCATATATCCTAGTAGTTCTGTTGGTGGGGGAGAACCCTGACAGATACACATATTTTGCAAAACTTTCCCTCCATTGTGTAGGTTGTCTGTTTACTCTGTTGATAGTTTCTTTCACTGTGGGGAAGCTCTTTAATTAGATCTCATTTGTCAATTTTTGCTTTAGTCACAATTGCTTTTGATGCCTTTGTCATGAAATCTTTCCCATGCCTATGTCCTAGGTTGTCTTCCAGGATCTTTGTAGTTTTGGGTTTTACATTTAAGTCTTTAATCCATCTTGAGTTAATTTTTGGACCAGACAGATTCATAGCTGAATTCTACCAGAGGTACAAAGAGGAGCTGGTACAATTTCTTCTGAAATTATTTCAAACAATTGAAAAGGAGGGACTTCTCCCAAACTAATTCTATAAGGCCAGCATCATCCTGATACCAAAACCAGGCAAAGATACAACAAAAAGAAAACTTCAGGTCAATATCTTGGTGAACCTTGATGCAAAAATACTCAACAAAATACTGGCAAACCAAATCCAGCAACACATCAAAAAACTCATCCACTATGATCATGCTAGCTTCATTCCTGGGATGCAAGATTGTTTCAACATATGCAAACCAATAAATGTAATTCATCCCATAAACAGAACTAAAGACAAAAACCACATGATATATCGCAATAGAGATACAGAAAAGGCCTTCAGTAATATCCAATATCCCTTTATGTTAAAAACTCATAATAAGCTAGGTACTGAAGGAACATACCTCAAAATAATAGCCATATATGACAAACCCACAGCTGACATCATAGTGAATGGACAAAAGCTGGAAGCATTCCTCTTGAAATCAGCCTAAGACAAAGATGCCTCCTCTCACCACTCCTATTCAACATAGTATTGGAAGTTCTGTCCAGGCTGATCAGGCAACAAAAAGAAAGGGCATCCAAATAGGAAGAGAGGAGTTCAAACTATCCCTGTTTGCAGATGGCATGTTTCTATATCTACAAAACCCCATCATCTAAGCCCAAAAGATTCTTAAGATGATAAGCAACTTCAGCAAAGTATCAGGATACAAAATCAACATGCAAAAATCACTAGCATTTCTATACACCAACAACAGTCAAGCTAAGAGCCAAATCAGGAATGCATTCCCTTTCACAATGGCCACAAAAAGAATAAAATATCTAGGACTACAGGTACCTAGGGAGGTGAAGGATCTCTACAAGCAGAACTATAAACCACTGCTTAAAGAAATCAGAGATGATACAAACAAATGGAAAAGAATTCCATGCTCATGGATAGGACAAATCAATATCATTAAAATGATCATACTGCCCAAAACACTTTATAGATTCAGTGCTATTCCCATTAAACTACAATTGACATTCTTCACAGAACCATGGAGAACTATTTTAAAATTCATATGGAACCAAAAAATAGCCTGAATAGCCAAGGCAATCCTAAGCAAAATGAACAAAACTGGAGGCATCACACTACCTGAGTTCAAACTATACTACAGGGCTACAATAACTAGAACAGCATGGTACTGGTATAATAGCAGATACATAGACCAATGGATCAGAATAGAGAAGCCAGGAATAAGATCGCACACATACAACTATCTGATCTTCAAGAAACCTGATGAAAACAAGCAATGGGGAAACAATCCCCTATTAAATAAATGGTGCTGGGATAACTCGCTAGCCATATGCAGAAGATTGAATCTGGGCCCCTTCCTCACACCATATAAAGAAACTTTTTTTAAAAAAAATACAGTTATTTACATGTTTTGAAAAAAAATTTGCTATAACATGGTTTATCTGTCTATAGTCCTTATATAGAATGCACAAGTGCTATTTGAAACTTCAAGAGTAATATTTGGAATATTAAAAAGCTAAAAAATTCAAGCACAAGGAAAATGTCTCTTTTACTTTTGTTGAAGTTGAGAGAAATAGAGGTTGATTCATAGAGTTTAAGAAAAGAAACGATCTTCGTAACATAAAAGTGCAAGGTGAAGCTGAAAGTGTTGATGGAGAAGCTGTGTCAAGTTATCCACATATAGCTAAGATAATTGATGAAGGTGGCAACACTAAACAACAGATTTTTAATGTAGATAAAATAGCTTTCTATTGGAAGAAGATGCCATTTAAGACTTTCATACCTAGAGACAAGTCAATGTCAGAACTCAAATCTTCAAAGGACATTCTTACTCTGTTGTTAGGGACTAATGCAACTGGTGACTTTAAATTGAAGTCAATGCTTATTTCCCATTAGGAAAATCACTAGGACCCTTAGGAATTGTGCTAAATATACTCTGCCTTTGCTCTATAAATGGAACAATAAAGCCTGGATGGCAGCACATCTGTTTACAGCCTGGGTTACTGAATGTTTTAAGCCCCATGTTGAGAACTGCTCAGAAAGCAAGCAAGCAAAACCACAAAGATTTTTCCTAAAACATTACTGATCATTAACAATGCACCTACTCACACAAGAGCACTGATGAAAATGTACAAGAAATTAATGTTTTTGTGACTGCTAACATAACATCCATTCTTTGGCCCATAGATCAGGGAATAATTTTGACTTTCAATTATTATTATAGGAGAAATAAATTTTATAATGTTACAGTATCCAAATACAGTGATTTCTCTGATGGATCTGGACAAAGTCAATTGAAAACCTTCTAGAAAGGAGTCACTATTCTAGATACCATGAAGAACCTTAGTGACTCATAAAGGAGGCCAAAATATGAACAGTAACATGAATTTCAAAGAAGTTAATTTTAAGCTTCACGAATTACCTTGAAGGATTCAAAATTTCAACAGAAGTAACTGTAGTGGTAGACATAGTGAAGAGTACTCGAGTTAGAAGCAAAGCCTGTCAATGTGACTGAATTAGTGCAATCACATGATAAAATTTAAATGAATGAGAAGTTGTTTCTTATGGATAAGCCACGAAAGTAATTGTCTGAGATGGAATATATTTCTGGTGAAAATATTATGAACATTGTTGAAATGACAACAAAGGATTTAGAATATTTTTTACAAAAACTTAGTTGATAAAGCAGCAGAAAGCCTTAAGAGGTTTGATCACAATTTTGAAAGAAGTTTTGTGGGTAAAATGCTATCAAACACATACTACAGAATAATCTTTTATGAAAGAAAGAGTCAATTAATGCAGAAAATTTCATTGTCTTGTTTTAAGAAACTGCCACAGTCATCCTGTCTGCAGCAACCAGTATCCTGATCAGTCAGCATCCATTAACATCAAGGCTGGATTGTCCACCAGCAAAAAGATTGACACTCACTGAAGGCTTAGATAATCATTAGTATTTTTATCAGTCACATGTTTTCTTAAATTAAAGTATGTAATTTTTAGATAAAATTTTAGTTAGACTACAGTATAATGTTAATGTAAATTTTATATGCACTGAGAAACCACATTTGTGTGACTTGGCTTTTTCGTGGTGTTTAGGAATTGAATCTACAATATCTCCGAGGTATGCTAATATTTGAGGAAATATTATGAATCAAAGAATTGATGAAAGATAAAAATAACTAAAGGGGGGAAAACTAATTAGAAGCAAAGCACCCAAATAGCATGACTATTCGTGATAGAAATTATTTTTAAAATAGTTTCTAAACTGATAGAAATAATTACATTGTGAGTGGAACCAACAAGGTTTTGATGTGAATGACCTGTGATTAATTAGGCCCTTTTGGTGTTTTGTTGTTATATTCAACTGATCATTTACTGGACTGTTGTAGATGTAGAAAGACTACAATATTCTCTTATTATGACCTGACAAACCATGTGGATAAAGAGAGCAAAATAATAGGTTAGTTGGATAAATTTCTTTCTTTCTTTTTTTTTTTTTTGAGACAGTCTTGCTCTGACAGCCAGGCTGGAGTGCAGCAGCACAATCTCGGCACACTGCAACCTCTGTCTCCTGGGCTCAAGCACTTCTCCTGCCCCAGCCTCCCAAGGAGTGAAGATTACAGGCATGTGCCACCACGCCTGGCTAATTTTTGTATTTTTAGTAGAGACAGGGTTTCACCATGTTGGCCAGGCTGTTCTTGAACTCCTAACCTCGGGTAATCTGCCTGCCTCGGCCTCCCAAAGTGCTGGGATTACGGGTGTGAGCCACCATGCCCGGCCAGTGGGATAAATTTCTAAGTGATGGAGCACCCATTGTCAGAGTATTAATTAATAAATTGATGTCACTTTGAAGGCCACCTTCTAGCCTTATGTCACTTATCATTTCAACATTTTGTTAGTAATTGTATGGGGGAGATTATTTACACATTCAGCAATTCTTAATGTGATACATGAATGAAAACAATAATAATGCATGGTATAGAAATATAGAGAGGAACATCTTCATTTTTGCTTATAAGAGTTTATCTAATATTTGATTAATTGTAACTGTTGGAAAGTTTTTATTTATATTGAGTGAAAATATGTCTCCTTGAAAGTCTTCCTTATTTTTCCAAGTTCTATTCCTAGGGGACTATAAAGAATGTTGGATGTAGAAAGTAAAAGCTATTCAATTATTGGAAAACTGGATAATTGTTTCCATTTTGTCCTGGAAATATCTTTATTTCATTTAATTATTTATCAAATGGCATTATTACCCATTAGTCATAAAATATTTGTATACACTTCATCGCATTTCACTATAGGACTACAAATAAGAAATATTATCTGATGGCAGAAGAATAGTGTACGATTATAATCTTTATTCGATGAACCATTTTCTATTAATATAGTCTGAAAGCACATTAGAAAGTTGTTCTCCAATGATATCCATATATATTAAATTTTCCACGTCTTTTACGTGTTTGTGTACATATGTCCTACATATATTATAATTACATATGTAATCACAGTTTCTGTAATCTGTACTCAGTTTAAAGTGCCAGTCTTCAGTTGGATTCTTGTAATTCTACATTCTGCTTCTCAACCTGATATAAACATTTGAGAAAATATGGATATTTTTTTAAAAAATGAACCATACTTAATCCTTTAAATTCTCCTTTTGCTTGTACAAAACAGCAATTTGGTAGACTGTGACTCAGAAACAAAGCTGAAATAATTTGGATATATGTTGATTTATATACTAAATTATCTAATTTAATTGAGGCAAAATGTTTATTCTACAAATGAGAAAATTGAGACACAAAGAGTTAAAACATCTTGATCATGTTTATATCAATACTAAGCAGCAGGCCTGAGAATCAAATAAATGAATTATATACTTACCCCAAACAAACTACAAATAGTTTGCAGAAGTATTTTGTTTTCTCAATCTTATCTACCTTTATGAAATATATTATGATTAAATTTTATCAAAAATCTATTTATTTAAAACAAGTGCAATATGTCATGGAATAGCATAAATCATCAAATGAAAAATTATGTGCTTCAAATAGTATGATACGCAGAATTCCTTTGATACGAATTAACAAAAATATACCCACCGTCATGATAATGGACATCTGTATTTATTTGCATCAGGTTAATTTTTATTTGGAAAGCATAACAATAGTACAACAATGTTTGCATATCATTTAATTTTATTTTCATTGCTAAGTTTGATGATACACAAAAGCTGCAGTGCCTCCTATATAACTAAGAGTTTTCTGCCAATAAATTCATGTCATGACAATAAAGCTAAAGAAGCATATTTTATTTACTCATCCTGAAAACATGTCAATTATGTGGAATTTTTAATGAGAACTCTTAATTTTAAAATGCTAAAAATTTACCAAAACTTAGATTTACCTCAATAAAAAGCCTTGTCTTGAAGCATTCTACTGAATTGCATATCACGTTGCTAAGAGAAAGAATCTATACATACTGGAACACTCTTGGTGAAACAAACCGAATACATGGAAATATGTCCTGGAAATATCAAGTCACTTTATGAGAAAGCAAACTGAATCAACGCCTCTTTAACAGGACATCATTTACTCCGGAATCACTGATATTTCTTTTAATATTTTGAAGCACATCCTGGAGGAACTGGCAGCTTATATTTCCCTTCTGCATATAGCTAGATGAATCTGCTGTTGTTCTTTCAGTACAACCAGCTCTTATGTGCATGCATCAAACATCAACAAAGAATTCTTATCCTACGAGCCCTTTTGCAAGCTGTTAAGGCCATTGGTATTTCAGATAGTGAAAAATTTCTATGCCAAGCCAGACTTTAACTGGAAAAATAATCTTGTTACTCTGCATAGATGGAACACCTGCAGTTTTTGGCAACATCTCTGAATATGCAATTTTGGGAACAAAGACGCTCAACAGGCATCATTGTGACTCATTGGTTTCTATATCTGTGAAGATTTGCATCAGAGACTTTACCAACCATTCCCCCCAAAAATATTTTCCACTACCCCTTTCCACTGTGCTTTTCCACAAATTCTTTTCCCCTTGTGAAAGTTGTCAATTTCATCAGTGACGGGGGTGTGCTGAGTCAGTTGCTGGGTCTGTGTGAGAGGCTGAAAACCCACCTGTCCTAGGGAGACGGGAGATGGCAGGATTCAGGGTCATGTTTGATTCACAGCTCCAAGCTCTTGGCATTTGCTCCATTGTCCCATAGACTTCACTAGCAAAAGACAAATTCAAAGATAAAATTATTAGAATTTCAGGATGAGAAGCACAGAAAATGCCTGAATGCCACGCAAGAGAAGTCACCTTCTGAGCATAAATCCCTGAGTGACTTCACTGGTCACAGTCCCTAAAGCCAGACCTGGGTATGAGTTCTCTACCCAATCTATTGAATAACTTTTCAAAGATATATTTTAAAATCAAGTAATGGAATAAAATTTAAAGAACCTTTTTTTATTACATCAGTGGACATTGGCTTTCAGAGGATATGTCTCAAAGAGATTGATTAGATTTTCAACATCCTTTTAAGGAAGAATGATTGCCTGTTTTGTCAGCTAAGGGTAAGTTTGCCTATACATAACAGAAAAAAAAAATTACAGTGCCTTATTAAGATAGAAGCTTACATTTCCCTCTTGCATGAAAGTCTGAGGCTGTAGGCAATTCAGCTAAGGATGATATCTTCATTAAGGATCTCAGATTCTTTCTGTTTAACTGCCTTGACCTATGCTTTCTGCCTCAAAGTTACCTCTTGACCCAAGATAGTAATGCTTCATATCTGAGTTGCATAAATTGCATCTTCTAAGAAGAACGAAAGACAAATGAGAAAAGAATCTGCCCGCTCTTTTGGGGCAGCTTTCATGGAAGTTCCACAAAACATATATTCTTATATGTTATCAGCCAGAATTTAGTTATATAACTATATCCAGACATGAAGGAGACTGGAAAATCTAATCTGAATTGTATGAAATAATGTGTCTAGAAAAATAATTAAGTATATGTTACCAAGAATAAGAGGAAGAAATTGAAATTTTCTTAAAACTTTTACCATATTAGCTCAGAAAAACTTGGTTGGGTATTTCTCCTTAGCTTGGCTTAATTGGTGGATATTCTTATGAAATGAGTATGTTAATAATTTTCATTCAAGCTGCTGTGGTATTTGTTATGGTTATTATAAAAAGGTATAAGCAAGACCAGCTACAATACTTGTGGGGCTTTCTGCAGTGTGAAAAGATGAAGCTCCTTGTTTAAAGAGCAAGAAAAATTCTCTTTTGTTTTATTCTGGGGTGTCTGCCTTTATGTGTCAGTATATTTTGTTTGCTATTCAGTGTTACATTCCCTAAGCATGATGTTTCTGAGGTGAGACAGGAACTTCCTGATACCCCGATCCCTGTCCTGCAACGCAAGGTAACCTTCCCAGAGCCCACATTCCAGCCTCTTCTGGGAGAAGAGTGGCTGCAGTTGCTGGGTCAGTGTGAGAGGCTGACAGCCTGCCTGTCTTAGGGAGATGGGAGGTGGCAGGATGCAGGGTCACATAAGATCCACAGCTCCAAGGCCCTGGCATTTGCTCCATTGTCCCATAGGCTTCACTAGCTAAGACAAATTCAAATATAAAATTGTTAAGGATTTCAAGATGGTAGGCACAGACCATGCCTGAATGCCAAGCAAGTAAGGTCTCCTTCTGGGCATGAATCCCTGAGTGAGTTCGCTGGTCACAGTCTCTAAAGCCAGGCATTGGGTATGAGTTCTTCTCCCCCAATCTAATGAACAAGTCGGAAATGGATAATAATACTAACATTTTTAGGTTGGACTTCCCAGAAACAGACTCTTACATGACTGTTCCTGTGAAAGTGATTCATTAGGAAGTCTTCCAAGAAAAGCAGGGGGAGGAGAATGGAGGAGTGGCACAGGAAGTAAAGGAACCCCAGTGAGAATCTAAAAGTTCTCATGGAAACTTTGTCACAAATGATCGGGAGAATTCTTGAGCCAGTGTAGGTCACACTTTTGAGTTGTCCTGATCAGACAGCAGAACTGCTGGAACATATACCTCCACACCTTTCAGTGTTCAGTTAAGGAATGCCCCCTGAGGACATAAATTCCCAGGCACTCTCTGTCCTCACGGCTGCACACAGACAAAGTGGGCCTGGGCAGCCTGAAGGGAGCCTTTTGACAAATAGATGCAGGTGCTGGTTATATCAAGTCACTTTATGAGAAAGCAAACTGAATGATGTGCACACACAGCCAGCACATCATTGCACTAGAAAGTGGTAAAGGGAACTAGGACAATGTCACCCAAGCACCAATTAATGTGTACAGTAACTGTCCAAAGTTAAAGGACTCCTGCAGTCTACAGTTGGACTTTTTTTCTACTGCAAATATTTATAGACACTTTAAAACATTACAAAGCTCTTTGAAAGTTATTTCTGCAAGGTGGATGTTGCACCTTTCCTTAGTGATGAAGATGAGCAGCATCAACAAAACAACTTGACTAAAGAAGAACCAATTGGTTTAAACAAAAAGCAGTAATCTAACAAAGATCTGCAAGAGCTCGGGTACTTCTTTTTTATTAGCCACCCCTGGCAAAATTTATAATGAGGATATAAAATAAAGAGGATGGAGAGTATTGTGTACATATATATCTAGACATTTGATTGTAGAGCAACTATGAATTTAGTCAAACAGTGATCCCCATGGGACCTTTACTCTGAAGACTGTTCCTAATCCATGCTACTTAATATGTTTAAGTCAAAAAGATAAATAGTTTAATTGATTGAAAGTTTAATATAAATATGTATTTAGTTATGACTGCTATTCTTTTTACTTTATTCATATAATAAATATTTAGTTAGCACCTAGTCCCTATATTCTGGGACAGAAAGGCTCAGTCAGGACACCCTTGACCATCTAATCCAAAGAGGTTTTTCTATTCCTTTTTTTTTTTTTTTTTTTTTGAGACAGGGTTTCCCTCTGTCATCCAGGCTAGAGTGCAGTGGTGCAATCTTGGCTCGCTGCAACCCCTGCCTTCCTGATTCAAGCAGTCCCCTCCTCAGCCTCCAGAGTAGCTGGGACCATAGACATGTGCCACCATGCTTGGTTAATTTTTGTATTTTTGGTACAGATGGGGTTTCACCATGTTGCACAGGCTGGCTTTGAACTGCTAGGCTCAAGCGATATGTCTGCCTCAGCTTCGCAAATTGCTGGAATTACAGGCACGAGCCATCTAAACTGGCCACCTATCCCTGATTTCTTTATTACATTATTCAGGTTTATTACTATGACTACTGTTTTCACTGACTTGCTGTACCATTTTTGTTTCTTTGCTGGCTTAGTTATTTTTATCCCTCCTGCTTACATATTCCCCAACAGATTAGAGAATTGAATTAGATAACACACAAAGTCTCTTGCCACTTTCATACTGCATGATAGTATAAATAATAATTTTCTGACAATTAGAACTGTTTCAGATCAATATGGTCTTCTTCATGAAATTATGAATTCAATACTGATGGACTTTTTCAAACAGACTCTGGATAATTGTGAGATTTAGTAAAGTGTCTAGTACATTATTAACATGCAAAATGTTACCTATTACTATAAGAATATGAACTTAGAAAAAGATCGAAAAGCAGTATAAATAGGATCATAAAAAAAATTCTTCCACCAGGTAAAAATCAGTTACTATTTTGGTTTATTTGCTACATGAACATATAAACACACACGCAGAGACATACACAAAGCATATTGTATATAATGTATTCTAAAGTGTTCCTTTTTAAAAGTATGCTACGTACGTTTATCAAGTTAGCCAAATACTCTATAAAAACATGGGTTACGGTGGCTATGCATTATTACATCATGTAGATATAATTCTGCTAAGAGACATTTAGTCTGTTTCCATACATAAATTTGCATACATTTTCTGTAAACCTTTGAGATGAACATCATTATATATAAGATAAAAATCTGGGAGTTCAGTTGGAAGGTTAAAGGGAGTAAGTATCTTAAAATCTTAAGTAAGTATCTTAATCTATCTTAAGCAAGTATCTTAAAATCTGGGAGTTCAGTTGGAAGGTTAAAGGGAGTAAGTATCTTAAAATCTTTTGAAACATGGTGCCAAATTGTCCTCCAATTTGTGGTGGCAAAAGAGTGATGTAATCTCTCATTTCAATATAATTATTTAGGTAGAAATAGGAGGGCAAGAGAGGAAGTAGGGATGTGAGTTAGAATAGTAGTACTTCTCAACTTTAATGTTCCTGTGATCTCACGGATAGTATTAAAATGCAGATTTCAATTCAGTAGGTCTACTGTGGACCTGACATTCCACATGTCCAGCAATCTCGCTGGCAATGCTGATGCTGTCTGCTGGTTTGCGAAGCATGTGTTGAGTAGCAGAAAGTTAGAGGACTGTTCTAGTAATGAAGATGAGAGATCATGGTGGATTAGATCAGAGCATAGCAATGAAAATATAGATGTGTGATGTATTTTAAAGGTAAAACTCACAAGATCTGGTGAAAGATGGAAAGAAGCATGAATGAAATCTCTGAGATCTTTGATATGTGCTATTGAAGAAATGGAAATGCCGTTAATAGAGAATAGTGGGAGGACAAACAGGGAGATGAAAGCTAGGGGTTCTTTTTTTTTTTTGTGATGGAGTCTCTGTCAACCAGGCAGGAGGGCAGTGGCATGATCTTGGCTCACTGCAACCTCCACCTCCTGGGTTCAAGTGATTCTCCTGCCTCAGCCTCCCAAGTAGCTGAGACTACAGCCACCTGCCACCATGCCGGGATAATTTTTACATTTATAGTAGAGACAGGGTTTCACCATGTTGGTCAGGCTGGTCTTCAACTCCTGACCTCAACTGATTTGCCCACCTTGGCCTCCCAAACTGCTGGGATTACAGATGGGAGTCACCACTCCTGGCCTAGCGTTTCACCTTTGATATCAAACTTGAGATGCCCAATGTTAGGCATCCAAGTGGAACTTCTGAGTAGCATTTGACAATGTAAATCCAGAGTTCAGGAAAGATGTCCAAGACAGATATATACATTTGGATTTTTATCATGCTATAAATATGTGCCCTTCTGATAAAATGCAAGGAAAGAGTGAAAAATAAAAATATAATTTCACTAGGTTTCTCAAATGTGTGTGTATAGATGTGTGCAGTATATATGACAAGAATTACATATTTCCTTTCATGCTACATTTTAATTTCTCAATTTATAAGAAAAAAGTGATGCAGATAATTCTTAGTTTTTTTTTGTCAATTTTATTTAGAAAAAGGATGAACATATGTATCCAAGCATATGTTTTCAGTGTATCTTAAGGAAATCAGTGTGTTACATTATAGAGGTTAACAAATTATGTTTTGTATCAGCTGTGTTGGATTTATTACCTGTTCTAATGTTTAACAGGTGTGTAAATTTAGTCATTAACCTCTCTGAACTCAAGTATCATTATTTAAAGAACAATATAATACTTGTTCCCAAGATTGTTGGCATGAATTGATATGGTTTGGCTCTGTGTCCCCACCCAAATCTCATCTCACATTGTATTCTCCATGTGTCAAGGGAGGGCCCTGGTGGGAGGTGATAGAATCACGAGGGCACTTTCCCCCTTGCTGTTCTCATAATAGTCAGAGACTTCTCATGCAAACTGATGATTTTAAGTGTGGCACTTCCTTGCTGTCTCTCACCTGCCACCATGTAAGATGTGCCTGCTTCGCCTTCCGCCATGATTATGTTTCCTGAGGCCTCTCCAGCCATACAGAACTGTAAGTCAATCAAACCTCTTTTTTTGTATAAATTACCCATTCTCAGGTAGTATCTTTATAGCAGTGTGAGAAAGAATTAATAGAGGAGCAAACCTGAAAGTGTTTTTAAAGTGATAGCTAATATATATTAGGTTCTTGCCATCTATTAAATTGGCTTCTAATAATCAGCATAATCATTGTCTAGTTTAGAAAGTTTAATGTAAGATAATTGCATATAACTGATTTTTGGTGTTGCTTTTCCCTTTATAGGTAAAGGCAAATTAGATGATAAATAGAGATATGTAAAATCTTTTTATGAAAGCAGCCGTAAGATAATGAGATTTAACATATTTAAGTAAAGGAGATGAAAAAAATTTACCCTGCCAATTAATTTTAGGAAAAGGTTTTGAATAGATTTTTAATATTGATTGAAATATTCTGGTGGGAAAAATAACTGATAAAAAAGTTCCAAGGAAATTGGAAGTCTTTAAAACGATTTTGTAACACAATCAGGGCAAGATACTAAGTGAGATAAATTGAGATAGGCAAATTTTTAAGAAGTAACAGGCAAAATCACTAAGGTAGAAATGAGATAAGAAAAAATTAAGTAAAAAAGAAAATGAAACTTTAATGCACGATAAATAGAATGATAATATATGTCAAGAGAAAACTAGAAATACAGTGTTTTTAAAATAATGCAAGTTAGTTGTGAACTGTGTTGTTGCTGAAAGACTGTTAAGGAACGCAAATACATACTGAGAACAAACTATCTGTCCAGGGCATAGTGAGTAGATATGAAACAAAAGGCTGGCTGTTACTTAACCTCTCTGATCCCTCTATTATCATTTTTTAAAAAATAAATCTCTGGCTTCCTTTCAGCTCTTGTGTTTTTACTGAAAGTGCTCAAAAAAGTAGCTGGCAGGTAATATAAACATTGTGATTTAGATAATATTTTTGGCTTTGAATTTAAATTCTTTCTAAAGTTACCATCCATCATCTATTAGAATGTCTCCTATTCATTTTAGCTGTTTCTCTATGTAAATTATTTTATATAAAATATTCTTAAATTTTAATTTTATAAATTAAAATTGTATTTTATGGGTTAGTTTAGAATGATTAACAATATTACACATTAAAATATATGAAATTAAGCACTTAATTCAAAGGAGTATCAGACTATATGAATTAAGCACTTAATTCAAAGGAGTATCAGACTATATGAATTAAGCACTTAATTCAAAGGAGTATCAAAGGTTTCCTGGGAAAACCCTTTTCCCGTTTGCCCAGGAATACTTGCCAGTGGCACTTGGCAGCTGCAGAGTTTACCCTGAGAAAACATTGCCACAAAATATCTTGCTTTTATTTTTGTTTTTGTCTCACTCTAGTATATCAACTTTGGGAACAAATACATTATTCTATTTATAGCATTCTGTTTTTTAATAGTGGTATTTCTATTTACAAAATACAGTAATTCCCAATTGCTGAAAATGTCAAATTCTAGAAAATATAACATTCCTACATGTGATGTTAACATTGTTCTCAAGCAGTTGTTGGCCAAGATTCATTTGATGAATCTGATTTTTCTAAAATAGACAATTCTGGTGATTCAGATGATTCTGATGTTAGTTCTCTTTAGAAATAACCCCAAGGACAGTTTTTACATTTTATTTTCACATTGAAAATCAGTCAGATTTGCTTCAGCCTGAAAGAGCCTATTTATGTAAAATTAAATGAACGCTACAGTGAGCTACACTTTGTTATCCAAACTATAGGGTTAAAGTATAAATAATAATAATACAATACTGATTTGTTTAAGCTGATTTAAAAATATCTGTTTATAAAATCAAAATTGAAAAGTGATATATTGTTCAGGTTATAAGGGAATATGATATCCAATAGAAAATTAGGAACTGTTTTCCTAAAAATTTAATTTTATTAACATGTCAAAATATATACATATTAAGCTTTTGTTATATTTTGACTTTTGCTTTAAAACTTTTTAACAGAAAAAATAAAATATGTTAATCACCATAAACTTCTGAGAGAATTTTGAATATGCTAATGCTGCTCTGGGAAAAAAGTTCGTTACATAGAAGGATAAAATAATATTCCTCTTGGAGCTACAAATCAAAATTGGGAAATGGGGAAAATAAATGAGAAAATACATTTACAAATACAAGACACTAATTATTTGCCCATAAAAAATTGCATCATATGAACATAAGTTTATCAAACTAGAAATTTCTTTAAGCCTACATGCTCAAAGAAGAAATCATTTTATTTTGGATTCAGGCTGAACTTTGAAGGATGGATATGATCTTATTTAGCAGAAATGACACACAGGGGTCTTTCTTGAAAACTTAAGAACAAAACTAATAGTGGTGAAAGAACATATGTATGTTTAGAAAACAAAAAAGTGAGAATACATTAGATATATATATGCTCAAATATGGAAGGAGGTGGAAAAACCTGCAAAATTAAGTTGTGGTGTGTTACAGAAGATGACTGCATTGGTTTTCCATTGCTGCCATTACAAATTACCACAAATTTAATAGATTAAACAACACCTATCTACTATCCACAGATCAGTGGGTCAGAAGTCCATGTGAATTTGGCTAATTTCTCTGTTCCTATGATTCATGAGACTTAAATCAAGATGTTGGCTGGTCTGGGCTCTTCTTATCTGAGGCCTGGAGGAAGTTCACTCCTATGATCATTCACATGATTATAGGAATTCTCATTTCCATATGATTTTAGGACTGAGGTGATTTTTGTTTTCTTGCTGCTCGTCAGCTGAAGTCATTCCCAGCTTTTAGAAGCATTGCCTGAGCCAGGGCTTCTTCTCTGTGGATGTCACTGGGGTTAGGAGCAGAGGATCAAACCAGTATTTTAGAAAAATTTATTTGGATATATCCTTAGCAAATTTTATTTCAAATATATGTATTTATATGTAATAGCACTTATAAAAGCTTACATTTTCTTGAGGAATGTCCATTTGTTTGATATGTCAAGTTTGTGGCAGTGATCTTTGTCCTATGGTTTAAAGAGTAGCATTCTTTTTAAACCTTTTTATAAAATGATTAATCTCTTTTTAATATGCATTTCCCAACTCTTCACTAAGATATTTCCTTCTCCTAAACAGATTTGGAAGTAATCCTTTTCCCATGAAACTTCTCCTCTGAGTTCGTATCCAATAACTGACTGCTTTCCTTCACCTTGTCCTGGGTTATATTTCTACAGTTGCTTTCACTAAGGCTCATTCTAATTATGTAATTAAACTATTTTCTCATTTATAGAATTCAGTGGTGTCCTGAAAATAATGTTCTTTATGTCCATTCAAGAATTTTTTGAGCAATATATTGGTGTTTTGATTAATATTTCTTATCTTAGATTGAAAACTCATTACAGGACAAGGATAATAAGCTATAATTTCAAGTAAAAACAGATTAAGCATTTAATAAGTTATTAATAGTAAAACAGATGATTATTACATTCACATTGGTCATGTAAGGATATACCAATAATTGGTGTCAGATAATACTATAAAATAGTGATTGTCATTGGAATAGTTTTTGTTTCTATCAATCAAAAGCTGGAAGTATGCACCTGTTATGTATTGGGAGACAATTCTTCATGAGTCTTTTGTGTTTCTGCTCATACTGTGAGCAGAGAGACTGACAGCTTTTGTTGTGGACTATCTGTTTAAGAATATGTGTAGAGCAAAAGACTTGGAAAATAGAAAAATGGTCTCCCTCTGGGACAAAGGGCAGATTTGTTGACTGTCTAGTAGGATAAAGATAATGTGTCCCTCTTGTCAAAGGCCCATTACCAAACATTGATATTAAGCTTGAAGTCCCTCTCCTAATGTAACCCACTGCATGCTCAGCTGTCACTTGTCTCTCATTCCATCACGCTATGGAGACTTGGGCTTTAATTTAGACATTAGAGAATCGAAGTAAGAAAATGATCGACTACTCCTATTGCTATGAGTAAGAAACTTTATTTTACCTCTGATTTAAAAATCTTGTATCTTTTTCCAGCACCCATGAAATGACAGCATGCTAGCTTGTTTGCTTGAGAACAGGGTAAAATCTCAGATCTTTCACAGTTCTTGACATCATATTTTTAGGTATCTTGCTATATATAAAAACTGAAATTACATACTTGTCCTCATGTAGCTATTAACTAGTTAAAGGCATCTTGTATGCTTTTGTGTGAGGTGAGAATGACAGAAGAAAATCAGAAGGAGGAGATCTATTACATGACCAATCTGTGTTTTCCTATTAGAACAGTATATTTTGCATTTTTTACTAAGCCAGGATATTTTCATAACTATATTGCCATGACTTCTCACTGAACAAACAAAAACCTAAGCTAATCTAAACCTGAAGCATTATAATCCTTAAAGTTTGTTAAAAATTATTAAATTTATTTTTTATTGTATTAATTCAATAAATGTGTATATAATTTATTATAGTTTCCGTTCTGGGGGGATATGTGCAGCATGTGCAGGTTTGTTACATAGGTATACACGTGCCATAGTGGTTTGCTGCATCCATTCCCCCACATCATCTACATTAGGTATTTCTCCTAATGCTATCCCTCCCCAATTGCCCCACCCCCCTGTTATCCCTCTCCTAACACCCCCACTCACCGACAGACACCAGTGTGTGATGTTCCCCTCCCCTGTGTCCATATGTTCTCATTTTTCAACACTCACTTACGAGTGCGAACATGCAGTATTTGGTTTTCTATTTTTCCATCAGTTTGCTGAGAATGATGGTTTCCAGCGTCATCCATGTCCCTGCAAAGGACATGAACTCATCCTTTTTTATGCTGCATAGTATTCCATGGTGTATATGTGCCACATTTTCTTTATCCAGTCCATTATTGATGGCATTTGGGTTGGTTCCAAGTCTGCTATTGCGAACAGTGCCACAATAAACATACATGTGCGTGTGTCTTTACAATAGAATGATTTATAATCCTTTGGGTATATACCTATAATGGGATTGCTGGTTCAAATGATATTTCTAGTTCTAGATACTGGAGGAATTGCCACACTGTCTTCCACAATGGTTGAACTAATTTACACTCCCACCAACAGTGTAAAAGCGTTCCTATTTCTCTACATCCACTCCAGCATCTGTTGTCTCCTGATTTTTTAATGATCACCATTCTAACTGGCATGAGATGGTATCTCAATGTGGTTTTGATTTGCATTTCTCTAATGACCAGTGATGATGAGCTTTTTTCATATGTTTGTTGGCTGAATAAATGTCTACTTTTGAGAAGTTTCTGTTCATATCCTTCACCCACTTTTTGATGGGATTTTTTTTCTTGTAAATTTGTTTTAGTTCTTTGTAGATTCTTGTAGATTCTGGACATTAGCCCTTTGTCAGATGGTTAGCTTGCAAAAATTTTTTCCCATTCTGTTGGTTGCCAGTTCACTCTAATGATAGTTTCTTTTGCTGTGCAGAAGCTCTTAAGTTTAATTAGATGCCATTTGTCCATTTTGGCTTTGTTGCTATTGCTTTCGGTGTTTTAGTCATGAAGTCCTTGCCTGTGCCTATATCCTGAATGGTATTGCCTAGGTTTTCTTCTAGGGTTTTTATGGTGTTAGGTTTTATGTTTAAGTCTTTAATCCATCTGGAGTTAATTTTTGTATAAGGTGTAAGGTTTCAGATTACATGAAGTGGTCCAGTTTCAGCTTTCTGCATATGGCTAGCCAGTTTTCCCAGCACCATTTATTAAATAGGGAATCCTTTCCCCATTGCTTGTTTTTGCAAGGTTTGTCAAAGATCAGATGGTTGTAGATGTGTGGTGTTATTTCTAAGGCCTCTGTGTGTTCCATTGGTCTATATCTCTGTTTTGGTACCAGTAACATGCTGTTTTGATTACTGAAGCCTTATAGTATAAAGTCAGGTAGCGTGATGTCTCCACCTTTTTTTTTTTTTTTTTTTCCTGGGGATTGTCTTAACTGTGCAGGCTCTTTTTTTGTTTCCATATGAAGTTTAAGGTGCTTTTTCCAGTTCCAAGAAGGAAGTCAATGGTAGTTTTATGGGAATAGCATTGAATCTACAAATTACTTTGGGCAGCATGGCCATTTTCATGATATTGATTCTTCCTAACCATGAACATGGAATGTTTTTCCATCTGTTTGTGTCCTCTCTTATTTCCTTGAGCAGTGGTTTGTAGTTCTCCTTGAACATATACTTCACATCCCTTTTTAGTTGTATTCCTAGGTATTTTATTCTCTTTGTAGCAATTGTGAATCAAAGTCCACTCATGATTTGGCTCTTTGTTTGTTACTGGGGTATAGGAATGCTTGTGATTTTTGCACATTGATTTTGTATCCTGAGACTGCTGAAGTTGCTTATCAGCTTAAGGAGATTTTGGCCTGAGATGATGGGGTCTTCTAAGTATAAAATCATGTCATCTGTAAATGGAGACAATTTTACTTTCTCATTTCCTAACTGAATACCCTTTATTTCTTTTCCTGGCCTGATTGCCCTGGCCAGAACTTCCAATGCTATGTTGAATAGGAATGGTGAGAGAGGGCATCCTTGTCTTGTGCCAGTTTCCAAAGGGAATGCTTCCAGTTTACGCAGATTCAGTATCATATTGGTTGTGGGTTTGTCATTAATAGCTCTTATTATTTTGAGATACTTTCCATTGATACCTAGTTTATGGAGAGTTTTTAGCATAAAAAGCTGCTGAATTATGTCAAAGGTCTTCTCTGCATCTATTGAGATAATCGTGGTTTTTTTGTCTTTGGTTCTGTTTATGAGATGGATTATATTTATAGATTTTTGTATGTTGAGCCAGCCTTGTATCCCAGGGATGAAGCTGACATGGTCCTGATGGATAAACTTTCTGATGTGCCTTTGGATTCCATTTGCCAGTATTTTATTGAGAATTTTCGTATCAATGTTCATCAGGAATATTGGCCTTAAATTTTCTTTTTTAGTTGTGTCTCTGCCAGGTTTTGGTATCAGAATTTAGTTCATCTCATCAAATGACGCAGTGAGGATTTCCTCTTTTTGTATTGTTTTTAATAGTTCCAGAAGGAATGGTACCAGATCCTCTTTGTACCTCTGGTAGAATTTGGCTGTGAACCCGTCTGGTCCTGGACCCTTTTTGGTTGGAAGACTATTAATTGCTGCCTCAATTTCAGACTTTGTTATTGGTCTATTCAGAGACTCAACTTCTTCCTGGTTTGATCTTGGGATGGTGTAAGAGTCCAGGAATTTATCCATTTCTTGTAGATTTACTGGTTTATTTGCATATAGGCGTTTGTAGTAATCGCTGATGGTAGTTTGTATTTCTGTGGGATTGGTTGTGATACCCCTTTATCATTTTTTATTATGTCTATTTGATTCTTCTCTCTTTTCCTTTTTATTAATCTGGCTAGCAGTGTATCTATTTTGTTGATTTTTTTAAAAAAAAACAGCTCATGTGTTTATTGATTTTTTGAAGGTTTGTTTTGTGTCTCTATCTCCTTCAGTTCTGCTCTGCCCTTAGTTATTTCTTGACATCTGCTAGCTTTTGAATTTATTTGATCTTGCTCCTCTAGTTCTTTTAATTGTGACATTAGCATGTCAATTTTAGATCTTTTCTCGCTTCTCATGTGGGCATTTAGTGCTATAAATTTCCCTCCAGACACTGTTTTAAATGTGTCTCAGAGATTCAGGTACGTCGTGTCTTTGTTCTCATTGGTTTCGAAGAACATCTTTATTTCTGCCTTCATTTCATTATTTATCCAGTAGTCATTCAGGAGCAAGTTGTTCGGTTTCCATGTAGTTGTGCAGTTTTGAGTGAGTTTCTTAATCTCAAATTCTAATTTGATAGCACTGTAGTCTGAGAGACTGTTTATGATTTCCTTTCTTTTGCCTTTGCTGAGGACTGTTTTATTTCCAATTACGTGATTAATTTTAGAATAAGTATGATGTGGTGCTGAGAAGAATGTATATTCTGTGGATTTGGGGTGGAGAGTTCTGTGGATGTCTATTAGGTCTAGTTGGTTCAGATCTGAGTTCAAGTCCTGGAGATCCTTGTTAATTTTCTGTCTCATTGATCTTTCTAATATTGACAGTGGCATGTTAAAGTCTCCCACTATTATTGTGTGGGAGTCTGTCTCTTTGTAGGTTATTAAGAACTTGCTTTATGTATGTGGGTGCTCCTGTATTGGGTGCATATATATTTAGAATAGTTAGCTCTTCTTGTTGCATTGATACCGTTACCATTATATAATGCCTTTCTTTGTCTCTTTTGATTTTTGTTGATTTGAAGTCTGTTTATCAGAGACTAGGATTGCAACTCCTTTTTTTTCTCTCTCTCTTCATTTGCTTGGCAAATCTTCCTCCATCCTTTTATTTTGAGCCATTGTGTGTCTTTGCATGTGAGATGGGTCTCCTGAGCACAGCACATCATTAGATCTTGATTTTTTATCCAGTTCTGTGTTTTTCTATTGGGGCATTTAACCCTTTTACATTTAGGGTTAATATTTGTGTGTGAAGTTGATCCTGCCATTCTGGTGCTAGCTGTTTATTTTGCTGTTAATTGATGCAGTTTCTTCACAGTGTCAATGGTCTTTACAATTCAGTATGTTTTTGCTGTGGTTGGTACTGATTGTTTCTTTTCATGTTTAGTGCTTCCTTCAGGAGCTCTTGTAAGGCAGGCCTGGTGGTGAGGAAATCTCTTAGCAGTTGCTTATTCATAAAGGATTTTATTTCTCCTTCACTTATCAGGTTTAGTTTGGCTGGATATGAAATTCTGGGTTGAAAATTCTTTTCTTTAAGGATGTTGAATATTGGCCCCCACTCTCTTCTGGCTTGTAGTGTTTCTACCAAGAGATCCACTGTGAGTCTGATGGGCTTCCCTTTGTGGGTAACCCGTCCTTTCTCTCTGGCTGCCCTTAGCATTTTTTTCCTTCATTTCAACCCTGGCAAATTTGATGATTATCTGCCTTGGGATTGCTCTTCTCAAGGAATATCTTTGTGGTGTTCTCTGTATTTCCTAAATTTGAATGTTGGCCTGCCTTGCTAGGTTGGGGAAGTTCTCCCGGATAATATCCTGAAGAGTGTTTTCCGACTTGGTTTCATTCTCCCCATCAGTTTCAGGTACACCGATCAAATGTAGATTTGGTCTTTTCACACAATCCCATATTTTTTGGAGGCATTGTTCTTTTCTTTTCACTCTTTTTGTCTAATCTTGTCTTCTCACTTTATTTCATTGAGTTGTTCTTCAGTCTCTGATATCCTTTCTTCCATTTGATCAATTCAGCTATTGAAACTTCTGTATGCTTCATGAAGTTCTTGTGCTGCATTTATCACCTCCATCAAGTCATTTATATTTTTCTCTATATTGGTTATTCTAGTTAGCATTTCATCTAAGTTTTTTCAAGGTTCTTAGTTTCCTTGTATTGGGTTAGAACATGCTCCTTTAGCTTGGAGAAGTTTGTTATTACCCACCTTCTGGAGCTTGCTTCTGTCAGTTCATCAAACTCATTCTCCATCCAGTTTGTTCCCTTGTTGGCGAGGAGTTGTGATCCCTTGGAGGAGAAGAGCCATTCTGGTTTTGGGTGATTTCAGCCTGTTTGTGCTGGTTTATTTCCATCTTTGTGGATTTATCTACCTGTGGTCTTTGAATTTGGTGACTTTGGATGGAGTCTCTGAATGGATGTCCTTTCTGTTAATGTTAAAGCCATTTCTTTCTGTTTGTTAGTTTTCCTTGTAACAGTCAGGCCCCTCTGCTACAGGTCTTCTGGAGCTTGCTGGAGGTCCACTCCAGTCCCTGCTTTCCTGGGACTCACTCAGAGATATCACAGAACAGCAAAGATTGTTGCCTGTTTCTTCCTCTGATAGCTTTGTCCCAGAAGGGTACCTGCCAGATGTCAGCCAGAGCTCTTCTGTATGAGGTGTCTCCTAGTCAGGATACATGGGAGTCAGGGAGCCACTTGAGAAGGCAGTCTGTCCCTTATCAGAGCTCAAGCACTGTGCTGGGAAATCCATTGCTTCCTTCAGACCTGTCAGGTAGGGACATTTAAGTCTGCTGAACTGGAACCCACAACTGCCCCTTTTCCTTGTTGCTCCATCCTGGGGGAAGGTGGGGGCTTTATTTATAAGTCCCCAACAGACTGCTGCTTTTTTTTAGAATTGCCCTACTCAGTAAGAAGGGAGTCTAGTTGACAGTCTGCCTGCAGAGGCATTGCTGAGCTGCCCTGGGCTCTGCCCAGTTGTTGTGTAAACTTCCCAGCAACTTTGTTTACACAGGTGAGGTTAAAATGGCCTACCCAAGTCTCATGGTGGATGCCCCCTCCCTTCACTGAGCTCAAACATCCCAGGTCGAGCTTAGAGGGCTGTGCTGGCTGCAAGAATTTCAAGCCAGTGGATCTAGCTTGCTGGTCTTTGTGGGCATGGGACCCACCTAGCCAGATCATTTGACTCCCTGGCTTTAGCCCTGTTTTCAGGGGAACAAGCTGTTCTGTCTCGCTGGTATTCCAGGTGCCACTGTGGTATGATAAAAAAGCAAAACAAAACTGCTGCAGCTAAAACAGATGCCCAGTTTTATGCTGAAACCTGGGGGGCTGGTGTGTAGGCACTGGAAGGAATCTCATCTGTGGGTTGTGAAGATTGTGGGAAGCGCAGGTATCTGAGCCAGACTGCCAGAGTGTTGGGAAACGTCCCTAATGTCTTCCCTTGGCTAGGAGAGGGAGTTCTCTGGACCCTCATGCTTTCCAGTCTGGTGACACCCCACCCTGCTTTGGCTTGCCTTCCTTGGGCTACACCCACTGTCTAACTAGACCCAATGAGATGAAGCTGGTACCTCAGCTGGAAATGCAGAGATCACTCACCTTCTGGATCACTCACTGGGAATTGCAGACCAGAGCTCTTCCTTTTTGGCAATCTTGGCAGAGATCCAAATTTATGTATTTATTACTTTAAAGATGGAGTCTCACTCTGTTGCCCAGGCTGGAGTGCAGTGACACAATCTTGGCTCACTGCAACCACCACCTCCTGGGTTCAAGTGATTCTCCTGCCTCAGCTTCCCAAGTAGGTGGGATTATAGGCACCTGCCACCACGCCCAGCTTATTTTGTGTATTTTTGGTTGAGACAGGGTGTCACCATTTAAGCTAGGCTGGTCTTGAACTCCTGACCTCAAGTGGTTCAGCTGCCTCATCCTACCAAAGTGAAAGGATTACAGGCGTGAGCCACCGTGCCTGGCCAAAAAATGTTAATTTTAAATTAATTAAAATTGTACTTATTTAGAAAGTGTAAAAATTTTGGAGGGCCCTTTTTTATTGTTGTTTTTGGTTTTTGTTTAGTTGGGTTTTTTTGAGATTTTAGGAATACCTTAATTTTTTTTAGTTATTATACCATAGTATTGATTTTTTTTTTCTAGTGTATAGTTGTATGACTTTTAATATATCTAACCAGAGCTACATTTGTTTCATTGTCACTAAAACTCTTAGAAGGTTCTTACTCTAATTTTCATGTTTCTGAGTTAATGTAAATATAATCTTTCTTATGTTTACTGAGCTTTAGAGTCTTAATTACATCACCTGTCTACTTCCAGCAAATGACCCCATGGTAGTTATTTTAGAACTGGGGGGGAGTGAAATAGGGTCTATATATAGATGGATAGAAAGATATATAGAGAGCGTGTATAGTGTCCATATATGGTATTCTTATATAGAGAGGCTATAGTTTCTTTAGACTAGGGAATCTATAGTGTCCATATGTATAAACACCATAGACTCTTGCTACATATAGTGACGTGATAGGATGACTTGAGAAAGAGAGAGATACAAACCAAGCACAAAGGTTATTAGGACTAATTCTAGTCATCCAGCACCTGCTACTTCAAAGTCAAACTTCTTCTCTACTGGAACGTTTTAATTTAATTATGATATTGATATGGTTTGGATTTGTGTATACACCCCAATCTCATGTCAAATTGGAAGAAAGTCCTAGTAGAAGGTGATTGGATTATGGGGTGATTTCTCCCTTGCTGTTCTTGTGATAGTGTGTGAGTTCTCATGAGATATGGTTGTTTAAAGGTTTATGGCACTTCACTTTTTGCACGCACTCTCTCTCTCTCCACCATGTGAAGATGCTGTCTTCCTCTTTGCCCTTCTGCCATGATTGTAAAGCCTCCTAATTATGCTTTCTGTTAAGTCTGAGGAACTGTGAGTCCATTAAACCCATTTTCTTCACAAACTACCCAATCTCAGTTAATTCTTTATAGCAGTGTGAGAACAGACTAATACAGAAAATTGGTACTATGAGTGGGGCACTACTAGAAGATATCTGAAAATGTGGAAGCAACTTTGCAACTGGGTAACAGGCAGAGGCTGAAACAGTCTGGAGGGCTCAGAAGAATACAGGAAGATGTGGGAAGGTTTGGAACTACCTGGAGACTTGCTGAATGGTTTTGAGCAAAATGCTGATAGTGATATGGACAATGAAGTCCAGGCTGAAGTGGTCTTAGATGGAGATGAGCAAGTTACTGGAAACTGGAGTAGAGGTCACTCTTGCTATGCCTTAGCAAAGAGACTGGCTACTGCCATAGAAATCTGTGAAACTTTGAACTTGAGAGAGATGATTTAGGGCATCTGGTGGAAGAAATTTCTAAGCAGCAAAGTATTCAAGAAGTGACCTGTATGTTTCTAAAAGTGTATGCTCATATGCACAAAGAAAGAAATGGTCTGAAATTGGAACTTATATTTAAAAGGGAAGTGGAGCATTAAAGTTTGGAAAATTTGTGGCCTGCCCATGTTGTAGAAAAGAAAAACCCATTTTCTGGGAAGAAACTTAAACTGACTGTAGAAATTTGTGTAAGTGACAAAGAGCTGAATGTTAATAGACAAGACAATGGGGAAAATGTCTCCAGGAAATTCAGGGACCTTCACAGCAGCCCCTCTCATCACGGATTTAGAGGCCTAGGAAGGAAAAATGGTTTGTGGGCCAGGCCAAGGGCCCAGCTACTCTGTTCAGCCTCAGGATAGTTGCTCTGCTTCATCGCAGCTGCTCTAGCTCTAGCTGTGGCTAAAAGTGGTAAAGGTACAGCTTGGGTCATTTCTTCAGAGAGTGAAAGCCCAAAGCCTTGGCAACTTCCATGTGGTATTGGGCCTACATGTGTTCAGAAGGCAAGAGTTCAGGTTTTGGAACCTCCGCTTAGATTTCAGAGGATGTATGGAAATGCCTAGATGTCCAGGCACAAATCTGCTACAGGGATGGAGCCTTCATGGAGAACCTCTACTATGGCAGCATGGAGAGGAAGTATGATATTGGAGCCCCCACACAGAGTCCCTACTGGGGCACAGTCTACTCAAGCTTAAGAAAGGGCCATCATCCTACACACCCCAGAATGGTAGATCTATTGACAGCTTGCACCATGTGCCTGGAAAAGCCACCAGCACTCAATGCCATCCCATGAAAGTAGCCACACGGGCTACTCAGCCCATGAAAGTAGCTTACAGAGCTACAGGGGCAGAGCTTCTTAAGGCCTTAGGAGTCCAACCCTTGCATCAGCATGCCATGGATGTGAGAAATAGAGTCAAAGGAGATTATTTTGGAGCTTTAATATTGAATGACTGCCCTACTGGATTTTGGACTTGCATGGGGCCCGTAGCCCTTTGTTTTGGAGAATCTCTCCCATTTGTAAGGGGGGTGTTACCCAATGCCTGTATCCCAGTTGAATCTTGAAAGTAACTAACTAGTTTTTGATTTTATAGGTTTATAGATGGAAGAGGATTACCTTGTCTTAGATGAGACTTTGGACTCTGGACTTTCAAGTTACTGCTAAAATGAATGAAGTCTAGGGGACTATTGAGAAGGGGTAGTTGTATTTTGGAATGTGAGAAGGACATGGGGTTTTGGAGGGGCCAGGGGCAGAAGGATATGGTTTTGATTTGTGTACCCTTGTAAATCTCATGTTGAATTGGAGAAGGGGCTTAGTGGGAGGTGATTGGATCATAGAGGCAATCCCCCATGTTTTTCTCATGATAGTGAGTGTGTTCTCATGAGATCTGGTTGTTTAAAAGTTTGTGACACCTCCCCACTTCGCTCTTTCCCTTTTGCTGCCATGAGAAGAAGATGCTTTCTTTCCCTTTGCCTTGCACCATGATTGTAAGTTTCTTGATGCCTCCTAATTATGCTTCCTGTTAAGCCTGTGGAACTGTGAGTCAATTAAACCTCTTTTCTTTGTAAATTACTCAGCCTCAAGTCGTTCTTTATAGCAGTATGAGAACAGACTAATACAAACATGAATCCCTACTTGTTCAGCCTGGAGAGACTCAACCTGGAGAAGCAGAGTGATCTCATTCTTGGAACCTGACCCAGGATGAACAGCTTCTGAGTACAAAAAATATAAGACAATGGTAAACATATTCACTCTTTTAGAAAATAATATTAATAAAGATAAGTAAATAGTGTTGGCAATGGCATTTTGTATCAGTACTGGTATTTCTTGGAAGCTGGGGCAGTAAGTGACATTATAAGTCATGTGAACAGGGAAGAGAGAGTGTTTCCTTTTCAAAGCCTGGATTGATCATTTAAATAGAGGAACATTTTTCCCCCTAAAATACCCATGGTAATTTTAAGAAATGAGATTAGTGTTCTATGATAGCTACAGAGAGAAAAGCAAATGAAAGATTATTAACCTACCATGTATCTTTAGACAAGGCTTGTCAAGCAGCCTACATCAGAATCATGAGGAGGGCTTCTGCAAAGAGATATCTGGGCCCTACCTGCAGAGTTTCTGATTCAGCATATCTATGGTGGGGCACAACAGTTAGCATTTATGATTATTTTCTCATTGATGTTGATGTTATTGGTGCTAGAATCACACATTAAGAACTACAACTCTAGCTAATTGGGAGAATGGAAGGGAACGTGCATTTAAATATTTTCATCTAAAATATAATGGTTTTTGCTGGGTCTGGTGGTAGTCTCAGCTACTCAGGAGGCTGAGGTGGGAGGATTGCTTGAGACCAGGAGCTCTGGACTGTAGTGCACTATGCCAATCAGGTGTCTGCACTAAGTTCGGCATCCATATGGTGACCTCCTGGGAGCAGGGGACCACCGGGTTGCCTAAGGAGGGGTGAACTGGCCCAGGTTGGAAACAAAGCAGGTCAAAACTCCTGTGTTGATCAGCAGTGGGATCACAACTGTGAATAGCCACTGCACTCCAGCCTGGCCAACATAGCAAGACCCCATCTCTCAAAAACTAAATAAATAAATAAAATATAATGGTTTTTGTTATAATACATGTACTAATTTGACTCTGTAATTAATGCCTTAATCCTCTCAACAAATAATTGTTAATGGCACATCATTATCAAGGAATCACTATGTTAGTAGTTTGGGTAGGTCAATTAATGAGGTAGGCATGATTCTTATCCACAAAGAGCCTCTAGGCTGTTTGACATAAGACAAGGATTTCTGATAGAAATGCTAATGCCATAATAAAAAGTCTAGATATATTGCTAGGGTTGTTGAAGGAGGGAGATATTTCTAACACAAACTGATAGGGTTTGGAAGTTCTGGTGAGTAAGATAGGCTTCTCAGCTCTATAGCTAAATATTCTTGTTGACATATTAAAAAAATTTGTTCATCTAGATGCTGCCATGCAATTCTCAGTCTGCTTAAGTGACAAATATTTAGATATGTTTGCCATATGCAGAGAGGTGGGGTTGATTGGCTTCTATTTCATAATATTATATGTGATAACAGTTTTAATTTATTATTATTCCATTAAAATTGTTTTAATAATTACATATAAGATTTAAATGCAATGTATTATCTGAGAGCTAATACAATGGCACACTTTCAGGAAAGGTAGTGAACCTATATTTCACGAAAATATGCACAGTTTTAGCTCATTAGCTTTTCAGCATAAACCATTGGATTTATGTTAGATTAAACAATTCAGAATTTCAGAGTATATTCCATAATCTTTAGCTTAGAAGATGGCCAATGTTTTTCTCTAAATTTGATTTTTACACTGGAAGCTCTCCAAGCACAAAATAAAGATACTCTTTTAAATACAGAAACAAAGTAAAAACAAACATATTTGCTGGTGTTGAACAAAATTATATTTTGAGTATTAAGGAGGAACTCAGGAAAACATTGCCATACATATTTAGTGCAAAACCTAGAGCTATGTTTATGTTTAAAATATAACCAGCATGCCTTCCAAAAATCTTATTAAACATCAACACGCATTCATTTCCATTCAGAAGCCTATTTTTTAATTCAAAATTCAAAAACTACTTTAACTTTCTAAACTCTATGTATTTAAAAATATTTTTATATCTATAACAGTGTTTAAATATACAAATATATAAATATGCAAGTATATATAGTATATATGCAAGTATGTACAGTATACATACAAGTAGATACAGTATATATCAATATACAAGTATATAAATAATTATATATAAATACATAACTATATAATGTAATCGGGGGATGGGGCGCAGGGGCTCAGCGCCCTCCCCCTGCACTTGCCAAAGGTGTAACCGGGGGGATGTGAGCAGAGCTGCTTGGGCATCCCAAAGATGCTTCCTGTTCTCCCATGCGATGTGTTCCCTGACGTGCCCAGGTCCTTGACCTTATTTACCCCAGGAATGGGGAGGGGCTCCTGGAGGCACGGTGAGCTTACCATTGGAATAAATATCACAGACCCAAAGAGTTTAGCAGAGAGTGATTTATTAGGCAGAGAGAGAAAGAGAGAAGGAGCAGAGAGCTCCCACGCTACGGGTGGGAGGGGATCCAAGGGAGGAATCCGCACATGTAAGGGGCAGGGTGATTTTAACCCTGGAGTTATTCTCGCCCAATTCATGTACTTGTTCAATGAGAAGAGTTCTTTCAAACTTCCGCTGGAGTGCTTGATCTTTGACTTCCTTAGTGAATTGGCTGCTAGGTCTGCAACAGGCGTTCTTCCTCCCAGAGATTTTGGCAGGCTTTTTAAACAAAGGAGCACACCTGGAATTTTTACCTGGCCTGTGCGGCAGGGGGAAAGTCAGACAAAGAACTTTACATTCCCGGATGGGGACATGGATGGAGGCATGGCGCTGGGAAGCTCTTGCCTATGAAACCATACCCCTTGTGGACCTGGGAAGAGAGGTTTTTTCCCTTAAAACAGTCCCTCATATATACATTTATGTGTGTGTGTGTGTGTGTGTGTGTGTGTGTGATGTGTATGTATATATACTGTATAAACTTGTATATGTATATATACAGTTATATATGTATATATACTTATATATATCTATACTTATATAGGCTATGTAAGTATGTACTAAGTATAAGAACTAAGAATATATACGTATATATACTTGTGTATATATACACACAATTGTGTATATTTTATATTTATATATACTTATATAAATATATACATACTTATAGTATAAATATATACAATATATTTATAATATATACTTGTATATTTATAGTTATATATTTATATAAAATTATAGATATGAAATGTTTTAAAAATGTAATTATATAATTGAAAAATATAATTTTATATTTATATATGTTTACATTCATATATGATATATGTTATATAATTCTATATTGTTTATATTCATATATGATATATATTATATAATATATAATATAAATATAGTAACTGAAATATACTTGTATATTTGTGTCTGTATGTATATATATACTTTATAAATTATATATACTTGTATTAAATTTGTATATATAAATGATATATACAAGTATATATAGTTTATATATATATATGTCTGTGAGTGTGTGTGTGTGTGTGTGTGTGTGTGTGTGTGTTATATATAATTTCATGAGGTGGAATTTATTTTATCCAAGATGAATATGCATTTTTTCGGCCTGTTCTACTTTGTTGTTTCTGTAAATGTAAAATATATCAAGGTAGAACTAATGTTTATAAGTACCCAGCATGGTAAAAATCAACCTATTCAAATGCTCCCCCGGTAAAGACCATTCCCATTTTCTGAAAGCATGTCAAGAATTCTTGAAGTATTCATTTATTATTTCATAAAACTGTATTGTCAAGTGGCATTGTACAATAGAAAGTTGACATGTCTATGCTTTTTTTAAATCTGTATGTGGTGTGATTATGTGGAGAGATACGTCTTAAGAAAAACATTATTTTTTTCTAGTGAATAATGGATGAAAGCTCAGATCTCAGAGTGCCTTCTCTTCACAGTTCTTTCTCATAATGCAACTTCCAGTGAGTAGGTCCCTTTGACAGTGTAAATTGGATAGGGTGAGACATTTTGTTCTTAACCGTAATTGCGGGAGCCTTGTGGCAGTGGTCGTAATAGCACATAGAAAGAACTTGAATTAAGGACATCTGCACTCTTCACTTACTTTTATTGCATAGGTTTTTACTGTTACATGGAAAATGCAATTTTAACCCAAGTTCTTTCTGTGTAACTTTATTGGCATGTCAAAATCAATACATGTTGCTACTCTAAGGCAAACAGTTCCATACAGAAAGTCAAATTCTATACCAACCCTGTGATTCCTATTACTGTTTTTGAAACGTCTTTAAAAATTTGATTAGCAAATGTTACTGCATGTAGAATTTTAAAAGTGAAAAATATACAGAACCTTTTTCATTTCTCCAAATTAAGAACTAGGTACTAATGGATTATTTTACTCCCTAATCTAATACACACATGTGTGAATTAGAACAAATCTAATACACACATGTGTGAATTAGAACAAATCTAATACACATGTATGAATTAGATTTATTCTACATATTCAAATTTCATATTTTAGAAGTTTATATTGACCATACTCTTGAAAATATGCATTAAATTAATGAGTTTTCTTTAAGTATTTATCTTATTCACCTTTATGGTCTCCTGTAATCATATTTTATTTTATTTTATATTAGTTTATTCACAATCAATTATGTAAATCATTGAGGGGTTCCAAATTAAAACCATGCAACTGAAGATAATAAACTTGGTAATAAAAATAAGGTTTAATAATCTCAGATCATAAGGAATTATTTGTAACATAAAATCAGCTATGACATTAATAAATATGTGACCTAAATTAGCACATAGTTTTCTAGACATAAGATAGAGCTGACACAAGTGGATATAAGAAAGACATAAAGAGATGAGTCGGAATTTGCCAAATACAGTCCACACTGCAATTTTATAAGGGATAGAATATATTCTATTGGTCTTGGAAGAAAAAAGGGTCATGGACCACCCATGACATATACACCTCTAGCCTATAGAGCAATTGTGCAAATGTTAATAAGGTAGTTATTAAAATATTAAAATATCATGAGGTTAGATTTTTACTTATATTTTATTTTTTAATTAAGCTTTTAATTTAAGATAGTTGTGAATTCTCATGCAGTTGTAAGAAAAGGTACAGAGTGATCCCATGTACCCTTTACCCAGCTTCCTCTAATGGTAACATATGGCAAACTATAGTGCCATATCACAACCAAGATATTGACATTGATACCATCAAGACACAGAACATTTTCGCCACAACAAAGCTCCCTCATGGTGCAGTTTCATGGCCACACCCATTTATTCCCACCACCCTCTCCTCCTTAAATCCTGACAATCACTAAATTATCTCCATTTCAGGAATTTTGTCACTTCAAGAATGTTATATAAATGGAATCATGCAATATGTAACTTTTGGGGATTGGCTTTTGTTACACAAGCATAATTCTATGAATAGTCATTCAAGTTGTTGCAAATATCAGTTATTGTCATCATATCAAGGGTTTACTATCAACATGACATATCACTGTTGATGTTGACCTTGGTCATCTGGCTGGATGCAGGGTTTGTCAGACTTTTCCAATGTAAAGCACTCCATTTACACACTGTACTCATTGGAAGAAAGTCATGATGCTCCATCTCTTTGAGGGTGGAGTTTCTATAAAAATTAACTTAGAATTCTCCTGCATGAGAGATTTGACCATAACCCTCATTTATGTTTTTGGTTAATCATTTATTTATATGAGTATAAATTTATGGAAATTTATCTATGGCTGCTGGTAAAGAGATTCAAAATAGTAGTTGGAAGGTGACTGAAATATATTGGGTATTATTTCACTTTTTCGTTTTTGTAATACATTCACACTTCTTAACATTAACTGTAATTGTAATCAGGGATTGATTTTCATCACTTTTTGCCTCTAATTACATTTGCGTCTTTGATGACCTAAACTAGTGATATGACTTTAAATATCACCTATATGCCAACATCTCCAAATTTTCATCTCCAGCCCAGCCCCTCTTGTGAATTTCAGATGCATATCTAACAGCCTATCGAGCCTCTCTGATTGAATATCCAATAAACATCTGAAGTTCACCATGTCTTTTCCACCCTCAGAACTGCTCAATCTTCACTATCTTAGCTGAACATACCATCTGTCCAGTTGCTTAAGCCCCAAATCTTAGAATGACATTTTGCTCTTTTCTCATTCTCTTCATATTAATCATGAAATCCTGTTGTCTCTATCTTTAAATATATCCAAAATCTAATCACTTACAATCAACTCTATTGCTAACACTCTGGTCTGAAACATCTGTTTACTAGAGATAAAAATACTGAGTCATTTGGTATTCATATATTCATCATTAGATAATAACAAATTTTTTCAAAATTACATTGCCCCTACCCCAGAAATATATGAATGTTTTCCTTGCTTTATTCCTCACCAACAGCCTTTTAAATTCTAGCTTTTTATTGAATATGTGGTGGTATGATACTGAGGTTTTAATTTGTGTTCTCTGATCACAGAGGTTGAACATTTTTTCATCTCTTTACCTAGTCTAGCTTTTTCATGAATTGTCTGTAATTGTTGAGAATGATTAAATAAAAATACATACCTTGTGTGTTCTTTTGTCTTTTAAACAACACTCAAAAATACAACAAAAGCAAATTGTGTGCACTTTTCTTCTTGCAGACCTTGGATTTTTATTACATGTCAAATATCAATTTTTGTATTCTACATAGTTATATTTCACATATTTTCAGACAACATTTGAATCGCTAGAAGGTAATTCTATAGGTTAGTTTTACGGCTTCCCAACTAATTACAGTAGTCACTTTTCTTTAGCTATTTGTATCATACAACATAGATCCTCATGGCAGTTGCTTTAGTTATTCAATCTCTGTCTTCAATTATAGTATAGAAAAAGATGTCAATAAGCTATTGGTTTCTGACAAATTGTTTAGAAAACACAATTAAAGAGGATTATCTATGGGTGAGGTAGATAACTACGTTCCCAGAACTTCATCACTGTTAAATCAAACTAAAATATATAGTATTTCACATATCCATTTTTAGCAACTTATTTTTTGTTAATTAAAAAAAACCTTTTTTTTTTTTATATGGAGCCCACATTCAATCAATTCTCCTGCCTCAGCCTCCAAAGTAGCTGGGATTACAGGCATATGACACCATACCTGGCTAATTATTATTATTTTGTATTTTTAGTAGAGATGGGGTTTCACCATGTTGACCAGGCTGGTCTAGAACTCCTGACCTCAGATGATCCGCCCACCTCGGCCTCTCAAAGTGCTGGGATTACAGGTGTGAGCCACTGCACCTGGCCAAAAAACTATTAATTAGGTCTGGTTTAAGTCTTTTTTAATCCATGTAAAGTTTGCTTGGAACCAGGAAATCCACTATGTTTGGTTTCAGTACCCTCATTATAAACATTTATTTGTTTGCCTGTGTCAGTGTTTCTATTTTTTGTTTTTGATTTTGTTTTTGTATTTTTTCTCTCTGGCAGTTTACTTGCATGAAAGTGCTTGATTATACAAATATTTTCTTCCCTAAAAGGTTTAATCATAAGTTTCTAATCAGTTTGATTGGAATAGCAGTGACTCTGTCAATTGCTTTGGTTACGATAGTTATTTTAACAATATTGATTTTTCCAATCCGTGAGCATGACATGTTTTTCTGTTTATTTGTGTCATTCCGGATTCTTTCAGCAGTGTTTTTCTAGCTCTCCTTATAGAGCTCTTTCATTTCCTTTAGATGTATTATTAGGTACTTCATTTATTTTGTGGCTATCGTAAATGGGATTTTATTGTTGATTTGACTCTCAGCTTGAGCATGATTATTGTAGAGAAATGCTACTGATTTTTGTACATTGATTTTGTGTCCTGAAACTTTACTGAAGCTATTTATGTATTCCAGGAGCGTTTTGGCAGGGACTGTGGGGTATTCTAGGTATATAATCATATCATCTGTGAAGAGAGTTTTACTACTCTTTTTCCTGTTTAAATGATTTTTCTTTCTTTCACTTGCCTTATTGCTTTGGCTAGGACTTCCAGTACTACGTTGAATAGGAGTTGTGAGATTGGGCAACCTTGTCTTGTTCTGATTTTCAAGGAGAATGCTTCCAACTCTGCCCACTCAGTATGAGGTTTGCTGTGGGTTTGCCATAGATGGCTCTTATTATTTTGAGGTATGCTCCTTTGATGCCTAATCTGTTGAGGGTTTTTATGATGAAAGGATGCTGGATATTATTTAAAGATTTTTGTGTGTGTGTCTATTAAGATGATCATATGATTTTTGCTTTTAATTCTGTTTATGTAGTGAATATCATTTATTTATTTGTATTTGTTGAACAAGTCTTGCATCCCAGGGAGCAAGCTTACTTGATTGTGGTGTATTAACTTTTTAATGTGCTTCTGGATTTCGTTTGCTGATATTTTCTAGAGAAATTTTGAATCTACATTCATCACGAATATTGATATGAAGTTTTCTCCTCAATTGTGTCTCTGCCAGATTTTGGTATCAAGCTGATGCTTCAACATAGGATGAGTTAGGGAGTGGTTCCTCGTCCTCAAGTTTTTGCAATAGTTTCAGCAGAATTGGCACCAGGTCTTCTTTGCATGTCTGGTGGAATTTGGCTATGAATTCATCTTGTCCAGGGATTTATTTTTAGTTATTAGGTTTCTTTTTTATTGCTGATTCAATTTTGGGACTTACACTTTTCAGGTTTTTACCTTCTTCTTGGTTCAGTCTTGGGAGTTTGTGTCTTTCCAGAAATGTACCCATATCCTTTATATTTTCTAATTTTTGTGCCTAGAGTTATTCATAATAGTTTCTGATAATCTTTTATATTTCTGTGGGATTGGTAGTAATGTCATACTTGTCATTTTTCATTGTACTTTTTAAAATATTCTCTTTTCTTTGTTAATCTAGCTAGTAGTCTATCAATCTTGCTTATTTTGAAAAACAATCTCTTGGTTTCATTGATCTTTTGAATGGATTTTGGCCTCTCACTTTAATTCATTTCATCTCTAATTTAGTTCTTTCCTTTTTTTATAGCTTTGAGGTTTGTTTGTTTTTCTAGTTTCTTTAGGTGCAAAGTTAGATTGTTAATTTGTTTCTAACTTATTGATGAAAGTATTTAGTGCTATAAAATTTTCTCTTAACATGCTTAATCTGCATTCCAGAAATTTTGGTAAGTTTTGTCCCCATTTTTATTCAATAAAATTTTTTGGCCTTTTTTTTTTTTCTTGAGATGGAGTCTTGCTCTGTTGCCCAGGCTGGAGTGCAGTGGTGTCATCTCAGCTCACTTCAACTTCCACCTCCCGGGTTCAAGCGATTCTCATGCATCAGCCTCCTGAGTAGCTGGGACTACAGGCGCACACCACCATGCCCAGCTAATTTTGTATTTTTAGTAGAGATGGGTTTTACCATGTTGTTTCGCCTTAATTTTTTTGTTCACTCAGGAATTATTCAGAAGCAAGTTCAAAAGCGATTCTCCTGCCTCAGCCTCCCAAGTAACTGGGATTACAGGCATGCACCACCATGCCTGGCTAATTTTATATTTTCGGTAGAGACAGGGCTTCTCCATGTTGGTCAGGCTGGTCTCGAACTCTCGACCTCAGATGATCCACCCGCCTTGGCCTCCCAATGTACTAGGATTACAGACATGAGCCACCGCACCCAGCTTGGTCCATCTTAAAGCATATGTTCTGTGTGCAGATGAGAATAATGTATATTCTGTCATCTTTGGGTGGAGTATTCTGTAGATGTCTATTAGGTTCAATTGATTGAGTGTCACATGTAGGTCCAGAATTTTTTTTTGTTAGTTTTCTGGCTCGATGATCTGTGAATGCTGTCAGTGGAGTCTTGAAATTTCTTACTATTACTATGTGGCTAGGTCTTTTCATGGGTCAAGAAGAGCTTGTCTTTTTGTTTGTTTTGTTTTGTTTTGTTTTTAATCTGTGTGCTCCAATGTTGGGTGCCTATATATTTAGAATAGTTAAGTCTTCTTGTTGAATTGTAGCCTTTATCATGTAATGCCCTTCTTTGTTCTACTTGTTGTTGATTTCAAGTATGTTCTGTCTGATATAAGAATAGTGACTCCTGCTGTCTTTTCTTTTTCATTGCATGGGAGTTATTTCTATATCCCTTTACTTTGAGCCTGTGTTTATCACTACATGTGATATGGGTCTGTTGAAGACACCAGATCAGTGGGTCTTGCCTCTTTATCCAGTATGTGGCTCTGTCTTTTAAGTGAGTTGTTTAGACTGTTAACATTCAGGGTTAGGATCTACACTAGATATTTTAATCCTATCATCTTGTCATTAGCTGGTTGTTTTGTAGACTTGATTATGTAGTTGCTTTGTAGTGTCTCTCTTTGGGCTATGTAGTTGTGTGTTTTGTGTTAGCAGGTGTTATTCTTTCATGTCTGTGTTTAGCTCTCTCTTAAGGACCTCTTGTAAAGCTTGTCTAGTTATAATGAATACCTTTAGTGTTTGTTTGTCTGAGAAGAATTTTATTTCTCCTTCACTTAAGAAACTTAGTTTGGCAGGATATGAAATTCTTGGCTGTAATTTTTTTCCTTTAAGGATGCTGAAAATAGGCCACCGATATCTTCTGTCTTGTAACGAGGTTTCTGTTGAGAGATCTGCTGTTAGAATGATGTGGGTTCCCTTGGTATATGACCTGACTCTTCTCTCTAGCTGTCTTTAAGATTTTTTTTTCTTTCACATTGACCTTGGAGAATCTGATACTGTACTTGAGGTGTGGTCAACTTGTATGGTATCTAGCAGGGTTTCTTTATATTTCTTGGATTTGTATGCTAAGCTCTTTAGTGAGATCAGGACATTTTTCATGGACTATGTCCTCAAAAATATTTTCCAAGTTGCTTATTCTCTCTCTTTCCCTCTTCAGAATGCCAGTGAGTCATAGGTTTAGTCTCTTCACATAATCCCATATTTCTCAGAAGTTATTTTCATTTCCAAAAATTAGTTTTTCTGTATTTTTTGTCAAACTTGATTCAAATAAGTGATTTTTAAGCTATGAGATTCTTTCCTCACCTTGGTTTATTCTGCTACTAATCCTTCCAATTGTATGGAGATATTCTTGTAGTGAATTTTTCAGTTATAGTTTTGTTGTTTCTTAAAATGACTAGTGTAGTTTTCAGCTTTTGGATTGTTCCACTGGATTACCTGAATTTTTTACATTGGGTTTCCTCTTTCTCTTGGATCTCAATGAGCTTCCTTGTCATCCAGGTTTTGAATTCTATGTCTGTCATTTCAGTCATTTCAGTCTGGTTAGGCAATATTGCTGGGAAGCTAGTGGGCTCATTTGAAGGTAAGGGGATACTGGCTTTTTGAATTGCCAGAGATCTTAAGCTGATCCTTTCTCATCTGGGAGGACTGGTGTTTCTTTAACTGTGCTGTAAGTTGACAATAGCCAATTGTTTTTAAGTATTTTCAGAGGGCCAGCCCTCTGTCTAGGATTTTATTTATTTATTTTATTATTATTACTATTATTTTGCTGTATTCTTGCCCTTTGTGTGACATGGGTCTGTATTGGCAGAATATTTTTAGCATTGTAGTTTGGGCTATGATCCAGTAGGTGGTGCTTTAGAGTAATGGCCGGCAGATGGGTTCTTACTTCCTTTACAGGTTCTTTTGTATTTCCTTGTGTTGCAAGCAGTGCTGTGTAGTGTGGAGGGAAGAGAGATGACAACCTTACCTGATCTACTTCTGGGCCTTGGGGGAGCCCCCTTCAATCACTAATGCCACACCTATTTCTTTTGTTAGGTGTGCCAAATTGCTTGGCTCTCCAGGATAGAAGTCTCAGCTAGGAGACAGAACACACCTTTTCATGACTGGCCCTGCCCTAGGAGGCATGCCCTGCTCCCATGCTGGCCAGTGAACCCATGTGTCTCACCCCTCTCTGTGCTCTGAGAGCAGGGTCTTCTTCCCAACTCAAATGTTGGCCACAGATCTTGGCTCAGTATTCCTGAGCTACATGCTGCAGGCCTGGGGTGCCAAAAAAGGTCACACCTCTGTCTCCTGGACCCTGTGAATCATGCTCTAACTGGCAGGAAAGTGTTCCCAGGATTCCAGAAAAGTACTTGAGTAGAGCACCCAGAGTAGGCAGTGGAGGCTGTGCTGTATGTACACCCCTTTCTGTGGGGTGGCCAGGCAGAGACCCTGCAAGGGGCTGGTGGGCAGGAAGGCCTATGCAACAGATGTGCCCCAGTCCTGCAGAGAAGTCAGCCTCACTCTCTCCTGGACCAGATGTCAGCTGGGACTAGAGATACTTGGATGGAGATGGGGAATTGAGGGGGATTGGGGGCTTTGGCTGCACTCTGCCGCAGCTGCTCCATACACAAAAGCTCCTGGGCTTCATGCTGGCTGAATCCCTGTGTCTGCCCACTCTCTGAGAAGATCTATTTGCCAGTTCAAATGTCCATGGGAGATACAGGGTCACCTTTAGCTAGGATCCCTGAGATCTGTGGTAAGAATGGGCTGTCCATCTTGCCCTTAACTCACCTCTTTCCCAGGAGCCATTCTGGTAGCCCTAGCATTTGTGTACCCCACACATAGTTTTCAGCCTCCTCTCTCTTCAGCCTTGGTTTCTGTGTCAGCTCTCCCTTGATTGTCAGTGTTCTCTGTCCAAAGATCTACCAAAGTATGTTGATTTACTCAATATTTTGGTCTGTCTCACTGGAAGCAGTGCTCCTGGCTCTGGTCATCCATCCAGTCATCCTTCTTGTCTTCAGTTGAAAGTGAATTTAAATTTAATTAGTCACACATGGTTAGTAGCTTATGTATTGGACAGTACAGTTGAGAAGAGGAGGTCTTGGGACAATGTATCAGTAGCTTTTAGCAAGAGACATTGCACAATCAACAGGGTTTAACTAAACAAAAAATAATAAAAATATATTGTACTTACATAGCATATATAAAAGTAAAATATATGACAAAAATTGGGCAAAGAATAGAAAGGAATAATTGGAATTGGTGGAAGGCTTTTTTTCTACCAAAATGCCATATAAAAAATAGTTTTTTTCAACAAATGTTGCTGGAACATTTGAATTTCCATAGACAATAAAATTAACCTGGATGTACACTTGGCACCTTACATAAAACTAACTAAAAATGGACCTTATTTTTAAATATAAAATGTAAAATAATAAAATTTCTATAAGAAACTATAGGAGAAAATATTTTGTCTTTTCATTAGGTAAAGAGTTTTGGGATATAATACAAAAAGCAAAGCTGAGAAAAGAAAAATTGGACTTGATAGAAATTAATATTTTTAATTCACGAAGGCTTAATTTAAAAGGCTCAAGGAAAAACAAATATAAATAAATATTTACAGGGGTTAAGTAAATAAAAATGGGATGGTGAAACACTCTGAGACTAGTATCAGCAGGATACTATTTTATCCACAGAGTTGATGGAGCCTGATAATTAAATGATATTACCATGACTCAGTAAGAGCTAAAATCCTGAAAGAGATTTTTAGGCAGATCCTGCTGCCTAAGAGAAGCTTCATTTGATGGAGAAGTAGCCACTGGCTAGACCACAATTGGGCAGGAGTTTGCCCAGGAAATGAATTATCTGCCTCTAACAACCTGCCTCAACTTACCTGGCTCTTGCTTCCCAACTGGCCTGGGTGATACGGTCCATAGAAGTCAGCCTTCCCGGGTTTACTGCAGGAAAAAATATATGGGACAGAAGTGGATTGGAGGGATATCCCTCAGATTTTACTCTTTACGCTCAGTTTCTATTTTTGTCCTTTCATTAATTAAAACAAAACAATAATAACAACAACAAATGAGCACTTTCTACACAGACAAAATGCAAAGTCATAACCATAGTCATTACGGTCTTTATCACCCAGGCTGGAGTGCACTGACACGATCACAGTTTACTGCAGCCTCAACCTCCTGGGCTCAAGTGATCCTCCCACATCAGCCTCCCTAGTATCTGGGACTAGAGGTGTGTGCCGCCATGTGTGGCTAAGTTTTGTATTTTTTGTAGAGATGGGATTTCTCTATGTTGCCTAGGCTGGTCTCAAACTCCTGGTCTCTAGCAGTCCACCTGCCTTGCCTCTCAAAGTGTTGGGATTAGAGGCATGACCCATGGCCCCCAGCCCTACCTGGATCATATATTATACAGAACAAGTAATGTATTTCGCAGATAATATATTTCACTCTTTTCCAGAGCTTATTCACACTAAAAAGTGGCCAAAACTCCCACGGGGAGAAGGCGTGGAGAGGATATATTCTGTAGACTTGTTGCCATGTTACAATTTTTCAAAGCAAGCAGACTTCTCAGTTAATGTGCTGCAGGTCTGTAAACTGATTTAGGTCTAGAACTAGACTAAGGAGTATGGAACTCCAATGGCAACTTGATTCAGATGTATCTCTGCCACACATAAATGCTTAATCTCATATTTTATCCAAAATCCTTGCTCAACATTCCTATATTGAGCTTAGGCATAGTTCAATGTCATAATTTCTGTTTCTTGGTTTAGCATCACTAGATCATTTCCCAGAACTCCCCTGCCAGCTCTTTTTTTTCCCCCCAGCAGTGGGTCCTCCCTCAGCTCCTGGCCCCCAAACTCCTGGACCTTTTCATTGTATATGGTCAGTCACAAATCCTGTGAACCCTCGCATTCAGATTTTGCTGCTGTTGTTGTTTTTTGAGATGGAGTCTTGCTCTGTCGCCCAGGCTCCTGCCAGCTCTTGACAAATGAAATTGGCAAAGGTCCTACAAATACCTCAGTATATATAATTTATTTATTTATTTATTTAGAAAGGGACTTTGTACTTTTCTCTCTAGTTAACCTTTATGAAGGAACTGGAGGCAATAAAAGATGGTGAACTTAAATCCGGAGTAATCAGCATAGTATTTTTGAGGCAACTGCACACAAAGCGAAGTCCCTAAAACAGTTCTTTGCAAGGAAAATTGGTTCCTTGAAATAAAGGAGATTAGCTGCTTCCACGGGCAAAAACAATATGGGAGGACTTTTGAATTAAAAATTTCAGTTTTGCTTGTTTTTGCCCTAATCTCGTGGTTCCACTCTTTTCCAACAACTTTTCTTAGCATAAACAATTTGGCAAGTTGCACATTTCACTAACATTGCAACTCTACATCCTTACAGTTAAGCCATGTCTGCCCTACACTATCCCATATAAGAGATTGTTTTAAGACTGCCGTTAAGATATTCTGGATCTCCACCTGTGATGTGAATTGGGAGTTCAGTGTTTTAAGTATATGTTTATCTTTGTGTAAACTCTCCAGAACTGGCAGAAGCAGTTTTGCCTCATTTTGTAACCTTTGCAATCACCATTTTTGCCATGTCCACTAAGCGCCAAAGACAATTGATTGCCCAATGCTTTATGCTCAATTAGTAATTCATTTCACGTCATTCTAGTGAGAAATTAAAAATTGTGATGCTACTTTGTCATAGATTGCAGTGTTCTATTTTCCTTAACAATGAGGTTATCCATCTGCCCACAGATAAGAGAGCAAATCAATCCCAGAATCTCACTCATGATACCAGTTATTGTATCATTCAGGGCTGTGGCAGAAAACAGATGGCATACTCAAAATGGTTTTACTAAAAATAATTTAAAGAAGGAAGAGTTAAGTGAACCAAAAAGGGATAGTTAGGCACTTAGTGAATAATGATAGTAGTGGAAATCCTGCAGGGAACTGCAGAGAAAATGCAGTGCACCTGGAGAGAGCTAGAGCAATTGACGACCCACTCAACAGGTGTTATAGCTAAAGAGGAAGCAAGTACTGTCGGAAATGTAAGAAACAGGGAGAACTGGAAGACGAGTACCCTAACCTCACTCACCTCGCACTCTTCGTTCCTTTTCTGGTGCCTCCCATTTTCCAAACACAGCTAAAGGCCAAAGATCAAGATGTAGTCTGTGGTGATCAGACTCCATACAGAGCTGAGCAGAATAGAAGAGAGATCGGCAGGAAAAAATAAACATAAACACTTTCAAAAAATCACAGGCAATTTATGAAGGACCAATATAGTAACCTCTCTTGTGGATTACAGATTTTAGAGGTAAAACTTGGAGGAAGTAACTTAGTAGATGGTTATTGCCAAATAACCTAAGTGCCATCGATAGCACTTCATCCTTTCGTATGAAAATTATTGACTTGAAAACCACCCTGTCACATTCTGTGATGAGTTCAGTGCGTTATTTTGATAAGTAAAAGTAACTGTAAAAGGCAGAAAAGTTTTAATTTATCAGGAAGTTATTTCAATTGTACAATAGTATGTAAATGTAATAAACACAAGCATAAAAATAACTTTTTTTCAATATGTTTTATTAATGGGTATGTAGTGGCATCTGATTGTGGTTTAATATGCATTTCCCAGATTATTATATTGGGCATTTTTGATATGGTTATCAGTGATGTATCTTCTTTGATGAAACATGCACTAAAATAATTTGCCAATTTTATATTAGATTGTCTTCCTTTTATTGAGTCATAACAGCTCTTTTCCATATTTGTAATACATAACTATGTCTGAATGGACAAACAGAGGTTAAGGTATAAATATATAGACATAATCCCAGCACTTTGGGAGGCCGAGGCGGGTGGATCACGAGGTCAAGAGATCGAGACCATCCTGGCCAACATGGTGAAACCCGTCTCTTCTAAAATTACAAAAAAATAAGCTGGGTGTGGTGGCCCAGCTACTCGGGAGGCTGAGGCAGGAGAATTACTTGAACCCGGGAGGCGGAGGTTGCAGTGAGTGGAGGTCATGCCACTGCACTCCAGCCTGGCGCCTGGTGACGGAGTGAGACTCTGCCTCAAAAAAAAAACAAAAACAAAAAAATAGATATTTATATATGTTAAATGTCTTTCCATGTCATAACTTGCCTTTGTATTTCCTTTCATAGCTTGCCTTTTCAGTTTTTTACCAGTGTCTTTCAAAGACATGGTTATTTGAATTTGTACCTATAATCTGAATTTCTTTTAGCAAAAAAAAAAAAAAAAATTTACTTAGTCAAAAGGATTTATCCTATGTTTCCTTTTAAAAGTTTTATAGTCTTGAATTCTATATTTTAATCTTTGCTCTAACATGAAATTTTGTATATGGTGTGAAATAAAGTTTGATTTTTATTTATTTCCAAATCTATACACAGACATTACAGGACCATTTGTTTAAAAGTATATAATTATTTTTTGATGAGTTATCCTGACACATTCGTAGAAAAATCAATTGACTGCATATGTGTGGGTATACTCAGAAACTTTCTATTTATTTTTGTTGATACATTTGTCCATCCATATATCAGCACCACAAAGTTTTAATTCTTGTGGCCTTTTATTAAATCTTCAAACCTGATAATGAATGTTCCTCAACTTTGATCTTTTTCAACTCTTTTTTTTCTTGCTAATTTAGATTCTTTGCATTTCCATATAAACTTTATAATTAGAGTATAATTATAAAAGCTACTGAAACTTTGCTTGTTATTGCATTGAATCCATGAATATATGAAGAATTCACATATTATATTGATACTCAAATAAACATACAATACTATATTTATCTTTCAGCAGCATTTTGTAGCTTTCAGTGGCTAGGTCTTACATATATTTTAATTTATCTTTAAGTATTCTTGGTTTAGATGCTATTGTATAGGGTGTTTTTGAAAATTATAATTTATTATTTGTGGTCAGAATGTATGAATACAATTGACATTTTGTATATTGACTTTCAAATGTTTGATTTGTCTTAGTTGTGATTGCTTTCTGTGAGATTCATTAGGCTTTTCTATAGAACTGATTGTGTTTTTAGAATAAAAACAATTTTGTTTTGTGTAGACTTTTTTTTTTTTAACATCCAGTATGGCTTTTACTTCCCTTTCTTGCCTTATTGAATTGGCTAGAACGCTAATTCGTTACTAACTAGAAATAATGTGATTGAATATTCCTGATGCAGGGAAAGCACTCTGTTAATCATTAAGTGTGATGTTAGATATAAGTTTTTCATAAATGTCCTGTATCAAATTGAAAGAGTACCCTCCCTATCTTTAATCCTTTCTTTTGGTCCTTACTATAAAGCAATACATTAATTTTTAAAATTGTTAAACCAATTTTGCTTACTTGGAATAAGCCCCATTTATCATGATGTATTATTATTTTAAAGTATTGCTAGATACATCTTATTAAAATTAGGTGAAATATTTTGGACTTTGGGTTCATGAGGCTTTTTTTCCATTTTTAATTTTTAATTATGGATACATAATTATTGTACATGTTATAGGGTACATGCGATGTTTTGATACAAGCATATCATGTATAACGTCCAAATCAGGGTTAATGGGGTATTGCAATTATTTATCATTTCTTTGTGTTTGAAATATTCCAATTCCACTCTTTTAGTTATTTTGAAATGTACAATAAATTATTGTTAGCTAGTTTTCCTATTGTGCTACTGAGCATTAGATCTTATTCTATCTGTAATATATATAAAATATAACTGTATTTTTGTACCCATTAAACATCCTTTCTTTATTCTCCCCTCCACAGCATCCTTCCCAGACTCTAGTTACCATCATTATACTCCCTATCTCTATGAGTTATTTTTCTTTAGCTTCTACATATTGGTGAACATGTGATATTTGTCTTTCTCTGCCTGGCTTATTTGACTTAAAATGTCCTCCAGTTCCATTCATATTATTTCAGTTTTTAAATGGCTTAATAATGTTCTATTGTATATATGTGATATAGTTAGGTTTTGTGTCCCCATTCACATCTCATCTTGAATTGTAATCCCCAGATGTCGAGGGAGAGACCTGGTGGAAGATGATTGGATCAATCACGGGGGCAGTTTCCCCCCTGCTGTTCTTGGGATAGTGAATGAGTTCTCACAAGATCTGATGGTTTCATAAGAGGGAAGGCCTTCATAGTGGAAGGCCCCTTATAAAACCAACAGATCTTGTGAGAAATTCCTTCATACATGCCTCATCTGCTGCCATGTAAGATGTGCCTGTTTCCCTTTCTGCCATGGTTGTAAGTTTCCTGAGGCCTCCACAACCATATGGAAGTGTAAGTCCATTAAATCTCTTTCCTTCATAAGTTACCCAGCCTCAGGGAAGTTCTTCATAGCAGTCTGAAAACAGACTAATACAATTTGTATAATATTTTCTTTGTCCATTCATCTATCAATGGACACTGAGGTTGATTCCATATCTTAGCTGTTGTGGATACTGGTGCAATACATGAGAGTTCAAATGTACTTTTGATGTATTGAATACCTTTCTTATGAACATTTACCCAGCAGTGGGATTGCTGGATCATATGGTAGTTCTGTTATTCGTTTTTTGGGGGAATCTTTATAGTTTCCATAGTTACTGTATATTGGTAACTTACATTCTTACCAACAGTGTACAAAGGCTCCCCCTTTCTCCACATCTACACCAGCATTTGTTTTTGTTAGCCTTTAGGATATAAACCATTTTAACTGAAATGAAATAGTATTTCTTTGTAGCTTTAATCAGCATTTCTCTGATAATTAGTGATGCTGGGCATTTTTTTCATATACTGTTGGCCATTTGTCTGTCTTTTTTCAGAAATATCCAGATCTTTTGCTCATTTTTAAATAAGATTATTTATTTTGTTTGTTTTGCTGTTGAGTTGTTTGAAGTCATTATATATTCCGGATGTTAATCTCTTGTTAGATTGGAAGTTTGCAAACACTTGCTCACATTCTGTAGGCTGTCTTTTCAGTTTGTTAATTGTTTACTTTGCTGTGCAGAAACGTTTTTAGCTTGATGTGATCTCATTTGTCTAGTTTTGATTTGAGTCACTGTGTTTCTGAGGTCTTCCTAAACAAATGTTTGCCCACATCAATGACCTGGAGTGTTACCTCAATGTTTTCTTTTGATAGCTTTATGGTTACAATTTTTAGATGTAAGTCTTTAATGCATTTTTACTTAATTTTTATACATGGTGAAAGGTGTAAGGGTCTAGTACATTTTTCTGCATATGGATATTCAGTTTTTCTAACACTATTTATTGGAGAAACTCTGCTTTTACCCATCATATGTCCTTGGCACCTTTGTCAAAAATGAGATAACTGTAAATGGATAGATTTACATCTGTATTATCTATTCTGTTCCATTGGTTGAGGCATCTATTTTTATTCTAGTACCATGTTGTTTTTACTATAGATTTGTAGTATAATTTGAAGTCAGATCATGTCTATTGGGTCCATCTGGTCTGTAGTAAAGATTAAGTCTGATGTCTCTTTGTTGATTTTCTGTCAAAATGATCTGTCCAATGCTGAAAGTGGGTGTTGAAGTCTCAAGCCATTATGGTATTGGGATCTATCTCTCTCTTTAGCTCTAATAATATTTGCTATCTATCTATCTATATATATATATATATTTGAGTGCTCTAGCATTGGATACAAATATATTTATAATTGTTATATTACCTTGCTGTATTGATCTCTTTATCATTATATAATGACCTTTTTTTCAGTTTTTTTCTTGAAAACTATTTTATCTGATACAATTATAGCTACTCCTGCTCTTTTTGGTTTCCATTTCCATGGAATATATTTTTTCATTCTTTTAATTTCAATCTATATGTGTCTTTATAGGTGAAGTGGGATTTTTTGTAAGCATCATATGTTTGGGTCTTATTTTTTAATAGATTCCACCACTCTATGTCTTTTGAATAATTTAGTCCATTTATATTCATTGTTATTACTGATGAGCAAAGACTTACTACTGCCATTGTGTTATTTGTTTTGTGATTGTTTGGACAGGGTGGAATAAAAAGTATAGAGGTTTTTAGTTTTGTGGTCCTCTCTTCCTTCCTCTTATTCTGTCTTATGTAAAAGTGTTTTTCTCCTGTAGTATATTGTTATTTCTTACTTTTTATATTTATGTATCTATTATCAGTTTTTGTTTTGTGGTTGCCAAAGAGTTGCAAATAACATTTTATAGAAATTAGTTTGAACTGGTGATACTTTAACTCTGATTACAAAGAAAGGAAAAAAGCAAACAAAAAAAAGAGAGAAAACTAAAAACCTCTATACTTTTTATTCCACCCTGTCCTCATTGTTTGACTTTTTGTTTTCTCTCTTTACATTTCTCTCTTTACGCTCTGTCGCCCAGGCTGGAGTGCAGTGATGCAATTTCCACTCGTCACAACATTTGCCTCCAGAGTTCCAGCGATTCTCCTGCCTCAGCCTCCTGAGTAACTGGGATTACAGGAGCCAGCCACCACACCCAGCTAATTTATTTATTTTTAGTAGAGACAGAACCCTATCGTGTTGGCCACGCTAGTCTTGAACTGCTAATCTCAGGTGATTTGCCCACCTCAGCCTCCCAAAGTGCTGAGATTACAGGCATGAGACACCACTCCTGGCCTACATATTTTTAGATCGATTGTTTCTTAAATAGTTGTATTTTGGAAACTATTTTTGATAGCTTTATTTTGATATTCCTACTAAAGATATGAGTGATCTACATATCACAATGGCAGTGTTATTCCGTATTTGTCTGTGTACCCATGATTTCCATGCCTTTAGATGATTTCTTGTTTTTCATTAACATTTTTTTTCTTAAATTCGATAACTCCCTTTAGCATGTCTTTTAAGGCAGGTCTGGCATTGACAAATTCCTCAAGTTTTGCTTGTCTAGGAAAATCTTTATTTCCAGCTCAGGTTTGAAGGATAACTTAGATCAATATAATCTAGTTGGAAAGATTTTTTTTCCTTCAGCACTTTGACTTTGTCATCCCACTTCCTCATGACCTGTACAGTTTCTGCTGCCAGAAACACCAGAACTCCTTTATATGTTATTTACTTCTTTTTTTCTTGCTTCTTTTATGATCCTTTCTGTATCCTTGACCTTTGAGAGTTTAGTATTATTTGGGTTAAATTTCTTGGATTATCTTTTATCTTCTTGTACTTGGATATTCATATATTTCTCAAGTTTTAAAAGATTTTCTCTTATTATTTCTTTAAATAAACTTTATCTCCCTTTCCATCCTCCTTAAGGGCAATACCTCCTGTATTTGTCCTTTTGAGGCTATTTGCTAGATTTTTTTTTTTTTTGGCATTCTTTATTCTCCTTTATCCTTTTTTCTTTCTCTCTTCTAACTCTATATATTCATATAACCTGTCTTTGAGCTTATTACTTTTTTTCTTGCTTGATCAGTGCTGCAGTTGAGAGACTCTGCTGCATTTTTATGTTTCTCAATTGTATTTCTAAGCTCCAGAATGCCTGCTTGAATTTTTTAAGTATTTCAATCACTTTGTTAAATTTCTGTGATAGAATTTTGGATTCTCTCTCTTTGTTATCTTTACATTTATTGAACTTTCTCAATACAATTTTGAATCCCCTGTCTGAAAGGTCGTATATCTCCATCACTTCAGTATTGGTTGCTAGAGCCTTATTTTGTGTGTTTGGTGAGGTCATGTTTTCTTGGATGTTCTTGGTGCTTCAGGGCATTCACTGATGTCTGGGCATGAATGACGTATATTTATGTAAACTAATCTTCACAGTCTGGGCTTGTCTGTATGTACTCTTGAGAGGACTTTTTACAAATTCCCAGGGGATTGAGTATTGTGACCAAAGCCTGTGGTCACTGCAGCTGTTTCAGCACTAGGGGGCTCCGTAAGCCCAGGAATGCTGCAAATCCTGCAGCCTCCTAGACACAATGCCTTGGTGAACTTGGGTAAGATAAGGGAGAATTCACTGGGTCACTAGGCAAAGTCTCTCACTTTCTTTCACCCAATCAAAAGGAGTCTCTCTTGGCACTGGGCTATCTGAAATTGGGGAAAGCGGTGATGTGGGCACTCTCATGTCCACCATAGGTGGCACTATTCAGGGTCACATCCAAATTTTTACAGGGCAGCAAAATACTGGTACTCACCCAAATCCTGTGGTCACAATTGCCTGGCTGCTACTATTTACTCAAAGCCCAAGATCACTTTAGTCAGCAGTTGGTTAATTCACCTGTGTTCTTCTTATCAAGGTAGTGGAATCCCTTCTGACCAAACGTGGATCTATAAGCACCATCAAGGAGTAAAGGCTTGCAATCTGGAATTTCAGGAATCTTCCTGATGCTTCATTTTACTGTAGGTCAGGTAGCACCCAAGTTGTAAGATGCAGTCTTCTGTACTCTGTCCTCACCTGCTGTCAAGCGGAAGGAATCTGTACTGGGGCTACAGTGCCTGCAGCTGTGGGAGGGGTGACACAGGCATCCATTTGGACACCACAGTTGGTGTTGCACCCCAAGTCCCCTGCCTACAAAGCCAGTGCAGCAACAGGGCTTGCCCTAGGACTGTGGTCCGTATGTCCTGACTGCCACTTAAATTTATTCTAGGACCCAGGCCAATTTCATCAGCTGGTGGTGAAGCCAGTTAGGACTCAGGTTTTTCCTGCTGAGGTAAGAAATTTCCCTCTGGCCCAGTGCTGGTCTAGACGTACTCCCTCCATGAGCACTGGCAGAATTCTGCCCTGTGCTATGTTCTGCTGTGACAAGGCAGCAGTGAGTTCCAATACAATGCTGCACTCTCATTTTGCTCTCCATCCCCAAAGAACACACATTTTTTCTCCATCTGTGCAGCCTGGAATTAGGGTAGGTGTGGTGTAGGCGATGCAAGATGGTCTTACCTACTCTCTTCAATACTTCTTTCCTCGATATTTTGTTCAAACCAGGTACTGTGATACCTCACATGACTTTTTGGTTTCTATGAAGGTGCGATTTTTAGGTTTTTTTTGGAGGAATCTCTATACTGATCTCCATAATATCTGTACTAATTTACATTTTCACCAACAGTGTACAAGTGTTTTTCATTCCCTACATCTTGCCAGCATCTGTTATTAACTTTCTCTTTGATAGAAGCCATTTTAACTGGGATGAGGTGATATTTATATCTCATTTTCATTCTAACTTGTGTTTCTCTGATGGTTATTGATGTTGAGCATTTTTAAAGATACCTATTAGCCATGTATATGTTTACTTTGCTGAAATATGTGTTTGGGTCTTTTGCCCAGTTTTTAATTGAGTTACATTTTTTTTCTATTGAGTTGCTTGAGATTTCCATATAGTCTGGTTATTAATAACTTGTCAGGTATATAGTTTGCAAATATTTTCTCACCATCTGTGGGTTGTCGCTTCAGTTTGTTGATTGTATCCTTTGCTGTGCAGAAGATTTTTAGTTTGATATGATCCCATCTGTCTATTTTTGCTTTTGTTGCTTGTGCTTTTGAGATCTTACACAAAAAATCTTTGCCCACACCAATGTCCTGGAGTGTGTTCCCAAAGATTTTTTCTCTAGTAGCTTCGTAGTTTCAGGTCTTAGATTAAATCTTCCATCCATTTTCATTTGAATTTGTGGCATGGAAATAGGGGTCTAGTTTTACTCTCCTAAATATCGTTATCCAGGTTTTCATTAGCATAATTTATTGAAGAGACTATCCTTTTCACCATTGTATATTTTTGGCACCTTTGTTAAAAATGAGTTGGCTGTAAATTCGTGGATTTATATCTGAATTTTCCATTCTGTTCCATTGGTCTATGTGTCTGCTTTTATGCCAGTCCCATGCTGTGGTTACTACAGCTTTGTAGTAAATTTTGAAGGCAGATAGTATGATGTTTCCAAGTTTGTTCTTTTTGTTCAGGATTGCTTTGGCTATTTCGTGTCTTTTGTGCTTGATATAAATTATAGGATTATTTTTTCTATATCTGTGAATAATAATATTTGTATTCTGATAGGGATTGCATTTAATCTGTAGATTGCTTTGGGTAGTATTGCCATTTAAAAAATATTAATTCCTCCAAATCATGAGCATGAAATATCTTTTCATATTTTTGTGTCTTAACTTTCTTTCATTAATGTTTTATAGTTTTCCTTGTATAGGTCTTTTATTTCTTTAAGTTTATTCCTGGGTATTTTATTTTATGTGTAAGTGATATAAATTGGATATAAATCTTTTCCTGGTTGATTGCTATTGCAATATAAAAATGTTTCTGATTTTATTGTTGATTTTGTATCCTGCAATTTTACTGAATTTGTTTTTTGGTTCTAAGAGTTTTTGATGAAATATTTAGATTTTTCTAAAGATAAAATAATATATTCAAACAAGGATAATTTGACTTCTTTCTTTCCAATTCAGATGATCGTTATATTTTTCTCTTGCCTAATTGCTCTGTCCAGAGCTTCCACTATTATGTTGAATAGAAGTGGTAAAGGTAAGCATCCTTGTATTGTTCCGAATCTTAAAAGGAAGTCTTTCAGTTTTTCTGTATTCAGTATTATGGTACCTGTGTGTTTGTTATATGTGGACTTTCTTATTTTGAGGTATATTCTTCCTATACCCATTGTGATAAGGGTTTTTATCGTTAAAGATGTTGAATTTTGTCAAATGCTTTTTCTGTATCTATTATAATAATCACATGGTTTGATTTTTCTTGATTCTGTTAATATGATGTATCATGTTTATTGATTTGTATATGTTAAACCATTTTTGCATTTCTGGATGAATCCCACTTGATCATGGTGAATGATTTTTCTTACATGTTGATTTCAGTTTGCTAGTATTTTGTTGAGAACTTTTGCATCTATGTTAGTCAATGATATTGGCCCTTAGTTTTCTTTTCTTTCTTGTATCTTCATCTGCTTTTGATATCAGTGTAATGTTGGCCTTGCGAGATGAGCTTAGAGGTATTTCCTCTTCTTCAATTTTTTTAAAAAATTTGAGTAGAATTTGTATTACTTTTTTAAATGCTTGGTAAAGTTCAGCAGGGAAGTGATTAGGTCCTAGACTTTTATTTGCTGAGAAACCTGTTATTATGGCTCCATTTTGTTATTTCTTATAGATTTTTTGAGGTTTTCTCTTTTTTCATAATTCAGCCTTTGTATATCGTATGTGTACAGGAATTTATTTATTTATTTTAGGTTTTCTAAATTACTGGTGTGTAGTTGCTCATAATAGTATCTAATGATACTTTGTATTACTAAGGTTTCAGTTTTTACATATTCTTTTTGGTTTTTGATGTTATTTATTCTGCTATTCTTTATTCTTAGTCTAGCTGAAGGTTTGCCACTTGTTTAATCTTTTGAAAATACCACATTTATGTTTCATTTGCCTTTTGTACTTTTTGGTCTCAATTTCATTTATTTCTGCTCTAAAGAATATGTATTACTTCTTTCCTTCTAAAATTTGGGTTGTTGTTTTCTTGCTTTTTTTAATTCCTTGAAGTGCAACATTAGGTTGTTTATTTGAAGTCTTTCAATTTTTTGATATATGTGCTTCTTGCTATAATCCTCTCTCGGTACTACTTTTGCCATATCCTATATATGTTGGTATGTTGTATTCCTTTGCATTTGTTTCAATAAACTTTTAAATATACTTCTCAATTGACTCATTGGTTCTTCAGAAGTATGTTTTTTGCTTTTATGTTTTTTGTTTTTGCAATGTATCTTTATATATATATATATATATATATATATATATATATATAGTTTTTATTGCATTTTAGGTTCTGGGGTACATATGAAGAACATGCAGTATTATTGCATAGGTACATACATGGCAATGTGGTTTGCTGCCTCCATCCCCATCAATTATATCTGGCATTTCTCCCCATGTTATCTCTCCCCCAATTCCCTACTCTGCACTGTCCCTTCCCTAGTCCCCCCCCAACAGACCTCAGTGTTTGATGCTCCCCTCCCTGTGTCCATGTGTTCTCATTGTTCAACTCCCACCTATGAGTGAGAACACGTGGTGTTTGATTTTCTGTTCTTGTGTCAGTTTGCTGAGAATGATGGTTTCCAGGTTCATCCATGTCCCTACAAAGGACATGAACTCATCATTTTTATGGCTACATAGTATTCCGTGGTGTATATGTGCCACATTTTCCCTGTCCAATCTATCATTGATGGGCATTTGGGTTGGTTCCAGGTCTTTGCTATTGTAAACAGTGCTGCAATGAACATAGGTGTGCATGTGCCCTTATAATAGAACGATTTATAATCCTCTGGATATATACCCAGTAATGGGATTGCTGGGTCAAATGGAATTTCTTTCTCTAGGTCCTTGAGGAATCTCCACACTGTCTTCCACAATGATTGAACTAATTTACACTCCCACCAACTGTGTAAAAGTGTTCCTATTTCTCCACATCCTCTCCAGCATCTTTTGTCTCCAGATTTCTTAATGATCGCCATTCTACCTGGCATGAGATGGTATCTCAATGTAGTTTTGATTTGCATTTCTCTAATGACCAGTGATGATAAGCATTTTTTCATGTTTGTTGGCATCATATATGTCTTCTTTTGGAAAGTGTCTGTTCATATCCTTTGCCCACTTTTGAATGTGTTTGTTTGTTTGTTTCCTTGTATATCTGTTTTAGTTCTTTATAGATTTTGGATATAAGCCCTTTGTCAGATGGGTAGATTGAAAAAATTTTTTCCCATCCTGTTGGTTGCCAGTTCACTCTAATGATTGTTTCTTTTGCTGTGCAGAAGCTCTGGAGCTTAATTAGATCTCATTTGTCTATTTTGGCTTTTGTTGCCAATGCTTCTGGTGTTTTAGTCATGAAGTCCTTGCCTATGCCTATGTCTTGAATGGTTTTGCCTAGGTTTTCTTCTACAGCTTTTATGGTGTTAGGTCTTATGTTTAAGTCTTTAATCCATCTGGAGTTAATTTTAGTGTAAGGTGTCAGGAAGGGGTCAAGTTTCTGCTTTCTGCACATGCCTAGCCAGTTTTCCCAACACCATTTTATTAAACAGGGAATCCTTTCCCCCGTTGCTTGTTTTTGTCAGGTTTGTCAAAAATGAGATGGTTGTAGATGTGTGGTGTTGCCTCTGAGGCTTCTGTTCTGTTTCATTGGTCTATATGTCTGTTTTGGTACCAGTACCATGCTGTTTTGATTACTCTAGCCTTATAGTATAGTTTGAAACCAGGTAGTGTGATGCCTCCAGCTTTGTTCTTTTTTCATAGAATTGACTTGGCTATGTGGACTCTCTTTTGGTTCTATATGAAGTTTAAGTTGGTTTTTCCACTTCTGTGAAGAAGGTCATTGGTAGTTTGATGGGGATAGTGTTGAATCTATAAATTACTTTGGGCAATATGGCCATTTTCATGATATTGATTCTTCTAACCATGAGCATGGAATGTTTCTCCATCTGATTGTGTCCTCTCTTATTTCTTGGAGCAGTGGTTAGTAGTTCTCCTTGAAGAGGTCCTTTACATCCTTTGTTAGTTGTATTCCTAGGTATTTTCTTCTCTTTGCAGCAATTGTGAATGGCAGTTCATTCTTGATTTGGCTCTCTTTAAGTCTGTTATTGCTGTATAGGAATGCTTATGAGTTTTGCACATTGATTTTGTATCCTGAGAATTTGCTGAAGTTGCTTATCAGTTTCAGGAGATTTTGGGCTGAGATGATAGGGTCTTCTAAATATACAATCATGTCATCTGCAAATAGAGACAATTTGACTTCCTCCTTTCCTAATTGAATATCCTTTATTTCTTTTTCTTGCCTCATTGCTCTGGCCAGAAATTCCAATATTATGTTGAACAGGAGTGTTGAGAGAGGGCATCCTTGTCTAGTGCCAGATTTTAAGGGAATGCTTCCAGTTTTTGCCCATTCAGTTTTATATTGGCTGTGGGTTTTTCATTAATAGCTTTTATTATTTTGAGATATATTCCCTCGATACCTAGTTTATTGAGAGTTTTTAGCATAAAGGACTATTGAATTTTTTCAAAGGCCTTCTCTGCATCTATTGAGGTAATCATGTGGTTTTTGCTTTGGTTTTGTTTGTGTGGTGAATTACATTTATAGACTTGCATATGCTGAACAAGCCTTGCATCCCAGGGATGAAACCTAATTAATTGTGATGGATAAGCTTTTTGATGTGCTGTTGCAATCGATTCGCCCGTATTTTATTGAAGATTTTTGCATCTATGTTCGTCATGGATATTGGCCTGAAGTTTCTTTTTCTTGTTGAGTCTCTGCTGGGTTTTGGTATAAGGATGCTGTTGGTCTCATAAAATGACTTGGGGAAGATTCCTTCTCTTTGGATTGTTTGGAATAGTTTCAGAAGGAATGGTACCAGCTCCTCTTTGTATGTCTGGTAGAATTCGGCTGTGAACCCATCTGGACCTGGGCTTTTTTCATTAGTAGGCTATTAATTGCTGCCTCAACTTCAGCCCTTGTTATTGGTCTATTCAGGGTTTTGACTTCTTCCTGGTTTAGGCTTGGAAGGGTGCAAGTGTCCAGGAATTTATCCATTTCTTCCAGTTTTGCTGGTTTATGTGCATAGAGTTGTTCGTAGTAATCTCTGATGATACTTTGTATTTCTGTGGAATCTGTGGTGATATCCCCCTCTATCTTTTTTATTGTATCTGTTTGATTATTCTCTCTTTTCTTTTTATTAATCTGGCTAGTGGTCTGTCTATTTTGTTGATCTTTTCAAAAAACCAGTTTCTGGGTTTATTGATTTTTTGAAGGAATTTTTGTGTCTCTATCTCCTTCAGTTCTGTTCTGATCTTAGTTATTTCTTATCTTCTGCTGGCTTTTGAGTTTTTTTGATCTTGCTCCTCTAGTTCTTTCAATTTTGACTATAGGGTGTCAATTTTAGATCTTTCCTTGCTTCTCATGTGGGCATTTATTGCTATAAATTTTCCTCTAGACACTACTTTATATGTGTCCAGAGATTTTGGTATGTTGTGTCTTCATTCTCATTGGTTTCAAAGAATATCTTTATTTCTACCTTCATTTCATTGTTTATTTAGTCAACATTCAAGTGCCAATTGTTCAGTTTCCATGAAGTTGTGCGGTTCTGAGTTAGTTTCTGAATTCTGAGTTCTAAGTTGATTGCACTGTGGTCTGAGAGACTGTTTATTATGATTTCCATTCTTTTGCATTTGCAGAGGAATGTTTTACTTTTAATTATGTGGTCAAATTTAGAGTAGGTGTGATGTGGTGCTGAGAAGATTGTATATTCTGTGGATTTGAGGTAGAGAGTTCTGTAAATGTTAGGTTTGCTTGGTCCAGGTTTGAGTTCAAGTCCTGGATATCCTTGTTAATTTTCTGTCTCGTTAATCTGTCTAACATTGACAGTGGAGTGTTAAAGTCTTCTCCCACTATTACTGTGTGGGAGTCTCAGTCTCTTTGTAAGTCATTAAGAACTTGCTTTATGTATGTGGGTGCTCCTGTATTGGGTGCATATGTATTTAGGATCATTAGCTCTTCTTGTTTTATTGATCCTTTTTACCATTATGTAATGCCCTTCTTTGTCCCTTTTCATCTTTGTTGGTTTAAAGTCTATTTTATCAGAGACTAGGATTACAACCCCTGCTTTTTTTGTTTGTTTGTTTTTTGTTTTTTGTTTTTTGTTTTTTTCTCTCCATTTGCTTGGTAGATCTTCCTCCATCCCTTTATTTTGAGCCTTTGTGTATCCTGGTATGTGAGATGGGTTTCCTGGATACAGCACACCGATGGATTTTGACTTTTTATCCAATTTGCCAGTCTGTGTCTTTTGATTGGGGCATTTAGCCCATTTACATTTAAGGTTAATATTGTTATGTGTGAATTTGCTCCTGCCATTTTGATGCTAGCTGATTGTTTTACCCATTCGTTGATGCAGTTTCTTCATTGTGTCAATGCTCTTTACCATTTGGTACATTTTTGGAGTGGCTGGTACTGGTTCTTCCTTTCTATGTTTAGTACTTCTTTCAGGAGCTCTTGTACAGCAGGCCTGATGGTGATGAAATCTCTGAGCAATTGCTTGTTCATAAAGGATTTTATTTCTCCTTCGCTTATGAAGCTTAGTTTGGCTGGATATGAAATTCTAGGTTGAAAGTTCTTTTCTTTAAGGATGTTGAATATTGGCCCCAACTCTATTCTGGCTTGTGAGGTTTCTGCAGAGAGATCCACTGTGAGTCTCATGGGCATCCCTTTGTGGGTAACCCGACCTTTCTCTCTGGCTGCCCTTAGCTTTTTTTCCTTCATTTCAACCCTGGTGAATCTGATGATCATGTGCCTTGGGGTTGCTCTTCTTGATGAAAATCTTTATGGTGTTCTCTATATTTTCTGGACTTGAATGTTGGCCTGCCTTGCTAATTTGGGGAAGTTCTCCTGGATAATATCCTGAGGAGTGTTTTCCAGTTTGGATTCATTCTCTCTGTCACATTCAGGTACACCTATCAAATGTAGATTAGGTCTTTTCACATAATCCCATATTTCTTGGAGGCTTTGTTCATTTCTTTTTACTCTTTTTTCTCTAATCTCGCCTTCTTGTTTTATTTCATTGAGTTGATCTTCAATCTCTGATATCCTTTCTTCTGCTTGGTCGGTTTGGCTATTGAAACTTGTGTATGCTTTGCCAAGTTCTTGTGTTGTGTTTTTCAGCTCCATCAATTCATTTATATTCCTCTCTAAGCTGTTTATTCTCATTAGCATTTCGTCAAACCTTTTTTCAAGGTTCTTAGTTTCTTTGCATTTATTTAGAACATGATCTTTTAGCTCAGAGAAGTTTGTTATTACTCACTTTCTGAAGCCTGTTTCTGTCAATGCATCAGATTCATTCTCCATCCAGCCTGGTTCCCTTGCTGGTGAGGAGTTTTGATCCCTTGGAGGAGGAGAGGCGTTCTGGTTTTGGTTGTTTTCATCCTTATCTCCCTGTAGTCTTTGTAGTTGGTGACTTTCGGATGGGGTCTCTGAGTGGACGTCCTTTTTGTTGCTGATGAAGTTATTTCTTTCTGTTTCTTAGTTTTCCTTGTAACGGTCTGGCCCCCCTGCTATAGGACTGCTGGAGGTCTACTCCAGACCCTGCTTGTCTGGCGATCACCTGCAGTGGCTGTAGAACAGTAAGGGTTGCTGCCACTTTCTTCTTCTGTTATTTTTGTCTCAGAAGAATACCCGCCAGATGTCAGCCTTAGCTCTCCTTTATGAGGTGTCTCTGGTTACATGGGGGTCAGGGAGATGCTTGAGGAAACAGTCTGTCCCTTATAGGAGCTCAAGTGCTGAGCTGTGAGCTCCATTTTTCTGTTCAGAGCTGCTGGGCAGGTATGTTTAATTCTGTTGCATAACCGCTTTTTTTTCCCCAGGTGCTCTGTCCTGGGAAGGTGGGGCTTTATTTTTATGTTCCTGTCATTCTACTGCCTTTTTTCAGAGATACTCTGCTCAGCAAGGAGGTAGCCTAGTCACAGTCTGCCAGCAGAGGTGTTGCTGAACTACCATGGGCCCTGCCCCGCTGCTGTGTGAACTTCCTTGCAATTTTGTTTATAGGGGTATAGTTAGAATTGCCTTGGTAATGGCAGTCTGCCTCAGTAATGGCAGTCTGTCTTTGTAATGGCAGACTGCCTCAGTAATGGTGGACTGCCTCGGTAATGGCAGACTGCCTCGGTAGTGGTGGACTGCCTCGGTAATGGCGGATGCCCTTCACCCCCACAGAGCTGGACCATCCCCTGTCCAGCTGTGCTTGCAGTGAAACTCTCAGTCCAGAGCGTTTCAGATTGCTGGTCTTTGTGGGGGTGGGACCAGCCAAGCCAGATCACCTGGCTCCCTGTTTCAGCCCCCTTTTCTTCAGTTGAATGGGCGACTCTGTCTCCCAGGCATTCCAGTTGCCAGTTGAAATGGCACCCAGATTTGTGTGAATTTTTGTGTGGAGACCCACTGCACCAGCTGAAACAGCCTCACTGGAGATTCGTGGTGCTTTTCCGCCCGGGAATCTCCTGGTCTGTTGGCAGTAAAAATTCATTTGGAAAGGCGGTGATCACTCAACCTCTGCATTTTTGCTGAGAACTGCAATCCAGAGCTGTTCCTATTTGGCCATCTTCCAGAAGTATGCTGTTAAATTTTTAGGAGTTTGTCTATTTTCTGAGTTCTTCTTGTTATTGATTTCTAGTTTTATTCCATTGTAGTCAGAAGAGATACTTGATATGATTTCTACTTTTTTGTATTTGTTTAGACTTTGTATTTTGACCTAAGACATGGTATATTCTGGAGATTGATTCTTGTAGTGATGAAAATAATTAATATTCTGCAGTAGTTGGGTGAAATGTTCTGTAAATGCCAGTTAGGTCTATTTGATCTAGTATGTATTTTTATCCTGTTTCTCTTTTTATTTTCTGTCTCGATGACTTGTCCACTACTGAGAGTGTGGTGTTAAAGTTGCCTACTATTATTGTTTTGCATTCTATTTCTCCTTTTAGATCTATTCATATTTACATACTTTGACCTTCCGTATTGAGTACACACCGCTTTATGATTGTTATATTGTTTTTTTGATTATGATTATGTAATGACCTTATTCTTCTGTTTTTATAAACTTAGATTTGTAGTCTGTTTTATCTGCTATTACTATAACTAATTCTGCTCTTTATTGGTTTCCAGTTGCGTGGAATATCTTTTATCACTCCTTGGCTTTCAGCCTGTATGTGTCTTTATAGGTAAAGTGTGTTTCTTGGATGAAGCATGTAGTTGGGTCCTGGTTTTAAAATCCATTCAGCCACTGTATGTCTTTTAATAGGAGAATTGAGACTATTTACATTCGAGTTATTATTGATAAGTGAGGACTTACTCCTGCCAGTTTGTTGCCTGTTTTCTGCCTGTTTTGAGACTTTACTTTTCTTCCTTCTTACTGTCTTCCTTTGTGGATAAGTGATTTTTTTTTCTTATAGTAGAGTTTACTTTGTTGCTTTTTTATTTTTAGTGAATCTATTATAACTTTTTGTGCTGCGGTTACCAAAAGGCTTACAAAAATAATTATATAGATATAACAAGTTATTTTAAATAGGTGACAACTTATCTTAGATCACAAATAGAAAAACAGAAACCAGGGCAAAAAAACAAAAACAATTCTATGTGTTAACCTTATCTCCTCCACATTTTGACTTTTATTTGTCGCAACTTACATGTTTTTATATTATCTGTCTCTTTACTTGTTTCTATAGCTATTATTGTTTTTGATAGTTTTGCTTATGTGCTTCATCCTAGAATTATGAGTGGATTTCACACCATAATTACATTAATAGAATATTGTGGGATTGTCTGAGTGCTTAATTTTACCTGTGGGTTTTTTTTGTTTGTTTGTTTGTTTTTGTTTTTGTTTTGAGACAAAGTCTCACTCTGTCACCCAGGCTGGAGTTCAGTGGTGTGATTTTGGAGCTCACTGCAACCTCTGCCTCCTGGGTTCAAGCTATTCTCCTGCCTCAGCCTCCTGAGTAGCTGGGATTACAGGTATGCACCACCACACCTGGCTAATTTTTGTATTTTTAGTAGAGATTGGTTTTCTCAATGTTGTTCAGTCTGGTCTCGAACTCCTGACCTCATGATTCACCTGCTATGGCTTCCCAAATTGCTGGGATTACAGGCATGAGCCACCGCACCCAGCCTACCTGTGGTTTTTATACCTTGAAAACTTTTCTTTTTGCATGTTCGTGTTTATTTATATTTTTCAGATTTCAGAGCTCCCTCTATTATTTATTGTAAGATGGGAATAGTGGTGGGGAATTATCTCAGCTTTTCTTTGTTTGTGAAAGATTTTATCTTTCATTTATATTTGAAGAATAATTTTGCTGAATACATAGTATTCTTGAAAGGTGTTTCTTTTTCTTTGTCTACTGTGAAAATTTTCCACTCCTTCCTGACCTGTATGGTTTTTGTTGAGAAGTTTGTTGCCAGAGAAATTGGAGCTCATTTAATTTGATTCACTTCTTTTCTCTTACTGCTTTTTGAACCTTCTCTTTGTCCTTGAAATTTAAGAGTTTGATTGTTATATACCTTGTGGTAGTCTTTTTGGGTTGAATATGCTTGGGGTTCTTAGGCCTTTCTGTATCTCTATATTTACATCTTTCTCAGTATTTGGATAGTTTTCGATTATTATTTCTTTGAATAAACTTTGTACTTTTCGCACATGTTCAGATCCCTCTTGAACACCAATTAAATTTATTATTTAGAGGTAATTTTCTATATCTTGGAGGCCGTCTTCATTCTTTTTCATTTTTTTAAATTTTCCTCCTCTGTGTGATTTCACACAGCCAGTCTTCAAACTTACTAATCTTTTTCTTTCCTTGTCCACTCTGCTGTTGAGAGCCTCTAATGAATTCTTCAGTGCAGCAAATGTCTATTTTAGTTCCATGATTTCTGTTCGATTTTTTAAATTATTATTTCAATTTTTGTCAAATTCTTCTGATAAATTTCTGAATTGCTTTACTGTGTTATCTTGGAGATCACTGAGTTTTCTTAAATCTGCTATTTTGAATTCTTTTTCAAAGAGCTTACAACTTATTGCCTCATTAGGGTCAGTCACTGGATTTTTGCTTATCCTATTGTGGAGGTCATGGTTCTGTGTTTTTTGTTGCTTCTTGTCGGTATACGTCTATGTCTTTGCTTTGAATTATTAGTAATTTATTCTAGTTTGCTATTATTAGCTTGTTTTGGCTTTCATTGGCTATATTTGCTTGGGAAATCTTTATTGCTTGGTCATTGTCTCCGTTTTGGTTCTAGGTGATTCCTTAGATAGGACTGCTGCCTGTTTCAAACAGGAAAGATCTCAAATGGATTATCCCAGCAGTATGGTAAGGCCGGCTAGGTGTTTGTGCCCAATGGCCCTGTGAAATGTAACTCCTACAATGTGGTGCTGCTAAATAGCCACTCTTATTTATTATCTTATTTGGCTAAGTTACACATCATTGTTTCCAGGCCTGGGGATGATAGTCCCACTTCCTCTATTTTTCTCTACCTGTCCTCAGGAATATTTTTCCTTTCAGACGGTCATGAATTTTCCCATGGGTTAAGGCAGGGACAGTCTTCTGCAAGGGCACCAAGGTGGTACAGAAGCTAATTGACCACCTCAATCTCATTTTCTCTAGTATAGAAGCCATAAGTTGGGGGAAGATTTTCATATACTTGTTGCCAAGCAGTGTTGCAGGGAGGGGCATTGTAAATGTGGAAGTCCAGTTATCCCACCATCTGCTCAGTTTATTCATTTCTCTGTGACTCTGGGATCTGTTTTATTCTCATATTTGAGTTCTGGTTTGCTGCTGGTGAAAACCTTGGTGCTGTATGTTTGTTTTAGTTTTGGCGGGGGGGGGGGGGGGGTGAACTAGCTCTTCTTCTACACTGCTATTTTAAAACTAGAAGTCTGTTGTCTTATCTGTTGGAAAGCTTTAAGTTACTTAAAGTATTTTAGTAATTTAAACTACTAAAGAAAGCATTAAATTACTAAAAACAGGACTACTCACACTTTCTTTTCATCATGTTTCAGTTTTCTTATATGTTTTGAAGGAATTTAAACATTTTACCTAATTTTTCAATTTTAATGACATAAAATTGATCATAATATTTTTAAATTATCCTTGTATTTGTTAAATGTATAGTAATGTTTTCTCTTTTGTCTTTGTTATTGGTAACATAGAGTATTTTTCTTTCTGTTTTGATTTATTTATCTTTTCAAAGACTCAGCTTCTGGTTTTACTAATTTTCTGTATTATTTGCTTTTTCTAGTTTACCAATACTCTCTATTTGGTTATTTCTTTTATTTATGTTTTATTTTATGAGCTCTAATTTTATTGCTGCTTAAAGTAAATATCACATCATTACTTTTAGACTTTTGTGTTTCTCTTTTCCTTTCTGCTTCTCTTTCATAAATTATGAGAACCATAATTTCTTCTTGAGCGCTAATAAGTACCCTCACAAATTTTGATGTGCATTCTTTTATTTTTATTCACTTCCCAGTGTTTTCTAATTGTCTTTGAGATTTCTTCTCTGGCTCAGTGGCTTTACTAAAATACATTACTTGACTTGCAATTGTGGGGTGATATTTCAGATTTTCTTGTTAGTGATTTCTGATTTTTTTCTGTTATGACCAGGAAATATATACTTGATTATTTTGGCTCTTCATGGTTTTTTTATTGCCCAGGTTATAATCTATTTTTGTTAACATTTTGTGTTTACTTGATAAAATAATTTCTATTCTGCAGTCATTGGGTGGAGATGGTTGACAGTATTGTTATGGATTATCCTTATTTCTGCTTTTTCCACCAATTCCAGAAAGTTGTTTTGAAATTGCAAACTATCACTGTAGAGTTGTTTACATTTACTTTCAGATTTGTACATTTTTGTTGTATTTATTTATGATTTCTATTATGATATGAATACAATTTATGGTTTTATGTCTTCCAAATAAATTATTATTTTTTATGTAATTGTATTTTAGTTTAAGTTCTTGGATACATGTGCAGAATGTGCAGGTTTGTTACATAAGTAAACGTGTGCCATGGTGGTTTGCTACACCTTTCAACCCTGCACAGAGGTTTTAAGCCTCGCAAGCATTAGCTATTTATCCTGACATTCTCTCTCCCGGCAACCCTCGATAGGCCCTGGTGTGTGTTGTTCCCTTCCCTGTATCCATGTGTTCTCATTGTTCAGCTCCCGATTATGAGTAAAAACATGCAGTGTGTGGTTTTCTGTTCCTCTGTTAGTTTGTTGAGAATAATAGCTTCTAGCTCCATCCATGTCTCTGCAAAGGACATGATCTCCTTCCCTTTAATGGGTGCACAGTATTCCATGGTGTTTATGTACCACATTTTCTTTATCTAGTGTATCATTGATGGGCATTTGGGTTGATTCCATGTCTTTGCTATTGTGAATAGTGCTGCAATAAACATACCCATGTATGTATCTTTATAATAGAATGATTTATATTTCTTTCTTTATATACCTAGTAATGGGATTGCTGGATCAAATGGTATTTCTGGTTCTAGATCCTTGGGGGAATTACCACACTGCCTTCCACAATGGTGACCTAATTTACATTATTCCCACCAGCAGTGTAAAAGTGTTCTTAGTTCTCCACAGCCTCACCAGCATCTATTGTTCCTTGACTTCTTAATAATTGCCATTCTGACTCATGTGAGATGGTATCTCATTATTTTAACATAATGAGATACTTTTTGTTTCCTAGTACTTTTTTTTTCTGGTACTTTTTTTCTAGTACTATTTGTTTTTTTGAATTTTAGTTTGTTTCGAATAGTGTTTAAATGGTATTTCTCTTTGAAGAATTTCACATTTTATGTGTGTACTTACATTTGAAGTACTTTTTTGTTGACTACATATAATTTGCTCCTGCTTTATTTATACAATCTGACAATTTCTGCCTTGAATTAGTGTGTTTACACTGTTTACATTTAATATAAGTGTAAGACTTTTGGTATGAAATATCGTATCCTGCCGTATTTTTTACTTGTCCTTTTTGTTTTTGTTCTTTTCTTTCCCACTTCTTTATGTCTTATTTTGGATTATATTTAGAACTTAGTTGTATCACCATCTTTGGCTTATTGAAAATATCTGTTTAATTTTTTATGGTGATTTCCATTATTTAAATATTAATATTTAACTGATTGCCCTCTGTCTTTATACCATTTTGCACAGATAGCATACATTATACTATTTTACATCTAAGACCCTTATATTGGGATTTTTTTCTTATTCCTCCTCTCATTATTTATCTTTTCCTTCTGCCTGAACAATTTCCTTTAACATGTTTTGTAGTTCAGGAATGCTAACATAAATTTTCTATTATTACATGTGTTGATAAAGTTAATGTTGCTTTCATTTATGAATAATGTTTTCATTCATGTTTAATTCATACCTGATAGGTTTTTTTCTTTCAGGTGAACTAAACATAAGTTGGTAAGATTCTTATTTTTCCTCTCTTCTATGAAACAGGCCTTTTTCTCACCAGCATTATTATTTTCTCACCAGTATTAATTTAAAGCATTATTTAAGATTTTCTTTTAGTTAACTGTTTTCAGAAATTTAAATTTGGTATACCTGTATCTGGATTTTCTTTACGTTTCTTAGGTTTGGGATTTGATGAGATTCTTGGATCAGTGGATTTAATTATCATAAATTTTAGAAAATTTCCAAACACTATTTTTTAATGTATTTTCCTATTTCTTCCTCTCTTTGTTCTACTTCTTGTACTCCAGTTATATGTGTGTTTTAACTTCTCATTGTATTTTCAAGTTCAGTTATCTTTTTCTGTAACATCTAATTTGATTTTACATGTATTTAGTGAATTTTTATTTCAAATATTATATTTTTAATATCAAAATTTCCATGTTATTTTCTATATTTTGCAGTTATTTTTCCTTTTATTGATTTTTAAGCTAATTTTTAATGTAATAGCTGTTATATTAGCTTGTCTGCTAATTTAATCACCTCTATTTTCGGGCTTTGTGACATCACATACTTTAATCATGATTAAGGTCAGGATTACCTTTTCTTCTTTTCTATATGTTTAGTTATGTTTTATTCAATGCCAGATATTGTGAATATTCTATTCTTGAGAATCTGGATTTTGTTATCTTCCCTTATGAAGTGTAAGTTGTTTTGATAAACAGCTTACTTGAGGTTTAATGTCTTCCTTTAGAGGCTTTCTTTAATCTTTATTTAGGAACGGTCTGGAAGATAATTTATTATAAGATAGGAATGTTCTGGGATCTCTGCTGAATATCTTATGATTCTGTAAGTTATCTGCTCTCTCATTTGCCAAAATTTGAAGCCTGTGTAAACTCTGAGATTTGTTTGGTCTGAAGCTCTTAAGTAGTTATTCTTTTCCTTCTCTATTTGTGGAGTTTCTCTTCATAACCATGCAAATTAGTGTGTAGCCAAAGACTCAAGGGAACAGTTACATGGATTTCAGGAGCTTTCTCTCTATAGCTCCTTTCTCTCTGATTCTTTGCTATGTAAACCCCAGCCATCTCTACTACTCTCCACCTTAATCTTCAGCTCTTTAATGAAACAGACAACCAGGCACTGCTTTTGTACCCCTTCTCTGCGACACGTCAAGCAATTGCCTCCAGGCAGAAAGCTAGAAAGTTGTAGGAATTACCTTCTTGTTTCCCCCTTTCAGAAATCATGTGTCTGTGCTGGCTATTGTCCAATACCTAAAAACATTGGTTTAATATAATTTGTCTAGTTTTATAGTAGTTTATAGCTATGAAAATAGCCTCAAACAATAGAGAAAGAAATCTCCCAACCTTCATTTTTAACCTCCTATTGATTTCTTTCCTGTGCTGTTTATCTTGTCTCTTGTATTATTACTGATTTTATGATTTCCATTGTTTCTAGGTGTTTGTAAGCTAACATTTTTGAGTGCCTAGTATGAGTCATGATGTATCTATGTGCTTTACACTTACCTGATCTAATCTAGCCACACGCTTTTAAATTACTGATTTATAGGCCACCAGTGAAGTTACTAAATATTTTTCTAGTAATTATTTTCATACAGACACTATCTAACTGCAAATTGTTGTCTCTATTTGGAATTAATTTAAAGGGTAAATTATCACTTTTTAAAAGTGATTGTTACCACTTTTTAAAAATTTCTTATTTATTTGCTAATAGTATCTACTTTTAGAAAAATGGTCCTTGGATAATTGCAGTCTTTCTTAACGACTAATTAAACATCACTAGATAATTAAAAAATTTCTAAACAGAGGTCTATGTTTTCATTGCTTTATCAGAAACAACAGTAACCATTGTTTCTATTCCATGTAATAGTAAACATTATTAGGTGGTTAAAAGAAAAACTGTCAAATTTAAAATTATGTGAAATATTCACAATAGGGTAATAGTTCAGAATTTATTCTATTTTCAAACCAAGAATAGATATTCTCCATTGTATGGAATAAGTACTTCTTAGTACTCTGCTCAAGTATTCCTTCTTCTTTAATGTAACCTCCCCAGTGACTAAAAAAAATTATGTTCTATCTAATTCAGTAATTGTATCAGCAAATATTCTAGCCCAAATAATCCATTTTATTCTTTTTAAGGATCTTAAAGTTTTGCAGTTTCTCAGTCTCTCTCTTATTCTGCCTCTTTCTCTAAATCTTTCTCTTTTCTTATGCATTTGTATTTACTGAATATTGTATTGAATTTTCCATTCAAAACCTACAAAGATTTTAGCATAGTAAATTAATATCGCTTTCTGGCATCCCTGGCAACCGCCATCTGTGAAGACTTTCAAGAAATAGTGTCTTGCTGAACACTTACCTTTTTATTTCAATAAATCATAATATAGCCTAAAATATTATTTAGAATCTCTATTTTTCATTTATTTTTTCAACCATTTTGAAGTTAATTTTTTAGATTTTTGACCTATTAGTACTCTACATATTCTTGGGAAAATGGCCAAATAGTATAGGAACTTGTGATAGCTATACTCATTTTATCCACTACCATGAAACCAAAAACATTACTATAGAGTGCATTGATCTGGGTGTTATTGTTATTAATACCAGAAGAACATTCTAATAATACCACACACATTGCCTGCTTGGCTTTGTGGCAGATTTCAAGGACAGTGTAATGCGGGATCAATCTGATTATCACCTCACAGAATATATTTGATCTGCATTCTACACATCACGATTCTTTATTAACATGTTATTAAGTTGTGTGGTATCAGACAGAGTTCAATGTAATCTTATATCAGTCATTCATTTATGATATGTGGGATCTTGGGCAAGTTATGTAACTCTCAGAGCTTCAGTTTCCTTCTCCATTAAATGGAGATGATAATCATGCTTAGGAAGATTGTGTTGGGAAACAAATTAAATAATGTATATACATGTAGAATGCTTAAAACATTATTTGGTAGATAGGAGTTGGCTCGATAATAGCAATTACTGTTGCCATTATTATTTTCTTCAATACAATAATTCGAATTTATAATGATACCCAGCTACTGCAACTCTCCAATTATGAAAAATTGCATCTTTTAAACTACAGTTCTGATGTGAGTTATGTGGCTTTTTTATAGCTCTTATTTTGTGAAAAATGTTATTTGATATGTGTTTCTATATTTAATCAACTAGTGGAAATAATTCTCTTTACATAAAAGGTATTCATTTTTACTGTATGTTTGAATACTCTTAGGTATAGTGTCAAGAAATATACTCCATTGTTATTTTTAAAATATTTAATATCCATCTTTTTTTACAAAATAAGTACTTTTAAAATGATCAGTCCCTTTATTAGGTAATTTTAAGCTTCAAATATGAGTGCTTAACTATTAATTAGCACATATTCTTTGACAAGCTATGTCCCAAGGAGTTTACGTGCATTATTTTCATATTTTTCTGTTTTTTATTAAATTTATTTTTAATTGGCCAAAACAATATATAAAGTGCTACATGTTTTGAAATAAATAGACATTGAGTAATGGCTAATGAGAGATCACCTCACATCTTTTAGAATAGTAATTACCAAAAAGATGAAGGGTAACACATGTTGGAGAAGATGTACAGAAAAGGGAACTTTTGTATGCTGTTGCTGGGAATGTAAATTAGTACAGCCATAGGAAAACCAGGATGTATGGCTCTTAAAATTTTAAAAACATAATTACCATATGATCTAGCAATCTATTTGCTATATATCCAAAAGAAATGAAATCAGTATGACTAAGACATACCTGCATTCTCATGTTTATTATAGCACTATTCACAATGGTTAAGATATGGAATCAGCCTAAGCGTCCATCAGTGGACGAATAGATAAGATGTGGTAAATACAGACAATGGAATGATGATTCAGCCTTTAAAAGAAGAAAAAAATCCTGTCACTTGCAACGTCACAGATAGAGCTGGAGAACATAAGATAAATAATGCATAATCTCACTTGTATGTGAAACCTAACAAAGTTGAACTCATAGAAGTAGAGAGTAGAATGTTGGTTATCAAGGGTAGGCGGTTAAAGTTGTGGAGATGTTGGTCAAAGTATATAAAATTTTAGTTAGAGAAAAGAGATCTATTTTGTACACAATGGTCACTATAGTTAATAACAATACGTTGAATTCTTGAAAATTGCTAGGAGAGTAGATTTTAAGTTTCCTTACCACAAAAAACATAAGTATATGAGGTAATGAATATGCTAATTAGCTCAATAGCCATTATTTCATTTATTTCATCAAAATATTAACATAGTACTCTTGTGTTAATATTAATTAACATGAGTATTAATGCTATTTATATAAAAGAATGAAAATACCAGAACTTTACTGCTTTAGAGTATTGACAAGTCTACATGATTATTAATATTGTTCAAAGTTTTTAAAACTCTGAATGACTTTCACAGTGCTCTAATTTATGAGATTTTAGAGGCCTACAATAGATAAAGAACAGTCTATAAAAATGATGTAATATCTGATAAATCTTCTGATTTATTCTTCTTACAAAGTAGTCGTAATGGTACTTTTAAATATTCAATAGCTTATTTTCAAATATTATACTTTTTAATTTATTTTATGCCCTCTCACCTTCTTATTTTTTTCTCTATGAAATTTTATTAGGGTAATAAAATAATTTGTAGTACCTATATTAAGAATCTCTTTTGTTACTTATATCTCTTTTTACACATTTTGCAGGTGGAATCTACGTGTGTGTGTGTGTGTGTGGGGTGTGGGTGTGTGTGTGGGTGTGTATATGGGTGTGTGTATTTAAGGCATCACTTTAAATTATAGGTAACAAATGCATAATGCGCAATTAAATAGTCAATAACTAGACCAGTATATCTTACATTTCTTTGGCACAAGCTGGTGATTTAAGTCTTCTTCTGTGATTAGTTTGGACACCTATTATCTCCTTTACTTTTTTCTTCAGTGTTTCTATTTTTCTTTATGGTAAACCATCAATAGCAGCATACTCCCTCTCTATACTTATGGAGTTCTCTTTAGCAAAATATATTACCTTACAAGGTTTCTCTATATAAGGAACCATTTCTTTACAAGAAACAGCCTATGTACAAAGAGTAAACACAATATCGAATGTCACAGAAACCCCAAATTAAAGGGTACTTCAGAAATTATTGAATCCAGCCTTTAAAAAGATTTTTGAATTAATTTATTAATTGTCCCAATAAGTGGTCATGTATCTCCTACTTGAACATTAAAGTTTAGTACTACGAGAGTAGCCCTTGTTTATTTTCACAGAGCTCAAATTGTCATAAGTATCTTTCTTATACTGACTCGGATGGATCTCTAGCTGTTGGATTGTGTTCAAGACTTAGGGAATATATGTCCAGTGTTTCAAAGTACAACTGGATTAACGTTTGCGTTTGTTCATTTACCACCTCCTCCCATACTGGTTTTTAGCCTTAGACTGTTCCTTCAAGCCCCCTGTAACCGCATGTAGGGTAACACTTATAAAATTCAAACTCTGGTACATATTCTTCATTCTCAGTCTACTCTGAGGCTTTGCTTTTCTCTGCTGCTGGCCCTCACTACATCATCCTCTGTCTTCTTTCTCTATCTTGGCTGTTTCCCTTGGATTTGATATTGGTGTTATCTGAGTGTTATGCAGAGGGTCAACAATAGCAATGAATCAATGGACTTGTCTATGAAAATGCTTTAGTTTCCTAGGACTGTTATAGCAAAGTACCAAAAACTCTGTGGCTTAAAAAATAGAAATGTATTATCATGGTTCTGAAGGCTGGAAGTCCAGATCAAAGTGTTGGCACAGCTGTGCTCACTCTGAAAGTACTAGGGAGCATCTTTTAGGACCTAGCTTCTGGTAGTTCCTTGGTTTGTGGCAGAGTAACTCCAGTCTTCACATGGTGTTCTCCTGGTGTGCATGTATGTTTGTTAAATTTCCCAATTTAACAAATACTCTAATAACTTTTACATTTGATTAAGAAGAGTTCTGGGTGAAATACCATAGATATATGTAGACCTAATAAGACCATTCTGAATTGAAGACAGTCTCTACAGGAATTGGTGGGGTAGGTTGATGCTGTTTTTAGGTTGAATCAGATTCGGCTTAAAAATATATGAATGCATATCTATGAACAACTCATGAAAAATCAATGTTTCTGTAGTCCACTAATTACATCTTTATTCTTCCAAGAACACAAATAATGACATTTTGGCTATGCCCATATACCAGGACAATTGTTTTAACCAAATTTCCTAAGTCTACTGATTGTTTTGATACTTTAGGAATATAGCATATTCAGCAGCAGAAAATATATATTATAATTTTATAGTAATAATTCTTTCATTATGAAAATCTACCAGATATAGAAAGTATAATGTGTAGATTGACTTTCTGAATTTTGACCAATTATTTCTTTTAGCGCTTTCCAAGTTACTAATTATAAAAAAATTGGTCATAAATACCATTTATTCCAAAAATAGTAACATTAATAATGTTAGGTTAATGATACCTGACACTTTTCCATAATCAGTGGAGCATGAAAATAAAAATATGATAAAAAACACTGGTCAGCCCTCAAATTTAATAAAAAATTGGATATTTGAGATATAAAAAACTTAGTAAAATATAGTTTCCAAAGAGGCTATGCATGTAATTCAGAATTATATTATAAAATATATTCCTTTCAGAACTACTCCGAGTAGTAAAAAGTAAATAAATAACATGTAAATAAATGTATTGATTACATTGTTTGTTTTTACTTAAAACATGCCTAAGCTTTATGCTCATCAAATGGGGTCAAAAATTGATGAAAGAGCAGGTGTCTCTGGATCAGGCAATTATTCTACATTGTTTCTGCCATCTACTAGCCTTCAATGATGTCAAAACACTCAGTCTCCCAGGACTTAATCTGGTTGTCAAATGGTAGAGTGCTTTATAATTTGCCTTTGCAATGTAAAATTCCATGATGCCATTTTCCCCTTAAACTGAATAAAGACTTGCGATATTGTGAAGTACATATTTGGTCTTCGACCTCTTTCCTAGCATACAACTCCTAAAATCTTTTGAATTACCAAAGTGATGTCTTTTTTGAATACTGCATTGACGGATAGCTGGCAGCCCCTAAGTATCTTCAGGATGAAGGCTGGTCACTCAGAGAGACTGAGAAGGATTATAGGGTGTTGGAACTTTTATCCCAATCCCAGCCTCCAAGGAGGAGAGAGAGGGTGAATGTTAAATTGATTACATTAGCCAATGGTTTAATCAATCATATAAAAACCCAAAATGACTGGATACAGAGAGCTTATGGATGGCTGAACATGTGGATGTTCCTGGGTGGGGAGGGACATATAAGCTCGGGACCCCTTCTCAAATGCTTTGCCCTATGCGTCTCTTCACCTGTATCCTCTGTAATAAACCCATGAAGCTGAATATTTCTCTGAGTTCTGTGAACCACTCCAGCAAACTCACTGAACCTAAGGAGGGAGTTGTGGGAACCCCAATTTCAAGTCAGAAGTTCCAGGAACCTGGATTTGTGACTAGTGTCTGAAAGTGGGGGGGGATGGTCTGGTGAGACTAAGCCCTGAACCTGTGGGATCTGATAGTATCTCCAGGTAGAACTGAATTTGGGTAACACCCAACTGATATCTGCTGCAGAATTGCTTACTTGTTTGGTATGTGGGGGGAGAAAAAAACCCCACAATCTGGTCACAGAAGTCTTCTGTGTAAAGTAGAAAGCACAGTTTGAGTGTGTTTTTCCTTGGAAAACTACTAAGAGATTTCCTTATAAGGAATAAAAATAATATTTGAGCAGATACGTGCATGTCTACATCTAGACAACCTTTAGGAATCCAATATAATGTCATTTGTGGGTTGTGTGTGTGTGTGTGCGCGCGCGTGCGTGTGCTTGATTAGGAGTTTTAGGGCCAAGTCTCCTTTGCTTGAACCTTAATATCATACAGGAAGCACTTTGTTAAATTTAGTTTTTAATTCTCTGATGCATTAAGTCAGAATTTTGACACTTATAAGAGGAAACTACTACTTCCTTCTTTAAGTCATGAAATGGCCTAGAGAAGCTGTGCCACTAGGCTTGAGAGTACCAGGTTTATGAGGCCCTAGAGATACCGACAGTGAAGTTCCAGAATATGGAAGGGGAAGGAGCCTCACAGCCATGTGTGAGAATGCCTCCCCCAACACACACACAGATACACACACACACACACACACACACACACGCACACTTTTTCTCTCTCATTCTTCAGGGATAAGAGTGGACAGGTTCTGAAGCAAGCAGTAATTAAAGACCTTCCGCCATGATTCCAGTTCCTCTTTTTGGGACGACTGCTTTACATTTTCTGAAGATAAGTGAAGAAACACATACTGGTCCTTTTATATATAAAACATTTAAACACATTTATATGTTTTTTTCTATTTTGCTCCTTGTTCAGCTAGATATACTAATATTTTGAAAGCTATTTTCTGATGATATTATTTTGTCATGAGTGAGATGTAAATCATATAAACTAGCACAACTGACCCTTTAGGGCATACCGTAATTATCACACATATTATGCGATTGTGGTGATTGTTACTGATTCTCCAAAAGGCTGAAATGGATGTCTTGGCTATGTTGTAGTCTGCATCAACTTCAGAAAATATATGTGGCTAAAATTAGGAAAAATAATTTCCAGAGAATAGAATCAAAGATCTTAAGAGTTCATCTGATCTATTATATTGTCTTTCGTATTGAAGGCTGATCATCTAGTTGCTTCTGAAAGGTCTTCAGAGACAGACTACTCACATTAAAATGATTTTGTAATTGCAGAAGATACTTGCACATACTAAATGTAATCACAATTGATTTCCGATAATCAGACAAAACCCATAAAAAACATACAAGCATTTTAGAAATGCTTTATTACATTGCAGATTTTTTAATGAACACATGCCCAGAAATTTTAATTATTTTCCATTTTATATTCCCTCTCATTATTTCCACTAAGCTTGTTTTGCTAGCTTGGGTTGTTCTCTAAGTCTTCTATTAATACATAAGTGTATGCTTCAGAATTTCCCTAGTAACAATACCTTTAAATTCAAGTTCCTTCTCCTGCTCCTTTAAAAGATAACATAAATTATGTGTGTCATGAGAGCTTATCTATATGTTCTTCTCAATAATATTTGACAGTGGCCATTTAGCGCCGTTTGCAATGATGCATTGAAAACCCATTCAATCCAGATTTCCTCGCTTTCACCAGGGATTTGTAATGAAATACCCTTTTTCCACCTCAGTGTACCTTGTTTATATTTTCAGAAATAACTTAAAGTTCTTATCTTTATTACTTCTCTGTCTTGTATCAATGCATTTATAATTTTATAAATATAAAATATAATTTCAAATTTTATAATTAATATAATTTTATATGGCTTATAGACTTTTCTTTCTACCAGGTCTGGGCCCTGGTTTCTTTTCCTCTCTCCTTTAAAGTGGTGATCCTAATAATATATACATCCTAAACCAATTAATAATCTTAAACAAATTTTCTGTAGTGTCCTGAACTCTCGTATACCAATTTCACACCATCTCTATGCCTTGAAATGATTTTATCACCTCATGTCTACCAAGCCCAATAGATGCCCCAATTCCTCCTTAAGACTTTAACTGTGTATTTAGATCTAATATTATTCATTATTGCTCAAACCTCCTTTGATATTTACTTTCAGTATTCTGTATTATCTTTCAAATGTTAATTGCCGTATGCTGCATAGTTTTTAAATTGACTTACCTCCTTAAATCTTATTTCCCTAATGACACAACAAACTCTTTGACTACAGATATTTCATCACATAATTTTATACATTACCTGCTGTCCATTAATTCCTAGCATGGTTTAGAAAACACAGAATATGCTTAATAAATGTTTATTGAATTGAATTATCAGCCTGTCCATTTAATGTGTTAGCAGATGTTTACTTGATTCCTCGTCTTGGCCTAACACTGGGTTTCCTTTCTTGATAAATCGAATTCAAAATAAATGCTTTGGAGGCCTGTTTTTTTTTGTTGTTGTTGTTGCAGCTGGCAAAGATTGAGGTGGTCTTATCCTACCAGATATACATATTTTGCTTTTTAAACTAAGGACGAACTAGGCCACTGAGAATAAGGAACAGCACCAAATCAGAATCTCTTGGGGAAAACTGAGGTCTGAGTATTAGAGTTAATAACTAAAAATGCCAAATTTTGGAGCCCGAGGCAGGAATGAAGAACCGGTTCCCAGAGCCAAGGGCTGGAAGCCAGAATGTGGAAACAAAACAGATATAATTTAGTCATGCGTATGGAATTAAGTATTCAGTGGAGAGTGAATATTCCAGGATGATTTCAACAGTAATTATAGTCTATGGTTTCCACAAAAATCAACTTTAAAAATCTGGATCATGTTGTGATCGCAAATGTAGGTGGAGATGAGCTGAAGGACTCCTGAATCCATGATTATTCTGGCCAGTGCCTATCAGTGCTCAGTTGCTGGGTCCATTGCTCTTTGTGACTCCACAGGGTTTAATTACTGCACAAGATGGACTGTGCTCCCATAGGAGAAATGCATTCCACAACAGTTTTCTTAATTTTGGATTGTTACGTAATGCGTCACCCCAGAGACTTCTGGTTGTTTCTAATTGACAGAGAACTATGGAAGCTGCTTGAGGAAAGGTATTAGGTAAGTGCAAGACATTGACATTAGCTGATGTGTATTCAGTGTTCCAAGGCAGCAAAGTATTAGAATCCACAAAGTATTAAAAGCACATTTTTCCCCCAATACGGTTGGAAAATTTAAAAAGTTCAATTTGTGGCAATACCTAATACAATGTTAGATAAATATTTATGAAACAGACTGATTATTAAGTTTTCTTAAGTTATGGCTAAAACATTTGCTTAAAAAGATATAACAAACCTCTTCTTGTTTACCATATAAAATACTCTAAGAAATAAATACACTTTTCCAGAAATTCAATTTATATTTTAAATTTCAGGATAAAAGAAAGCTAATTGAAATAACTCAACCACATAAATCAAATTAACTCAAAATTCAAATCTGATTTCTGAAAAATCTCATAGCAAACAAAGGATAACCTCATATCCATAATGAGGTAAAGGATTAAGACAGCCATTTAGTTAATTCAAGCTAAAAATCTTTCCCATAGCTTTAATGAATATTTTTAGCAAAAGTACTGAAGTCTGAATTTATCTGGAAAGCTGCCTTGGCTTTTCAGGGAACTTTTCATGGACATAAACACGGACAATATTACTTCTCTAAAGAGCTTCATAATTTAAATTTTAGTATTTGTCACACACTATTACATTTACAGACTTCTATTTCCAGCATTCTCTTAATTAAGAAGTCCTTCTACATAGAGGGATTAAAAATTACTAAAGTAAGGAACTCCTTTCCTCGCACTTACAGGTCACAGACGTGATCATTAAACTACAGAACATTTAAGAATTATTAGTTTTAACTGTAGACGTGGTGTTTTTGGCAGAGGTTGGCTTTTTAGTCCTTTCATTCAAGCTCCTGTATGTCACAAATACATTCCGTAAGCTTAAGCATGATGATGAACAAATGCTAGGTTTGAGGCAACTATTTTTTATTTCTTACTATTCTAAAGCAAGAGCTTTGTCTCTATATGAACTTTAATGAGCTTATTGTGCTGAGGTTATTTTAGTGATACACTGGAATGGTTCTCAACATTGTATCAGAAACATCTGTAGTACAAAAAAAAAAAAAAAAAAAAAAAAAAACCCAACTCTGTCTGCTTCGTAACTGTACCCTTCTTGTCTCCACCACAGCCTTCCTGAAAATGTGTCTATAATAAAGCACATCTCAGGCATCTATGTATTATGATTATGTCTCTGGTAGCATAAGACCACCTCAATCTTTGCCAGCTGCAACAAAAAAAAAAATAGGCCTCCTCAGCATGTGTTCTAATTGCAATTAATCAAGAAAGGAAATCCAGTGTTAGGCCAAGACAAAGAACCAAGTAAAATCTCCCCAGATGAGCTTGGTGGATGGTGAGGGTGAGAACCATGGGCAGATGGCTAATTTAGGTTGAAATGAACACATATCTGGACCAAACTTGTAAAATACACTGAAGTTTTTATTTTAGTGTGAATATTTAAATTGAAGATGTTAATTCAATCTTTACATATATTGTTGTTGGCTTTGTTGCTAACAACATTACATGTCTTTTTCCACATTTTATCTCCATCCTGAGTTTAAACAAATTGTGATGTCATAATGGAAATGGTATTATTTTTTTATAATACAAAAATAGGTAGAGATGAATTGTAGTTAGAAATCACTTTGAAGATCTCTGTGATTAGAAAAAATTCTAACTTATAAGCAGTGCTTGAGTATATAAAAGCTAGGAATTTTCTAAATTATGCTTCGTTTAGGGCAAACAAACACACAAAATAGTGGAAGATCTGATTAGTTCACGATATCCAGAAAATATACAATGTATGTATCAACATAAGTAAAGAAAATTTTGTCCTTTTAAAGACAGAGTGCCAAACACCCTAAAAAAGAGGAAATAATCATGAGGGAACATTATTTTTACAAAGTTAATGTATTTTAAAAATTTACTTCACCAAGAAAGTAGAATGTTTTAAAAGGTTTTGTTTTTTTTTTTTAATTTAAAAAGCAGAAGTTCTGATTAACCACTTCTTCCAAATTGTATAACTATTGAGAGGACAGTAATAGTAAAGTCTGTTTCCTTTCTGGGAAAGCAAGGAGAAGCTGCTATTGATTCTAACATATTTCAGGGAGCACAGAAGTTGCAATAAAGTTGCAATGAGTAGGATAGAGCTCTATGCTTCGGACTAACCAATGCCTTCTGACTCCTGTTGCTGATGTTTTATTAGGGAAGGTGCAGTGAATGGTTAACCCTCTTTACAACCATCCAGAAAAAGACATCTGCAATTGCTCCAGGTCTCTCTCTCTGTCTCCCTCTCAACACCTCATTCTATCTCATTTGATGCTCTTCACTTCGAGGCAGATCCTTTGACCTAAGCAGATTATTACAGATGCATGAAGAACACAGCCAGCTAGCCACACTTCTCCAGGAAGAGATTTGGCTCCAAATAGGACACTAAGCTTTTCAGCCGTCTGCTTATTTACCTAGTCAGCAAGATGCAGTGTCTCTGGGTGCTTAGTGGACTCCTGGGGGAATCAGAGGAGAAACAAAAGCAGAAGTGACAGCCGCTGCAAATGTGGGAGTCTGTGCCATTAAAGGAAGCAGTTGCTAATAAGGGCCTGTGAGACCCAGGTTTCCTTGGTTTCCATGACAGTTATTAGGTACCATAGAAATTGAATTGTCTCCCACAATGCTCTTAGGGGAGAGGGGTGCTCCAGTGCCAAAGCAGTGCAATTATGACTTGCAGTAAATCGTCGTTTGGAGAATGCAGTACTCCGTGCATTATTTGCTCTTGCATTTCTTTTAAACTCCCCCTTTCAATGTGTTTCACATTTTGACCAGAAGACCCTGGCCTCTGCTGCACAGTGTCTCAAACACTGTTTTTCCCCTTTTTGTTTAGACCTGAGCTTGGCAAAGCAAGGATATGAACAATTGTGCAGGTGGGCTACTCAGGGCGAGTGAAGAGATAAGGCATCCAATCAGGGATTGGCCACCTGCAGCCCTGCCAATATGCCCCTCCACCAGATTTCCGTAATCCCAGCGCGGGAGACTGCCAGCAATGGGAGAAGTTCAATGGGCAGAAACAAAGAGAAGAACAAGGAAGTCGAGGTAAGAGGAGGTTTAATTTAACAAAATCAGAGAGCCAAGCCACTGTTACCAACACTGCTCTCTGCACCATGGGACGTGGCAAGGGCTTCAGGGCAGCTCGATCCCAGCTCTCAGTGTGTAACAGTAGACTGGAAGAGAATTACTTGTAACTGACTGGGACATATTAAACTTCACCTCTATTTTGTGAATGAAGAGAGGAGCCAAATCCATAAGGACACTTGCTACTTGGTAGATGGAAACTTTTGCCTCTTTCTCTAAACAATCTACAGAGTCACTTTTGAGTTTAGTGGCTTGTGGGTTACAACCGGCTGTTCTGGGTTGGCTCTGGATGTTGCTGTGGTACATTTTCACACAGTGGAACTGGTGATGCTTGCTAATTTTGCTCACTGCTCACTAAGCTAGGATGTTTGAAAATAACTTTCTTAACAAAGGAACAGAGAAGCCAGTTATGACATTGAATATATAACATGAATCAGTGCCTCATAGGATCTATTCTCTTCATTCATTGGCAGTGCATGGTTGTGTATGACTGTTGTTTGATATCTGTACATTTATATTTTGTTCTTCATGAGAAAAGGCATTGTTTGAAACTTCACACAGGTTATAACTTTCAGCTTCTTATGTTGAGCTTTTATTTTGCAGGGAAATCTAACGGCAGTTGTTGTAAGTTAAACTCCTTGAAAGATCAGATGCTGGAAACTTCAAAGGTTTTTAAGAAAGGGATTGAACTGAACACAGTCAAGGATATTAAGTGGAAATGTTATAAATGTTGTTGTGTTCCCCTAAAGGGAGTTTCAGATAGAATGCCAGAAACTGCAATCCTCTTGTCTTTTTAACACAACTATTTTCTAGTCCTCAGGTATCCTTAGCATTGTAGGAGATGAGCTTTCTCTACCTCCAGTTCTATATGTTAACGTTTTTTCTCTCAAGAATAGGTGCTGGAGGCAGAGGGAGCAGGAAATCAAATAAAGGAAATGGGAGTGGAGGGTCAAGGAGTGTCCCAAAGGAAAAGACTAATACATTTGAATACATCTTCAAATGAGAAAATACATTTGTAGCCTCTTTCTACTTTATTTGAACTGATTTTGAAAATGTCATTCAATGACAATGAGTTCTTGATGTGGCTAGAATTTCTGGATGACTTCAGGAGATTTTTCTGACTAAGTTAGTACAAGAGATACTTTTACATTCGTAATTGCCTCATCAGAAACACATCAAGTATTTCTGGAATTTCTGAGAATTAAACATCTTTGTAAAGAAACGTAAGCAGCCCAGAATGCTCAGGCACATTCTCTATTGTGTCTGTTTCCTTCGGCTTGGCAATGTGATTATCGAATATGAAAGAGTTTTCTCTTAAGTTTGTTGGTATGGGGTGGGGATGGTGGGGTACACTGATCAGTTCTGCAGACAGATATAGAAATGCCAAAAGTGAGATTCATAAAAGTTATCCATTGCTTACTCGTAGTCTAAATTTTTGGATAAATTTAAGATATTGTTGTGGAAACTTTATGTGAAGATTTTGAGTGGCAAATTTGTTTGGTATCTGGAATGATCAGTATCTGAACAATATTTAGAAAAGAAAACATTGTGTCAGTTCCAGGTAAATTCCAGAAATCTCTTTATGTAAATGTCTACTTGGCATGAATTAGATCAATTGGAATGGCTTACATAATTTTTTTAAGGACAAACATATTTTTTATCATTTTAGACATAATAATGAAATTATTCTATGTCAAGTAAAAATAGCCACAATCATTATCCAGATATGGGAATTAATCCACACCTTTAAACATCTTCACGAATATCTTGAATTATTAAAATATGTATAACTTTGTTTCTTTCAGGGTCACAAACACTGTAATGTCTCACAATGAGAGTTATTGGGCATTCTTAAAGGAAGATGAGGTTAATTAGGAGAAAAAGAAAGGAAACTCTGAGCCTTTGTGTAATTTCTAAAAAAAGATGCAGTTCTGGGCTGGGCGAGGTGGCTCACGCCTTTAATCCCAGCACTTTGGAAGGCCGAGGTGGGTGGAGCAAGAGGTCAGGAATTTGAGACTAGCCTGTGCAACAAGGTGAAACCCCGTCTCTACTACAATACGAAAAATTAGCTGGGCATTGTGGCAGATGTCTGTAATCCCAGCAACTCGGGAGGTTGAGGTGGGAGAATCACTTGAACCCAGGAGACAGAGGTTACAGTGAGCAGAGATTATGTCAGTGAGCTCCAGCTTGGGCAACAGAGGGAGACTCTGTCTCCAAAAAAAAAAAAAAAAAAAAGGTACATCTGAATATCAGAAAGGGAAGCACTTATAGTGTTTCAAATGCTTCTTGGTTTTCTGTAGGATGTAGTTTAAAGTTTCCTTTTAAACAGCATGTTTAAAACATATTAGCCAATCTTATAGGTCACTGTTTAACTTGTTTTGATAAACTAAATAAATAATCTAAAAGAATTGTAAATGCCATTAAGGTGGACAAATAGCATACATCTGTGTGTTGGAAAGCAAGAAGAATCAATGATTTCTATAATTTCAAGTGGTGATGCTTTCTGAAGAGAGGTAAAACATCTTGTATATACATGGACATTTCCTGATGAACAAATGAGAAGCATCCTTTCTTGAAGTTTTCTTAATGTTTTTTGCTTGTCTTAAAGTTATCCAAAGAAGCATATGTGCATTGGGCAAATGATCTAATTTCAGAATTAAGAATTAGGTTGTAATTCATTTAAATGAGGAAATTAAATTAAAAACTAAATTTAAGGCAATTAACTTCATTGAAACTTTGTGACTCTTAATGTTTTAACTTGATATAAGTCTTCTTAAGCCACATGAAGAAAAAAAAATGGGAAAACTATCAATCATAGTTAAAATACAGAAGATCCATCCTGTTAAAAATGTCAAGAAAAATTTTCTAAAAATTCATTTGTTGATTTTTTTAACAGCATAGATCTTCTATATTTTAAAATTTTTTTAAATAATTCCTACCTCTAGCTTTATAATAAAAATACATTTTTACATATTTTGCATGCCATAATATTATAATCATCTCTATTTGGTTAATAACCCTGGAAGTATAAAACGCAAAATAACATATTATGTCCAGTTTGGATATAGTTGATATTAAGGGTTAGGGAAGGGATGTAGGTTTGTCTTTCAGAGGCACCAACTCTGGAGGTTGATTAGGCAGTTAAACTTTCTTAGACTTGTATTCTAGGTACAAGATTTTATTAGCACAACCAGAGTGGTTACTGCAACCACTTAAATCTCTTACTAAGTGAGTAGATATTGGTCCATTACAAAGCTACAGAAAATTTAGTATAATACAGTAGTCAAATTAATTGATTTACACTGGGAGTCTGTATATATATATGATGGAATGATTGAGTGCTAGCTCCAGGAGAGTTCTGGAAGAAAACTAGTAATTGGATTTTCCTTGGTAAATGGAATTGATAAAGAAAATAAAATGGTTTAGGTTCACCTACACCTTGGGAAAACCACATTTTTGGGAAAGCTCTGGGAGAAAATACATCTTCAAAATGGTTCATAGTTCCAGATTTCTTTTTCTTTTCTGGTTCAATATCAGTCTGACAGTTTAGCCTCTCCATATCTTATTTGCCTACTTTTCTAAATAGACCACTTTGCTTCTGTTAATTCATTCTTCTTTTTTAGGTCTGTCAACACCACTTAGTATGCTGTAATTAGTTCACATTAGAGATTTGGGTCTAAAAGACATCTGTCTCTTACAAGGGCAGTGAATTTTATTAATCAAATTCTTAGCCTTCTAGGTGTAAATTCAATTCCTACTCTAGATCTGGAAATTATAATAATTGCATAAATTCCAGTATTTAGTCAACCCTCTAGCACATATTTCTTATACTTCCCTGGGATTTGTAAGCAAATGCCTCTACGAGTCACTGTGTTGTAAGTGTAGAGATAGAGCATGGATGGTGCCAAAGCTGTTTCTGGCACCTGTACTGCATGCTGCTATATTCTTTTCAACACACTGTCTATTCTTTAGAGGATGGGAGGGACCTAAGAGGAAAAAACAAGCCATGAGTTCTTTGCTTCTAATCTTTCTCACTCTCAAGCTGACGACACATGGCTATAAGTCTTTAGAAGGATTTAGAAGGAAAACAAAAACCAAACCCCTTTGTTTGTATGTACATTTTCCTTTACTGCTTCCATTATTTTATGGTATTTCTCTACTTCGGTTTTTGCATTTTTTTCCCAAAAAGAATATTTGGTTTTTCTTTCTAAGATATCCCTTTTAAGATCTTCTACTTGCCTTTCCAGTGATAGGTCATGGGCCATCCCTTATTTTTCAAAGTAGCTGGAAATCTGTTACTGGGGAATTTCTTTTGGTAGAACTTCAAGGAACCTGGAAAAAATATGGCTTTTTGATATATATTTTTCATTTTGAACATAATGGATAAGTTATTTATTATCATTTATAGTAAATAAAAAAAAGTTTAAAAAACATATTTAATCTCAGGGCCAGAGCTGAGATTAGTATTTAGGCTACTCTGGGCTCAAATCCTTACATTTTTTTCTTTACAATTAAGATAACTTAATCTTTTCACATTACTTAAGCAAAATTTGTAGAAACAAAGGATCCCCAAATCAGAAAGTTTCTTAAAAATTATTTATTTTAATTTACATTCCACCATTAAAGTCCATGGAGAATGAAGAGTTTGCCAATGTCACACAACTAGTTCATGGCAAATTTGGGACAAATTCCGGCCTTTTGACTACCAGTCTACTGCTCTTTCTATTACTACTATATTTAGCAATCTCTTTTCAGACACCAAATTATTATCCCCAAAGAGTTAATTTAACCCCTAAAACTGCTAACTTCTAAGTGTTGGAGTTTTGATTTTTTGTTGTTACGGTGTCTGCCTATGACTCATAAGGTCAGATGGAATATACATGGGTGCTGTTATAAAATATAACTAGAGTACATTTTATTCAAATGCAGAAAATATGGAAAAAGTTAATAATGGACAAAGTAATTTAGTAGTGAGGATACTGGGACACAATTCAGAATATTTGAAATAGCTTCATCAAAGCCTCTTAACCTTGAATAAATAACAGCCTTTCAAGTTTGCCTCCTGAGGAAAAAGTACATTTTAACTAGGTCTCATTTCAAAAATAAGATTTTATTTTCTTCTATTATACCTTGAAAACGATCATGTGGTCATGCTTCACGCTGGCACACAAAGGCATGTTTATCTTCAAGCGCATATTTGTCTCAGGCAGGATAAGCCTGGGTAGTGAGGACTCACCTGTAATGGACATCTGTTGTGATTACTGTGCATCATCCATTTTTATTTCTGGTAATAGTGTTCCGAAAACCAACCCTCCCCATTCTCAGTCATGTGCCTTGGGATGGGCCATCATTGGCTTAAAGTAATCAGTGTATCCCAATACTCTCTCATGGTAACTGGTTCAGGAATGAATACTTGATTCCACTGAATTAGTGGCACACACTGATCTTTTAATATGGTTTTTGGGAAGAGACATCTTTTTGTCCTGAAGACTTCTGAAGTAAACTTGGTTTCTTCTAATGGGTGGCTTATATAAGGACGTGTGAGATATACTGAGGGAAAAGGATGGAGCTTCATGGGGACCACAGATGCTCCCAGTGCGGAAGCTGACTTGGAAATAGGCAGAACAGAGAGAGAGAGAAAAAAATAAATAAACTAGGTTCTTGGGTAATATTGTTTGGGCTAGTGATCAGTCCTCCTTTAAAACCAACCCTTGTTAAAAGCCAAACAATTTTCCAGTGAAGTGATTTGATATATGTCCTTTATTGTTTAAGCCGTATTTTTGTTAGAATGTTATGTCACTTACAGCATTAAGGACTCTAAATGATACTTTGCCAAAGGGCAGTTGCAATAATTTCCTGCTTTGTTACCTGTGCAGCAACTGACTTCTGAGATGGGAAATAGCTGGGATTTGGGTAAAGCAATCACAAACATTAATTTTTGAATAGCCTATGCTGAGAGCACATTTACCCAGAGCATACAGGTTAATACTCTGTATTAACCAAATGAAATGTATCTTTATCAGGTTTGATTCTGACACTACAGGGAGAATGCCAAGGGGTAGAAAGGCTAATTCTCTTTTTCATTTCTTTAGAAAAGCACTTTCCAACTACTCTCCTGAGTCTAAATTGAGTATTAGAGTCCCATGTGCTTAGAGTGAATTCCACTGAGTATGCTAATAGTGTTAAAATAATTTTAGATAATGAAAATCAGTAAACTTCCATATTATTATTTGCTTTCAGCAATGAAATTAGCATAATTCACATTAATTTTTCTTGTTTAAAACAGATGTTGTGGCTAATTGCATTAATAAGTAAGACTGAATAACACATTTTATAGACAATTAAATGAAAACAATTAGTAATTGCTGTCACACCCTGGTCAGTATTTTTTAAATTGTGGTGTCAATTAGACAGGTAGATAGTTGAAACTCCTCCCTGGTGTGGAACTTTAAAATTTTTTTATTATGAACTTTCAGCTGATTGAATGAGGCTCCATGTGGTCAGCATGTTTGAAAGATTGTTGAACAAAAACTTGATGTGGAAGATTCTTGGAGCATTGGAAGAGCAGGTGTAGCTCTGCATGTTTTATTAATCAGGAGTTTTAAAACTCCCTGATTAGCCAACATTTAACTCAATTCTTTGTAGCACAAAGGGAGCACTGACAATGCCAGCATGAATTTAGAATTCCTCAATTTGAGGTACTGTTGAAGGGGGAGGATCACAGACTGAGATCATTGCTTCCCTCCCCACCCCCCCACTCATTCCCAGGAATATCACCCTGAGCCACTGGCAGCAGCCTTCATAACCTCCAGGTGAGGATGAGAAATGACATCTATTCGATACTCATTCTCTTCCTTGTCTCTGCGACCCTGTCAAATAATTGAAAGAGGCATGACACGGGGATAGAAGTGGTGATAAAACTCTGCTCTTAAGAGTGAAAAGGAGACTGAAGAAAAGAACAAAGTGCTTCTAGGTGCCGGGTGTCTGACTTTTGGCTTTCAGCCTGTCATCTTTCACCTTGACTGTCCCATTCATCAAGTTGTGCAAATCTGGGTAACAAAAGTGAAACAGGCAAATAAAGTCGCTTACTTTTACTCAACCAAAGGTTGCACATTTTCTGATACAAAGCAACACTCTGCATTCTTTAGGATTTGTACTTTTGATGCCAACATGAATAAAAGGGAGTTTCTTAGGAAAAAAGCAATTCTGGCACAAGAAACCACTGGATGTGCAATGCTACAGGGCACAAATAATGAAGCTCATGTGTGAGATACAGAGTAAAACATTTAATTGAGGCACTAGCTATGCAGTTTCACACATGGTCAGATTCTTTACAGATAGTAATTATCCTTACCTGTAAACCTAAAAAGGTTTATTTTGAAGCGAGCTCCATACAGTGGTCTATGCCTATGAATGCTTAGTTGTTATGTTTAACTTGTACAGACTTAGATCTGTAGCACAGTTTTATTTTTCAATTTTAGTCAAAATTAATTATCAAAACTTATAAATGTTAGAGATCTGTCATTGTAATTTTTCAAACCTTTAAAAATTCCAATACAGCAATATGTTTTATTTTAACCTAAAACTACTTTCTATATGACCATTTACTATGTGAAACTACTACTACGGTTCATTTCAACTTGGGAAGAAGTGATTTCTTCATACACTTAGCTGATTATACAGTGAACAGTTCATCTTTGGCTGTTAGTTTTACCATCTGACTCAGGCATGTTGTCTGTGGCCCCATAAGGTTTTAACAGAACTTCATGCTTTAGAATTAAATAAGCACTGTTTTATATACTTTTCATCATAACTCACAACTGCTCTACGAAATGCTATTTCAGTTGCTGTTTCTGTGTAATAAATTGCCCCAAAACTTAATGGCTCAAAACGATTTTTTAATGCCCATGAATTCAGTGGGTCAGAAATTTGAACAGTGCACACTGAGATGCTTGACTGTGTTTGGCTGTAACTCCAAGTCTGTTACTCTACAGTGACTGACATGTGGTGCATAGAAATATCTGAAACCTCATTCACTCAGTTGTGAGACACGTGAATTGAGATGTTTAGAAGAATAGTACTCCAACCAGAAAACCTCCACGTGACCTATTCCCGTGATTTTGCTTCTTCACTACTTCAGAGTAGTCAGACTTTTAACATAGGACTCATTGTTCTAAACGTGAGTTTTACAGCAAACAAATCGGAAGTTGCATCGTGTTTTGATAACAGCCTAAGAAATCACCAGACATCACTTACACAGTAGCCTATTGATTAAAGAAATTGCTCACATAACTATACAGATGCAAAAAGAGTGGATATAAATACCACTTTTTGATGAAACTTGTGTCAAATAATTTTGGGCCCTCGCTTTAAAATCACCATAGTTCTCCCTGTGGCCACAATTACTTATATTTCTTCCTTTGTATTCTAGGGTAATTATTTCCTTCACCAAGCCCTCTAAATTGTCACCTCATTTTGTCATCAACTACAAGTCTAGGACCCTTATGCCTAAATTTTCCAGTTGCAGATGAGGTTTCTTGGGTGCAGTGCTAGTATAGTGGCTTTCAATCTGAAGATGTCTAAAATAAAGATACAGGTTATCTGTCCTCTACACACTTACCCTGTTAGATAACCCACCATAGCTTCTCCTGTTCAAAAAAAAGGAAAAATAAGAGACACACAGTAGTCACTGGTCCATAGCAATTCTGAAAGTTAGCTGGGCACTTGCTGCAAGTTCTTCAAGTAGGATCTACTTTTACTTCCCCCAAACAGTTTTCTAATGTTCTTGGTTCCTCTCTTTAATGTATTATTTTTTAAAACAAGACATGGCTGCATTTCAAATAAGACATGCTCTTAATCTTGCTTTGTGCTCAAAATGGTGGCAAGTCCAAAGGCATCTTGCATTTTGTACTGACTATCCAATCCAAGTTGAACAATATTTTTTTTTTTTAAGAAAAGAGAGAAGAGAGAGAAGGAATAAAAGAGAATGAAAGAAAGAGAAAAAAGAAGAAGAAAAGAGGGAGAGAGAACGGGAATCTTGCTCTATTGCCCAGGCTAGAATGCAGTCTAGAAATGGATATTAAAAAGCTCTTTTATGCTAATAATTGTGTTACACAATGGAAACAGGAAGGAATAAGGGAGGAAAATAACAAACAAACAGCCAACCAATATTTCATTTAAACCTATAAATGCTATGCAATTGCTGGGGAGTGATTTACTCCCAACCATGTGGTCAGTTTTAGAATAAATGTGATGTGTTACTGAAAAAAAATGTATCTTTTGTGGATATGGAGTAGAGAGTTCTGTAAATATTTATTAAGTTTACTTGTTCGAGGTCTAAGTTCAAGTCCCGGGTATCCTTGTTAAACTTCTGTCTTATTAATCTGTCCAATATTGACAATGTAATGTTAAAGTCTCCCACTATTATTGTGTGGGAGTCCAAGTCTCTTTGTAAGTCACTAAGAAATTGCCCTATGTATCTGGGTGCTCCTATATTGGGTGCACATAGACTTAGGATCGTTAGCTCTTCCCGTTACATTGATCCCTCTACCATTATACAATGTCCTTCTTATCTCTTTTGGTTTCTATTACTTTAAAGTCTATTTTATCAGAGATGAGAATTGCAACTCCTGCTTTTTTTTTTTTTTTTTGCTCTCCATTTGGTTGGCAAATCTTCCTCCATCCCTTTGTTTTGAGTCTCTGTATATCCTTGCATGTGAGATGGGTCTGGATGCAGCTTACTGATGGGTTTTTTGGAATGGCTCATACTGGTTGTTCCTTTCTGTATATAGTGCCTCTTTCAGAAGGTCTTGTAAAGCAGGCCTGGTGGTAATGAAATCTCTGAGTACTTGCTTGTTTGTAAAAAATTTTATTTTTCCTTCACTTATGAAACTTAGTTTGGCTGGATATGAAATTCTGGGTTGAAAGTTCTTTTCTTTAAGGATGTTGAATATTGGCCCCCACTCTCTTCTGGCTTGTAGGGTTTCTGCTGAGAGATCTGCTGTGAGTCTGATAGGCTTCCCCTTGTGGGTAACCTGACCTTTCTCTCTGGCTGCCCGTAGTATTTTCTCCTTTGTTTCAACCCTGATGAATCTAATGATTATGTGCCTTGGGGTTGCTCTTTTGAGGAATATCTTTGTGGTGTTCTCTGTATTACCTGGAGTTGTGTATTGTCTTGCCTTGCTAGGTTAGGAAAGTTTTCCTGGATAATATCCTGAAAAATATTTTCCAACTTGGATTCATTCTCTTTGTCACATTCAGGCACACCTATCAAACATAGATTAGGTCTTTTCACATAGTCCTATATTTCTTGGAGACTTTGTTCATTCCTTTTTACCCTTTTTTCTCTAATCTTGTCTTCTCGTTTTATTTCGTTAAGTTGGTCTTCGACCTCTGAAATCCTTTCTTCTGCTTGATCAATTCGACAGTTAAAACTTGTGCATACTTCACGAAGTTCTCGTATTGTGTTTTTCAGCTCCATTAGTTCACTTATATTCCTTTCTAAATTGTCCATTCTCGTTAACATTTCGTCAAACCTTTTTTCAAAGTTCTTAGTCTCCTTGCATTGGGCTAGAACATGTTCTTTTAACTCACAGAAGTTTCTCATTATCCACCTTCTGAAGCCTGATTCTATTGATTCCTCACATTCATTCTCAATAAGGCTTTTTTCAATTGGTGATGAGGAACTGCAATCCTCTGTAGGAGGAAAGGCATTCTGATTTCGGGTGTTTTCAGCGTTTTTGCGCTGGTTTCTTCCCATCTTTGTGGATTTATCCACCTGTTGTCTGTGTAATTGCTGACTTTCAGATTAGGTCTCTGAGTGGACGTCCAGCTTGTTGGTGGTAAAGTTTTTTCCGTTTCTTAATTTTCCTTCGGCGGACGCCCCTCCCCCCACAGAGCTGGACCTTCCCGGGTTCAGCTGTACTTGCTGTGAAACTCTCAATCCTCAGCAGTGCCGACTGCTGTTTTTGTGTGTGTGTAGGGGTGGACCAGCCTTCCCCTGCGGCGACCCACTACGCCGGCTGAAACAGCGGCGTTAAGATTCGTGGTGCTTTTCTGCCTGGGAATCTCCAGGTCTGCTTCCCCACTTCAGTCCGTTTTTCAATCAGCTGAATGGGAGACTCTGCCTTCCCAAAGCTCCAAACGCCAACCAAAAGGGCTCTCAGTCCCGTATGCTCTGGACTGAGAACCGCCGCGCTGGGGCGCCTGCAAAACGGCCGCGCCAGCCAAAAGAGTCGCGCTGGCAACCCGTGGGGCTCCTCCGCCAAGAATCTCTTGGTCCGTGGGCAATAAAAATTCGTCTGGAAATATGGCGTCCACTCACTCTCTGCGCTTTCAGTGGGAGCTACAATCCTGAGCTGCTGCTAATCGGCCATCTTGGATCTCTCTCTGAACAATATTTTTAAACATTGTAGGGGCTTCCTGTGTATCAACTTATAATCCACTTTGTTAGAAAAAAGGAATACCCAAAGTCTCTTTGAGATAACCTCTTTTCTATTTTGACGTCTTGTGAGGCTGCTGGACCTAAGGACCTTATAATTCTCAGAATACATATTGTGCAATAGAGGTTGCCTGTCAGAGATGCTCTTAAGAGCCTTAGAAGGCTTTGTTTCTTTGAAATGGTTAATAAGACATCATTTCCAACCTTTCTAAGCTCTTACTGAAGGGTTGTAAAGCCAATTCCTTGATTTCATCTTAATCCTCAGATGTTTACCTGAAAGAAACTGTGATTTGATATTGGTCTTGAGGCATTTTTTCTAATTTCAGATTATTCTCCTGGTAACGACTGAGGAGGGTAAATACTTTTACTTTTAAACCCAGTAAATTCAGGCTCCCCTTATAGTTTATCTAAATTTTGGTTGAAAACCAAAATTTTCTTTCAGTTTGTCTCTCCATTTATATCTTATATGCAGCCCAGAAATCCAATTAGCTATCTCATTAACAGTGCTCACCCTTTGTTAAGCCTTTGATAATAAGCCTTCTCAAGGTCTGCATTAGTCAGAGCTGTGAAGAGAAACAGAAACAATAGGGTGTGTGTGTGTGTGATTTATTATGAGAAATTGGCTTATTCAATTATGGATGCTGAGAAGTCCCAAGATTGGCAAGCTGGAGAACAAGGAAAGCTGATGGTATAAGTTCATTCTAAAAGCTGGCAAGATTGAGATCCAAGAAGTGCCAGTTTTCCAGTTTGAATCCAAAGGCAGAAAAAATTCTATGTCCCAGGTCAAGCAGTCAGGCAGGAGGAATTCTTGCTTAGCCTTTTATTTTTAAATTCAGAACTTCAATTAATTGGATGAGGGTCACCCATATTAGTGAAGGCAATTTGCTTTACTCAGTTTACCAATTTAATTGTTACTCTCATTCAGAAACTTCCTCAAAGACATACCTAGAATAATTTTGGCCAAATGTCTGGACGCCCGGTGACTCAGTCAAGTTGACACATAAACCCCTTCACAAGGACCTTCTGGCTTCTGCCTGATACCTGCTCCCAAAGCCAAGGCAGATGCTTTGGGTTTTTGTGATTGCACTTTTTCAGGTACCACATTTCTATTATTTTGCTGTATAAAAATTGACCTTTAGACTGATTGGCTTACAACAGATACTCCTATGCTTATGAATTCTGTGCATTAGAAATTCAAACAGGGCATAGCAGGTACAGGTTTTCACTATTCTATGATGCCTTGGTCTCAGCTGGAAAGATTCAAAGGTGGAAGAGTAACTCAACAGTTGGAATCGTCTGGTTTGTTTACTTGCATTTCTGTTATGGGGGTTACAAAGAGTCTAAGAATAGATTGCCAGCTGAAACACCTACACATGGCTGTTTTGTGTCATTGGATTCCTTAAGGATGGTGATCTCTCCAATTTCTTAATGGAAGCTCAGCACTTCAAGAGTGAGTGCTCCAGCAGTCAAGGCTAAGCTGTATCACTTTTCATGACCATCTGTTGGAAGTCATGCAGTGTTATTTCCACCAGCCTCTAATGGATTGAAACACAAGTGCACCCCATTCAAAATTAGGGGGTCAGAGACCCTACCTTTTAAAGGGAGTGATGTCAAATGATTTGGGAGCCATGTCTAAAACCACCACATGTAGGTACTCTCATTATCTTCATTTTACAACTCAGGAATATGGAGCACAGAAAGTGTGGTACTTTCTCCAACAACACACATTTGATAAAAAGCAGAGGCAGGATGTAAACTCAGGCAGTCTGTTTCCAGAGGCCATATTCAAAAATTACAGTATTATTTTTTCCCACTATATACAGAGGTGTGTTTTAGCATCTTAGACCTTGAAGAGGAAAATTCACCTCATTAAATTATTTGTTTATCCAGCAAACATTTGTGCCAACAAGAGCCAAGCACTGGACTGGGTACTAACAATATTGGTGAACAAGAGGGACATGGCTTTATCTTTTTTTCTTAGTGCCGCACCATTACCTTTCTCAGAACTCTGATGTCATTTCTTGCAATATTTCTTGCATTTTTTAGTATTAAGATTAACTTTTGCCTTGGATTTCTTCTCTGTGGCTATGGTAGGTTAATTATTGTAACAACCCCTATTTGTTTTCATCTCCTGGTATTGAAGTCCACGGGTAGTGCCTTCCAACGCCGTTTCTGGGCATGGCTCTGTGGCTTGCTTTGGCCAATGGGAAAGTTAAAAAAACAGTACAAGCTGAGCCTTGAAAAATACTTGTGAATTAGCATTTGCCCTTTTGCTTTTCTTGAAAACTGGATAAAGTCAGAGTAGTTTCTGGATAATGAGAGACATGTCGCTCAGCCGTTTCTGTTGCCCCCAGCGAACAGCTAGTCACCAGACAGTTGAGCGAGGCTAAGAACAACCGGCTCCCAGCTGATGGCAGTTATATGAACAAGTCTAGTGGAGATTATTTGAGGCTGACATAAACAACCCAAAAATATCATGAGCTAAATAAAATGCTTGTTGTTTAAAGTCACTATGTTTGTTATAGAGCAACAGAAATGGGATACAGAGGCTTTTAAAATATATGCTCCTGTCTTCTGTTATAGGGTATGACTCTACACGTGGTAAATTTGTACAGGTGGTTCTGATGGTCTTTGAAGAAGTTAAATTCAGATTTTATGCTTGCAACACTATGTTTTTTGAAAGGATACAACAATCTATTTTAATACCACATTTACATAGAGAAATCATCTTTGCCACTGCTAGATTGATTAATTTCAGCTGCTAAATTAACTTTACAACCCTAACAATTACATTGATAGTGACTAATTCTGATTCTTCTAAATTGAGCCTCTTAGATTTCTATACCTAATAGAGCTTTGAAACATAGTTAAGACTTTTTATTACAAATATACCTTGCATATAAATAAATATAGTACTTAATAGTTCATTGTACTTGAACTTTTAAAACTTGAACAATTTCTAATACAAACCGTAAAATCCTTTTGGTAGTGTTCTTTCCCTTGTCTAATTCATATTTCGCTATCTTGATCAATTTTTTAATTATACTTTAAGTTGTGGGATACATGTGCAGAACATGCAGGTTTGTTACATAGGTATCCACATGCCATGGTGGTTTGCTGCACCCATCAGCCATCATCGACATTAGGTACTTCTCCTAATGCTATCCCTCCCCTATCTCCCCACCCTGCAACAGGCCCTGGTATATGATGTTCCCCTCCCTATGTCCATGTGTTCTCATTGTTCAGCTCCCACTTATGAGTGATAACATGTGGTATTTGGTTTTCTGTTTCCGTGTTAGTTTGCTGAGAATTACAGTTTCCAACTTCATCCATGTCCTTGCAAAGGACATGAACTCATCTTTTTTATGGCTGCATAGGATTCCATGGTGTATATGCAGCACATTTTCTTTATCCAAGTCTATCATTGATGGGCATTTGGGTTATCCCAAGTTTTGCTATTGTGAATAGTGCTGTAGTAAACATATGTGTGCATGTGTCTTCCCTACTTCTTAAATATGTAGTCTTGTATTTGGAAGGCTTAATAATTTTGGATATCTTAAGAGACTGAGTCTTCTTATCTAACCCCGAAGCCTTTAAACATAATAGCTCTCCAATATATCTTATAGCGACATATTGATTTAAAACACAGGAGCAAAGGTGCTGTTTTATTGTATTTACTTGGTTCATTCCACCACGCCCTGGCTTTCTAATTGCATTTATTGAGTTTGAGTTTCTGTAACTCCACCCTGATCCAGCCTCCATGTTTGACAACCCATTTGGCCACACTTGCCTAGTGTATCAGCCTCAAATATTTCCTCCATTCCCACTTTAGTCTTCCATTAACTTTGGTTTTTTAGAACCTTCACTAATAGAGCTAACCTGACTAGCAAGTCTAACATGACTTGAATTGGTCCACTCTAAAATACTACAGTTATACGTAACACAACTGTTTCCTTGGTTTTCTACTGGCAATAACCATGAACTCTTCTTCAGTTCTGGGCACGGTAAGCTGACTTCTGGCTCAGAGGTTGAAAATTACTGTGTTTATTTACCTATAATGCTTTTCTCCTGAGTCTTCACGTGGATGGCTCTACCATTTGTCTGAATTTATCTGAAATAATACTGCAGCATCCTGCCTCATGCTCTATCGCACTACTTGGTTTTATTTGCTTTATTAATATGGATAACTATCTGAAATTGCCTACTCTGTTTACTACTTGCAAATAATAGGGTACAATATAGAGAAGTGTTTTGTTTCTCTTCTAGGTTAAAGCACACTGCTCAGAGCAGTGTTAGCACATTGCAACCCTGCTGTAAATATTCGTAGAGTGAGGAAATCTTATTTAGAACTAGTGGAATTACGAGTCTTGCTCTAGTTTGTAATGTTCAGAAATTGCCAGGGGTGTGGTGCTTATTTCCAATTGTTGCATTTTAAGAGCACTATTGACAACTAAAGTATTCTAAGAAATAGACCACCAATGTAGGTGAAGAGACTTGAAATATTTTTTTTTCATAAAAATCTGTTTTTTGAGCATATATTGGTATGTCTTAGAGAATAAAGATTATACATAAAATTAAAATTTGTTGAGATTGGAGAGTTGATCTGGGGGAATATTGAGTGTTAAGAGTCTGATGATAAGTTAGGTTAATAGTAATCAAACTCATATTTTTCAGGTAAATGGAAATAAACTCCAGATTTTTTTTTTTTATTATTTGAGATGAAGTCTCACTCTGTCACCCAGGCTGGAGTGCAGTGGCACAATCTTGGCTCACTGCAACCTCTACCTCCCAGGTTCAGGCAATTCTCCTGCCTCAGCCTCCTGAGTAGCTGGGATTACAGGCATGCGCCACCACGCCCAGCTAATTTTTGTATTTTTAGTAGAGATGGGGTTTCACCATGTTAGTCAGGCTGGTCTCGAACTCCTGACCTCATATATAAATATGACCCAAGACCAGGGTGCAGTGGCTTATGCCTGTAATCCTAGCAATTTGGGAGGCTAAGGTGGCAGATCACCTGAGGTCAGGAGTTTGAGACCAAGCCTGGCCAACATGGTGAAACCCCATCTCTACTAAAAAATACAAAAATTAGCTGGGTGTGGTGGCGCATGCCTGTAATCCCAGCTACTCAGGAGGCAGAGGTTGCAATGAACTGAGATCGTGCCACTCCACTCCAGCCTGGGCAAAAGAGTGAGACTCTGTCTCAATAAAATGTATGTATGTATGACCCAAAATGTCATAGATCTTGATATGTACAGGTAAAACTGAAATCTAGACTTCATTTCTAGTGTATTGTTCTTCACACCATATTTGCCTTACTTTCTTCTTAGCACTACTGTTTTCTCAAACACTTGAAAGGCTTGTTCATCTGTCCATTCATCTATGTATCCACCCATCCATCCATCTACCCATCCATCCATCCATCCACCCATCCATCCATGTATCCATTCGTCCATCAAACATTTATTGAGAACTTGCTATCTGTATGCATGACTAATCTGTTTTGAAAGAGTTAATGAAGACTCGTGTATTTCCCAGGTGGCCTAATTGGCCCCAAGGCCCTTTAGGACCCATAAGAGGACAGGATACTTGAAGATTCTTTACTCAGGTTGCTTGACTTGGAGCACTGCTGGGTCCCTGTTTTCAGATTATCTTCAGAACAGTAGAAGTAGAGGTTTACAACATACTACAACTTTTCAAACTAGTTGACTACCTCTAAACAAATATTTTTAAAGCACCTACCATGTGCCTAACACTATGAAGATACGTTATGAACAGAACCTTGAAAGTTGTCATATCATCAGGGCAGCCTAAGGCACTGTGCCTTGTGTTGGAGGCTGTTTCTCTCTTGGGCCCTCTGAATTGTGAGATCTACTGGCTTTAGCTCTTGCTCTGTCCTAATTATCATCCTCCTGCCTTCCTTCTTGCCAAGTGTCATTTTGATGATTTAAAGAAAAATATGTTCCTTTGAGTAGAAATCCTGCTTATTTAAATAATGATTTTCTTCTACACTTTAGATCATTTCGAGGCTGTGTTTGCTGCCATTCATTCCCCTTACGTTTTCCCCCAAACGTGTTATGGAATAAATAATTTCACTACAGTGAATAACATCATTTCTTATGACATTTCGTATTTCTACTGTAATGTACATTTTTGAATGATAAATGCATTGATTAATAAGCTACATGACATCAAGTTTAAGAAAATTAGATCATAGAAATATGTTGCATGTAGCATATATTTCTGTTTCATGTCATTTATTTTAATCTGTTGCCCATCCAGATGGACTATAACATATGCTATGTTTATCACTGGAGATAAATAATGAAAGGATGAACATACAGTCTGAGAAAATCATTTTGACTTTTACACTAAATCTAATTTAGTTTTCCGTAAAAGCAAGGAACCATGTTAAAAAAATATTTCTGTTGTTATGTCATTTTCCAACTGTAGTGGCAAGAATCAATACCTCCAAAAGAATGACATCTTCCCTGAAATATATCACCACACTGACAGGAATCTCTTTGAACACAGTTTAAAGCATCCTCATTCCAGTAAAAATTTGCTTTAACTTGTAGAAAATGCCATGGGGAACATACAGAATTTCATGATGCTGCTTTTACATTTTTCTTACTTGAAACGGTACTCTTAAATATTGAGCTTAGCACAAAATATGAAAATGCAAATAGAGTTTACCAGCTGTGCATCTGAAGAGGGAACGTGATTTTCCTTTCTCTTGCGGTGTTCGAGCTACATTTTGCTTCTAGGAATGCCTTTCTGCCTCTTTTTTGTCCAGAGAAGTAGCTGGTTGTCACTCTAGAGAACTCCTGCCCAATCTCACCCTACTGTATATCTGCTGAAAAAACTCCCAGCCACATTCCTATGGCTAGCTGCAATGTTTAGCTGTGGCTTCTTTATGAGCTCTGCAATCTGGGATATTTCTAGTACCTCTAAGTCCTATTTTCCTCCCTGCTTTACATAAGCCTGGGGAAGCAATTAAGCTTAGCCCTCCTAATTAATGCACTTTGTCTAGACACAGTGATTTTGGATAAACAATTTCTGAGCCAAGAAGTCTACTCTTTATTTTGTTGCATTTTATTTTCCAGGGCAGATTGCACTTCAGATCTGTTTGTTGGATGAGGGGCAGATGGAAGAGGAATGTTGCTGAGTGAGGAAGGAAATAGTTGCCAAGTATTAGGATATGGGTGTCTGCATGTCTGCATCTACAATCCCATGGTCCTCTTAAGTGCAAATAGTATGGTGTGCCCAACTGGGAAGAAGTCCCCAGAACCATAGGAAAGCAGAAAGTATTTATAAAGTGCTCAGCGTAGAGTAGGAGGTCAACAGACACTGGCGAGGTATAATGGTGTTTTTAATTAATGCTCTTTGTATGCATTAAAAGCAGAAAATATTATTTAATGACAGTAATATGTGCAAAATGTTGAACTTTTTCTGAGTTTTTGAGAAAGACATAATGTGTGTTATTGTCTTTGCAACAAGTAGTAAAATGCATTTCTAAATACTGATTTTAGAAATTGGCCATGTAAAAATCTCAATCTAAATTTTCCTCTCAGTTTATTTATTTTGCCCTGCCTATGTAGCATGAGTGTCTTTAAGTGAGTTTTTAAAATGCCTTGCAAAAAACCAAGTCAAGAATTTCATCTTTTCCTGGGTACTTTAGGTATAGCAATTAGGGTCCAATGAGCACATAAGAGGCTATCTGCAAATAAAGGTTCTCATGGAGATGGATACAAAAATTCATGACTTTGACTTTGTGTCTGAAAAATGCCTGCAGCAATGGAGAGGGTTTTTCTTGTTACTGGATGAAAGACGTTCAGGGACGTTCTTATGAATTCTTAATTAATATCCCATTAAGTTGAAAGTTTAACTAGGAATGACCACAGTAATGGTTAATTTTCTCTATCAACTTAGAAGATGGTTTTGGAGGAGATTAATATTTAAATCAGTGAATTTGAGTAAGCAGATTGTACTCATAATGTGGATGGGTCTCATCCAATCAGGTGAAGGCCTAAATACAACAAAAAGACCAGCCTCCCCACACAAGAGAGAATTTGCCAGCAGACTGAGTTTGAAGTTTATCTACACCATAAGCTCTCCTGGGTCTCAAGCCTCCTAGCCCACACTGCAGATTTTAGGCCCTTAGCCTCCATAATCATATGAGCCATTTTTTTTTTTTATAACAAATTCCCCCTCTCTGTATGCACATATTAGTCGATGTAGATACAGATAGATGGGTCAGTAGGTAGGTAGAACTCCTATTATTTTTGTTGCTCTGGAGTACCCTGATTAAGCCAGCCATCAACTGTCTATGAATGATCCTCCATGTTGTACTAACAGAAGTAAAGAGAACCACAGAAACTGGCTGGGTAATAAGACAGAAAGTAAGAAGGCAGGAAAGGCATTGACAGCTGTAGATTTAAAAACTGCTCTTGTAATGTTTTGACTGGACTAGTTCTGCAAATTGCCAAAGTGATTTGCCTTTCTTAAAACATATCTTCAAAGTTAAAAATGCATGGACCACAAGACGTGCAGCAGCACAGTGAGATCAAGTATTAGCCTCTGATCACTTACTTCCCCTTCCCTTCATTCCCACTGCTCACTGCTCCTGACTGATCCCTATCAAGAACCGACCTTACCTCTGTCAACAGGTTAAATTAGTGAAAGATAATTTGACAGTATCAATCCTCTGCTTAAGTGACTTTGATTACTTCCCACTGCCTTATTGGTAAATTTAATTTCCTTGTCATGGTATACAAGGTCTCTTAATGATCTGATTCCAAAAGGCGTTTTGTCTTCCAAGTCTCTCTAGGGTCCTTTTATTCTCTGAGTGTGGTAGAAATTGATCTACTCATCACTGCCTGAATGTACAACTCTACTGGCATATTTTCTCTCTGCCTGGAATGTGATTTACCCATTCCTTGGTGTTTGATTTTTTAAAAGCCCAACTAAAAAGAGAACTCAGCTGTAAAATATTTTCCATCTTATAGAATCAGAATAATTCCCTCTTTTGTGCTGTCAGAAGACTTGTTTTACATGTCTGCAATCACACAATCATGCTAGTTTTTGGTAGACTTACAAGTGTGACTTTCTTTCGGGAGCTCTAAAATAAACAAACCTGTTATAGAAACTCAACTGTGCTACTGGATAGCTACTGGATAGCTACTGGATAGCTACTGGATAGCTACTGGATAGCTGTGTGGCACTGGACAATTTATTCCCTCACTAAAGCCTAATTTCCTTATCTGCAAAATTGTGATACTAATAGGAACATGGGGAAAATGAAATGCTTTAATATGTAAAAGTGTTTAGAACAGTGCCTGACATGGAAAAAACCCTAATATACTAGCTTCAATTCATTTATATATTGACCCTCAAGAAATATTTATTGAGTGCCTGTTATGTGACATGCATCGTTTATTGTCATCACCCTTATTAATACTATATTCTCATTCATTTTTTAATGCTGAGTTTCTAGCTCAATAAATGTTACATAGATGTTCATTATATGTTTACTGATGTTGGAATTGCTTTGGTCATTAGGCTTAAACACTGTGAAATTGGATGCTCAGTTTTCATTCTGTTAGGTAAAAATTTACAGGCTATAGCTATTAAAAACATGCTTTATACCCTAAAGCGGTTTTTTTTTTTCTTAATGGTGGGTAATTTAGATAACCTAATTACAATGAAATAATATCTCCCTTATTTGTAAAATAACTATGTTTATAAAGATAATACATTATTAAATTACATTGGAAGCATCAATTTATAAATGGTAAGATTACATATTTTTGTATTAGTGTAAAATAGCAAATTCTAGTATAATTAAACATAAATTGAAATATTAATAACCTCAATTGTTTGAAACAAAATCAATATAAGAATTCCATCTATAACAGCAGCTGTTTGTAATAACCCATAGTGTCAGATACCAAATATACTTAAATTTTATAATTTTTATGTTATTGTATCTATCACCTCTCAATCTCTGGGTATATCATAAATTTCACTAAAAATTGTGAGAACACAAATGAAAGTATGTCCTTTCCCTCATAGAGATAATGCACCTATTCTTAGGTATCAAATATAGGACATATTGAATGAACCTATCACAGCCTGTGTTACACATGAGATTCAGTAGCAAATCATGCACATTATATGCTCCAGTTGTGTAGTTTTTCAGTTGTAGGAATCTGTTAATTTGGGAATAATTGGCACAGATCAACTTGGTTTAACTATACAGTGTTATAATCTTTTCAGTCATACGTACAGATATAAATTTAGTGCCATTTTAGGGGTGAACATATCAACTATTTTGATAAAAATGTCATCTATAGTAGGACTGGAGACAAGACAGAGATAAGTCTGGGTCCTCGATGCTGCGTTTAGGAGCTCTTACCATCCCCATCGTAAGAGAGAAGAGAGAAATGCAGTCTAGTCATAAGGAGCCCAGACCCTCAACTGTGCAAGTCGAAATCCATTGGTACACTTATTCTCTGTCTTGTATCATTCATACATATTAGTTTCCTTATCTATAAAATAGGGATGCTGAAAATAATAGTCCTACTATGTAGAGTGTGCATGAGGATTCAGTGAGTTGATTTACGTAAAGTGCTCAGAGTAGTGGACATCTGGCACAGTGGCAAGCCTATGTCTGGAAGTCTCAGTCCCTAACAAGAGAGATTCTTCCCACATTTGAATGGAGTCCTTAGAATCTCCATATTTCGAAATAAAATCTCACCCTTTCCACTTGTCTTTCATCATTTTGTGAGTACTTGGAGTGTAATAATCATATCCTGTTCATCATTATTCCCAGTTCAAGTTAACATAGGTGCTTAATAGATGTCTCCTAAGATCTGAGTTTTGGAACCTCTTAAAAATATAGTGTTGATGTTTCATTTATTTTCAATTCACAGACATAATTCTGAAGCTGGTGTAGAATCCTTGCCATGCAATGTCATAGCAAAACTATAATATACACTTTAGATTGACTTTAATTTTCCTTAAAAATTGTTGGGTACCAACTATATATTTCAAACGTGGTGTTGGGCACTGCTGATCCAAGAATAATATCAGCACAATCTCAATCCAGGATGAGCTCGAAGATGATCATTTAATGCCATATTTCTGAATCTGAATTGAGGCAGTGGAAAATTTTAGCATGTTCTGTGTGCTTAGAGGAAATCCTAGATGGAGTGGCTCAGGTAAGGCAGAATGGCTGTGAAGACTGCAGTGGAAAAAGCGTTATAGAAACAAGAAATCAAAAAAGAGAGAAGCAGAGGATAAGAAAGTGAAAAGCAGAGGAGACAAATTTATTTGACCTGATTTACAAGATTTTTGACGAACAGTCCTAGAAAGAGAGTTTTGGCATTATCTTAAGCCAGCGTTCCTAAAGGGTGGGCCTTGACCTTACAGCATCAGAATCACTTGGGAAGTTGTTAGAAATGCACATTTTTGGGCCTTATTTTAGGCCTTCTGAATCCAGAAAATCAGGAAGATGAAGCCCAGCCATGTAGCATTAACAAGCCCTCCAGGTGGAAAATCTGTTATAATCTAACCCACACTGTTTGTAGTAATTACTCACATTTGAGTTTATTGAGTAAATAGTAATAATGACTCTTAGTTTTCAAAATATCATCATTGTTATCACTAAATAATTACTAAGTTAGGTGTTTCTATTAGTAGTGAAGATTTTTTTTGAAGTTATTTTCTGCTCTCTCAATAGTGACAAAGAAGACATAAATTAACAGCTAACAATACAGGCAGTAAAATTTGCCAAATGTCAAATTATTATTTGTAATGATAAATGTGATAGATATGTAGAGAAAACAATGGTAAGCACAGGTGCAGGTGATTGTGAAAATGATTGGGAAATAGGTGATTACCTTGTTCAAGCTCTGTGGTCCCAGAAAACCCTTTGGCTTATATTGTCAAGTAACAAATCACCCCAAACCAAAACAACAAACAATTTATTAGTATTCCTCATAGTTCTGAGGGTTTACTGGGCTCAGCTGAGAGATTCTTGCATAAGGTCTCTTCTACTGTTGCGGTGGGATTGTAGCTGGAGCTAGAGGTCTCCAAAAGTTTGAGTAGGCTGGATGTCCATGACTCTTGTTTCACTGACTCTTTCTGTGCTCAGTATTTCAGCCTCCAGGGCCTCTCTATATGACTTGAGATTTTCACAGGATAATAGTCTTAGGGTAGGTGCTTCATTGTGTAACTGGGGTTGCTTCAAAGAGAGAAAAAGTCTTCTGAAAGGCCTGGAATTAGCATAGCATCAATTCTACCATATTTTATTGGTCAAATTAATCACAAATCAAGTCCTGATTTTAAGGGAAGGGAATTGTGGGCGTGAATACTTGGAAGCATGGTTCATTATAGAGCCATCTTTGACAACTAGCTACTACAGGTCTCTGACAATCTCTGGAAAATGTTACATTTGGCCTAAATCATCTCTGGGGTAATTGTACATTAGCTTTACCTTTCAATGATCCATAAAACTTCCCTTTATAAACTGTAATTCACTAAGGAGAACAGCAAAATATATCTTAACTCAGTATCATCGGTTTTCAATTCCTATGTCGTTTTGTTATCAACTGATTACCAATATAGTCTGTTGAAAAATAAAAACCAATAATATTTTGGAGGTTATAAAGTCACTAGAAACCTCTGAGAAAAATACAGCCCTTATATTGATGCAGCATTTTTGTGTTAATTTGACTCAACCGTCAAAGTACACTAATGCCTTAGGCTATGTCACAATGTTAAAGGGCTGATATATAATCAGTGCATTTGTGTATGTAAGTTTTTAAAAATCAGTTGTACCTTGTAAATGTATTTTCGTGAATTTTTGGAAGGTTTATTTTATTAAAATTATTATTCCTTAAGAGCATGATGATTTTATTCTGACCCAGTTGTTTTGGAAATACAAGGTTCTGTGGAGAAATGCAATGCCCTCTAGGAAAACTTGTTGAGTGGAAATAAATGTGGCTATTTTTTAGACTGTATTGAATATACAGGCCCTGTTGCTCAGAGTACTTATCTCATAGGATCAAGCCAGTGATCCTTACATAAAAGTCATTAAAGTTTTACCAAAGAAGCAAAATAAAATTCTAGGCTCTAAATCATTAAAAAAAAAAAAAAAAAAACACTTGAAAATCACTTATTTTTTTTTAAGTGGTATGGGATTTTTAGAAGATTTGAATTTATGCTAAATGCATTATAAGACTATTCTTAACTTAGAATGCCAAAAACATCTTTTTGTAAATATGTGTTACTAGAATATCTAAAGTTTTAAAATGAAGGAGAATAGAAAAGCTGCTATTTTATGCCTTAAACAGTTTCTTCCTTTATTATTCAGATTTGAATGCCTAAGCAGAATGTTCATTTCCTTCACAATTGTGGTACACAATATGGATACAATAAACTACCTGCTTTTCAAATTTAGGTCATGATTATGACCTAATGTTTTTTAATCATTCTCTATATCATTTAAATAAGAAAAATAAGAACTATGGACCTCTAAATTCCCATAGAAGTGATTTTGCTTCATCTTTCTTATCTAGCTACCTCCACCATAAAACTTTCTTAGGCCCCACCCCCAATTCCATACCCACACCCCTCTCCTGACTTGTCTTATTGTTTGCCAGCACCTAGCACGGGGTCTAGGGTAATGAAGATGTTCAATAAATACTTGTTTCTGGTCCCAAATGATGTCTAAGAGCTCCTAGACTATGGATGAGTTTATTAGTTTGTTAATTGCGGCTGCTTCCTGTGGAAAATTTCCCAAGATTTAGGCTATTGGCTTTTGGGTTCGGGGGAAATATCAGAAAACATTTTTAGAAATGTAATTTAACAGAAATACCAGCAATTTACATTTAGCGTTAACTATTAAAATGTTCTATTTTTGCAAGTTAGAGTAAGTCATATATTAAATATTTTAACAGACAACTGTTTTTTAATTTTAAAGAAAAAAGGAATGTTGAAATTTTCCACTTTCTTCCCAGAAAACTGACCCATGTACAGCAAATGAAACAACTGAAAAAGATAACAGCAAAATGAAACTCTTCTACAAAATAATAATATGCTCTTCTACTTACAATCTTTCTTCCTGGAATTCCAAGTATAGTCATGAAAATTAGTGCAGTTTTCCTTACAGCATCAGTGCCTTTAGCCTCACTGTGTTTCAGAGGAAAGTATTTTTAATCTTATTTTTAACTTTGGGGAAAAGGCGTCAAAGAGAAGTTACATGAAATTTTAGATCAGAGAATATCAAAGGCATTTACTAAGAAAGAATAATAAGCAAGTCTGTCAACCATGACAGCTGAGTGTCCCTTTGATCATATAATGCTGCTTTAGCTCATGGCAAACCGAGATAGGACAAGAGACTCGTGGAGAAAGGTAGCACATGAAAAGGTTTAAATGAATGGCATAGTGACACCGTCTCATATGACTCTTCCTTATTATTTTTTGCTTCCACTTAAGTCAACTAATTCTTTTTAAAATTCGACAGGACTTAGCCACTTTTACAGATTAACAGTAAAGGAAGGATATCTGACTTTTATTATATTCAATGAAAGCATCAGGACTCATTTTAAATATAAGGAAGACCAATGCCATATGTGTTCATTTTCTTTAGGACTATTAATGCTCAGCAGAGATCACAAACATCTTTATTACATGGCAGGTCAATATGGAATTGAGTAATGGTTATTCGATAGCTATTCTGTAGATGAGTGTATAAGTTATTGCTGCTGTTATGGACCGAACTGTGCCCCTCCCAAAATTCATAGGCTGAGGCCATAACCCCTAATGTGACTATCTGGAGATAGGCTCTTTAGGGAGAAAATTAAGGTTAAACAAAGATGGGACCCTAATCCAACAGGATTGGGTCCCTACATGGAAAGAGAGAGAGAGAGAGAGACATCAGGGAACTCTCCACATGCACACAGAGGAAAAGCCATGTGAGGACACAGTGACAGGGTGGCTGCCTCCAAGCCAGAAAGCAAGGCCTCACCAGAAACCAGCCCTGACAGCACCTTGATCTTGAACTTTCAGTCCCTAGAACTGTGAGAAATAAATTTCTGTTGTTTAAGATACCCAGTCTGTGGCATTTAAAAAAAAACAACAACTTTTATTTTAGGTTCAAGGCTACACGTGAAGTTTTGTTATATAGGTAAACACACGTCACAGAGGTTTATTGTACAGATTATTTTATTGCCCAGGTATTAAGTCTAGTATCCAATAATTATTTTTTCTTCTCCGTCCTTCCTCCCACCCTCCCTCCTCAAGAAAGCCCTAGTGTCCGTTGTTCCCTTCTTTGTGCTCATGAGTTCTCAGCATTTAGCTCCTACTTACAAGTGAGGATATGCAGTATTTTGTTCTCTGTTTCTGTTAGTTTGCTAAGGATAGTAGCCTCCAGCTCCACCCATGATCCCTCAAAAGGCACAATCTTATTCTTTTTTATGGTTGCATAGTATCCCATAATGTAAATGTATCACATTTTCTTTATCTAATCTGTCCTTGATGGGCATTTAGGTTGATTCCCTGTCTTTGCTATTGTGAATATTGCTGCAGTGAACATTTGTCTTTATGTGTCTTTATGACAGAATAAGTTATATTCCTCTGGTTATATACCTGGTAATGAGATTGCTGGGGCTAATGGTAGTTCTGCTTTTGGCTCTTTGAGGAATCTCTATACTGCTTTCCACAATGGTTGAAATAATTTACATTCCCACCAACAGTGTATGAGTGTTCCCTTTCTTCTACAACCTCATTAGCATCTGTCATTTTTGACTCTTTCATACTAGACATCCTGACTGGTGTGAGATGGTATCTTATGTGGTTTTGACGGGCATTTCTCTAATGATCAGTGATATTGAGCTTTTTTCCATATGCTTGTTGGCCACATGGATGTCATCTTTGGAAAAGCATCTGTTCCTGTCCTTTGGTCATTTTTTAATGGGGTTGTATGTTTTTCTCTTGTAAATGTGTTCCTTATACATGCTAGATATTAGACCTTTGTCAGATAGTTTACAAATGTTTTTTCCCATTCTGTAGGTTGTCTGTTTACTCTGTTGATAGTTTCTTTTGCTGCACAGAAACTAAGTTTAATTAGATCCCATTAGTCAATTTTACTGTATTTGTTGCAATTACTTCTGGTGTTTTCATTATGAAGTCTTTGTCCATGCCTATGTCCAGGATGGTATTGCCTAGGTTGTCTTCTAAGGTTTTCATATTTTTAGATTTCACATTTAAGTCCATAATCTTCCTTAAGTTGATTTTGGTATATGGTATAAGGACGGGGTCCAGTTTTAATCTTCTGTGCATGGCTAGCCAGTTATCCTAGCACCATATATTGAATATGGAGTCTTTCTTCCATTGCTTATTTTTTTCAGCTTTGTCAAAGATCAGATGGTTGTAGCCGTGTGGTTTTATTTCTGGGTTCTGTATTGTGTTACATTGGTCTATGTGCCTATTTTTGTACAAGTACCATGCTGTCTTGGTTACCGTAGCCCTGTAGTATAGTTTGAAGTCGGGTATCATTATTTCTACAGCTTTGTTTTAGTTTTTCTTTCTTTTTTTTTTTTTGCTTAGGATTGCTTTGGCTATATGGGCTGTTTATTGGTTCCATATGAATTTTAAAATTGCAGCCTGAGCAGATTAGCACAGCTGCTTAAGGAACCACTCTGAATTTTAGTGGTTTAAAACACCCATAATTGTATTTTCTCACAATTCTGAGTCAGATATTTGTGTACAGTTCAGCAGAAACAGCTCTTCTCTGCTCCATGTGGTACTGTGTAGGGTAGATCAGTTTGGGGAACAGATTCCCAGATAACCTCACCCACATATCTGGGTTCTCTAGCTGGCATTTGGCTGGGACACGTCAGTTTTTCTTCAAGTTGCCTTCATTTTTCTAAATGTCTCTAATTTTGAGTGAGAGCGGATGGTCTAGACAGCTTTCCATGGCAGATGACTTTCCTCTTTGTAAAAGTGGAAACTATAAATCCTCTTAAGCCTGGATTCTGAAGTCTCAGAATGTCATTTTTCTTATTTTCTTTTGGTCAAAATAAATTGATCCCAAATTATCCCAACTGTGAGATTTTGTGCATCATAAAATGAAATAAAAAATTATCATGAATGATCTCTCTTCTTTTACAATAATTTCAACTGTATTTTTAGATTACAGTACCTCTTAAAAGATCAGCCAAGGTAACTAAGCAATATAAATAACATCAAGTAAGAGAATAGAATGTGTAAAATGTTCTTCAAATTGACTAAATCTTTCTCCTAACAAAGGCTAGATTGTATATGTTACATGTTGTGTAACCCCTAGGTTTTCCCTCAATATGTAAAATAGTCAACAACTTACATGTATGAGGAACCAATGCATGACAATGTTCTTTGTTATAAGAAACAAAAAAGGGATGTATTCGTTTATAAAACTAATCATTAGTAAATACCTGCTACATTTTTTGTGTTAAGCTTCTGGACACTGAATATCCAGTGAGAAATGAACAAAGTCCATAACTTTGTAACAACAGTCGTCATATCTGATTTTCTAGTGGAAAGGGATGGTTAATAAATATGTATTAAGTCAGATGATAAATGCAGTGACCAAACACACACACGCACACGCACATACGCACACGCACACACACACACACACACACACACATATTTGATTGAAAGTCATTTGGGAAAGCAAAAGTTTGCTATTTTAAACAGGTCAAATTATAGCTATCAGAGAGGGTAAAATTTGAACATCTGAAGGTAAAGCTCTTCCTGTGCAAAGGCAATCAGACAGGGATATTATAAATGTTCTAGCAAGAATGACAGAAGCACAGTGAGGGGATGAAAGGTAGTTGAGAAGTGTCCAGGGGTCAGATATGAAGAATCTTTCGAACTTTATTGCAAAGCTCTCCTTTTTCTTCTAAGTGTGATTGGAAATGTTCATTTTTTAAAAGACTTGCCGAACGCAGCATGGAAAATAAAGTTTAGAGAAACATGAATTGAACAGGGAGTTCATTAGAAGGCTATTGTAAGAGCCTGTGAAGAGACAGTGCAGATCAGGACCTGGATGGTAGTTGTGGATGTACAGACAGCTGGTTAGATTCAGGATGTATAATGTAAGCAGAGTGGATCCACTTATAGGGTGGAGTTTGGGTGTAAAAGATATAAATAATCAACAATGACTTTCATTGTTTTGGCTTGAGAAATTCCATGACTGACAGAGCTATTTTCTTTACAGGAAACACTGGAAAAGAGTTAAGTTTCAGAATAAAGAAAACCAAGAATTCAGTTTACATGTATTTGTCTGCCACATATTAAAGTAGATGCTCAGTCAATTTTCTATCTCACTTCCCTTCTTCATTACTTTTTTGGAGGCTAAAACACATTTTTAAAAAAACTTAAAAAAAAAACTAAGCTCTTGACAGGAAAACAGAGAATTCTTGATAAGAATTTTTATATATCCAAAGCAAATTTCAAATCAGTGGATAATATGGTTTTTGGAGCAACACACAGCCATTTACTATGTTTTATACTAGTTTGGTTCTGCTGCATGGACTTAACCATAAGAAACCTTAAACTAATGTTAAGGTTAATTTTTCATTATAGTTACTACCCATATACACAAAATTTTGAAAATTTGTCACATTTCATTGATGGTAGAATTTAGTACATGATTTAGAATGTAGTATTACAGTTCAATTAAGCAGAAATAATGTTTTTCAAAGAAAAAATTATTAGCTGTAACTAGAAAATTTCTGTTGGTAAATTCAAATAAAATGAATTAAAACACACAGATTCTATTGTTTACCTTTATATAATTATATAGCAGTTAAAACTAGTAATTAATGTAATACAAGTCACATAAAATTTCCATGTTTGGAGGAAAAATAAAAACCATTTTCTGAAGATTCTAATAATATAGATATAAACAGAATAAATCTTCTGGGTTAAGTGACAATGGGTTAGCCATAGGGACTCTTGCTGACTGAACACTTAGCTTCTTTTGACTAAATGTATAACTATCACAGTAAGTTTCATTTTGTAGTCTTCTGATGAAGACACAAGTTTATAGGTGTTACTATTTGAAATTGACACACATACCATTTAAATGCTAATGGAGATATTTGGTATTGAGAGTGATGTTACCATTCTGTATTTATTATTTTTTCATTTTCCCCCAAACCACTTCTCCCATCCGTTTCCATTTGTGACAATTTTTGAGCAGCTTTTTAACATCTATGTTCAAAATACATTCTTATAGTTTCTAATATATATTGTATGAATATAAAACGCATTTATTTATCAGTTCACTGGACATTGATCAAGTATCTGTCACAATACACTGCACTTGGCACTGGAATACAGACACGACTGGAATATGCTTATCCTAGAGAGGGTCACAATCTCTTACAAGCAAAGAATTTTAGTCCTGACATGAGTGCTATAACAGAGGAGTAATAGGCAGTAGGAGCCATTGAATTATTTTTCCCTCTCAAAGCAGATCCTACCCTCTATTATGTAAGAGGGCTTGCTGTAACGTAACTAAATCATTCTGGAGAATTACTCTGAACTGTTAGACTTTTATACAGAACACTATGTTTCCTTTTTTTTTTTCTTAGTGTTCAGTAAGATTAAGAAAGCCATTATAATAAAGATATCATTCATGAACATTTTTAGAAGTTATCTCTCCTCAAAAGTAACTTTAAGTATAAAGCATGAAAACATACATTCCACTTTCATTGTCCAAATGCCCGTATTTCTTAATAAAAAATATGGGCATGGATGAACCATATACTATAGAGGAACACAAAGAATGTTACTAAAATCTGGAATTGGTTTTCTGAAGGCAGACAAATGTGTTACTTTTCTAAGAAGATTAACATTTAAAAATTGCAAACAGTCTATAGTTTGTTGAAATTTCCAAGCAAGCATCAGATGAAGCAATTTTATTATGAATTCATACAAGAGACAGGGTCAAAATTATAACTCTTAAAGCATGGCTACATGGTTTTGTGTCTCTGTGTGAGAAGCCAGTCTTATTTAGACATTGCCACTGAATGTGATATCAGCATCACTAGGGAGCTATTTGCATTTGTAACAAGATCCCAAGGTGATTTATATACACATACAAATTTTAGAAGCACTAATTTAAGACCTTGTTTATTAGATTTTTAAAATTTTATGAAGAAGTATGAGATAGCCATAAATAAAATCATGGTTATAATTTGCTTTTAAATGAAGAAATCATGTCAAGATAACATGAACATGCTAAAATTCTAGAAAGGAAAGAACATTGCATACAATTCTGAATCTTTTAAAGAGTATACAAGGGACAAATGGGAAAATTGTTTTTACATATCTCTAAATGTCACCTCATTATATTTTACTTCTCTTGATTATGTATTTTTAATGAGAAAATGAAATTTGCTGTATCAATCATCCAAGGAAATTTTAGACATGGAGTTTAAATGCCAAGTATTTTATGTGACATGTAAATATTTGGATTTATGCTAAACAGAAACATGACTTTTTAAAGTCTGAATTTCTTGGGAATTTCATGGTGATCTCTTAATATTCCATGTGATTTCTATAAGAACTATAATTTTCTACCTTATTTTAAGTGAAATTTTAATAAGTGAAAGAATTGTTTTACCTTTCACAGGACTTATGTCCTTTACCTAATTATTTCCTTATGTATTAAAAAAATGTCTCTTCAGAGCTTACTGTATACAAACTATTGTTATGTTGCAGACATTTTTGTCATCAAGAAATTAGCACCAAAGTCTGGTACAGTAGCCTGCTCATGAATAATTCTGATGCAGTTTTCTATTGGTATTAATGGAAGACAAGAGTTAGCAGACTTTTCCTGTAAAAGACCAGATAATAAATATTTTAGGGTTTGTGTCTCATTCACTCTCTTATCTACTAAACTCTGCCATTGTAGGGGAAAAGTAGCCATACCCAGTACATACACAAGTGAGCATGTAACCCCCTAAAAGTGTAAAAACCATTCTTAACTCATAGGCTATGAGTTACCATATGCAGGAGGATGGATTTGGACTCGAGGCTATAGTTTGCTGATATCTGCTATAAGACATTGAGTATATGAATGTATATTAACAGTGGATTACTACTGACTATGGATTTAATAGAAACTTGATTAATTTCTGGTATCTATAATATTGACACTATATATGTAGGTTTGAGAAGTAAAACAGAGGCCAAAGAGAAAGAAGCAGAGAGAACTAAAACTCATTGTGAATCTACCATGTACTAAAATTTCATATTGTTTAAACTTCATGACAGCCACATGAATAGCTTTATGACAACCATTTTACACATGAGAAAAATCAAGGCTTAAATAACTTTTCAAAGTCATACAGCAAGTAAGTGGCAGAAATAATCTAAGTCTGACCCCAAGTCCTGAAATATTTTGCATTGTATCACAGTAGCCACGGTGACTTATCCAATGAGATGCATGCTACGGTCTTAAAAATATTTATTTTTATAGGAAGATGAGGGAGAGTGTCACAAAGAATGCAATATTTGGAACTTAGAGGTGGAATTCTGACAGGTAGCTGGAAGTTGGAGGAAGGCATCCACATATGGGGGTGTAAAGCTAAAGAGAACACGGAGGTCAAAAAATGGGCAGATGAATGACCACTTCTGAATTTCCAGTGGACATGCCATTGTCTTTCATTCCATTTCCCTTGACTTTATCTTTCTTTTCTTCTGCAATTTTTAGCCTTTCTAGCCTGATAAAAGTAGATTGGCTCACATTCTTCTTTTTACTTGTCTGTTTTTGTTCTTAGCCAAAAATTTTTAAAAGATAACCTCAGAGCTTCTCACTTGGCATTTCTGAGTTCCCCTCAAACAACTTTCAGAAGCCTCTTTTTCTTTGTTGATTGTCATATAAGCCTTTTGACTAATTGTGCTTGGAAATGTGCAGTGATAGAAGACAAGAGAGATAGCTGGTAGCGGTTGTGTCTTTCATATACCATTGAATTTTATACTTTCTCAAAGCAGATTACAGCCACATAGCTATTTAGATGATATGCAAATTATATGTGGCCACAGTATTTGAGCTGGATCATAATTACCACATAGGTGGAGTGGTGAATGTCTCATTAATACAAATATGCACCTCATGCAGACTCTCTTTGTGGTGTTTGATATGCGTGCTGAGAAACGCAATCCATAATTATCTCTTAATGACCCAGTCTCATATTTTATAACATGCTTAACATTTAAGCACCTTAATTGTTTTCTTTGTTCTCTTTTAGGAATCCCTCATAGCCAAAAGAGATGTGGTAGGACAACGAAAATATTACTATAGAAGATTTGCACTGGGGTGTAGAGTAAATTTTATAAAAATAATATAAGAGAAGTTATACCCTGACAGAGATTTCATGTGTCTTTGGTTTAGCATTTTCTACATTATGTATCTTTATACATGATAAAGAAAGATTAAAGGATGTGTAAAAGAATCTCTCATAGATGAAATCTACTATCTTAAACAGGGTTCAACTTTGATTTTGGAGATGGAAAATATGTCTTTATGTTTGAAAAATCAAACTCAAATATATGTTTCTCAGGGCCTAATGCTTATTTAGGGAAAAACAAACAAATTTCATGGAGTCTTAAAGAGGTAAGAGATCAATAGACTCTTTTTTTTTTTTTTTTTTTTGGAAACAGAGTCTTGTTCTGTTGCCAGGTGCCAGGCTGGAGTGCAGTGGCGTGATCTCGGCTCTTTTATGCTACTAATAGCTACTTCTCAAGATTTAACAAATGTGCTCTTCTTTATAATGTTAAGTTATATCACAAAATGAGAAACAAGGAAGCACAGATGCTTTTATAATTTTACAAAAGTGTTGACCTCTATAATTCACAGTGTGTAGCATATTTGAAATGGTAATCTGGGGACTATCTGCTTCTGATAATATCATCCTAAGGTACCTTTAGGTATAGCTTATTGGGATAACACGTATTTGAGACGCTATAACCAGGAGTGCAACTCTTACTTCCTAAAGTATACTTTCAGCTGATCTAAGCTATCCCTAAATCTTTAAAGTCAACTGATTTATTGTAACACCTTTCTAGGAAGGCCTCTGAAAACCAGCTGTGAACTGCAATACAGCACTTGCTTTTGATAATTACTCTGGTCTCCTGTCTGCTTTAAGTTCCTGATGTTTCTCTTTCTCTTCCTTGTTTCCTAGATTGTGGTCCTTGCTCCCTTGGAGCCTTCATTTCAGGGCTAGCTTCAGTCACTCAGACCTTTTCTCTCTTTCTCTCTTAATTGCCCACATTTCATTTTTCTTTTGGTTTTAGCTTTGGTTTGGCTTTGCCTGTGTATCCTCTACCAGGAAGTAATCCTCCTCCTCACTTAAATAGGCATATTTTTTTTCAAACTCTACTATCCCTAACTTTACTTCAGGCTTACACTTGTGTTTGTAGATAGCAAATCTCCTTCATAGACGAGAGTTAAGGGGAAGGGTTAAAAGTGAAAGAAAGAGGCAGGAATTTTGATCAATAGACCTAAAGATAAAGTTACATATATATTTATGGATAAATGCAAATATATCTGGCTATTTCCAGATGCAATAAACCTTTTTCCATCCAGTTTTCTTTTTTAATATCAGGTTTTCTCATTTCATCTAATGGTTGATTTTGTTGAAGTTTAACTTATTTTTCAGCCTAGTATCAAAGTAAGTGAAGTGATATTTTGTGTGCTCTCATTTTTTTTGGTAGATACTGTGTTTGTTCCACATGACTTGACTCTCTCTGATACTATGACATTTCATGCTTTTGCAGTAACTGTAGTGGTCTCTAAATTGTTAAGTTGCTTCATTCATTATGACCCTGAACAATGTTAGTGGAACTCATGTCAAGGTGAGATTTCTTCTAAGATCAAGAAAAAACGGATTTCTTTAGATCAATTTCTTGAATATGTACTTTTCATAAACTTACATACTCAAATAATGCAAATGATCCCATAAATTAGTATGTTTGATTGCCCTAAGTTAATATTTATACTATTTAAGCATCACAAGGTGGACTCAGAACTTTATAGTATCACAGGTAGTAGCCCATCTGGAACAGCCGCTGCCATGACACTGGCTGCAGTGGGGGAGGTGTGGTTGGGGCTCCGTGCTCCACGAAGTCAGCAGGAGCTGGGAACAGGAAGAAGTCCTGCCCGCTTCCAGGTTGGAGGAGTAGAAGTCCCGCCCTCCTGGGCACAGCTGCAGCCACCAGGCCAAGGCTGCGGACCCAGACATCTCTACATTCCCTGGGGCCAGGAAGCCCTGTAATCCTGCAGGCTCAGAAGTGCCTGCTCCTGCTGCCTGGACTCTCCCCACTCTGGGTGCCCACTCTAATTTCAGAACAAAGTTATGATGCAGCCCAGATGCTGTCATGACTTGGCCAGGTGTGCACACACTCAAGGCAGTGCTAACACACCAGTTCCCCTGCCACCTTGGCACCCTCTGGAAGTTGGGTGCTGACAAGTGTGGGAGGGAGTCCAGGGGGTGGGGCTAAGGGTGTCTCAGAGCAAGCCTGCAGGCACCTCTCAGCACAGCCTGGATGCTGTGGGCACTGTGGATGTAAAATTAATAACAGTAGGAGGCAGCCAGGCTCCCAGGCAGAAAGGGGTGGGTACCCAGAGAAACCCTACCTTCATGCTGGGCATGGCCTGAAGCCTGGGGGCCAGGGCACCAGAGTGAGAACTTATGGTGCTTTTCCTGGGCCCACCCATGGCCACCCGTGGACCAATCAGCATGCACTTCCTCCCTCTAAAGTTCATAAAAACTTGGACTCAGCCAGACTCCGGCAGTGTGACAACTTGCCTGCAGAGAGGGGCTAGGCCACTATGGGTCTCCTCCCTGCTGAGAGCCGAACACTCATCAGGACAACTTGCCTGGAGAAAGGAACTACCCACTTTGGGTCTCCTCTGAGCTATACTTTTGCTCAGTAAAGCTGCTCTTCATCTTACTTACCCTCCACTTAGCCATGCAACTCATTCTTCTTGGACATGGGACAAGACTTGGGACCCACTGAAGGGTGGGGATGAAAGTGCTGTAACACAAACAGGGCTGACATATGCCCCTTGCTCGCCACATTGTGGGTGACGAGAAGCACAGAAGAGGATAGAAGAGCTGCAGCCCTTTTGGGATCCCAGACCTAGGAGCTTCGCAATCCAGGGTTGTGATACCCTCTTTGGGGTTTTGTGGTTCCTGTCATCTCCAAGCTTCTAGGTGCTACTGTGTTCCCCAGTACCAGCCATGGAAGCCACTTGCAGTACTCCTGGTCCAGCTGTAGCCTCACAGGGAGCTTCACCTGTGTCAGCACCTGGAGCTGCCTGCCCCACTGCAGCTGACATGGTTGGCTGTGTGCAGTGGCCAGATCCTATGTTCACTCACTCACATACCCCTTGTCACTCTGCACCCAGCTCGCCCTTAGCAGGCATGAGATCCAGGCCAGTAGTGAGAGCTGAGCACAGACTGCCAGGCCAAGGGAGCAGAATGAGCCCAGCTGGCCTGAGCAAAACATGGGCAAAGGTGCTATTGGTCACAGAGGTTTCCCACCAGAAAAGTGACAACCCAAGGATTCTGTGACAGTGCCATGGGTCAGATGGCTCCTGGATTAAAATCTTACTCTCCATTCACAATCCCCTAGACTTGATCTTTCTAATTTGTAGCTTTCTCACCTTTCTACTTGCTATACTAATCATTGTATTTTTAAAGCTTTTATTCACTTTATTGCTAAAGCTAACATGATATTTCCAAGTTGTTGCTGATTGTTCCATTAAATGTTCTTTCCTTCCCTGTTTATTCTTATTTTCCACAGTTCCTCCACTTTACATAATAACTGAAGTGTTCTACTCTAGGTTTTCTTCTTGTCTTTACTCTTGTTATTTGTTTCACTTAGAATGGCTTCTCTCCTGTTCTGCACTTAACTGCATCCTGCACATAATTATAAGCCCAACTCATGTCCTGTCTACATGTAGGCTTTTCTAAGAAGCAACCTGTCCTCAGTCGGTCTTTAATTTTCTTTGTACAGATCATATTGACTGAAATACCTGATGACTAATCATATACTGCTTTTTTTCCCTCTATTGTGCTATTTCCCCAACTGATTGTAAACTTTACATATGTAAGAATTAAAGTTTAAAGTCTTAAAATTGTGGACTTCTTAGAATTCTAAGAATGTAAATTCTTAGAAGACTACTCTTCCTAACTTCTTAGAAAGTTAGCCTGGCAATCTGCTCTTTCCTAATGAGAATAAATGTGCTCTTTATACTATATTAGGACGTCTACAATTAGCTTAACCTCTAAGAATTTGCTTCTTAATATGAAAAAAATCTAGCTAATGGTATTATCTGATTTGACGGTAATAATGAACCTTTAAAACATAAAGTGCATGTGATGATGCCATTTTAGGACATTGGTTATTTAGTTTAAAATGCCATTGCATGTTTTATGCCCTTTTGTCATCAGCTAGATCTTTGTTTTGTACCTAGATTTGTAATGCGCTATAGCAGAAGACACCACATGGCAGAGAAACAAGGTAGATTGATGAGAAGAGAAAATAGTGGCAACTGATGATTACAAGCAGAAAAATCTACTTTGGATATTATTGCACACCTTTAGAGTTTTGTCGATAGCCAATAAAAATGGAAATGTTACATCATATATTTAGTTTTCTCCTAAGAAACCAAAATAACTTCAAAGCAGTTTTAGTTCTCAGACATAAAACAGAAAGCTAACGTAAATTGTTATAAACTAAAGGTAGCTCAGATAATACACAAGAGGAAGCTAAGTTACCTCAAAGGCAGATAGCTTCCAGACAATATAAGCTACTTTACTAGTGTCCTACTTCTACCACACATTTAGTAACTTAACACACCATGCATTTACTATTATATAGTTCTGAAGGTTACAAGTCTAAAATTGGTCAACAGAGCTATATTTCTTCAAGGGGCTCTTGGATAGGAATCATTTATTTACCTCTGCTATCTTTTAGAGGCTGTGTTCATTTCTTGGCTTGTGGCCACACATTACCCTCATCTCTGTGTCCAATGTTACTCGATCTTCTCTGACTCCGACACTTCTGCCTCCCTTTTATGTAGACCCTGTGATTATATTGGACCCACCTGCATAATACAAAATAATCTCCCCCATCTCAAGATCTTTAACTTAATTATATTTTCAAAATCCTTTTGGCCACAAAAGAGAATAATATTCACATTTGTAGGAATTAGGACATGGCCATCAGTGGGGAAAGTTATTCTGGCTACGATAGCTACTAAGATTATTATGACCACAGCTCATCATCTTCCTACTCTAAGTTTCTGGAATAAACAAAAACAAGTTGGAGGCATCATGCTACCTGACTTCAAACTATATTACAAGGCTACAGTAATCAAAATAGCATGGTGCTGGTACCAAAACAGAGATATAGACCAATGGAATACAACAGAGGCCTCAGAAATAATGCCACACAACTACAACTGTCTGATTTTTGACAAACCTGACAAAAACAAGCAATGAGGAATGGATTCCCCTGTTTAATAAATGGTGTTGGGAAAACTGGCTAGCCATATGCAGAAAGTTGAAACTGGATCCCTTCCTTACTCCTTATAAAAAAATTAACTGTAGATGGATTAAAGATTTAAACATGAGGCCTAACACCATAAAAACTATAGAAGAAAACCTAGGCAACACCATTCAGGACATAGGCACAGGCAAGGACTTCATGACTAAAACACCAAAAGCAATGGCAACAAAAGCCAAAATAGACAAATGGGATCTTTAAACTTAAGAGCTTCTGCACAGCAAAAAAAAAAAATCAATAGAATGAACCAGCAACCAACAAAATGGAAAAATATTTTTGCAATCTACCCATCTGACAAAGGACTACTATCCAGAATCTATGGAGAACTTAAATTTACAAGGAAAAAAAAAACCATCAAAAACTGGGCAAAGGATGTGAACTTCTTTTGAAAAGAAGACATTTATGCAGCCAACAAACATGAAAAAAAGCTCATCATCACTGGTCATTAGAGAAATGCAAATCAAAACCACATTAAGATATCACCTCATACCAGTTAGAATGGCAATCATTAAAAAATGAGGAAACAACAGATGCTGGAGAGGATGTGGAGAAATAGGAATGCTTTTACACTGTTGGTGGGAGTGTAAATTAATACAACTATTGTGGAAGACAGTGTGGCGAATCCTCAAGGATCTAGAAATAGAAATACCATTTAACCCAGCAATCCCATTACTTGGTATATATCAAAGGTATTATAAATCATTCTATTATAAGGACACATGCACATGTATGTTTATTGTGGCACTATTCACAATAGCAGTGACTTGGAACCAACCCAGATGCTCATTAATGACAGACTAGATAAAGAAAATGTGGCACATATACACCATGGAATACTGTGTAGCCATAAAAAAGGATGAGTTCATGTCTTTTGCAGGGACATAGCTGAAACTAGAAACCATCATTCTCAGCAAACTGACACAAGAACAGAAAACAAAACACCACATGTTCTCACTCATAACTGGGTGTTGAGCAATGACAACACATGGACACAGGGAGGGGAACATCATACACCGGGGCCTGGGCGTGGAGGGCCAGGGGAGAAATAGCAGGGAGTGGGGGGGATTGGGGAGGGGTAGCACTAAGAGAAATACCTAATGTAGATGACGGGGCGATGGATACAGCAAACCACCACCATGGCACATGTATACCTATGTAACAAACTTGCACAATGTGCACATGTCCCCCAGAACTTAATGTATAATAAAAAAAGATAGTAAAAGAAAAAAATCCACAAAAAAATTAAAAATCTGGTATTTTTAGACAATATAGTTTGTAAGTTATCATATAAAGTGAAAAGCCTTCTTATAAGTGAATTCAAATTGAAAATTGCCACAAAGCACAATTTTCTAATATATTGCTTCTCATTTACACCATTTCTTTGTATACTTGCTAAGTCAAAAATATTCAAATAATCATTATTTGCTGATATGCTAGGTCCATTCATATTCCACAAGCTTGCATAAAAGGTAAATGCTGCCTACTTTAAAAAATGTCAGTAAACAGGAATCCTTTACTTAAATACAGATCAGGAATGTCTTTATAGAATTTGATGGGGTATTCTAATGGTGTAGAGATAACATCTCTATAAATAGTTGCAGTATATTTCAGGTGCATTTTTATAAATAATATTTGTCCATCCATGGAAAATAGATAATGGGAAATTGAGTCACTTTTTAATTGCTGAGGGAGATTATTGTGATGCCACTGTGCCTTTAAAAGCATGGCCACAGTTGTGTAAAGTTAGCAAGATTACTGAAAAATAACTCATTGTTCACTTGTGCTCGGCATAATTTAAAACCTTTGGGGGAACATCAAATGAATGTAATTATGGTCTTGTCTACCAATCTATTTGGGGGAGTTTAGGGAAATATGTAAACTAATTTCATTGGAAATTGGGAGATGAACATAATTGTCTTGGACTAGGTGAGTCAGGAAACTTTCCCGGGGGGTTACTATTCTTACATTGATCCATACAGGTGCATTGGATAGGTGCAGAAATACAAGGGTCCAAGGTATAAAGTGATTTTTAAAAAAGATTAGGGTGAATAGAGAAAATCAGGACTCTAGAGAGATGGTATAATGGGATCTATTTTGGATAGATATTGTGGGGTCAGGTTAAATGGCTCTTTATTTAAGGACAAGTAGAGAAGTTTGGGCTTCATAATACAAAGGATATTTAAAAATCAGTCAATCAAACAAACAAAACCCTAGAATGTAAAGCCCTGTCTCTACCACAGGCACACAGAAGAAAATGATTTGCAATGTTGTAAGGAAATGGTGGAGATTTTTGTCTTTTAATTTCACTCATATACCAAATGCCCAGAGTGATGCCAGATATGTATTTATGGAATGAATTATTTTACTTTTCACATATTTTTGTGACAAATCAACTTTAAAATTAATGTTTTACTGTAAATGATATAATATCAATTTGGTGCTACATGGAATTGTTTTTTTTGTTTTTTTTAATGTACTAAAAATACAGGTTGAGAAGCTGGATTTGATATTTTCCATGATAGAGACCTAAAAAGTAGGCAGGCTGTGAGACTGTAGTCTCTCCACTCAGCATTAGAAGACTCTGTTCAGGCTTCTCTCTAAAGCTGAGCCATCCTTAGACACTCCAAGGCAGACAGAACCCTTTTCAAATGAAAGCTTATTTATTTCTTTAACGGCCTAAAAAGAAGAGTATTTTAACAGTCTTCTGTGCTAAACCTCTGAGTGTATCCCTTTTGTATTTGTAATGTTGTATCCATTGAAATATCAAGATTACCCAAGAAATGAATTAGGTGTGCACAGAGGAAATGCAATTTTCAATTAAATTCATATGCGAAATATTGAGTTGCTAATAATAAGCTAGTTTATGGAGATAATGAATAATGCAACTCCTGTAAAGATCTGTACTTGTAACATTGCTGGAACTGAGTTCAATAATTCAGAAAGACTTACGCTGTTTTTCTTTTTTAACTTAACTGTTAGATACACTAATTTAGAAATATTATTAGTGGTGATTTTTGATACTATTTGAAAATTACTCTACTTGCACCTATTTACCATAATCAACCCCAAACAGATTGACAGATTATGAGGATATGTACTTATTATAAAATGTCTCATTTTATTGGACAGCAGAAATGTTTGATTACCTTATTTTCTCTTTGTAGTATTAACTTGTCTAGTCTGCAATTAGAGAGCTAAAATAATTTGTAAGTTTTCATGGAAAAGAACTCCGGAGAAAAAAAATGCCATGTCTGGCCTATAACCAGGATTTCAGAGAAATTTAGGAGAAAACCAGATATTTCTGTAAAGAAATAGATAACATGCATGACATTATTTTCTTGAAATTTTTGAGAGTAGAGGCTAGCATAGGAATTATTGGAGCATTCATATGCTTGAGACATAGCTTTCGTGGGTATTGCTCATGTGTGTAAGACAATATCAGTTTGTGTTTTACCTGTACCCCTAGGGCTGTACCATCAAATCGTTGACTTACGGAGACTGAAGGATGAATCGGCAACCTGTGAATGAAGTTCTTAGGTCCTAGGAATATGAATAGTCAGTGGATACAGGTGACTTTATGGTTTTCATCCAGAATCTATATCTAATCACTTTAAATTAATATTACTCTTGCAAAACTCAAAGTAACCACATTGTCATGCATATCTGTGGACATGGGGGTGAATGGAAGAGTAGAAAACTGGATTTCTGGTTAAAGATTAATTTCCTAATTAAATGCCTGCCTGTAATTAACATGATTTTTAATTACAGGCAGGCATTTAATTAGGAAATGATTTTTAGAACTTTACATTTCTGCTATTATCTTAGTTTCCAAGAATTGCAAGTTGAGTTTTTTGGAGTAGATGTTAAGATGAATTGGGGCTTTAGGATATTTCTTAGAGATTAATACTTGGGAAAGAAAGTGGGAGGAAGTGGGGTGAAGTGGAGGAAAAGCTCGAAATGCAAGACAGATCCAATACAGCCTTGGCCAACCAGGATGAAAGCTCAAGGAAAAATGTGGCACATCGGAGTTACCAAAAAACTGGCTAAAGTGGCTGAGCCTTTATCCTGTTCCCCTGCTCACTCAGTCACTGGTTGTGGTCTTCTCCACCAAAAGTGTAACATCAGGTGACTCAGTTTTCTGCAGCTGAATCAAATCTAAAGGAGGCAACAGCTAGAGGCTATCTACTGACCACACTCACTGCAGCTAGACAACTCTCTCCTTAAAAGGTATCATATGTCTATGTTTACCATCCTGAGTCAGTAAATGGTACATTGTAGTGAAGGGTTGGGGAAGTCATTTTGTATTACTGGTAAGGTATGAATAATAAGATGATATACAACATTTAACATTCTGTGAATCTTGTTTGTAGCCACGTTAAGCCCTGGCTTAAATTCCTTGGAAGGCTCTACAACTAGCCCAAGGATGGAGGTGGGGTCTTTTTTTTTTTTTTTTTAACTTCTATTTTAAATTCAGAGGCACATGTGCAGATTTGTTATATAGGTAAACTTCTGTAATGGGGGTTTGCTTTACAGATTATTGTGTCACCTTATTAAGTCTAGTACCCATTAGTTGTTTTTCCTGATCCTCTCCCTCCTCCCAACTTCCACCCTCCAGCTACAGTAACCAAAACAGCATGATATATTGGTACAAAAACATACATGTAGGCCAGTGGAACACAATAGCCCAGAAATAAGGCTGCACACTTACATTTGTCTGACCTTTCAACAAACTGACAAAAACAGACAATGGGGAAAGGACTCCCTATTCAGTAGATTGTTCCGGAATAACTGACTAGCCATACACAGAAGATTGAAACTGGACTCCTTCATTATACCACACACAAAAATCAACTCAAGATGGATTAAAGACTTAAATGTAAAACCCAAAACTACAAAATCCCTGGAAGACAACGTAGGCAATGCCTTTCTGGACATAAGAAATGGCAAAGCTTTCATGATGAAGACATCAACAGTAGTTGCAACAAAAGCAAAAATTGACCAATGGGATCTAACTAAAGAGCTTCTGCACAGCAAAAGAAATGATCAACAGAGTAAACTACACAATGGGAAAATATTTTGCAGACTATGCATTTGACAAAGGTCTAATATCCAGCATCTATAAGGAACTTAAACAAATTTACAAGAAAAGCAACCCCGGGAGGCTGAGGCAGGAGAATTGCTTGAACCCATGAGGCGGAGGTGGCAGTAAGCCACTGCACTCCATCCTGGCAACAAAGCAAGACTCCATCTCAACAACAACAAAAAAGCAACCCCATTAAAAAGTGGGCAAAGGATATGAACAGACACTTTTCAAAAGAAGACATACATGCGGCCAACTAAAAAAACCCACTAGTGTATTCATTTTTTTTTTTGTAAGAGAGGTTTTATCCAAATAAGTACAGTTTCACATTGAAATAAGAATATTGGTTGATAGTCTATAATATGAAGAAAATAATGAGTAAGAGAAAGGAGAAAGGTTGTGAGGAAATGGTTTCAATTTATTATAAAGGAGAAGTTTTGGTTAAACAGAACTGACCTAAAAAAAATCTGGGGAGGTAATCAGTTCTTTCCTATACATCCCTATGAGGAGGAATAAATACGGGAAAAACATTTTGTGTGCAGGGCCATTGTGAAGATGCATATCCTTTCACTTCACTTATCATGGTATATTCTACCATCACTATAACATTTCTTGGCAGGGACATTATATATGAAAATTAGGCAGAAGTCTATTCAAGGTGGAAAACCATCCTTTTAAACATGAACTTTTATGATTCTCTGTGTCCATATAATCATTCACCTATTTCATCAGTTTGGGTTCTTAGGAGCACTGGCTTGTTAACATATGTAATATAAAGTCAGGAAGCTTTCCAAGGGGCTTATTGAACAATTCTCCTTATCATCATTGTGTAAGACTTAACAAGAGCTATAATTAGATGGAGAAATGCTGTGTTCTTATCCAGAAGAGTATGATTCTAAAAGAACTGTATATGAAGAGGAGAGTAGAAATCCATGACTAATGTCTTTGCTTCAGCTTATGCTACTTGGTGCACATTGTGCATGACTTTCAAATTGGCCATGGTGGATTTGGTCACTTTTCCAAGAAAATGATGATGTGAAACCTTACAGCTTCACAGATATAAGATCAGGCTGTGACTTATGAAAGATGCGATATAAAGAAATAGAAAAGGAATATTTTAACATGCTGCTTTACTGTTCATGAAACCAAATACAACAGTTTTTATTAAGAAAGTGTTTTAACCACCTCTTCACACTCAATTTCATGTATCATATATTTGAATTGGACTAAAAAGTAAACACAGAGAAGAAAGTTCTTTTAGCTTGAGAAGCAAAATATGGAAAGAAATATAATTATTTTATTTAACTACATTATTTCTGAGTGTAAGTTAGCACTCTTTAAAGTTGAAACATAAATTTAAGTGTAATTTTAAAACATTTTTATAGCGCTTACTATATGCCATTTTAAGTACTTTCCATATATTGAATCCTTTAATTGCTGCAACAACTCTGTGATACAAACCCTCTATCTCCTTTTCACAAATGAGAAAACTTGGTACTTAGGCATACTGTTCTTTAGGGACAAACCAGAAAATTGAGGAATGTCTCTGAGGAACCAGCAGGAAAGAGAAGTTCATCTGTTGGGCAGAACTTGGAATAGTATGTTTTGTTATCTGTTATGTATGGACTGAGAAGGACCCAAAAAGGTCACACAGAAAGTAAACAGCAAGGCAAGGATATGAAAGCAGGAAGAATCTTCCAGAATCCGAGTTAATATCCTTTACTTCTATTTAACCTGCGTGACTAATTCTAATCTGATACGTATGTTTTCCAACTGGTACCACATCTGCCATGTTTATCCCTGCCTCAACGTTTATTCATGTTCTTTCAGTTTTATCCTTTCTTGGAATGTTCTTTTCTTCCCTTTAACTTATTCAACTCCATTCAGTGCCTGGCTCAATCCTAACACCTTCCCTAAGCTTTTTTAACAACCATAGCTAAGACTGAGTTTGCCGTTCTTTTCACGATTCAAGCTTACTGTGTTTCTATCATACAAATCACTACTTAAATCTCTGAAATAGCCATTATTATTTCTATTTTAGATAAAGTCATAAATATTCAGAAAAAATAAGTTACCTTCTCAAGGTTATGTAGCCTGTTTAGTAGAGTAGTATTCAAGCATAAGACTTCTAAATTTAAACAGGGTGCTCTTTAATCCTTGTATTAATTTGTCTTTAGCTAGGTTGGAAACTCTTAACGAAGAAAACACATACCTTTTACCTCTATGTCTCCCCAAATTTCCTACTATAATTCTTGGCATAATAAATAATAAACATTATGAAAACAAGTATTTATTGAGAGTTTATGCTGATTCAAAGTTTATATATTTACCTCATGTTATTCTTTAGCAACATTTAGCAACATTATGAAGTAGGAACTCTTATCACTCCTGTTTTCCAAATGAGGATACTTCCTTTAAGAGATAATCAGCAAATGAATATATACCGTGCTCTTTTCAATTCTTGATTTATTTTTCCAATGTTGATTCATAAGTTCAATATTTATTTTAGAATTTTACTAATACAAATATTTTATAAAACTAAAGAGAATCCCAGTAAACAGCTATATGATTTGTGTCATCTGTGAACAGAGTCCTTTTTGGACCTTTGATGTTACATCTGATGCATTTTCCATACTGTGCAAAGATCCCCAATGGTGAACATAGAGGAAACACATATGAAACACATACACACCCATACACATATACACACCCATACACACACACACTTGCATAACTTATTACAGTATTCATGTATTTAACTAGCATATGCATACATATTTATGTATAAGCAGGTATGTCTTCTGCCTCTTTCTGGTATATTTAGAGATATTTACAGAACTAGATAAATATATGAATGTATATGTCAACACAATTGCAGTAAAAATAAAATATTTAAATAAGATGGAAGGCATAAATAATTTGCATGAACAGGTGGCTTGAATTCTTCTTCTTTTTTTTTTTTTTTGGAGACAGAATCTCACTCTGTTGCCAGGTGCCAGGCTGGAGTGCAGTGACGCGATCTCAGCTCACTGCAACCTCCGCCTCCCAGGTTCAAGCAATTCTCCTGCCTCAGCCTACCGAGAAGCTGGAACTACAGGTGCACGCCACCACACCCAGCTAATTTTTGAATTTTTAGTAGAGATGCGGTTTCACCATGTTGGCCAGGATGGTCTCAATCTCTTGACCTTGTGATCCACCTGCCTCGGCCTCCCAAAGTGCTGGGATTACAGGCGTGAGCCACGGCGCCCAGCCAGTGAATTGCTTTTCATAGTCATTTGCAAACTGCCATTATATAACAGAATATCATAAACTGAGTGGCTAAAGAACAGAAATTTATTTGTTTTTTTAGTCTGGAAAGTTCAAATCAAGGCACTAGCAGATTTGGTGTCTATTTAGGGCACTCTTCCTCCTTTGCAAATGACCATCTTTTCATTGCATCATCACATGGTGGAGAGTGGAGAGAGGAAGCAAATTCTTTCCAGTTTCTTTTTGTAAGGGCACTAACTCCATTCATGAGGGTGTCACCCTCATGACCTAATTATCTCCCAAAACCCCCACCTCCTAATACCATCGCATTTAGAGGATTTAGGATTTCAACATATCAATTCTGGAGAGACATCAACATTCAGTTCATAACACTCCTATAACACCTTTCTCTTCTGCACTGAATTCTCTAGTCAGTTCAAGCGTGGTATCATAAGCGGTTCCTTAAGATTAATGGTTCTGCATGTGATGCTGACAGCAGCTGAAAAATGCTGCATAATTAAAATCCCAACCACAGATGTCCCTGAAAAACAGTGTCAAAAGGTCGTATTTCAATTGAGCAGAACTTAGAACTCTGCTTTTAAGAGCAGAGACCAGTACACAACCCTCAAATGACACCTTTCTAATGAGGGTCAGCCAGTCAACTCATTGCTGAGTGGTTGCACTGTACACCTTACAACAGGGAAGAGATAGTGATTTGCCATCACTGGATGTAGACTGTATTCTGGATATACATTTGCTTTTTGTGCCCCAAATCCTTGTATTAGCACAAATATCTGTGTCCTTATTTACCTTCATTTTATTCCATGTAAAATTTCCTAAGACCAATTGTAGATATTGTTGGCTTTTTTGTCTGACTTAAGATATACCCCCAAATAAAGAAATAAACATATTCATCATCATTAGTTGCTAACAACTTGGTTTGATGATCGGGTATGTAGAAAAATACCAGGATTGGTAAACTGGTGACAAGGAACAATGAATTAGAGCTATGTGGACGAGTCTCTTAAAATGAGCATAGAGTGTGAAGAATGATTATCACAGACCATCCACTACAGAGGACACTTTGAATAATGAGATAACAAGAAAATATATTCTGAAGATACCAGTCAGACTTTTCCCTAGTGAGCTAACATGCACAATTGGATTGTCAGATGAGTCATCTGCATCAGAGACCTTACTCAATATCAAGCTTTATTAAATAATTATCAAGTATACAGGAAGTCAAAAGGCTGAAGAATAACAGATGATGTCTCTACATGAGGTTGTGGGATCACCTCATGTAGTGGGCACATTTAAATTACAAATCATTTCTGTTTTATATCCCAGAGAGATGCCCGTCTGTGCCTGGAGCTGTGCCTCAGAGCCTCAGAGACTGAGAGTTCTATTTACTGTAAGCCATCATTAGCCAGAAATATACTGCTCAGGGCATTTGAAATACAAAGTCTCTACCTACTAGCAAATATAATCAGTCTAATTTACGAGAGGATTAGTAAAAAAGTAAATTACATTAGGTCGTCTGCATTTTTTTTTCTTACCTTAGGTGCTGATATGATTTGGCTGTGTCCACACCCAAAATCTCATCCTGAATTGTAATAATCCCCCACATGTCAAGGGCAGGACCAGGTGGAGATAACTGAATGATGGGGGAGGTTTCCCCATTCAGTTCTCGAGATAGTGAGTTCTCACGAGATCTGATGGTTTTATAAGGAGATCCCTGCCCCGGCTTTGCTCTGCAGTTCTCCTTGCTGCCACCATGTGAACAAGAGTGTGTTTGCTTCCCCTTCCACCATAATTATAAGTTTCCTGAGGCCTCCTGAGCCCTGTGAACCTGTGAGTTAATTAAACCTCCTTCCTTAAATTACACATCCTTGGGTATTTCTTCATAGCAGCACGAGAACGGACTAATACAGGTGCATCAATCAGGTTAAAGGAATGAGTGGATCTTTCTTTTCACCCAGCAATAAAAGTAGTTGTTCAGTGTGCAAGGGTACAATGTGGCCGTGGTGGCAGAGCTGAAAGCTATATAGTTAGCTCCACAGTGTGCACTTTTTCTTACCAATGCATATCTGGCTGCCATCACTACTGAATGCCAAACTCTTGTAAGAGCAGAGACCAGTATAAAACCCTCAAATGGCACCTTCCTAATGGGGACCACCCAGTCACCTCATTGCTGAGTGATTGCACTGGACACCTTACAACAGGGAGGAGATAGTAATTTGCCATCACTGGATACATTTGCTTTTTGTGCCCCAAATCCCTGTATTAGTACAAATATCTGTGGCCTTATTTACCTTCATTTTATTCCACATAACATTTCCTAAGACCAAGATCCTTATTTCACACCAAAAGAAGTATGCCAAGTGGGCTTATACTCAGAGAATTATCTGGTTTTATTCATGTACTTTATCACTGTAAAGCAGGTGGCCTGAGAGGATGGTGGAATGGTCTATCGAAAACTTAATTCCAATGCAATTTAGAGATCATCTCCTGTTTTTAAAAAATAGAGATTTTATCTCATATGATGGAAAATATGTTTTGAGCCATTGACCAATATGTTCTGTTATGTGTCCTATAGCCAGAATATATGTGTCTGGGAATCAAGGGGTGGAGGATGGAGTCACATTTCTCACTGTTTTTCTTAATAATCCATTTGAAGAATATTTGCTTTTTTCCCCTATAATTTAGACTCTGCTAGTTTCAATTTTTTATCTCCTAAGGGAAAAGTACTTTCACCAGAAGACACGATAATGCTTTTAGTTAATTATCAGTTGAAACTGCCACTTGGCCAATTTGTGCTTCTTTTGCCATTGAAACAACAGGCAGCTTTATTGCACTGGTTGGCTTGATTGATCCCGATTACAAGGAAATATTAGATCACTACTCCAAATACATCAGCAAACCCAAAAGATTATCTAGGATGCCTCCAAGTCCAACTGCAAAGGTTAATGGAAAATTACATGTACATGTGTGTATGTGTGTTATATATGTATATATTTATGTCATATTTTTATATGTCACATATTTATGTAAAACCACTGAAAATTCAGATATTCTAGGAGTAAAGATTTGGGTTTATTTATTTTTATCAAGGACAAAAGGCATATGACATTGATAATAAAAAGAAGTTAACCAACTGTAGCTTATTGTTATTTATTATTAACTATAAAATAAAAACTCTGCATATTTTTATCATATATTTGTGTATATGAGAACGCATATGTGTGTGTATATATATATGTTTATATGTATGTATTGGCTAATTTCTTTTTCTCTTCCCTCATTACATTATTTTATGTAAGGCTTAGTGGTGGTGGTTTACTTCAGGATTTAGTCTTGTGGTTGCAGAGTATTCCAGTGGGACTGTGACTGAAATAGAGGACTACTGAACATCACCAGACAAGTATAAATTTTGGACACTTAGAGATAAATATGTGAGAGTTTAGCTTTTATACCAGCCTTGTCAGCGAGAAGGTGAGAGTGATTTCATTTATACAACTATACATGTAACTTGCTATGTGGAAGTGAAGCAGGAGCGGCTGTGAAAAACACTGAACTAGGAAGGAAGAGGTTTTATTACAGACTGCGAGTGAGTGAGGGAACAGTTTATCCAAACTCCAAGCTCGCCTAACAAAGAGAAGCTCTGCCTTTATATAGGCTTACACTCTAAATATTACACAGGAAACAATCTTAGGTTTACAGCCTTAGAAATTACAAGTGAAAGGGTCTTGGGTTTACGGCTTTAGAAATCACGTATGAAAAGGTCTTGGTCGATGGAGGAGTGGGGTGGGAGTTTGATCTTGTTTAAGTAAAAACAATGTCTTCCGGAGAGATTCCCGACACCATGCCTGCTATTTACAGGAAGGTGATTTTGGAGCTGCCAGTCGGCCGGCCAGCCTTTTCTTCTATTGAAATGCAGTGTGGAGGTCAAGGGGGAGGTGATCCTAGATGCCTGGGTCTCCTTCCTCAGAAGCATAAAACTGGTATTGTTTTGAATGGAAGTTCAAGTACATATACATGATCACTAAGGATGAACTGTGCCCCAAATCCACTCTTATATACTCTTCTTGGAGAGGCTGAGACTGAAAACTACTTTTTCTTTTCAGCTGTTAGTTTTACCTAACTGGGGACACTCAGGAAAATGAGGCAGGGAGAAAAATTTTGTTTATATCAACATCATTCTAGCAGATAGTATTTCACACAATCAACTGCAGTTGGTTTACATCTCAGGTTGATATAGTCATTTCCAGAACCAGCCTTGATGTGCACATACAGAGCTATCAAAAGCAGATTGGTAGCGTCTGCTCCCCCAGAGGCCTCAGTCCCAGGTCACAATGTCCATTCTCTACAAGCCTGAAGTGCCCTCATTAGCCAAGCATCACACCGTCCTCAGAGATCTTAGCCTCAGCTCCTAGTGTGCACCTCTCCGAATTTTTCAGGTACAATAATTAACCAAATATATTTGGGTTCTCAAGAGAAATAGAAGCAACAGGGTGTATATTTCAGGCACACCTCATTTTGTTGAGCTTTGCTTTTATTGCATTTCACAATGGAATTTTGCTGTTTTACACACTGAAGCTTTGTGGCAATGCTGTGCTGAGCAAGTCTATCTGCATTGTTTTTTCAAGAGCATGTGCTCACCTCATGTCTCTGTTAAATTTTGGTGGTACTCAGAATATTTCACATTTTTCATGGTTATGATATTTGGTATGGTGATCTGTGATCAGTGATCTTTGATGTTACTGTTGGAATTGTTTTGGGGCACCATGAGTCATGCCTACATAAGACTGGTGTAAGGGTTATTGCCAAGTTTAAAATGAGGAAACTGAGATCAGCCTAGGAAAATTAAATGCCAATTTATTAAGCTCCCGGGCGAGGTTTTTGTGGTCCAGAAAGGGGGGCCAGAGAAGTCGCGTTTAACTTCCCAGGGCAAGGAGTTTTATAGGGGTTAGAGGCAATTGAGTGGACATTGGGGAAGCAAAGCATAAGGCAATTGATTGGACATTGGGAAACAGGGCTTGGACGGGGCGAGTTGCTATTGGTAGGTAGGCGGGATTTTCGGTGCACGGGCATTAGAGGCAATTGATTGGATATTGAGGAAACAAAGCATGAGGCAATTGATTGGATATTGGGAAACAGGGTTTTTCAACGGCGGGCTAGGTGCCTAGTGCAGAGCTTGGTGTTGAGTGCAGATTTGGGTGCGGAGTGCAGAAGTGGGCGTTGGGGAAGCTACATGGCGGAGCTAGATGAGCACGGAATGGTGATGTAGTTTCCAGGCTGGGGGAGGGATGGGCGTGTCCAAGCTCCCGGCAAGGCAGCCGGCCTTACAACTGCTGTGTGTGCTCTGACTGCTTCATCATCAGGCCCCTCCCCTGTCTCTCTTCCTCTCCTTGGTCCTTCCTATTCTCTGATACACCACAAAACTAAAATTAGGCCAACTAATTACCCTGCAGTAGTCACTAAGTGTTCCAGTGAAAGAAAAAGTCACACATTTCTCAATTTAAATCAAAGGCTATAAGTAATTAAGCTTAGTGAGGAAGGCATGTTGAAAGTCGAGATAGGCTGAAAGCTAGGCCACTTGTACCAGTTTACCAAGTTGTGAATGCAAATGTAAATTTCTTAAAGAAAATTAAAAGTTCTACTCCGGTGAATCCATGAATGATAAGAAAGCAAAACAGCCTTATTGTTGATACGGAGAAAGCTGTAGTAGTCTGGTTAGAAGAACAATCATTCACAACACTTTTAAGTTAAAGATTTAATCGGAGCACAGCTCCAACTCTCTTCAATTCTGTGAAGACTGAGAGACTGAGAAAGCTGCATAAGAAAGGATGGAATCTAGCGGAGATTGGTTTAGGAGGTTTAAGGAAAGAAGCCATTTCCATAAAAGAGCAAGGTGAAGCAGCTGATGTGAATGGAGAAGCTTCAGCAAGTTATCCAGAAAATCTAGCTAAGATAATTGACTATGGTGGCTACCTTAAAAAACAGATTTTCAATGTAGGTGAAAATATCCTTTTATTGGAAGAAGATACCAACTAGAACTTTCATAACTAGGAAGATAAGTCAATGCTTGACTTCGAAGCTTCAAAAGACAGGCTCACATTTTCTGTTAGGGCATAATGCAGCTGGAAACTTTAAATTGAAGCCTCTGCTCATTTACCATTAGAAAGTTGTATGGACCTTAAGAATTATGTTAAATCTACTCTGCTTGTACACTTTAAGCAGCAAATCCTAGATGACTCCAGAGCTCTGATGGAGATATACAGGAGATGAATGTCATTTATGTGATATGGTAAAAGCCCCATAAAACTGCATACTTCAACCATACCTTGGCTTTCTGTCGAAACTGCTCTCTGTAACCCCTAATGTGACAGGCAAGCAGTCCAAACCCACGCTATCTTGGCCCCTGCGACTTGTAATAAGTAATTAAGGTTTGTGATTTCCACCCTACCTAGACAATGTGTAAACAAATGCTTATCTTGACTTTTGTGAACCCCTTAAGTAACAATCGGAATGTCCGGAGCCCCTTACCCTCATCTCCACCCAGGAGGTGATTTACGGAATCCACTAGCCCTCAGAATGTCTGAAGCCCCTCACCCCCACCCCTGCCCCTCACCCTCACCCCCGAGGTGGTTTACGGGCATAAAAGGTCTTGACACCCTCCTTTCGGGGCCACAGGTTGGAGAGACGCGCATCCTCCGAGTCATCCGTGGCTGCCGGCAATAAAGACCCTGCAATTTGACATACTTTTGTCTTGGTGTTGACTTTCTATGCTTGCTCCAGTACAACAGTTTATATGCCTGTTAACACAACACCTATTCTGCAGCCACAGATAAAGAGGTCATTTCAACTTTCAGGTTTTATTTAAGAAATACAGTTTTTAAGGCTGTGGCTGCCATAGACAGTGATTCTTTTGAATGAATTGATGTTTGCTGTTACGTAGGGGATAACATTTTCACGAGGCTTTTTAGGGACTACTCTCACTGAATAGCAATGCACATCGTGGTCCAACTCTCTAAATAACAATACTAGACTAACAGGACAACTCCCACATGTGCGCAAATCTGCATGGAAATGTACTAAAGTTTTAAACTTGGACTTGTGTGCTTTTATTTATTTTCCCTTTCTAGTGTATTAAGAAATGGCATGCATTTTAATTTGCCAAAAGCAATGCTTGTATTCTGGCAGTAACATGCTAATTCTATTACACAGTAAAGTGAATACAAAGAACTACAAAAGCAGGAGATGTAAGTGAATTTTATGGGGAAGGGAGGTTGTCAACTTAAACAGCAGCAAATAAAGAGTGAATAAGGAAAGTCCCTGTTGCCGCAGATACATATGACCTCCATAATATGTGATACAGGAGGCATTTCAATTTGTGACCTCCAGCCAGAAATGGCAAATGCTTTTCCATTCAATTTAATACTTCTGGATTCCTACTAAAAAGGAATACATTAGGAGCACAAAGCCCCACATACTAATGGCATCACTCTGGGGGTTAACAATTTGAACATTTGAATTTTGGGGAGATATATGCATGCAATTACAGCACCAATTTAAATGTTAATATTACCCAAAAAAACACTTAGCTCAGGCTGCCATAATAAAAATACCAGAGACAGGGTGACTTAAACCACAGAAATTTATTTTCTCACATTTCTGAAGACCAGAAGTCTAAGATTGAGGTTCCATCCAATGTAGTTTTTGGTGAGGGCTGTCTACCTTGCTCGCAGATATCAGCCTTCTTGCTGTGTCCTCACATGGCAGAGACAAAGAGATTTCTCCTTTCTTCTTCTAATGACGCCAAACTTATGGGATTAGAGCCTTACTCTTTTGACCTGATTTAACCTTTGTTACCTCCTAAAGTTCCCATCTTTAGACACAGTGACACTGGGGGTTAAGGCTTCCACATATGAATTTGAGGGCATGACATGATTTAGTCCAGAGCATTCTGTGCCTGCCACGCCCCCCAAAAATCTTACATCCTTATGTCATGCACAATACATTCATTTCATACCAATAGCCCCCAAAGTCTTAACTTATCCAGCATCAACTTTAAAGTTCAAAGTCTCATCTAAAAAAAAAATCATCAAAATCATACATGGATGAGTCACAGTGCTCTCTAACAATGTACCCAGTGAACCAAAACCTGTGATTTAGCATAGGGCAAAATTCCTCTTCAGCTATAAACTCGTAAATACAGACTCTATATTTTCAAAATATGATGGTGGAATAGGCACTGGATAGACAAATGCTTTCAGAATCATTTAGAATAAAATTTGCATATCTGGGCACCATGGCCCAGTCAAAGTAATGAATAAAATTAATCTTCACACCAGAAAAAAACACCAACTTCACAGGCCCAAACCACAAATCCCTTTTCCAAATTCCTAAGGTAGCATCATCACCTGGACCTCGTGCCTTCCCCAAAGGTCTGGGTCCCAACTCTCTTCAAGTCCTCTGTTGAATTTCTGAGGTATTAGCAATGACCAGTTGATACCCATTCCCCAAAGGGTTTTGATTCCAGGTCTATGGTGCCCTCCTCTGAACTTCTAAGGTTTGAAAACATCAATGTCTTTATTTTTGTTTTCCCACCCCAAGAAATGAAGTTGATTCTTACAGTTATTGTCTAACTTAGTGTTGCCTGTTGGCTTTTTCAGTTCTGTATACCTTAAAAAATACCCCATGTTAAAATATCCACATTACAATACTTGATGAAGTTTCTATTTTATCTATTAAATCATGGCTGGTATGCCATAATCCTGGTTTGCCTGAGACAACAAATTAGCTTTATGTATGTGTATGTGTGTGTGTGTGTGTGTGCATTTATATAAATGCATACATATGTATGTATAATGTATAATACATATAAATATATAATACATATATGTATAATATATAAATATATAATACATATATGTATACATATATGTATTATATATTTATATATATGTATTATATGTATTATATATTTATATATGTATTATATATTTATATATAAAACATATATATGTATTATATATTTATATGACATGTGTATTGTATATTTGTATAAAACATGTATGTGCATTATATATTTATATAAAACATGTACATGTATTATATATTTATATAAAACATGTATGTGCATTATATATTTATGTAAAACATGTGCATTATATATTTATATAAAACAGATATATGTATTATATATAAACATGCAAATATACATACATACTTATATAAATTCATAAATATGCATATATTTATATAAATATATTTCCAATATGTTTTTATAGCACAGTTTTTTATTCACAGAAGTGTCTTAGTTAAACAATATCTTACCATGCTGAAAACAAACAACCATACACTAGAAATCAGAACATATGGAATCTAGTCCTGCCCTACAAAAAATGTCATGTGGCCTGGAGCAAATCACTTAACCTGAGGAGTAGACGGTTATTTCTACCACTTATTGTAGCTCCCAAACTCTGATTTCATCATCTGTGATACTGTCATACAATTTGCCCATATATGCTTAAATGTGTTATAGTTGAGATATTGATATGTACCTGGTTAGCATTAGAAGGTGCCACAGATGGCATGATTTTTGAGCAGTGTTCTGAAGAAGGGGAAAAAAACTTAATTGGCAAAACTGAACTGTAAGAGCTTTTCTGAAAACAATTGTTAAGTCAATCTGATCACTTAAGCACCAGAATTATTGCAGTGGAAAATAATAAATATATATGATAATTTTAAGTACACACAACTGTAGATAAAATTAGTAGCTAACCTTTATTGATTTTTTTTTCTCTGTACAGGCACGACTTTAAGTGCTTTTCCTATAATAATTCTATGAGGCAGCCATTATTTTTCCTGCTATTTTACTGACGAAAGAAATAGGAGGGTAAAGTAATTTATTTGTATATATGCAGCAAGGAAGCAGTGATGTTAAGAAATGTACCTAGTTTTCTAATTTCATAACTTCTATACCATAGTTTTAAATATCAAGATCAATATAGCCAGATTTAGAAGAAATAAAATTACAATGAAAGTTTGATGAGAGAAAGTCTTCTGCTTGAGCACTATTAAAATATTTGGATGGTTCTTTTTCAGAATTATTTGTGCCTATTTAAATCTCAAATATGTTTTGGTATAAATAATATGTTACATGTTCTCTCTAATTAAAAGTTACAAAGCTTCTTAAATAGAAGCACATATGGTCTCTTATTTTACCCCTTTGTCCCATTGGTATCTTGAGGATGATTACTACAGCATAGAAAACAATAGAACAGTGAGATTTCAAAAGTTATATTAAGAAAATAATGTATTTTAATTCCATTATGATTGAAAATTTAAAACCCAGTGAAAAGAAATTAAAACGTTCAAGTCCTTAAAGTAGATTTTTATCACTCTCTGCATGTCCAGTTTTCCTTGATTTTGTTGCTTTACAAATTACTACTTTATATTTCATCTTTATAATATCGATAAATAAATTATCAGAATTTTAACGTTTTTGTTCAAAGGCTGCTGCAAACTTGATTGAAATGCCATTTCTATCCAGAGTTTTCAATCAAAAAAGAATATAGCAACTCACCTTTCTGCCATTGTGAGAATGTAATTAAGATTGCCTCAAGTCAATTACATTCTCCCTTTGTTCTATATTCCTCATCTACAAAGCGCAAGTCATAATACCATCTACCCTAGAGTTATAATAATTGTGAAGTCCACTTAAATGCCAAAAAGAGTCCTCTGCCACATGCCTAGTTCTTCTTCCCTATCCATTGTCTGATTGCCTGTCCTCTTGCCCTTGTTGTTCTCCTTTGTGGTGCATTTTTGTTTTGTCTAGCTACTGGAAAGTTAACATCTCCAAGCAAAGGCGCTCTGTTGATGTGTTGTTTTATTTTAATCCCTTTGGCCCAGCAGAATAATTGGCATATAGATAATACTAAGTAAATTTTTATTAAGGGAAAGAGTAAATCAGTGAAAAAAGAATGAGTGAGTAAAGTTGATAAAGGCACTTGCTTTCCATTTTTTCTACTATAAAGAATTACATAGAGAATTTCTTGAGAGTTTGAACATGTAATTGAAGCTCTTCTAACATGCGTAGACTATATATACCTCATTCAACATCAAAAGCCTAATTCAGAAGTGGGCCATCATTTAAAATAGAGGAGAACTTGGATAAAAAATAACTGAAAATGTACAAACTTCATTCCCTCATTTATTATACTTCATTTGGAAGAGGGGAAAAAAACTTAAATATTGGCATTATACAAAGATCCCTTTGCTCAGGCAGCTCTGCTTGTGTGAGTGCACATGTTCAATATTCAAATAATTAAAATTAGCCTTGATCTCATCTGTCACCTTAGAATTTTCATAAAATGGATACACATTAATTCCTGGGTGCATTTTATACTTTACCAAGAGTCCATAAACATTCTCTCCTCCTTTATTGATGATCATTTCTATAGCATTTGTTTTAACTGTGCATATAGTTTACTCTCAAATTACTCTTCAAGCTAACCAGCCAACCTGTTTCATTTTAGGGCTGTAAAAGTTATTTTTTGCATTTAACAGGTTTAAAATGAGTATCAGAATCAAGAAGTCATACATAAAAATCTCCCATGCCCTGAAATTATAAAGCAAGCACTTCTATGACTTAAAATTTGCGTAACTTCGTTGTTATAAAACAACCCTTTCCCTCTTTTTTCCTTCACATGAAAGTGTTGGCTGAATAGGATATGAAAAATTCCCATGCTAAACTTTAGTTTCAATGAATGTAACTGTTTTTGCCAGTTCTTTATAAGGATAGTGCCAGCATTTTATTAAAATTGAAACTCCTTCAGCTGTAAGACCTGAATTATGAGTCTCGTTAGGCTTGTCTTATTTGTAGTCATCTGAAATACAAATCTAACTAGCAGTGGAAATGACATAGTCTAAGAAGGGAATACTAATCACATCAAGTTGCAAAGTCCCATTTTACATATCAAAAGTGTGAGGCCTTGTTGTACAAAAGAAAAAAAAGACAAACATTTAAGTCTGTCTCAAATACAACATAAATTGTGATATTTGAAATCTTCCCAAATCAAAATATTTATCTAAATTTGGGAGTGATTGGAAGTGTATGCAGCATTTTGATAGCTTAAAATTAGCATTGATTATGCCACAAAATAATAAAAACTAGTATTTTTTGTTCTATTCATACTTAGCTGCTCTATGGCATGTACATTCTGTTCTAGAATCTTGTTTATTTTAATTTTGCTAGCACTCTCTGAATAATAAAGTTAACTATGTTCCTTAGGAGACATATTCATGGATTGTCATAGTTTATCTTGATACCTGCCCAAATTTTGGATTATAAATGGTAATCCATTCCTCTTTTCCTTCTTTAAAAACTCTTTAAAATATAAATGTCCTAGTATCATAGAAATGCAAACTAAAATTTCAGATGAGCTTCTACTACTAATACATACACCAAAATATATGACATTTTAAAAATTACTGATAATTCTATGTATTTGCGAGGATACAGAGCAATCGGCATTCTCATGTGATGTGTTGGGAGTGTAAATTGATAAAACCATTTTGGAGAATGATTAGACATCATTACTAAATCTGAGTCTGTGATTTTTCCCAGAAATTCCATTTCTATGTATTGGCACAACAGTTAAGAGTATATATGTTCACCAAAAGACCGGTACAAAAATCTTCCTAGCAGCACTATTCGTCATACTCTTTTACTGAAAAAAATCCAAATGTCCAGTAACAGTCTATGGATAAATATAATATAGTCATATAATGCAGAAAGTTTTTGAAAAGCTCTGACTGCAAAAATGTGGATGAATTGTCCAGTATATTAAGTGAAAGCAGCCCATCATTAACATGTACATAATGTATGATTCCATTTATATGAAGTCGAAAACAGCCAAAACTAGCCTGTGGTTTTCCAAAGTCAGGATAATGGCTGCCTTTGTGGGGCAAAAGAGGTTGTTAACTGGGTGTTCTGCATTTTGACTTAGGTGGTAATTATATAGTTATGCTAATTTATTATATGTAAGAAGGTATACAATTAAGATTTTTCTACTTCATATATGTAATACCTCAATTTAAAAGTATTAATATATATATATATAACTTAGTTACTTGCATACTGACATTAAAAGAAAGTAAAAAAAAAAAATAACCCTCAGAATGTTTTGCAACTAAATACTTCTTGGAAGAGGGGGAAACTCTGGGCAAGTATTTATAAATTTTAATTATTAACTTTCATTTTCTATACCAGAATTTTAATTTTTTCTTTGTTAATGTGATGCATATATTTTGTCAAATTTGCTGTCCACATACTTTAAGTGTAAGTGATATGTTATTAACTAATAATTAAACTGCATCACCCAAAATGAGCAGTTTCTCTAAAGAGATTTGATTTAGTAAAGCTCAGTCCTGTTTAAATTTCAATCTGGTCCTTCTCATTTTTATGTTCTACTTAAGTGTTTATTTTCTATTTTCATACCAAAATGATTAGATGTTTCTTAGTTTAAGCTTCTTTTAGCTGGTAACACATGACGATTTTCAGACAATTCTTTCTTTTGAACATAATTGTGAACATATTTCCCTTGACTTAATTTAAGTATCATCCATTTGTGTTGAATACAAGTAGTAATGTAGTAATGAGTTAAAAGAATTATTTCTATTGCTAGATAACAATTGCATAACAGTAATTAAAGCTAGAGACACGAATTAGAGAGCATTTCCACTGGGAGTACATAGTACATTCAGATATTGAGTTAGTTGGGATGCCTGAAGAATGGATCATCTCATAAAGTGAAGTAAACTTGTGACTCCTGAGTCCTGAACAAATACTGCATATTTGGGTTCTGCTCTGAATGGCATCATGTATGAATAAAATCTTATATTGTTGGATTTTTTCCTTATTAATATTTTCTTTCTGTCTCTTGGAAAGAATTAGTATGGCAGAAAATATTTTCAGATAAATAAATAAACAAATTTCAAAAATGCCAGTCTTTGGCCCACCACACTCACTTCCTTTGAAAGGTCTTTAAGAAGTTTAACACTAATAACCAGTGATGATGAGCGTTTTTTCATCTTTGTTGGCCTCATATATGTCTTCTTTTGAAAAGTGTCTGTTCATGTCCTTTGCCCACTTTTGAATGGGTTTGTTTGTTTTTTTCTTGTAAATCTGTTTTAGTTCTTTGTAGATTCTGGATATTAGCCCTTTGTCAGATGGGTAGATTGTAAAAATTTTTCCCATTCTGTTGGATGCCAGTTCACTCTAATGATTGTTTCTTTTGCTGTACAGAAGCTCTGGAGTTTAATTAGGTCCCATTTGTCTATTTTGGCTTTTGTTGCCATTGCTTTTGGTGTTTTAGTCATGAAGTCCTTGCCTATGCCTATGTCCTGAATGGCTTTGCCTACGTTTTCTTCTAGGGTTTTTATGGCGTTAGGTCTTACGTTTAAGTCTTTAATCCATCTGGAGTTAATTTTAGTGTAAGTTGTCAGGAAGGGGTCCAGTTTCTGCTTTCTGCACGTGGCTAGCCAGTTTTCCCAACACCATTTATTAAACAGGGGAATCCTTTCCCCATTGCTTGTTTTTGTCATCATTCTCAGCAAACTGACACAAGAAACAGAAAGTCAAACACCGCATGTTCTCACTCATAGGTGGATGTTGAACAACGAGAACACATGGACACTGGGAGGGGGAGCATCACACAATGGGGTCTGTTGTGGGGAATAGGGGAGGGACAGTTGGGGGTAGGGAGGTTGGGGGAGGGATAACACGGGGAGAAATGCCAGATATAGGTGACGGGGGGTGGAGGCAGCAAACCACATTGCCATGTATGTACCTATGCAATAATCCTGCATGATCTACACATGTACCCCAGAACCTAAAGTATAATTTAAAAAAAAAAGAGGAAGTTTATCACTGGCTATGGTTCTTAAGAAGACCTAATTCATAACCATTGGAAATCAACAGTTACTTTAGGACCTTAAAAAAACTGTTGAAAACTACAGATACCCCAGTTTTGCTCATGAGAAAAGCCACTCTAATGTTATTTTTTTTCCTGTATCCATAGGGCTGGATCAAAGATAAATTGGCTCATGGAGATGGAGTATCTATACAAATTAAGTTTGTATAATCAGGTATCATGTTGCTGCTTAGTTTACTTTTTTAATATTATAATTCTAAACAACAGAAAGGAAAGAGAGACAGTAGACCAAATTTGGCGAAGAGCTTGGACTTTCGATTAAACCTTTTTAGGTTCACTATCTAGCTTTGGTATCTGCTAGTTGCACACCGTTGATCAAGTTTCTTATCCTCCCTATCTCTCAGTTCTTTCATCTGCAGTATTTACATCCACCTCATAGTATTAAAATTACCAAATGAGTTAGGTCATTTATGTTTGTAAGGTCATAAGGTAAATTCTTGGCACTATGCATATTTTTAAATAAAATCACTAAATTTGGAGAGAAAGTAAAAGTGAAAATCACCTGCAGCTCAGCTACTGACATAGCCTTTACCTTTGTTACTGTATTCTATCACTGTTCCTTGTTCTATAAGACTTCCATGCCCACGAACCTGATGTATTATGCCACGCTTTCTGAGATGTTTTCTCCACATTTTACATGCACATCTGCCTTTTTGTTAGCTCATGCTTTCTCTTCACTTGTAAAGTCTGTTCTTCTCATCTTTACATGTCCAAAGTCCAGCAAGCATTAACAACTTAGCACAAATGTATTGACTCCTTCGATTAGTTTCTTTTTTTCATTATTTAAGACCTTTATTAACAGATGCTTGCAGTTTGTTGACTTTTTTGAAAAAATCAAGTTGCAAACTTTTATTACAAATTAAAAATAAAGTTCTTAAAAATGTCAACTTGATCGAGACCATCCTGGCCAACATGGTGAAACCCCGTCTCTACTAAAAATACAGAAAAATTAGCTGGGTGTGGTGGCGCACGCTTGTAGTCCCAGCTACTCAGGAGGCTGAGGCAGGAGAATTGCTTGAACCCAGGAGGCGGAGGTTGCAGTGAGCCGAGGTGGCGCCACTGCACTCCAGCCTGGCGCCTGGTGACAGAGTGAGACTCTGTCTCAAAAAAAAAAAAAAAAAAAAAAAATCTCAACTTGACCAGATATGAAACAATTTAAAAACCTTTAAAAGCATATTGAGAAAAACCAGGCTTTTTTAAAAAACACGTTTGTTATTAGCAAAAAGAGACTTCTTTAGGTAAAAATAATAAAAACCCCATGCTGCATAGATAATGCAGATAGTTCTGTTTATCTGGTCAACGGGCAAAAGCAAGCACTTCAGGTCTTCAGCTCCAATCTTCTGTTCATTTCTTATTGCTGGAATTTCTTATTTCTTCTTGTTGGATGACCACACCGGATGATGGTAGAGGTGGTAAGCCGACATTTACTCAGCCCCGCCCTGCTCAGCCTCGGGAGCTGACGATTTCTCAGCTGGTGGATGGGCTGCTTTTGTCTCTTTGCCATCTTGTGGTTTAGGGTTTTTTGGGCGTCTGCCTCAGTAATTGAAGTTGCGACGGTACTGACATTGAGGTGGCTGCTGACCTTGGGTCTCATCTCCTTGATTTTCTTTATCTTCTTCATTGCCATCCTCTCTAGGCTGTCTTTGGCGAGGAGGGCCCCTGCGGAATCGTGGTCTATATCCCCGATACATATTCTGCCTCATGGTCTACCTTGTTCTCCTGCACCCTGGTTGTCAGCACCCTCCATCACTTCTCCCTGCACAGGAGGGTTGGATATTGTGGTCAACGCCCATAGGGTCTCCGCATGTAGTAAGGTGGGAACCTTCGCCTGCGGTAGGGCTGGCGTTGTTGGGCCTGGCCTTCGGGAGCGCTCTCTGATCCCTTGTTCTTTTCCCCCCACTCTCACTCTTCTGGTAATTTTGCTGGTAATTGTATGGAGGACCTCTACGACATGGATAGCATCTATAATGGTTACGGTCTGCTGCATATTTACTGCCTTGAACTGGAACGCCACCAGGACCTGTAACATTTGCTGCCTCCACACCCTTTTCTCCTTCAACAACATCAAACTCCACAGTCTCTCCATCTCCTACACTGCAAAGGTACTTCCTGGGGTTATTCTTCTTTATGGCAGTCTGGTGTACAAATATATCTTCCTTGGTGTCATTCCTGTTGTTATGTTTAAATCTTTAATCCATTTGGAGTTAATTTTAGTGTAAGGTGACAGGAAGGAGTCCAGCTTTTGCTTTCTGCACATTGCTAGCCAGTTTTCCCAACATCATTTATTAAACATGGAGTCCTTTCCTGATTGCTTCTTTTTATCAGGTTTGTCCAAGATCAGATGGCTGTAGATGTGTGGTGTTGCTTCCGAGGCCTCTGTTCTGTTCTGTTGGTCTATGCCTCTGTTTTGGTACCAGTACTATGCTGTTTTGATTACTGTAGCCTTGTGGTATAGTTTGAAGTCCGGCAGTATAATGCCTCTGGCTTTTTTTCTCCTTCGGATTATCTTGGCTATGTGGGCTCTCTTCTGGTTCCATATGAAGTTTAAAGTGGTTTTTTCCAGTTCTGTGAAGGAGGTCATTGGTAGCTTGATGGGGATGGCGTTGCACTGTAAATTACTTTGGGCAGTATGGCCATTTTCACGATATTGATTCTTCCTAACCATGAGCATGGAATGTTTCTCCATCTGTTTGTGTACTCTTTTATTTCCTTGAGCAGTGGTTTGCAGTTCTCCTTGAAGAGGTCCTTTACATCCTTTGTTAGTTGTATTCCTAGGTATTTCATTTTCTTTGTAACAATTGTGAATGGGAGTTCCTCTTGATTTGGCTCTCTCTTTGTCTGTTATTGGTGTATAGGAATGCTTGTGATTTCTGCACATTGATTTTGTATCCTGAGACTTTGCTGAAGTTGCTTATCGGTTTCAGGAGATTTTGGGCTGAGATGGGGTCTTCTAAATATAAAATTATGTCATCTACAAATAGAGACAGTTTGACTTCCTCCTTTCCTAATTGAATACCCTTTATTTCTTTTTGTGCCTGATTGCTCTGACTAGAACTTCCAATGTTATATTGAATAGGAGTGGTGAAAGAGGGCATCCTTAGAGCCTGATTTCAAAGGGAATGCTTCCAGCTTTTGCCCATTCAGTATGATATTGGCTGTAGGTTTGTCATAAATAGCTTTCATTATTTTATGATACATTCCATCGATACCTAGTTTTTTGAGAGTTTTTAGCATGAAGGGCAGTTGAATTCTGTCGAAGGCCTTCTCTGCATCTATTGAGATAATCATGTGGTTTTTGTCTTTGGTTCAAAATGTATTTCTAAGGAATTACTTTAAGTATTTTTTACCTTGTGAAGTTAAGCAACCTTTGATCAACAATAGTGTGCTGTTCAGATACATTTTTAACAACTTTTTTCCTGTAGGACTCTTTTCAACCCCTGTGAGAGCTACACATGCCTGACATTTGTTCATTTGGAGAACGTTTTAATTCTTTGACAGTTTTTTCTCTGTCTCTATAGCTTTACTTAGGATCAAATTTTCTTATCGTTACTTGCTTGAGCTGAATTTTTCTTTATTGGTGACTTTTTTTTCTAATAAAGTTTTTTTTTTTTTTAATAGCCCTAAAAGTTTTTGGAAGAAAAAATGCATTTGATTATTTTATATATCTATTGAAAAAAACAACCCTATATTAACCAAATGGGAATAAGGGAGTTGTTTGCTCAGTGAGGAATATCTATTAACGTGTGTCATTTGGCATTTAAGGGAGAATTAATTGCTCTTGGTGAACTTGCTTTATTTAGCTGAAATATCTAATGTAGCTGTGAAAATATATTAGATAAGCACATTTGAAATTCAAATGATGTAAAACCAAACACCACTAATTTAACACCTAAGTAATCAAATTGCTCACAGAATTGTAAATTTCAGTAGCTGTATGTGAGTACCAGATGAATTAAATGTGTTCAGAAGTCTTTCTGTATGTTACAGGAAGCCTGACTGCCACAGATATTTTGGTAGAGTACAACAGGCCTATGTGACTCACTGTACAATAAGCAAAGGAAATTTATTTCCTGTTTAGTACAGAAAATTGATCTAACATGAAAAACTCAATATTATTGATCTTTTTTTTTTTATGGTATAGAGGTACAAAATACCTTTGCCAATTTCCAAGATTCCTCAGAATTTCGCCCAACTTTAAAGTCTATTAACTAACTTATAATCATAAAAGAAACAGCAATCACTTTTTATCTAAAAATTTAATTCTAGATTTCCTGAGAATTAAATAGTTCTAATTAATCATAAACTGATCTCCTTATTATGGTATCACCTTTATCATAGCCTTTTTAAATCCAACACAGCTGAAACAATGTGAGGAAAAAATATATAACCAATGAAGAATTTCTAAAGTATATGTGTACTGTTGCTATCTTACTGAAAAATATTTTATTATCTTACTGTACTCTCTTCAAGTTTTGATTTATAGTAGTAGTCAAAATTGTTTACGAACACCAAAGTCTACAATAATTTTTCATTTTCTTAGAATCTATGAGTCATTACTGTTGGATTAAAGGCAAACATATAATATGAATATAAGCTTCTACATATACCTTCTTTCTTTCCGTTTTTTTGTTGTTGTTGTTTGTTTTTTTTGAAAAGGAATGTTGCTCTGTCACCAGTCTGACTTTCTTTCTTTTGAAGTGATGATTTAAATAATTACTGACATACGCTTATAAAAATCAAAGAATGACATCCTGAAAAGATTTATAGTCTTATCATTAGGTGAGACTAAACAACTCTAAATTACTAGAAGTTTCCTCTATTTCCAAACAAACATCTACAGGGAAATTAGATCCTATGGCAAATTGATAGCATCATGTGTGTTTAAGGAAGAACATTTCCATCAGGCTATCTTTACTTCTCATTTAAGTTTCTTATCCGATATTTTATACTTGTTTAGCCTCTATTCTCTCTTTGGAAACATAGACAGTTTGTATCAGTTTTTTTGGAAAAACAAGCTTTGTTATAATTCAGTTTGAACCTCTAAATCTCTCAAATTATATGTTTTTCCAAATTTTACATTGGGGAAGCTTTTCAGTTTTATTTTCTGAATTGTAGCCAGTTTGGCTACAATCTTTTGCTTCAATCCTTTATACTTTTTTCTGAGTTTCTGTTTGTAAGAGGTTCTTACGTTGTTCAGATTCAGTACTTAATAATCATTAAGTTCTGGAAATTCAACTCTAAAATATGGAAACATAGTTATTTTTCAGACTTATTTTAGCAAAAAGATTTAATTACTGATTTCACTTAATATGTTCCAAAATTTCTATTAAAATACAAAATGATAGCAAAAATACTTCCCAGCTCTTGGCCCATCTATCTCTGTCAGTCCATCCTGTGGGGGCAGGGAATGCAGGTTGAGCTTATAGGGCAGGATCCCAGAGCATACTGAGAGCATAGCACACTGGAGTTCTCTCTGAACCACACAGAGGAACACTGGAGCTATAGTAGCATAGGGCCAGCAGCCTGTCTCCAGAGAAGCTTTCTAGGGCACAACCTCATTCTTCAGAAATCTGCAAAGTCTGTAGTAAGCACAGCAAAGTAAGGCAGGCTTTAGAAGGCTAACATCATTGAAGGTGAAAACAAATCTTAATACTGATAGGAAAAACTACAAAGAATCAGCATCCATCGATGGCAGTACCAAGTCTAGTATCTTTGATCAACCAAGAGAGTTTTATACAATTAATTCTTGCAAGAAGGTGAACAATTTCTTGGTTGTCTGGGTTCTTACACATGAGCAATGTTAAGTCTGTGTTTTCAGCTGGAATAGGGTATTTATGGGGTTTATAGTGGGGAATGAAAGCAAATCTTGACCTCAGACCGTTTCTAACTATACCATTTACCATTTTCTAAATGGTCAGGAAGCCACTAAATGCTTCCTTTCTTTGAATATCAGTTGAGTCAAATCCTACATAGGACATTTACATGTGGTTACCTAATTCTAAATTAATTATTGTAATAGTCTTTCTAAGAAGTCCATGAAATATTACTCATTATTCTCATTTTAATGGAAAGAAATGCAATCAAGAAGATTCTATTACCTACACTCTAATGAAGAGGAGGAGCCAGAGTCGAATTGGGTTACACTCTTTTTATTCATGAATGGGACATAGGAAATACATTTTCCTATGTAATGGTAGATCCAATGTTGACCACTTACTACTAAAATAGAAAAATGCTATTAAAACAGAAGTGTTCTTAAGACATAGTGCTGAAATATGCTTGTTAGTTTGAGATATTGTTAAAATATCTCAGATATTTTGAATTGTTAAAACGTTTTAGTAACCTCTTTTGAGAAGCGATACATTGAGATAACAGATTTCGTGCTCCTGTTATGTGCAATTTATTAATGTGAGCTACATAATTGGGTATGATGATAGGAAAAATGGAAGTGCTTTAAAATGTATCTTTTTGAAGTTCTTAAAATTTCTTTATTTGTGACTATAAATAATATATATATTAATTTAACAAACAAGGGGAAATATAGTAATATATAGAGAAAGAAAAAAATACATGTAAACTCTATCAGTGCAGAACATTGTAATTTTTATGTCCTTAATTATATAGGTAAAATATTGACTTTCTTTGTTTATTTATAATTTTCAGTGCAATGTTTCAAGTGTTACATTTTTACTTCCCTTTCATGAATTATTTATTTGTATTCATTTTTCTGTTAGGTTATTAATCTTTTTCATAATGAAAATAGTTATTCTCACTCTTATTGAAATACCTTTCCTCTTTTCCCAGCAACTCTAGCCAGGTTTAACATCTTTCTCCAATATTTTCACAACAGATTTTAAGTAAACAAAAAAATGTTTTAACATTTGCTTTTCAAATAAAATACAACTCTTAATTGCATTTGTTAGTCAATGGTACTTCTCTGGATTCCTGATTACAATCTTCAGAAGAAATGAATATTAATCATAGATTGTGTATCAATATAGTTTCATAAATCAAAGAGAAACAGATTTTTGCTTTAGAAAGGCTTATGATCTTGTCAAAGTATATCAAAGTATAGGAGATAAAAAAGAAATTTACATTTTTTTGCTCCTAACTGCTGATTTCTACCAATTAATTATCAGTTAATCCATACATTAGCAAAAATAAACACACAAGAAATCAGTAAACTATATAAAAATAAATGAAATGACTTCAGGTATAAGTTTCTTTGTAACTATAACCTGAAGGAAGAAAACATTATACACATTTCAATAAACCAAAATGCTCATAAAGTTGTATGTTGCTGAATATACACATTTTTTTTTTCTCATCACTTAATCTCTGTGGCTGGATTTTCCCCCACAATTAGATAGGCTAGATTTCCACATTGAATGCTTCTTTTCACATTTTGACCCCTTTTCTTAATACCTTTTAATCCAATGGCAGTGTCTTCCTATATTTCTCCCCTTAATTGTGTGTGCTCTTAGAGTAGACACCATAAAAATATAACATGGTCAAGAGCATTAGAAGACAAACAACAGACTGGGAGAAATATATTAAAAATACATATCTGATTTAAAAACAGTTGCATCCAGAATATACAAGCAACTCTTTACAATTCGAAAAAAAAGAAAATGCAAAAATCTATTAAAAATGGTCTATGATGGAGAACTCAGGATAAGACCACATACCTACAACCATCTGATCTGCAACAAACCTAATAAAAACAAGCAACTGTGAAAGGATTCCTAATTTACTAAATGGTGCTGGGAGAAGTGGCTAGCCATATGCAGAAAATTGAAACTGGACCCCTTCCTTACACCTTACACAAAAATTAACTCAAGATGGATTACAGACTTAAATGTAAAACCCTAGAAGAAAATCTAGGCAATATCATTCAAGACATAGGCACAGGCAAAGATTTCATGATGAAATCACGAAAAGCAATTACAGCAAAAGCTAAAATTGATCTAATTTAACCAAAGAGCTTCTACACAGCAAAAAAAAAAAACAAAAACAAACTATCATCAGAGCAAACAGGCAACCTAAAGAGTGGGAAAAAATTTTGCAATTCATCCATCAGACGAAGGTCTAATATCCAGAAACTATAAGCAGAGAGAGAGAGAGAGAGAGCATCAGAAAGAATAACTATTGGATGCTGGCGAAATTAACACCTAGGTGATAGGCTGACCTGTGCAGCAAACCACCACGGCACATGTTTACTTATGTAACGAACCTGCACATGCTGCACATTAACCCAGAACTTAAAAGTTGAAGAAAAAAAAAACAAAACTTGATATCAGGGGGAAAAAGGTGGTTCAAAGACCTGAACAGACACCTCACCGAAGAATATGGCAAATAAGCATATGGAAAGATGCTCAATATTTCATGTAATTAGGGAATTGCAAATTATAACAACGAGATACCACTACACATCTATTAGAAGGGCCAAAATCTGTAACACTGATGATAACAAATGCTGGAGAAGATGTGAAACAGAAACCCCCACTCATTGCTGTTGGAATGCAAAATGATACATTGTTGGAAGACAAAATAGTACTGTGTTGGAAGACAGTTTTAACAGTTTCTTAGAAAACCAAATGTACTTCGCTATACAAACTAACCATCAAGCTCCTTGCCCAAAGGAGATCAACATTTGTGTCCTAACAAAAACCTGCACACAGATGTTTATAACACGTTTATTCATTATTGCTACAAAGAAACTATCCATCAAGCTATGAAAAGTCATAGAAGAACCCTAAGTGCATATTACTAAATGAAAGAAGGCAATCTGAAAAGACTACATGCTGTACGATCCCACCTATAGAACATTCTGGAAACAGCAAAACTATGGAGACAGCAGAAGGATCAGTGGTTGACAGAATAGGAGGAGAGCAGAGGATTTTTAGGGCAGTGAAACTACTGTGTGTGATCCTATAATGGTAGATACATATCATTACACGTTTGTCAAAAGCCATAGATGACACAACACCAGGGGTGAACCCTGATATAAACCACAGACTTAGGGTAATAATGATGTGTCACTGTTTGTTCATCAATTGTAACAAATTGATGTAGCACTCTCGTGTGAGGTGTTGATAGTGACAGTGGCTGTACATGTGTAGGGGTAGGGAGCATATGGAAAATTTCTGTATCTTACGCTCAGTTGTGCTGTGAGCCTAAAATGGCTATATAAAATAAAGTCTGTTAAAATATATACAAAATGCAAGAAACATACCCACAGCACTATTTGTCTGACAACGCCTTAGGGAATTAGCCCACTTGGTATGTTTCTCAGAGCCTAAGAAGATAATTTCAGTGACTGATGAGATCATCAGGAAGGCAGTGATCATATCTCTGGCTATTCACAGGAACATCTTCATAATCACCTTTTCTCTTAATTCCTTCTACTTGTGCTCTTCCCCCTCTCATATCCTTACACACCTCTGCACCTGCAGTCTCCTCTCAGACTCTCACACACCTGTGTATCTGCTGTCTCCTCTCAGACCCTCACACACCTGTGCACCTGCTGTCTCCTCTCAGCCCCTCACACACCTGTGCACCTGCTGTCTCCTCTCAGACCCTCACAAACCTGTGCACCTGCTGTCTCCCCTCAGACCCTCACACACCTGTGCACCTGCTGTCTCCTCTCAGACCCCTACACACCTGTGTACCTGCTGTCTCCTCTCAGCCCCTCACACACCTGTGCACCTATCTCTCCTCTCAGATTCTCACACACCTGTGCACCTGCTGTCTCCTCTCAGACCGTCACACACCTGTGCACCTACTGGCTCCTCTCAGACCCTCACACACCTGTGCACCTGCTGTCTCAGACCCTCACACACCTGTGCACCTGCTGTCTCCCCTCAGACCCTCACACACCTGTGCACCTGCTGTCTCCTCTCAGACCCCTACACACCTGTGCACCTGCTGTCTCCTCTCAGACCCTCACACACCTGTGCACCTGCTGTCTCCTCTCAGACCCTCACACACTTATGCACCTGCTGTCTCCTCTCAGCCCCTCACACACCTGTGCACCTGCTGTCTCCTCTCAGATTCTCACACACCTGTGCACCTGCTGTCTCCTCTCAGCCCCTCACACACCTGTGCACCCGCTGTCTCCGCTCAGATTCTCACACACCTGTGCACCTGCTGTCTCCTCTCAGACCCTCACACACCTGTGCACCCGCTGTCTCCGCTCAGACCCTCACACACCTGTGCACCTGCTGTCTCCTCTCAGACCCTCATACACCTGTGCACCTGCTGTCTCCTCTCAGACCCTCACACAGCTGTGCACCTGCTGTCTCCTCTCAGATTCTGGCCTGCCATGATTCTTAAAATGACCTCTATTGTACTACAGTGGGAGAACACCCGATTTTGGTGCCAGTTTTTGTCACTCTGATATCTAGGCATTGGATTGATTAGGTCCCTGGATCTGGAACAAACATATTAGCCTGTGTAACAAATTGTAGTGATCCCTCTTTTCAAAGACTGAGAGAAACCAGCATTATATCACAAAGGTGATTGTTGCTTTCTGCCTGCACTGGTCTAGTTCAGTCACATGTACTGATCCATACATTTTCCAAAGACACAAATCAACCTGCCTCATCACTGGCATTCAGTCAAGCTCCAAGTATCTTCCACTGGCCACCCTGAGGCAGTTTACAGCAGATTCAACTCAGGTTCTTACTGAGTTCAATGGGAAAACTTAACTGTCTAATGGCAAGCAGAACTAATTTCCGTCCTTCATAAACCACCCAATTTGGTACTAAAATTAGAATCTCTATATTCAGGTACTTAAATGGGAGGTTTTTGGATCAAGCCACTGGTCCAAAAATCAAGCAAAGTTCTTCCATCCTAGAAAATAGTGAGCTCTCAGATCCAGGGTTGATGGATGCTACTACCTGACTATTTAAGGGTCCCAAGACAGTTCTAACATCAACACCCATTTCATGGTTCAATAAACACATATTTACTCTTCATAATTAGACTCTATTGTTAGAATAGTTTTAGGTTTATAGAGGAATTGAGCAGATAGTACAGAAGATTGCCATATACCCCTCACCCACACAAGTTCCCCTGTGGTTAAAATCTAATATTAATACGATATATTTAGTACAAGTAATGGGATTATATTGATACCTTACTATTAACTAAAGTCCAAAGTTTATTCAACTTTTTTAGTTTTTACCTAAAGTTCTTTCTGTGTTCCAGTATTCTGTCCAGGCTACCATATCATGTAGTTGTCGTGTCTCCTTTTGCTTTTCTTTGTTGTGATAATTTCTCAGAGTTTCTCAGTTCTTCACAATCTTGACAGTTTTGAGGAGTATATTATGATGCCTATATAGTGGAATTTTTATATTTTTCTCATGATTAAGTTGGGATTATGGTCTTGGGGTGGGGGATATCACAGCGGCAAGGTAAAGTGCCATTTTTATCATATATTGAGAGAATTTATTTGTTGCTTTCTTTCTTTCAGATTTCTTTATTTTTATTTCTATTTTTTGTACTTTAAGTTCTGGGGTACATTTGCTGATCGTGCGGGATTGTTACATAGATATACCCATGCCATGGTGGTTTGCTGCATCCATCTCCCCTTCATCTACATTAGATATTTCTCCTAATGATACCCCTCCCCAATTCGCCCACCCTCTCCTATCCCTCTCCTAGCTCTCCCATCCCCCAAGAGGCCCCAGTGTGTGATGTTTCCCTCCCTGTGTCCATGTGTTCTCATTGTTCAACACCCACTTATGAGTGAGAACATGCAGTGTTTTGTTTTCTGTTCTTGTGTCAGTTTGCGGATTCTGACGGTTTCCAGTTTCATTCATGTCCCTGCAAAGGACATGAACTCATCTTTGTTATGAATGCATAGTATTCCATGGTGTATATATGAAACATTTTCTTTATCCAGTCTATCACTGATGGCCATTTGGGTTGGTTCCAAGTCTTTGCTATTGTAAGCAGTGCCACAATAAACATACATGTGCATGTGTCTTTATAATAGAATGATTTATAATCCTTTGGGTATATACCCAGTAATGGGATTGCTGGATCAAATGGCATTTCTATTTCTAGATCCTTTAGGAATGGCCACACTGTCTTCCACAATAGTTGAACTAATTTACACTCCCACCAACAGTGTAAAAGCATTCCTATTTCTGCACACCCTCTCCAGCATCTGTTGTCTCCTTATTTTTTAATGATTACCATTCTAACTGGCATGAGACGGTATCACAATGTGGTTTTGATGTGCATTTCTCTAATGACCAGTGATTATGAGCTTTTTTTCATATGTTTGTTGGCTGCATAAATGTCTTCTTTTAAAGAGTATCTGTTTATACCCTTCACCCACTTTTTGATGGGGTGGTTTGTTTTTTTGTTGTAAATTTGTTTTATTTCTTTGTAGATTCTGGATATTAGCCCTTTGTCAGATGGGCAGATTGCAAATTTTTTTTTTCATTCTGTTGGTTCCCAGTTCATTCTAATGATTGTTTCTTTTGCTGTGCAGGTGTTTAATTAGATCCCATTTGTCTATTTTGGCTTTTGTTGCCATTGCTTTTGATGTTTTATTCATGAAGTCCTTGCCTATGCCTGTGTCCTGAATGGTATTACCTAGGATTTCTTCTAGGGTTTTTATGGTATTAGGTCTTATGTTTAAATCTTTAATCCATCTGGAGTTAATTTTTACATAGGGTATAAGGAAGGGGTCCAGTTTCTGCTTTCTGCATATGGCTAACCAGTTTTCCCAACACCATTTATTAAATAGGGAATACTTTCCCCATTGCTTGTTTTTGTCAGGTTTGTCAAAGATCAGATGATTGTAGATGATGATATTAGTTCTGAGGCCTCTGTTCTGTTCCATTGATCTATATCTCTGTTTTGGTACCATTACCATGCTGTTTTGATTACTGTAGCCTTGTAGTATAGTTTGAAGTCAGGTAGCGTGATGCCTTCAGCTTTGTTCTCTTGCTTAGGATTGTCTTGGCTATGCAGGCTCTTTTTTGGTTCCATATGAAGTTTAAAGGGGTTTTTTCCAGTTCTGTGAAGAAGGTCAATGGTAGCTTGATGGGGATAGCATTGAATCTATAAATTACTTTGGGGCAACATAGCCATTTTTATGATATTGACTCTTTCTAACCATGAGCATGGAATGTGTTTCCATCTGTTTGTGTCATCTCTTATTTTGTTGAGCGGTGGTTTATAGTTCTCCTTGAAGACGTCCTTCACATCCCTTGTTAGTTGTATTCCTAGGTATTTTATTCTCTTTGTAGAATTATGAATGGGAGTTTGCTCATGATTTGGCTCTCTGTTTTTCTGTTATTGGTGTATAAGAAACCTTGTGATTTTTGCAACTGATTTTGTATCCAGAGACTTTGCAGAAGTTGCTTATCAGCTTAAGGAGATTTTGGGCTGAGATGATGTAGTCTTCTAAATATACAATTTTGTTGTCTGCACATAGAGACACTTTGACTTTCTCTTTTCCTAACTGAATACCCTTTATTACTTTTTCTTGCCTAATTTCTCTAGCCAGAACTTCCAATACTATGTTGAATAGGAGTGGTGAGAGAGGACACCCTTGTCTTGTGCCAGATTTCAAAGGGAATGCTTCCAGTTTTTGCCCGTTCAGTATGATATTGGCTGTGGGTTTGTTGAGACAGCAATTAATAGCCTGCCAACCAAAAAAAATCCAGGATGTGACAGGTTCACAGCTCAATTCTACCAGAAGTATCAAGAGGAGCTGCTACCATTCCTTCTGAAACTATTTCATATCATACAAAAAGAGGGAATCCTCCCTAACTCATTTTATGAGACCAACATCATCCTGATACCAAAACCTGACAGAGACAAAAAAAGAAAATTTCAGGTCAATATCCATGATGAACATTGGTGCAAAAATCTTCAATAAAATACTGGCAAACAGAATCCAACAGCACATCAAAAGCTTATCCATCACAATCATCCCTGGGATGCAAGGCTGGTCTTTCTTTCATATTTCAAAACAACTTAAGATTTTTTTAAATCTCCTTTTTCCTTCTCCACTCATTTCCAATCTTGCTTTCTCACATTCTAATCTTTACATAAGAGTTAGATGTAGTTTTTAAAAATAAAACAAGACATGCTCCTTTTTAAAACCCCCCCAAATACATTCTGCTGCTCTTAGAATAAATTATCCAAAGAACTCAACTTAGTTTACAGTGCCCTGCAGGGATCTGTCCCCTGCCTATTTCTCCAGCCTTATTTTGGCCACTATTCCTGCCTCAGTGTGCCCCAGCCATGCTGTTTATAAAATGCAGCAGCTCAAAATATTCAGCATAGTTATTATGTGATAATAGGTACAGGTATGTACACTAATAATACCTAGTGTACATTCAATCTCCAAATAGTATGTAATAGAAACCTACAGGGAAAAATATGAGAGAAGCTGCGAAGCAGAACTGGAGAGCTACTTGTTTTTCAAATGAGCTTTAGGCACTTATCGTTTCTCAAACTAAACACAAAAACAAACACTACTGATATTTTTATTAGAATTACACTATATAAAATAATTTGAAAATGTTTGACATTTTTTACTGTACTTGGAAGGATATTGTCTATTTAATTCTTGTACTCAAAAAACTAGCCATCTGATGTATGTACCATTTTTAATTTTCATTGCGTTTAAACAAAAGTAAAATGTTTCTCTTTTTAATTTATTAATTTTGCTTTCAAGTTTTCATCTTTCCCTTCTCATATCTGTTATACTTGCTCCTAGGTTATTGAAATGTATATTTAATTAATTGGTTTATATTCTTACAAATTTAAACATGAAAAACTTTTTAGAAGACAAATTTCCCTCTAAATGAAGTTCAACAACTCAAGTTTAGTTTTTCAATATCATAATTTTCTAAATAATGTGTATTTATAATTTTTGCATTCTTTTTAAGTAAAATTATTTTAAACGTTTCTTAAATGTAGTATAAACCTCTATTTTATTTAATTGTCAATGGTTTGATATCTGAGTGGTTTTCAATGAATATTTGGCATGAGCTTGAAGTCTACTTTGTATAAGGTACAAAGCTGAATGCTCCTCGTCATTCATCATTTTTGATGCTATACTCTCTGTATGGAAAAAGAATCAACATTTTTTTCACATGTAAATTATTTACAGTGTGAATAATAACTGTCAGAAAAGATCATTTATTTCTATGAATACGCAAAGAAACACCAAAGAATAGAGATCCCCGTGCTGTCACCTCCCTGATGTAACTCAGACTCACCCTTACTTTGTAGTCTGCCAACCCCACTGTGCAATGTTAATGACACATGTCATTCAGGGTCAAATGAAAGCCAAGAGTCTGGTCAATGAACATTTATTAATGTCCAAGATATGCTAGGTTTGTGCATGCAGACTGTGATGACAGTTGCAATTGGCGACAGTAGGAAATGTCACAATGAAAGATACTAGAGCGCCAGTGTACAGAGAGCAGTAGGATTGGGGTTTTGCCAGCTTCATGTGTTTGATAACAAGAGTGGCCCTCCGGAGGAAGGCTCAGTTTCTCCCCAGTTATCTTCCTTTTTACACAAAACATGTTAAACATTGACTATCACGTTACACAGGCTTAAAAATCATCATTTTAGTACAAATTATGGATGACGGGGGAGGGGAATTTCCTGACATCTTCCCATTAGTAATGTAAGATTCCACAGAGGTAGTGGGATGTAGGGAAAATAGACACTTTGTTTGATAATGGAAGAGGGTTCTAAACATGAGAATATAGCACTGAAAAACATTGCTAACATTTTTGTGATAGGGCACCAGAAAAGGCTATTCTGAGTAACAGCTAAAATTCAAAGCCGGAGTAGTTTTATTACAAATTAAAACAGAAGCAGATCCCTCTTTGGGGACACAGAAAATTAATCAATAACTATATAATCACCAAAAATAGAGAATTTGACATCAAGCCTTCGGGCCAGTGTTCATGTCCATTATGCATGTGCATTCGCGCAAAATGCAGACACATAAGGAGGCTTTTACTACTGTGATGCACTTTGAATAGGAAAGGAGAATGAAATACGTCATAAGACCTGCCATGTTTCTATAATTTTGTAATTTTTTAAAGAGGCCTTATCCTTTAAATGTCTCAAAAATCTTTTCAGATACTGTTTATCAACAGGTTGAGTTCCACAAAGAAAACACATTTGATTGCAAATCATAATAGAACTTTTTAACTTTTATAATGTGTCATTTATCTAGAAAGAGCCTTTCTGTGACTTGTTTTAAATTAATGTGCAACTTGCTTTACAAGAATTTATCTTCCCGTTTATGAAGTTCTTCATATTCGCCACAGTAGCTTTATTTCATGTGAAATTATTCATAGTAACTTCCTAAATAATTTTATCTTATTCCTGCAGCAATACATTTTGGTTTCTGTGGTTTTCAGACTGGAGTTAAGGCCAGCAGACAATCTTGAAAATCCCACTCTTCTGCAGCCATGGTATATGATTGCTTTCTTTGATCTGCTTTGCTTATTCCACTATCACAAACAAGAAGAAGGAATGTTAACTGTCTTAACTGATCAATATGGATCACCACATAATGAGTAGACGCTAACAAGTGGTAATAACCAGGAAAACGGTAGAAACAATCAAATCAGCCATCCTTAAATCCAATTCCAAAGTCAGTTCTTGTGGATTTCAAGGGTAATTTCTTGTATGCAAATGTGTTTTTTCTTACTCCTATCTGTTTTTAAAAGCAATCTCAAGTGTTCCTTCCTTCCCATTCCGTAGAGCCTACCTATAGCACTCTGAATAAATCTGTGTCTAAAAACTGCTGATTCTTTAGGGGGTAATTATATAACACTTTTTTTTTTTCTTTTCCTTGGTTCAGATCCCATGGAAAGGCAGCTCCTTGTCTGCCAATATCTATTCTCTCCTTCTCCTTCAGTAAGGGAAAGTTAAGTTTTTAGCTGAGCACAAAATACTAATTACATTATACAGCCTTCCTCACAGCAACTAGGTGTGACTAATATCTACATTCTGACAATGACTGTGTAATCAGAAATGGTCACACAAGAAGGGAGCCCTCATTTCTCTCTCATTTTTTTCTTGCTGGCTGGATTGAAGATGTGATGTCTAGAAGCAAAACATGGAAAAAACCTGCATTTCTGATGACTTAATAACACTGATCTACCAGCCTAGAGTAAGGACTTCTTTTCCTCTGAGAGAAGAAATATCTATCTTCATTAAATCAATTTATTTGTTTAATAGGGCTACCCTAACATAGTACCACTAATGGCTGGCTTAAACAACAGAATTTGATTTTCTCATAGTTCTGGGGGCACAAGCCAGAGCTCAAGGTGTCAGCAAGATTGATTTCTCCTGAAATCTTTCCTTTTGGATGGTAGAATAGATGATCATCTTCTCCTTCAGTTTTCTTTCTTTCTTTTTTTTTTTTAATTATACTTTAAGTTCTGAGGTACATGTATAGAACGTGTAGATTTGTTACATAGGTACACACGTGCCATGGTGGTTTGCTGCATCCATCACCCTGTCCATCTACCTTAGGTATTTACCCTAATGCTATCCCCTCCCCTATTTCTCCACCCCCTGCTATTTCTCACCTAGCTCCCCTACCCCCAACAGACCCTGGTGTGTGATGTTCCCCTCCCTATGTCCTTGTGTTCTCATTGTTCAACACCCACTATGAGTGAAAACATGCAGTTTTTGGTTTTCTGTTCTTGTGTCAGTTTGCTGAGAATGATGCTTTCCAGCTTTATCCATGGCCCTGCAAAGAACGTGAACTCATCTTTTTTAGGGCTGCATAATATTCCATGGTATATATGTGCCACATTTTCTTTATCCAGTCTATCATTGATGGGCATTTGGATTGGTTCCAAGTCTTTGCTATTGTAAACAGTGCCACAATAAACCTACGTGTGCATATGTCTTTATAATCGAATGATTTATAATCCTTTGGATATATACCCAGTAAGGGGATTGCTGAGTCAGATGGTATTTCTGTTTCTAGATCCTTGAGGAATTGCCACACTGTCTTCCACAGTGGTTGAACTAATTTACATTCCCACCAACAATGTAGAAGCGTTCCTATTTCTCCACATCCTCTCCAGCATCTGTTGTCTCCTGATATTTTTAATGATCGCCATTCTAACCGGCATGAGATGGTATCTCAATGTGGTTTTAATGTGCATTTCTCTAATGACCAGTGATGATGAGCTTTTTTTCGTATGTTTGTTGGCTACATATATGTTTTCTTTTGAAAAGTGTCTGTTCATATCCTTGGCCCACTTTTAGATGGGGTTGTTTGTTTGTTTTCTTATAAATTTGTTTTAGTTCTTTGTAGATTCTGGATATTAGCCCTTTGTCAGATGGGTAGATTGAAAAACAGTTTTCCCATTCTGTTGGTTGCTGATTCACTCTAATGATAATTTGTTTTGCTGTGCAGAAGCTCTGAAGTTTAATTAGATCCATTTGTCTGTTTTGGCTTTTATTGCCATTGCTTTTGGTGCTTTAATCATTAAGTCCTTGCCCATGCCTATGTCCTGAATGGAATTGCCAGGTTTTCTTCGAGGGTTTTTATGGTGTTAGGTCTTAGTCCTCTGTGCATGTCAGCATGCAGCTTTCTTCCTTTTATGAGGATACCTATCATCGTTTTATTAGGACCTACCCATATGACCTCCTTGTACCTTAATTACACTTTTAAAGGTTTTTTCTCGAAATGCAGTCACATTCTGAGGTACTGGCAGTTAGGACTTCAATATAAGAATTTTGGAGTGACAAACTTTAGCCGATAACACACTTACTTTTTGTTAATCTGTAGCATAATATTATCCTAATGGAAACAACATAGGGGATGTTCAAATGCTACAATTACTAGTGAAAAGTAGATGATTAGATGATCTGACTTAGATATGTGGACACCTCAGGCTTCTTAGAACTTTTCTCCTCAGTAATACTGACTTCCCACCTAAACTCAGGCACACACCTCTCCTCCAATAGGGAAAGCCTTTCTTACTAAGCTTATTATTGCAGGGAAAAGAGCAGAACAGAAAGTGTGTTCTCTGTGTCCCAACAAAGAAATCGGACTTGGAAGATGCAATACCGTATGTGTGCAGTTTCTTCTTCCAAACCCAACAATCAAATTTATCGATCACTCCGTTCTCTGAAGATAACTGATAGATGGTAAAATATCTAATTAAAATTTCTCGTATACAGCCCAGACCACAGCATCATGGAGTACACATAACAACCCTGTACATGTAATCCCTGAATCCAAAATAAAAGTTGAAGAAACAAACCAGAATCTAAAAAATTCTCCACGTGAAAATATGAAGTAGGGAAAAATGAATTTTCCCCCCACAGTAATGCTGAATAAAGTACCTTTCATGGGCCTGCTATTATTGATGTTCATTCATGTTATTTTTGCATTTAACTTACTGTTAAGGACTAATAACTTATTGCAAGTCAGGAGTCGAATATGTAGCAAATTAATTTACTAAAATTATTATTGGTAACTCAAACTGTCTTTTGTAGGAGAGACTTTTCACCAGGCACTTTAGAAGATTACTATTTGGGCTGGGCATGGTGGCTTATGCCTGTTAATTCCAGCACTTCGGGAGGCTGAGGCGGGTGGATCACCTGAGGTCAGGAGTTCCAGACTAGCCCTGCCAACATGGTGAAACCCTGTCTCTACTAAAAATATAAAAAAAAATTTAGCTGGGCATGGTGGTGGGCACCTGTAATCCTAGCTACTCAGGAGGCTGAGGCAGGAGAATAGCTTGAACCTGAGAGGTGGAGGTTGCAGTGAGCTGAGTTGGCACCATTGCACTCCAGCCTGGGCAACAAGAGTGAAACTCAGTCCCAAAAAAAGAAAAAGGATTATTATATGAGAAGCTTAGAAAAATTGGGGACACTTGAATGGCATATTATAGCAATAGGTCACAGTGCATAGGGAAGAGGACAAAGCTTTAAGAAAATATGGAAGCCACTTGGATTTAGTTTATTTGTCGGCAGAGGGCTCATGTTGGCAAATAGTTTTACTGCAACACATTGTTTATGTAGTGTCTATGGTTGCTGTTTATGTTAAAACAACAAAGTTGAATCATTTTGAAAGAGATCAAATTGCCCACCAACCCTAAAATATGTGCTGTATGTTTATATATAATTGAGTTATTCATAGAAAATTTGGAAGGATTAACTCAGCTATAAACTAATGAATTCTACATTTCTTCACAAGCTGAGGATTTTTTTCTTATATTTAAGATGTTTTTCTGTGCTTTGAATATTGTAAAATATCTTCTCACCTAGGCTAAGAATCAATGTCCTAGTTGAGATACAATTAAATAATTTTATTTCCAGTGTATTCTGAGAAAAATTTGTTAATATATGTTTTAAAAACTTGATTCAACTGGGTAGCTATTATTTAATGAAATGTTTCTCAGTGTACTGATTGTTTAGGATAGTTCACTAGCTTGTCTCAGTTTCATTGATACCACATACAAGGAAACTCTCAGATATCTGTCTTTTAAATATATTTATGTACATAGCCTGATTGTTTTCTAGTGATTGATAAAAAATATGAACTTAAGTAATTTAAGCTGGGTTACCCAATTTTATTCTATGTGAAATTAAGGTTCTTGAAGTCTTCAAAATTAATTCAGAGCTCTGTCAATAGTATGCTGTATTAGATTATAGAAGATAAACCTTTATTTTTAGGTCAGACATCTGAATGAAACTTGATTGCTGCTTAATGAAAAAAGAATGAGATTTAGCATTGTGCTATAAAGCATATTCCTCCCACTGGACTATTGAACCCCTCATAGAAGGCAAACTTTTTAATTACAGACATGAAAGTCTTTCTCTTTCCCTTGAAAATATTTTGAGCATTCCTTCTCATTTGGATAGACTATGTTAGAAAAAAAGAAAATATTTTGAGCATTACATGGTAATTATGAGTATGGATTAAACATGATTGTAAGTGTCATTTATATTTACCACAGTAGGACACAATTTATGGGCTTGCAATGACAGAAATGCTTATGTTTATGCATGTAAGAGATAATGGTAAGCTTCTGAAATCAGAATCCTGGAGTGCTACAAGAGTTTATTATCATCTCACATTCAAACACTTACCATTTCTATTATTGCTGGTGGTTTTCCATGGTAACCACTGCATGAACACAATTTAATTACATTATTCAAAAATTTAAATTAAATTAAGTTAATCCAGGATGGGCTGTTTAAAGAAGGATATTATACTGCTGTGTATCAATTAACACATTAAAAATAATTTTTAATCCTAAAAGTTCCACAAGAACTATATTATTGGGAAGAAATGTAACGTTAAAAAATAATGAAGTCGTGTTATTGATTTTCTTTTCCTAATGTTATATTCTGGCGGAATGAGATAAACTATTGATCCACTCATTTTATATTTTCTATTTTCCCTATAAACTAAAACATCTTTGCTTAACATAGTTTAATGCAATAATTTAAGACAAAAATCTATAGCCTTTAAAACCATTAATTCTACTTCTAGGACTTTAAATACAAAGATTATATAGAAGGATTATTATTATAGAGTATTGATAATTGTAGAAAAGATTTTTACCCCTTGGTCTGCTTGAGGTTCTTAATTACTGAAAGTCCTATATTCTGAGAATCCTATTGGTCCCCAGTAGATAATACTGTTGTAACAGATCTTATATTATCCGTGTACCTAATCTTGCAAATTTACACTAGAGAATCATTGTGTTAAATATACTTGGTTGGAATCCAAACATTTCTGGACAGTGATCCAGTCTTAACTTCTAGTATTTAGTATTGTGGTGGGGAAGATGCTCACACGATCACCTTTTAGCCCTTAGCTGAGACTCCTGGGGTCACCATTAGTCCTCTAATTGCCATAATGGAGGACTCTTGCATTCTGGGTAGGACTTTATAGGACGTCTTGGTTTTGACTCTTGTATTTAGTACATGGGACTCTAACTTCCCAGAATTGCCATCATCTAATCTACATTCTTAACCTCCTTCAAAATCCAGCACAAACCTACCCACTTACAGGATATATCTACATAGACCATAACTCATTTTAATTCATTCAACATTTAATGAACTTGGAATTTTATTGATGTTTTCTCTATTAAAGGATATTGTAGATCTAATGCATTCTTTTTTTTTTTTTTTTTTTTTTTGAGACACAGTTTCGCTCTTGTCGCCCAGGCTGGAGTGCAATGGTGTGATCTCGGCTCACCACAACCTCCGCCTCCCAGGTTCAAGCCATTCTCCTGCCTCAGCCTCCCAAGTAGCTGGGATTACAGGCATGCACCACCATACCATGCCCAGCTAATTTTTTTTATTTTTATTAGAGACGGGGTTTCTCCATGTTGGTCAGGCTGGTCTCAAACTCCCGACATCAGGTGATCCGCCCACCTCGGCCTCCCAAAGTGCTGGGATTACAGGCATGAGCCACCACGCCCGGCCAATGCATTCTTCTTAACCAGCTTATAAATTTGTAGCTTTGAAGATATGAATCAGCATAAAATCTCCTCTCTTTCTCCTCTCTCTATCTCTGATGGTGTCTAGATATCTTAAAGTAATGGATGAGGCAAACATTCTGCATGTCATAGGTACATGATTAATACTGTTGACTGAAACCTAGTATCTACAGCAAGGTAAATTTTCATTTTGATATATGCAAAAGATAGTTGCAGATTTTATGTTAGCTGCTGATTAAAATCTTTTGTGTGGATAGGATGTAGTCTGAGTTTTAACCTTCGGTATCTGGTTATTTCCAACCTATATAGTTGAATTAATTCTGTGAGATGAGCCATCATACTGAGTGTCTTCTCATATGCATGTCAAGTGCAGGCACCAGCTTGTATTAGCACTGATATAAGTGTCTTGAGGATGAAGCACGCTACATGTAGCCACTTGAGATGAGACTTTTAGAGAGGTGCAATACTGTATTCTAACACAAGTCTTCAGGTTTCTGGTCTGATTCTCAAGCTACTTTATTTCTATTTGTGTTGGAATATAATCGGTTAGTCATGTGCTAGGAACTCTTGCATGAACTTTCCACATATATCATACTAAAGTAATAAACTTTGGTGAAGTTATAAAAGAATGAGGCTTTCTTAGTAACTGTTATAGTTCAGCTTGACTTAGTGTCTATATAGAAGAAATGAATCAAAATGGACGAGGCAGACTGACCATATCAAATAAGAAATTGCAGTTTCAATTCATTCCAGCTAGTTGGCTCATCTAAACGTTCATTTTCTCATGCATTATTATTATCTTATTTGATTAAAAATTGAGAACTTATTGTAGGGTGTTCTGAACTGAAAACCCTAGGCAGATATGTGGCTGATGAGTTTAGAATGAAATGTCTTATTCTGCTGTGACTTGACTACTTTGTTTACGTGTGACCATTAATAGACAGATGAAGTAATGAGCTAGGCGCCATCTTCTAACCTATGTTTTCCTGCAATACATTACTGTTTTTTTTATATTGTGACCTGTTACTACTCTGGCAACTCACTTGTCACCGTCACCTGTTTCCTACCTGCATTTGCTTAAACAAACAAGACAAAATTATACAAACGCATAAAACCAACAACCTTTTACTGAGACATAAAAAGTATATCTCTTTTGTTTGCAGTCTATTTTATTAAGAAATCTATAAGACAAAGACTTGTGATAGAAATATAGGACACGATTTATATAAAATAGGAAGTAAAAATATATAAGGAAATATAATTAATGTGATTGAGCATAAAATTTACTTCTGAGCTTCCGAATACAAGAAAAGTATGGAAAAAGGAGTTCTGTATAATTTAGATGATCACATGATATACAATACATGTTATTGAAGAAATATCATCATTTCTGCCACCAAAGTTTAAAAAGGAGTGCATCACGTATGTTCACACATGTTAAACACAATATATGGTAATATATAAACAGTGGATTTATAAATAATGCAAAAAATATTACTCATAAAATACTTTATTGATTTTCAATGAATACCAAAAGCATACAATAACATTAGTACTGAATAAAATATGGTGATTATTTGGGGGGGGGGTGTGTATATGTGTGTGTGTGTGTGTGTGTGTGTGTGTGTGTGTGTGTATCTGTGTGTGTGTGACAAGATCAAACCTTAGAAACCTGGTCTCTTATAGAGATCAGAACAGGAGATAGTGTTTTCTTAAATTGTGTTTGTCAAATAGTACCAGTGTTTTTTCCTTTCCTTTTTTTATTTATCTAAGACTTTCACAGGACTTGGAGAGTAGTCGATTTAAAATTAAACTTCTTGTCCATAAACTAAAATGTAAAAAAAGATGCAAACCTGCTACATAGCTGGTAAAGAAGGTGATAAATAGGTTTATGGCATAGATTGTGGTGATGGCTTCATGAGTCTGCACGTATCTCTAGACTCATGCAGTTGTACACATTAATTATCAGCTTTTTGTAAGTCAGACATTTAAATAAAAAATGTTGGCTTTGAAAACAATATTTTTTGAATTGTAGTCAGATACCTAACAAGCTTTCTATTCTTTCTTCTACATCTTCTCTTCCAGATTCTAGTCTTTTCTTCCCTTTCAACCTGAGCAGTATTGTAGCATCCCCAAGGTGAATTCTAATGACCCTGGACATTTTCCATATTCTTCCTTAATACCCCATTTATTTCTTCAGTTACATATTAAGGCCCTGGGGGAAACGCTTAATTCTCTGTGAGTAGAGAAAAATAGGAGGAGACGAGTAACGCAAGTAATCGACAGGAAATCCTCCTGTGGGAGAGGAAACGATCTGTGACTACTTACCTATTGACACTTTTGTGCTAAACAAACTAACCATCATTTTAGTGTTTTAAAGGCAAAGCATAATATGGTTCTCCATGTATCTACTGGGTAAATTTTCATCTTTCCGTGAAATACCAGAAATCTGGTATCCTAATATCTTATTTTGTCTGACAGACGTAAAGTTAGTCTGAATTATTAAATCACATATGTTAACAGAGAAAAGTATGGAAACATTTTTGAACTTTCCATGTGACTTAGAAGATCCAATAAATGAATTTGTTTGTTTTGTTCTGTTCTGCTTTGAGACAGAGTCTTGCCCTGTTGCCCAGGCTGGAGTGCAGTGGAGTGATCTCGGCTCACTGCAACCTCCACCTCCTGGGTTCTAAGCAATTCTCCTGCCTCAGCCTCTGGAGGACTAGGATTACAGGCACCTGCTACTACACCCGGCTAATTTTGTATTTTTAGTAGAGACGGGGTTTCACCATGTTGTCCAGGCTGGTCTCGAACTCCTGATCTCAAGTGATCCACCCACCTGAGCCTCCCAGTGATGAATTTTTTATAGTAACTAGTTAAACAGACTGTATGACTGGAATACGTTGTCAATGGGAGAAGTACATTCAGCCATATTATTATCAGGTTGCTCTTCTAGAGATCAGGTGAAGAAGACAACATTAGAATATGGATACTTTCCTACCTGAAGGGTTAAGAGTCTAACAATCATCTTAGTCTTTCTGCACCTCATAATTAGCATCAGAAGATGCTCAAAGATAAAACAACAGTACAGCTTGCCTAAATCTGCTTTATAGCATCCTAAAGGACCTCCATAGCAGTATCTTCAAGGATTTGGATCCTTGGAGTTTACGTAGCAGAACCGTCCCTGTCCCTGCTTTCGGCAGAAATTCTTCCTTTTAATGCTTTATTTCCTCTTTTCTGTGATATAACTAAGATATATGTCCTTGAAAATACATGCAAAATCAACTTGAGAATGAAGTTAGCTCAATAGCCATGATCTATTTCAGAAGTTTAAATGTCTAAGCTATAGATAAAGAGTCTGGAGAGTAATCATTAACAGGGCATATTATGTTTGCTCCATATGTGGCTCAGATAGATCATTATCTATGTTCATGAATGTTCATATTGGACACTCAATAAATATTTATTGAATGAAATTGAAAATTATAATAGGCTTGACATTTAGGATTGTTTTATAAGTTTCTTCACTTTTTGTTTCAAAATTAAAGTATAATATTGTTCATTATGCCCCAGTTTCTTCATCTGTAGTATTAGAAACACCTGCTTTCTCTAATGAATGATGGCAACTCTGCCAAGGTATCGACACAAGGTATTTAGGAATCATTATTCAACATGCTTGACGCCTTTGTTCTAAAACATGGAACATAATTTTTATTAACCATATATCTTAAATAAAATATTTTAAAAGGTTGTTTTGAATCATAATAACAACAATATTTTTGCTTTTGTGTCAGAACCAGTTTTAGTTATTGTTTTCCTTAAGCAAAGTGAAATACAAGTTAGAATTGGATGTAATGATCCATTGAATAATTCCAGAATTGGGAGATTCACAATTATTTCAAAAGTACATGCAAACACACACACATACACTCTCTCTCTCCCCTCTCTCTTTCTCTCTCCCCCACCCCACCCCCCCAATCTCCTTCTTCCTCTCCCTCTCCCCTCTCGCTCTCCTGGAAACCATACTGAAAGAATAAAATATAAACTCCTTCAAGTAAGAAACCTAGAGAGTGGGACCTATTCATAGAACTGGTAACTAAGTATTTGCTACTTTAGAATAGAAACTTGCTGTGTGATAACAGATTTTCCCTAATATCTACTGTGCCAAGGGCTGAATCTCCAAGTATAGATTTTTCTCTGACTGTGCTCATTTTCCCAGAAAACCCTCCATTTCTCTGGTTTGACTTTTCTGTGCCCACAGGTTTTGTCTTTGAGGCACCTACTGGCTGTTGTCCCTTTTGGATGAATTTCATTTAACACTCAGCACTTGTCCCGTTAAAATTCCCTGTCTACTTCCACGGATCTTAAACTTTAAAAACTAACTCTGCCCTAACATAACCCAGTAGAACAGTTACTCTCAGAAGCTAAGATGTAGGGAGCATCCTAATTTCACGGAACCTTCAAGCATTTAGTTAATTGCAGGTTAACTGGTTCAACATTTCTTTTTTGGGGATATTGTGATTCAAAGCAGTTTAATTTTTAAGACTTCAAGACTTAATTTAAAATGGGTTACATCAACCGGGATTTGCCTCAAAGCTATATTTTTCATATAATTTTAAGCAGAAAATATTAGTAGCCAAATGGAATATTATTAGCCACATTTAAATAATTCTTATAAGTATGACAAACACTAAATGAAAAATAAGCATGTCTAATATGCCATTCAAATTACCTATATTTGGACATTTTAAATAGAACAGACTTAAGTACAATAATTTTGAACACTGGTTAGGTAGCTTTTATATAAATTGTTACACAGTTAGGACACAAATGGCCAGGCAAGGTGGCTCATGCCTGTAACTCAGCACTTTGTGAGGCCAAAGCAGACAGATCACTTGAGATCAGGAGTTTGAGGCCAGCCTGGGCAACAGGCTTGGCAACCCCATCTCTACAAAAAATCTTGCGTGGTGGTGCAAGTTCCTGTAGTCCCAGCGAATTGTAGGGCTGAGGCAGGAAAATCACTTGAGCCCAGGAGGCAGAGGTTGCAGTGAGCTGAGCTTGCACCATTGCACTCCAGTCTGGGCAACAGGAGTGAAATTCTGTCTCAAAATAAACACAAAAAGTGTTTTTTTTTTGTTTGTTTTTTTTTATATATTTAAACATTAGCGTTAGTTAAATTTTTCTGTTGAAGCTAGGGAAAATGTCAGGTCTTTATGATGACAGCAAATACCAGAAGCATAACTAAATACCAAATAAATGACCCTGGTAACATAAGGGGGTGCCTTAATTGGCATATAGGGAATCACAACCATAAATGAAATATTATTGGCACTGCTTCTGAAGAAATATAAATATCACAGAAAACATTCCCCAAATATCCTCCTGAATTTTTTTTTTATCTGCTGTAATTTCTTTTTTTTTTTAAGAGAGAAAAAGAGAAAGAAGGAAGAAAAAAAAAGAATGAAATAAAGAGAAAAAGAAGAAGAAAAAAAGGGAGAGAGAACGGGAATCTTGCTCTATTGCCCAGGCTAGAATACAGTCTACAAATGGATATTAAAAGCTCTTTTATACTAATAATTGTGTTATACAATGGAGACAGGAAGGAATAAGGGAGGAAAATAACAAACAGCCAACCAATATTTAAACCTATGAAATGCTATGCAATTGCTAGGGAGTGATTTACTCCCAACCATGTGGTCACTTTTAAAATAAATGTGATGTGTTACTGAAAAAAAAAAAATGTATGTTTTATGGATTTGGAGTAGAGAGTTCTGTAAATGTTTATTAAGTTTACTTGTTCGAGGTTTAAGTTCAAGTCCCGGGTATCCTTCTTAACCTTCTGTCTCATTAATTTGTCCAATATTGACAATGTAATGTTAAAGTCTCCCACTATTATTGTGTGGGAGTCCAAGTCTCTTTGTAAGTCACCAAGAAGTTGCCCTATGTATCTGGGTGCTCCTATATTGGGTGTGCATAGATGTAGGGTCGTTAGCTCTTCCCGTTACATTGATCCCTCTACCATTATACAATGTCCTTCTTATCTCTTTTGGTTTCTATTACTTTAAATTCTACTTTATCAGAGATGAGAATTGCAACTACTGCTTTTTTTTTTTTTTTTTTTTTTTTTTTTTGCTCTCCATTTGGTTGGCAAATCTTCCTCCATCCCTTTGCTTTGAGTCTCTGTATATCCTTGCATGTGAGATGGGTCTGGATGCAACTTACCAATGGGTTTTTTGAAGTGGCTAATACTGGTTGTTCCTTTCTATATATAGTGCCTCTTTCAGAAGCTCTTGTAAAGCAGGCCTGGTGGTAATGAAATCTCTGAGTACTTGCTTGTTTGCAAAAAATTTTATTTTTCCTTCACTTATGAAACTTAGTTTGGCTGGATATGAAATTCTGGGTTGAAAAGTTCTTTTCTTTAAGGATGTGATATTGGCCCCCACTCTCTTCTGGCGTGTAGGGTTTCTGCTGAGAGATCAGCTGTGAGTCTGATAGGCTTCCCCTTGTGGGTAACCTGACCTTTCTCTCTTGGCTGCCCGTAGTATTTTCTCCTTTGTTTCAACCCTGATGAATCTAATGATTATGTGCCTTGGGGTTGCTCTTTTTGAGGAATATCTTTGCGGTGTTCTCTGTATCACCTGGAGTTGGGTATTGTCTTGCCTTGCTAGGTTAGGAAAGTTTTCCTGGATAATATCCTGAAAAATATTTTCCAACTTGGATTCATTCTCTTCGTCACATTCGGGTACACCTATCAAATGTAGATTAGGTCTTTTCACATAGTCCCATATTTCTTGGAGACTTTGTTCATTCCTTTTTACCCTTTTTTCTCTAATCTTGTCTTCTCGTTTTATTTCGTTAAGTTGGTCTTCGACCTCTGAAATCCTTTCTTCTGCTTGATCAATTTGACTGTTAAAACTTGTGCATACTTCTCAAAGTTCTCGTATTGTGTTTTTCATCTCCATTAATTCACTTATATTCGTCTTTAAATTGTCCATTCTCATGAACATTTCGTGAAACTTTTTTTCAAGGTTCTTAGTCTCCTTGCATTGGGCTAGAACATGTTCTTTTAGCTCACAGAAGTTTCTCATTATCCACCTTCTGAAGCCTGATTCAGTTGATTCCTCACATTCATTTTCTATCAGGCCTTGTTCAATTGGTGATGAGGCACTGCAATCCTCTGTAGGAGGAGAGGCATTCTGATTTCGGGTGTTTTCAGCCTTTTTGTGCTGGTTTCTTCCCATCTTTGCGGATTTATCCACCTGTTGTCTGTGTAATTGCTGACTTTCAGATTAGGTCTCTGAGTGGACGTCCAGCTTGTTGGTGGTAAAGTTTTTTCTGTTTCTTAATTTTCCTTCGGCGGACACCCCTCCCCCATAGAGCTGGACCTTCCCGGGTTCAGCTGTACTTGCTTGAAACTCAATCTTCAGCAGTTCCAACTGCTGGTTTTATTTATTTATTTTTTTGTGGAGGCGGGTACCAGCCTTCCCCTGTGGCAACCCACTATGCTGGCTGAAACAGTGGCGTTAAGATTCGTGGCGCTTTCTGCCCGGCAATCTCCCCGGTCTGGTTCCCCACTTCAGTCCGCTTTTCAATCAGCTGAATGGGAGACTCTGCCTTCCTGGAGCTCCAAGCGCCAACCAAAGGGCGCTCAGTCCCTATGCTCCGGACTGAGAACCGCCGCGCCGGGGCGCCTGCAAACAGCCGCACCGGCCAAAAGAGTGGCGCTGGCGACCCGTGGGACTCCTCCGCCGGGAATCTCCTGGTCCGTGGGCAATGAAAATTTGTCTGAGAATGTGGCGTCCACTCACTCTCTGCACTTTCAGTGGGAGCTACAGTCCTGAGCTGCTGCTAATCGGCCATCTTGGATCTCTCTCTCTAAACACAAAAAGTTTATGTAGAGTGAAAAAAAGTTTATGTAGATTAAACATTTGTTATTCTACGTAAACTTTATGTTTATCACCAGTATCTGGAAGTTGTAAATTTAAAAGGTACAAATCGTCTATTTAAAATAGTGATCCTTTTGCAACTACAGCAGAAAATTATTTCCTTTTATTTGAATGTGCTAAGCAAGCATTTCTGAAGTAATCACCAACTAAACCATTTCTAATTCCCAAGTTAAATAGAGATATCTTGAGATAAGCTGCAGTAGAGTTTCCAAGGCTGAATTAGAACCTTTTGAAGCACATCCAGTATGTACATACAAATATACACTCATATACACACACAAGGGAAGGAAGATAAGAGATAAACTAAAATCTAAAAGTTACTTTTCACACAAAAGTTAAATATTTGGGACTTTCTTCAGATATAGAGCAAATCTACAAGATTATGTGATTTGTCTATACTGACAGTAATCTGAGTCTTCTGAATCTTCAGTTGATTTTAAAGAATGGGTAGTTATTAGAAATGATTTTAGAAATGAAGGTCGTTGGGAACAGTCTGGACAGTGTGAGGGAAAGAGGTGCATTTGGAAGTACAAGTATGGTGGGAGTGGGTAGGAGAAGATGACGTGCCTCTAAGCAGAAGGGAAAGGGGCAAGCGTTGGAGATGGAGGACTATAGTCCCTGGAGCTATACAGCAGGAGTGATGGAGTCAGCAGTAGTTTTGGAGAATTTAGCTGGAAGTATAGCAGGGAATTAAGACACACAGTGTTTGGAAGCTGAAAAAACAGCATTTATTTGCAGCAGTAATAACGATATGTTTTTGTTCATTGTGACTGGCAGTTGGAAGCTTTCTAGAAATAAAGAGTCAATCGTGATTATTTCCTTTTGATAGAAAGACCAAGCTACAGTTACTTTCTCCCTGTCAGGGAATCTGGGATGTGACAGTTTTGGCTTTTGGAGGGCAGTGCTGTGAGAATTTCTTACCTGAAGCTCTTTGTTTAGGGGAGGAAAAAGACATTAAAGATGCAATAGGTGGCTTTAACAAATGTATGCAAATTACATTCTGATGTAAATTGTGTCTCAAAGATTTTCTCATAAAAAAAGGGCCAACATCAGTAAGTATAAAACACGTCATGTCTGCAGATTGATACATTCGCTGTATTAGTGCCGCTTAAGATACTCTGTGAGCCAGAGATAGCATTCTCTTGGTCTGTGTGATCAACTGTCTCTAATTATGGTATCAAATCACTAGAAAGGATGTGTATTGCCTTCTTAATATTTAATTAGATTTTTTAAATTAGCATTGTCTGGTGGTAATGCAGGCATATTACAGCTGCTACAGCGAATTGAGAGACCACTGTGGGATCTAAAGGTATGCTTGACATTAGCCATGGTGATCTGTTTTGATGTCACTTCACTAATGTCTTATTGTAGAATATCATCAAGTGTCTCTAACAGTGCTTCTGACATGTGTTACCCCCCATCCCTATAGACTTTTCACTGCCCATCTTTTGAGGAGGTATTTGGGGAGATTAAAAATAAGCAGTTTGCTCCTCATGGGCACCATTTTCTTGTTTATCCAGCAGTATTACAGCAGAATTTCTTACTTAAGTTCTGTGGTATAGTTCCATTTTTCACAGGACTTGGAGTTTATTTCATATTAATTTTAAAGAGCCAGAGCTTTTAGACAGGAAGACAAAGGAAACCAAACACTTGAGACAGAGCCACATTTGCACTGTTGCTGATTCTGAAGTTCCTGAAATGAGTGCTTCAGTGGATAGGATAAAAGGGAGATTATAGATGCCTTGGTTGTTCCCATAAATTTTGCAAAAACTCTGAATATCTGCAATAGAACATAACAATTGCTCTACGGGGAAGAGAAATGTCATTCCTGTTGTAAATCTTTACTGCCCAGGCCTTCACAACCCATTTGTCAGTCTATGCTTCTCTATAACAATTTTAACGCTGAAAAAATATCCCCCAGGGCTGAAAACTTATTAAAACTCTTTGTGTGCAGTACGTATGCTGCCTTGGGTGCTCCATATAGCTGCCAAAAGAGAGAAGGCTGGTCCTACCCCTAGGAGCAGTAACTCTAATGAGAGTCACAGGGAAATAAAAAGGACTATGCTTATAAGACAGGTGGCAAAATATTAATGAAGACACCTGCATTCATAACGTAGGCTGAATGAAAAGTTTGCTGTTAGGTTGGTGAGCTGTATCACAGCAAGAACAAGTCATACACTAGCCCTACTACTAATAATAATAACTGCTATTGAAATCCTCTGTGTACTAAACAATTTACCGTATTTTATTAACACTTTGCCATAGCTCCATGAGAAAATATAATCATCAGTTGACAAAAAAAAGGTGAGATTCTCAGGGCATGTTTACTGAACAAAGGTTCCTCAGCTTGTTTATCCTTAAATCCGAATCTAAACCCAGATGGTCTCTTTACTACTCTAGTGCTTCTCCAGTATACATCACTTACAGTCAATAAATATAAAATATATACAATGGGACAGTTTCCACCGATTTGCGTAAAACTATGTGGTGAACAAAAGAATGGCAAAGTGGTGTCTAGTTTGTTTTATGGTAGACAGATCAGGATCTGCCCTAAACATCTGACACTGCTTCAACAATTTTAGTAATGTTATCCTGGAACCATTCTTAATATAAAATGTTAATTGTTACATAATATATTAATCTTTACATCATTAGTCCCTTAATACACATGTTTATTGTATGGCTACCTTTTCTTGAAAGTAATGAAAGAACTAACATGTCAGTATTCCCTTAGTGCCTACCACAATACCAAGCACAAGGAAGCTTCCTCATAGATGCTGTTAGACCAAACAGAATTAAAGACAAAATATCTAAAATGAGACTCTTGAAACCATGCCAGCAGCGAAAATGTTGATTATTATATCACACAACAATCCTTGGTTAACGCTATAAGAAATAGATAATCATCATATCAAAAATATGTTTACATAGTAGGTTTACATCAGTAGTAATTAGACTGGATTGAAGAAATATCTTTGTCAGGCCTCCTTGTGCAAGCTCAGACCCAGAAAGTCTGATGTCCTGCCTGCCTTGGCTGATCTCCCCTCCACCCCCTACCTGTTTTTGCCATTATCCATGATGGCCCAGCAGAGCTTCCCCGGACATTAAGCTTCTCACCCAACCCTGCCATCTTAACTGTTCTTGCTCTGTGAATATCCCCTCCGCCCCACCCTACCATCTTAACTACTCTTACGCCCTCCCCCACCACCATTGTAACTGAACTTATGGTAATGTATACTCCTTGACCCTACCCCCACCACTGTAACTGCTCTTACTATATAACACCCCTGCTACCTTCCCAAAGGGTTTGCCCCAACCTATAAAACCAACTCCTATCCACTGCCCTTGGCTGACGCCCTTTCCGGCCTCAGCCCACCTGCACACAGGTGAATAAACTGCCATGTTGCTCACACAAAGCCTGTTTGGAAGCGGGCGTGGGGGGGGTCTCTTCGTTGAAAGCATGAGTTTCAACAATCTTTAACACTTTCTTTGCCAGTTACTTTCTTAGGCTTATTATGTAAGCCAACTACAAGTCCCTAAGTACTATTTTTTAGGCCTGAAACTACATAAGGATTTTATATTTCCTGGGAGAGAGATTCAAGAAGCAAGATCAGTTATAAGACAAGAAAGTTCACCATGTGTAAATATTGAAGAGAATTTTTTTTTAAATAAGGAACTATATTCTGTGGGTAGTAACATAATGATGTCTGCTTGCCAGTTCTCCCTAAATATTTTTTTAAATTTTATAGACTATCAGCCAAAATTCATTCATTCACAAATATGTATTGAGAGACTGCTGTGTGTGTGTCAGTCAGTATTCTGAATGTGAGGTTTTTCAGGTAACAAAACTTCACTGCGTTTGTATTCCAGTGAGAGTGGAAAAGCAATAAATATTAGTAGCAAAAGATTATAAATAAAGTTTTGGTGAAGGGAATGGGTAGAAATAAAGCAGGGAAGCAAGATTTCCTGGGGGATGGGACCACTGAAGGTCTCCTGAGAATGTGACATTTCAGCAAAGACAGAGGACATGAGGGAGCAAGCTATGTTGATATTAGAAAAAGACTTCAAGGCTGAGGAAACACCATTGCAAAGGCCTAACTTGGCAACATGCATGGAATGGTTAAAAAAAAAAAAACAAAGGCATAGTTTGGAGTATTTCAAAACCCACTTTATTGCTATTTACCAAGAAATAGAAAACTGTGGCAGAAACTGAGGGGTGTGTGTGTGTGTGTGTGTGTGTGTGTGTGTGTGTGTGTGTGTGTGAGTAGATGAGACTGGGAGTCTGTTTATGAATATGTTATGTGTTATATTTGGGCTGTTTATTAGACACCCGAATGGAGATGTCAAGATACAGTAGTAAATATAGATCTGAAGGTCAGGTCAGGAGAGGCCCAGGATATGAACATTTAAGAGTCATCAGCATTTACATGGTTAAAGCAATGAGACTATTGATATCAGCCAAGAAATATGTCTGTATAAAAATGAGGTCTGATGACAGAGTCATGGACTATTCTTATGTTTATAAAGAAAAATGAAGTAGAATTGGCAAGGTGGATAGAAAAAGGACACAGAGAGTAGGAGGGAAATGAGGAGCATACTGTGTCTTAAAAGGCAAGTAAAGAAAGTCTTCCAAGGGACAGGGAATAGTCTATCATACATAGTGCTGTTGATAAAGTACAAATGAACAACCAACCATTAAATTTAACAATGTGGAGTCATTAGTGACCTTGGAAAAAGACATTTTAATGAAACGGTGCAAGTAAAAGTCTGATGGGAGTTAGATATTGAAATGAGGAGGGGGAACAAATTTGAGAAAAGGGAGTATGAACAACGTTTTATTTAAACATTTTGTATTTTGTTTTGGACTCAGAGGGTATATAGGCATGTTGGTTAGATGAGTATATTGCATATAGGTGGGGATAGAGCTTCTAGTGTACCCATTACCCAAATTCAGAACATTGTACCCAACAAGAAATTTTTCAACTCCTTCCCACTTTTGAAGTTCCCACTGTCTATTATTTCCATCTTTGTGTCCATGCGTATCCATTGTTTAGATACCACTTACAAGTGAAAACATGTGGTATTTGATTTCCTGTTTCCTAGTGAGTTCACTTAGGATAAGAGACTGCAGCTCCACCTATACTGTTGCAAAGAACATGATTTTATTCTTTTTATGGCTACATAGTGCTCCAAGGTGTATGTATACCACATTTTCTTTATCCAGTCAATCATTGGCGGACACTTAGGTTAGTTCCATGACTTTGTTATTATCAGTAGTGCTACAGTGAATATACAAGCGAGGTGTCATATTTATGTAATGATTTCTTTTCCATTGGTTAGATACCCAGTAGCAAAATGGCTAGGTTGAATGATAGTTCTATTTTTAGTTCTTTGAGAATCTTCACACTGTTTCCCAGAGAGGCTGAACTGATTTACGTACCACCAACAGTGTTTAAGCATTCCCTTTTCTCTGCATCCTCACCAACATCTGTTGTTCTTTGACTTTTTAATAATAGCTATTCTGACTGGTATAAGATGACGTCTCATTGTGGTTTTAATTTTTATTTCTCTGAGGCTTATTGATGTTGAGCATTTTCTCATGTGCTTGATGACTACTTGTATTTCTTCTATTGAGAAATGTCTGTTTCTGTCATTTGCCCAGTTTTTAGTGGTGGTGTTTGCATGGTTGTTGTTGTTTGAGTTCCTTGCAGATTCTGGATATTAGTCCTTTGTCAGAGGCATAATTTACAAATATTTTCTCCCATTCTGTAGGTTGTCTATTTTCTTTGTTGATTATTTGTTTTGCTGTGCAGAGATTTTTAGTTTCATTAAATCTCATTTGTCTACTTTTGTTTTGGTTGCATTTGCTTTTGGGGTCTTCATCATAAATTCTATGTCTAGACCTATGTCCAGAAGAGCATTTTCTAGGTTTTCTTCAAGGATTTTTATAGATCTACTTCTTACATTTAAATCTTTAATCCATCTTGAGTTATTGTTTATACACAGTGAGAGTTAAGGGTCCATTTACATTTGTCTGCATATGGTTAGCCACTTTTCCCTGCACTTTTTATTGAATAATGTGTTCTTTCCCCATTTTTTCTTTATATCAACTTTGTTGACAATCAATTGGTTGTAGGTATGTGGCTTTATTTCTGGCTTCTCTATTTTGTTCCATGTACCTATGTGTCTACTTTTATACCAGTACCATGTTGTTTTAGTTATTATAGCCTTGTAGTATAATTTGAAGTCAGAGAGTGTGATATCTCTGGATTTGCTCTTTTTTGCTTAGGAAAAATCCTGAGAATGTAAGGAATGTGAGGGTAAGAGGAAGGAAGTGATTATAATTATGGGCTCTATCATTTAAGTTAGATACAGATAGAGGTGAGAATATGTTAGGCAAGCAAAAGAAAAAGATGATAAGTTTAGTAAATTGTATATCACACTGGGGTTGAAGAATTTGTTAATGTATTTGAGGTAATAAGTTGAAAAGTAAGGAAGAGCTGGACAATGAGTTGGGTGTTTGATCTTGAGATTAAAGATGTAATGAAAATTGGCCATAGTTGGGTGAAGATTAAGAGATTTATAAGCCTCTATGTTGGAATGTTTATTCATGTGGATATTAAAATTATAAAGAATTATTCACAAGTAGTAGAGAGAAAAGCAATGAGATAAGAACTCAAATATTCAAGAAATGAAGGGGAGTGGACTGGTGCTGAATGAGCCACAATTCATATAGATACTGTGGTTTGGGAACATGCATTTAAAACTGATGAGTTTTAGGTGGGGGAGAATTATCTAGACACAGCCTTGAGAAGCATGGATGACTTTCACCTCCCAATCCCGTGGTACAAGAGCTTTGGGGAGAAAGAGGCTCATCATTGTACCTGTAAAATAGGCAATTTCCCATTTTGTTTAATTCTCTTATATAGGCACTTGAGGAAGGTAGCTGTTTTTGACCAGGATATTGCCAGGATAAGAGATAGATGTCAGGAAACTTATCTGCCAACTATGTTCCAAACAGATTTGAGTCAGAGAAGAGAGAGGTCAAGAACAATGCTATTATACAATTCCAGGTGAGAAGTCATAAGAACTTGAAAAGAAGTGTCATAGAGGGACAATTGGAGAAAAACCAAGAAAAATACTATGAAAGGAAGGAATTTCAAGAATGGAGTGAATATCATTAGATTCTCAGAAATCCCTAAAAACAATAAGGAGAGAATGTCTTAGTTTGACCATAAACAAACCAGGTAACTTAAGCACAAAGAAATAAAATGACTAATCAAAATCACATGACTGAGTACAACCTGATAGAGGTGGAATCAAAGTTTAGCCTTCCCGACTTCCAGGCAGTGCTACAGAGATAAAAGGAAACAACCAAATCCCCGCTGAATCCTGTAGATTCCGTTCTTCTTGATTTCATAATTTCTATTATCATTGTTATAATTAATTGTATGCTAATAAACCTGAGCTTGAATAAAACAGAAAATTATTTTTATTCTTTTTGGCACAATATATATTAAGCATCAATTCAACAGAAGGCAAGAAAACACAGTCAAAAAAATGAAAGTGTAATCAGAGTGAAATGGTTATGCGTGATATTTTATGATTGGTTTTATAATATCATTTTTATTTCACAAAACAGTGATTTTAAAGGTGTCTATCAATGCTTCTCACAATGAAGTAATTCAGCCACTTTTGCTATGATATTTTATTTCCCATTTTGCAGTTCTGTTTATCACTGGGCAGTGGGGGGGTCATGCTTACCGTGTGACTGAGCAGGGTGACAAATGAGAGAGTCATAAGTGCTGAGGAGACTGAGGGACACTGCGCATTACCTATGCCACAGTGACAGCTCAGGCACTCACTGAGCACACCCGGTGGCAAGGTAGACAATTAAAGCCTCTACTTATAAATCAGAAGATTAAGAGCAAATATGCCCACACCTTGCCTATGAAACCTGATCAAAACAGAGCATCCTCTTTCACAGCATAAACAGACCTCGCTAAGTTTGTGGTGCAGCAGCCTTGGAGAAGGGAGCCCTCCATTGCATTATCTGTCCTTTCTTCCTCCATCCATACTATGCACCTCAGAGGTGGGAAAAGCAGTGGCTAACCACGTAAACAATTAACTGTGGAGAAATATGTTCACGTTACTTCTGGTTCAGGTGGCAGAGTGTGATGTTACGGTTTAGGTAGTTGCCTTCCCACAACAAATATGGTGCTTATCATTTGCCAAGCGTCACCCTTTCAGCCAGTTCATCGAGCATCCAGGAAGTGTAGCTATCTCAGGAAAGCAGCTCAAATTATTTATTCCTGTTTTAGAAGAGGGTTTAACTGGCATTTCGAAAGAAGGTAAAGTAGTGAGGGCAGTAATGAAGCTAAATAATTCCAAGTAACTATTGTCGTCATTGCATGAATAGACATCTTAATCATTTGAACTACTAAAAACATCCTAGTAAAAGTTGACCCCGGGTGCGGTTGCTCACGCCTATAATCCCAGCACTCTGGGAGGCCAAGCAGGGCGGATCACCTGAGGTCCGGAGTTCAAGACCAGCCTGACCAACATGGAGAAACCCCGTCTCTACTTAAAATACACAATGAGCTGGATGTGGTGGTGCATGCCCGCAATTCCAGCTACTCGGGAGGCTGAGGCAGGAGAATCACTTGAATCTGGGAGGCGGACATTGTGGTGAGCCGAGATTTCATTGCACTCCAGCCTGGGCAACGAGCAAAACTCCATCTCAAAAAAAAAAAAAATCTTGCCAACATTCTAGCCATAGCAAGTACATTGTTATACACATATATGTCTTATATAGGTATTATATGCATCCTTGTAGAAATGAATATTTATGTGAATGTGTGCAGGAGTATATTCTTTATCTTTTAGCAAAATTATTTTACAGTGACTTCTGTATGGAACTGTGTCATCTTTATTCTTATAGAGGCTGGCATTGAAGTTTATCTCTTTATTAATCTTTCATTCATTCATTGTACATATAATTATTACAAATCTGTATAGCATTGTACTAAGCATATTGGGTATGTAGCTATGATTTATGGCTTAATTTTTGTTCTATATTTTCTTATATCCCCATGTGGTGATTTTAGACCACTACAGTGTAAAATGCTAAATGCTTAAATCAGAATGCTGTAATAATATAGAGGAAAATTGCCAAACTGATCCAGCCTTGAAGGAAGGTTTCATCTTACAGTTAGCTGAGTTCTGAAGGATGACAGAAGTTAGGTCACTGTCCCTAATAGGAAATAATATTACTTTGTTCCTAAGCCTTCAGTGGACTTGTAATTCAGAATCATCATTTTATGCTGCTTCATTTTCTGGGATTACACAAGGAAAATGAGGAAATGGATAAAAAATTTAATTGAGGTGTCATAAAGTTAGCTTCAATTCAATTTATTGAGGAACATCCAGTGTTTCTATGCCATTTCACCAGTGATCAAATTTTGAGCAGGTAACCAGTTTCTTGTCTGTCTGAGTCTTTCATGCTGCCTGTGAGCCCTTCTTTGATGGCGTTGGTTTCTGGCTGCCTGACATATGGTGGCTCTGCGGCTTACTTTTGCAGGCTGTAATGAGGCTTCCGTGAATGTTTTAGGGATGCCACTAAAGGTCTCTTCATCTTGACTTTAAAAAATCATTGCTATTAATTTATGCATTTATTCAAAAGACACTTTTTAAGCTTCATCTGTGTGTCAAAGACTCAATACATTTTTAAATGTTTTCTCACATAAAATTCAGCAATAGTAATTATCTATTCAAAAACGGGGAGATATTTAAATGTTTAACAATCATATATTTGAGTTCTCTTTCCATTTGTATACTTTATGTGTCAGAAAATGAGTTTCCATGACCATCCTGCATTTCTGCACATCTTGTGGATGGAGACAATGACTGCCTTTGTTTCCAACTGTCTTTGCAAGTGTGATTGTATGGTAAACAGCCCTAAAAAACAAGCAGGTCATGGTGGCTTACACCTGTAATCCCGGCACTTTGGGAGGCCAAGGTGGGGGGAATCACTCGAGGACAGAAGTTCGAGACCATTCTGGTGGCCACCATGGTGAAACCCCATCTCTATTAAAAATACAAAAATTAGCCGGGTGTGGTGGCAGGCACCTGTAATCCCAGCTACTCAGGAGACTGAGGTGGGAGAATCACCTGACACCGGGAGGCAGAGGTTGCAGTGAGCTGAGATTATACCACTGCATCCCAGCCTGGGTGACAGGTGAGACTCTATCTCAAAAAAAAAAAAAAAAAAAGTATATAAGACTGTGTCTCCCTCGGGAGCAGTGGATGGTTTGTTTACTATCCAGATTTAAAAAAAAAAAAAAAGTTCCTTCTGGGGCAAAGGTCAAGCAGACTTATTATGCTTTATAAAAATCCCTTTTTTCCTAAACTGTGGGTCTTTTTGCTATAATACTGTCCACTGTGTATGCAGGCATCAACTCGTCCTCTTTGCATTACCTTGTGGAAATACGGGTTTAAGGAACTGGCACAAATATAAATCCTCTGGCTACTGCTATTTTCATGAGTAATAAAACCATTTTTCTCTGACCCTGGAGACTCTTGTCTGTTTCAGCATCTATAACTGGCAGTTTCCTACTAGCTTTCAAGTCAGATGAACTTTCAGACCCTTACCAGTTCTTGACATAATGTCCTTTTAAATAGCTTTTCTTCTGTCATCACCTTCCCTGTGGCAAACATAAATGCATAAGTTGATGACTCTTTAAAAATAAAAACACCTAATAATATTATTTTTCTTTCTTTTTTTTTTTTTTGTTTTTTGAGACAGAGTCTCACTCTGTTGCCCAGGCTGGAGTGCAGTGGTGTGATCTCGGCTCACTGCAACCTCCACCTCCCGGGTTCAAGGGATTCTCCTGCCTTAGCCTCCCGAGGAGCTAGGACTACAGGTGTGCGCCACCACACCTGGTTAATTTTTGTATTTTTTAGTAGAGATGGGGTTTCACCACATTGGCCAGGATGGTCTCGATCTCCTGATCTCGTGATCCACTTGCCTCAGCCTCCCAAAGTGCTGGGATTACAGGCGTAAGCCACCACACCTGGCTATTTTTCTTATATCTGTATTTTTAAGGCAGAGTATTGACTACCTGATGACAACTGTAGAAGCTCGTCTCTCTCTAACTCAAGCAGCGTTTCCTGAAGAGTGGTTTTTTAACTAAGCTTTACAGGGTGGGCCATCCAATGGGATTGTAACAAACTTGAAGGGTTTGCTTCTTCCATTTTAAACAGCAGCTCCACTCTTAGATGTTTTGAATACTACTGGTCTTCCTGAAGTTTTAGGCAATAAATAAATAAATGAAAACACAAATGAATTAATAAAATAATACATAAATAGACTGTTTAAAACACTGCACTAGATTATGCATTTAAAGGATTTTTAGACTAGTTGAGAAACGGGTAAACTGGTTAGGTGTTTGTGCTTTATGTTTCTTCACTTTTTTAACTAAAAATCTGAATCTAGTAGAGTAGATTAAGCTATTTGGACATAACTATGTTTTATTTTCGACATATTTAAAATTAAATTGTTACCATGTCAATGAGCTGAGGTTTTTAATTTGTTCTTTGTTTTTTAGGAAAAATCTATTGAGACTTTTGGGTGCATCATTATAAAGGAACAAGTTAATGCCATACAGTATTAGTGGATGATTGTGGGACGCACAACAGGACATGATCTTGTACCAATATTATTTGCTAGTAAAAGAAAGACCCATCACATATGTTATTAATTGACCCTAGAAAGATAAGCATTAAGGACGATGTATTAAAAAAAAAAAGTCCAAGTCAATTTGTTGTTTTTTTGTTGTTCTTTCTGCAGTAACCTGCTTTATCTCTATTTGGATTAGCCTTAGATGATAAAAGGAATCAACGCTCCGCTACTTCACAGTGGTGCTCAAGTCAGGGGGAAAGAGATACAGATCCTTAGGGCACAGTGAAGTCTACGATGGGAATGCATCGGAAAGCTCCTTTTACTGTGTGCAATGGTGACAGCTTTTTTGGCTTTTTTTGGTTGTTTCATTTCAGTGAGTTGAGAGAGTTCATAAATTTCCGTAGGCAAAAGTGCTCCTCTGTGAAACATATTTCAGAAAAAAAAAAATGGTGTAGCTTTATATCCACTGGAAATTTATATTAACCTTTTAAAACAAGAAAACAGAACATGAAGTGGTGTGTAAATAATTTAATTGGAAATCTCAGTTTTGTGTTTTTTAGTTAACACGTTTTATTCTGGATTTTCCTCTATAAATTCAGATATTAAAGTTATTCACCATTATGAGCCAGTGAAGTTATTTATTTCCATGGGACTGAAGTAAGAAATCAGGAAGACAATTACTCACCTTCTAAGACTGAAAATATAATTGCTGTTTGTATGCTGTCAAGATAAAAGCATAGCAATAATTATTACAAAAACGTATACAATAGAGCTCTCAAAATTGCGACCTGACAAGATTTTGGTGACCTTTCCTTTTGGACACTTTTCACATGGGGTCCCCTGGGCTCTAAAGCTCGCTTTTGTCTCTTGTGTTTGAAATTTAGGTTAATTATATTAAGTGTGATTAAGTCAGAAAAATAAAATGAATGTGAAGAACAGCAGTATATTTCCAACTAGCCTGGCACAATTTTCTGAATATTTATGCCTTTTTAAGGCACTACTTTGTTAGTTTGTTTCTGGTGTTATACTAGAAAGCAAAAAAAAAAAAAAAGTGAGGTTTGAAATCTAGCAGAAATTTTACCCATGAAGCTGACATGGACTGGATTAATAAAATTTCCAGACTTTAAATATTGTTATTTCAAAAGTCACAATTAAACACATTATTACAAAAACTAAAATATATAATGCGTATTTGTCAAGGATGAGGCTTCTGACTCTGACTGCCTGGGTTTAAGTCCTGGCTCCAGGACTATGACCTGTGTGACCTAAAATAAGATATTAACCTTTCAGGTCCTCATCTCAAGAGTGGAGGTGAAAAGAACATCTACATTGTGGGATTGTTCATAGATTAAATAGTTTGATACTTAACAAAGTACCTAATACAGTACCTGACACATAATGAGGACTCTGTAAATGTGACTTGTTATTTTATTGTAATATATGTGATAAACTCTTCTAGTCCCTAGAACATGGTATTTCATTTCAGATCTGTTTTCCTTCTTTCTATATGCCATTCCCTGACTCCTCATTTAATTCCAGTTTGTCTTTGAAATTCAGCTCAAGGATCAACCCAAAGCTCAAAAAGCTCTTGCATACCATATAATAATAATTGATATAATTTACTGTACACAGTGATTTACTTAGGCACAGACTTACCACTCACAGGGATTGTATTGAATGTGTTTGAATCCTCAGCATCCAGTATAGTGTCTGGCGCCTAGTGCAGAAATTAAGGAACAACAGCAAAACAGTGCTTGCTGCACAAAAAATAATAGCGACGTAGGAGAGATGCTATGATCACTAAGAAGAGGACCTCTGGCTGCCAACCAAAAAACCTTCAGAGGGCTTGTCTTGATAAATTTCCAACTGTTTTTCTTATTCTTAGCCTTACAGTCTTAGAACATGATTTGGCTGGCACATCAATAGTTGATCTCTTTCTCAGGAGCAGACTCCAACTTCATTAAACAGATATAGGAAACCTCACTGCAGTGTATCAGTTAACAGTGAGAAATAACTCTTATGCAGATAAGAATACTCAAAATGCAAATGATCAGTATTTTCTTTTGCTGTGCAAAAGGAATAAGAAGATACCAGAACATAGCTTTGGGAATCTGGAGCTTAAAGCGGGGGCATTGAGTTGTCTAAAATGTGTTGAGATTATATTCTCCTCAAAGTAGTGATAGATTTGCCAATCACATCAGAATTCTCTAAGGGTTGCCTTTGAGATTTGCTTTCCATTTTGTTTCCATGTCTAATAAGCCTCTATTCCTTCTCTACCCAGTGTCTATGTTTCATGAGACTTCTTTTGTTTAGTATATTCACTTATTTAATCAGGTTACCTTTAATTCTATGGCTCTGAGGGCTATTTCATCTTTACTCCAATGTGCATAGGTTAGTAGTTTTTTTTATTATTATTATACTTTAAGTTCTGGGATATATGTGCAGAACGTGCAGGTTTGCTACATAGGTATACAGGCACCATGGGGTTTGCTGCACCCAATGTAGGTAAATAGTTTTAAAGCACAGGCATCCTATTTTCACAGTTTTTAAGTCAGTACTTTCCTACAGTTCTTTTGTAATGTCAGCCAAGGATAAGCGTAGATTCTTGTAGAATGAACAAAATATACTTTAATATCCTTGTGAAATAAGAGACCAATAGGCAAAGGAGTATTAAGTGGGAATAAAAGAAGGGATAGCTACTTGAGTTATTGTCCCTAAGAAGATTGATTTGAAAAGAATCAGTACCTATTTGAATGTGGGACCAAATAAGGGAAGAATTATAAACTTTGGAGTCTACTAAGGAAAGAGCACAGTGTAGAAGAAGAAAATATTAAGGACTAAAGTTATTGACTTCAAAATTTACTGTTTATATCCATATGTTGGTGAAACAGCCAGATTGATTTTCTTGGTGTAGATAAGAGTTTTATACAGACATTGGAATACAATTCTCCAGCCTCATCTCGTGTTCTAGGACAATACTTCTCAAACTTTAATGTTCATGTTCATCACTTGGGAATCTCATTAAAATGCAAATTCTGATTCAGCAGGACAGGAATCTGAAAGTCTGCGTCTGTAACAGGCTCTGGGTGATACTTACGCTGGTGCTGCTGGTCCCTGAACACCCTCTGAGTAACAAACTCAGGGACACTTACCTCTTTTCTTTCTTTGGAAACAAAATTATTTGCCAGTTCAGGACATTTACTCTAGCAATTCTACATATCTGGAGTATGATTTCCCAGTTTCCTTGAGTAAGTGGCGCCATCTTATTACAGATTTCAATAGCAAATTCCCATAAAAACCTCCCTTTTTGATCTCATATAAAATTGCCTCTCCTCCCCAATTATATACCTATTAATTACTCTCAGTTACAGCCACCTCTTTATTTTTCTCACAGTCATTATCACAATGTGTAATATTTTTATTTATATGATTATGTAATTATTGTCTGTTTCCTAAAATGTCAGTTTCTAAAGGTAGAGAAAATATCACTTTTGTTAGTTCCATCCAATAAATATATGTTGATTAAATAATAAATCAAGTTTAAAAGTACACAGGTGAAAGTTGGAAATGGGGTTCCAGAATTCAAGAGAGATTTCTGGGTTTGAATGTATCAGACTTGAAGATGTTGAAATAGAAAATTCCAGGCATGAGAATTTGGGTAGGAAGATAAGAGGATGAAGGACAAAAGCTTAGGGAACATCTGACATTTTCATTCTATTTTTCAAAAATACCTCTTCATGTTATAGAAAAAGTGTTCCTGAAACCTGGTGTTGCTCTTGGCTTTGACTTTGTTATCATTAAGGACCTTTTAGGTATTCTGCTGCTGAAAACCCATCTTTCCTTATCTTTCACCAAGGAAAAATGCCATATGCCTTTTTACTTTGGAAGTGAGAATTCTATGTAGGTTCCCCTGAAACACAAAGGTTTCTCTGTCTTCCTTCAATTACATTTGCATTTTCTGCACTTTTTCCCAATGTTAACAGAAGTCTCCAGCCTCTCCTCTTCTCTGCTTATTGTATTGCACTTACTTAATCCTAGGATTTGAGTGACTGTTTGTTCTTGTTAATGCTGCACCAGTATTTTTTTTTTACAAGCTGCCTCATGTTACACAATTTTTTGGTTGAGATGACTTATTAGTTTAAAGCAATTAGCACACATTTATCTCTCTCTCTCGATATATATGTATATGTGTGTGTGTGTGTGTATGTGTATATATATATATATATAGATATAGATACAACTATTTCTATCATATCTGTCTATATCTCTTCGATATATATCTATGTATTAAATTGAAATAAATGGTATATTTATATCTAGAGAGATATATCCATAGATCTATTGAGAGATATAGATATATCTCTCTAGATATAAATATTCCATTTATTTCAATTTAATGTATATCAATATATAATATATATTAAAATATATATATCTATGTATAGATACCACAGGGGCACACTGCCACACCAGGCTAAATTTTTTTTTTTAGCCAGGCGTGGTAGTGTACCCCTGTAGTATCTATCTCTCTAGTATCTATCTGTCTATATAAAAGATAGATAAATATATATTTATATATATATTAGATAGCTACATAAATATATATATTATATATATGTGAGTGTATGAGAGAGTTTGTGTATGTGTATGTGTGTATTGTAGAGACAGCGGTCTCATTTTGTTGCCCAGGCTGGTCTCAGACTCAGAGCTCTAGTGATATTTCCACTTTGGCCTCCCAAATTTCTAGGATTACACGTGTGAGCCACTGCATTCGGCCTCCCTAGTATATTTTATTTTGCAATAATTACATATAATAAGCCATATATTGGATCATTATATTGTGTACAATTGTGTAAAATAAAATACATAAATTGAAAATTCAGAAAAGTGAGGTAAAGCTGAAAAAAATATTTTTAAATACTGTCTGCGGTGATGACTTTGACAGTCCTCAGTTATCACAAGGCCCAAAGCACACAGATGGCAAGGTCTACTGCTAATGATAGAGGACAGGAAGCATCTTTCAAAGAGTGATCTTGAGAATGTCATGATTATTTGTAGCTCTTTTTAAGATCTGATTATATCATCACTACTTTGCACCTATAAAGTGCCTAAGAAAGATCTTGTTATTCCTTTTTCCTAAGAGTCGTGCCATGTGTTACTTTATTTTTTATTTTTAAAACACTTGTCCATAACAAATGATATGAGGGTTAATTTATTAAACAACATTACATAATCTTAAAATCCATTTTACAGGACCTGTTTAAATGAAGGGAGGTTGAGACTTGCTAAAGGTGAATGACTGAGTGAGGTGGCCACCCATCCCTCCTCACCAGAAATGCAAACTTTCCCTTCAAGGAGCATCCCGAGGTCTGTGGCTGATTCAGGATGCTGGTACCAGCCATTGCATATCAAAGCTTAGTTAAGCTCAGTTTTCTTTATAGCCTGTATAGTTACATGTATGTAAATACACACATTGTTTTTTCCTTCTAAGTCTTACACACTGCCTCATTGGCTTATTCGATTTTGGAGACCACCAATTTAAATGGAGTACTCTTCACGATTTATCCTAAAATGTTACCAATGCAAAGTGAAGAAATGCATGCTCGTGGATAGCGGACAGTTAGCTCTAAATTACCCTCTTTCGTCTGTAAATTTCCTTTTGAAGTATTTTTGGTGTGTCTTTAAAAGTAAAACAGCTTTGGTACCCATTCATTTATCAGTTTTTAAAGTACTGATTTTAACTACTAGCCATTTCTAAAATGGATACCACGTATAACCTCTGGCTTGGGCTGTCTCCTGATATTTCCATGTTATTTAAGCTTGAAAACCAAGTTGAAGGATTACAGTTCAGACCAAAGTTAAAGAGATCTCATTGAAGGTGTTCAGAATATTTGAAAGTAAGCAGCTCTGTGATGGTCGTTTTTGAAGCCCTGGTGGACCCAACAAAACCTGTGACCTGACAAAGTCCCAAGAGACTTTGAACTAGGGACTTGGGGCCTTTCATTAAATGTTATTAGGAACAAGGGGATGGAGAAGCCAGTGACAGTGTTCTTGTTTTACGTTTGTTTCCAGGACCTCTCAGACATAAGAGAGGCTGGGGACACTTCTATTTTAAAAGTTTATTTATCTTAACTACAGAAAAATAAGAAATGGCCAAATATAGTGCATTTTAAGATAAAAAAGAAAACAGCTCATAATTATGTGACACTAAAGATATATTTATTTTATAATTATTATATTTGCTTAATATGAGGCTCCCTTTCCTTTTCTTTCCAGAAATAATTTTAACAGGAATTTGGTTCTCAGGTCCCAGTGCGTGAGTTACTCCTGGGGTGGTCTCTCAGAAGGTCACTTAAGCTGGACCATTTTAAAAACCTGCAGTTCCCTGAGCTACGCCACTAAGTGATTTGAGCACATCTAACAATCAACAGTGAACTTCTTGACTCAGAAACCAGTTTCCAGACACTATTTATAAAGCCTAGTAAATCAGGAATTTCTTTGTCTTAGACCATATGGAGGGCTATTTTCTTATCCCACTGTTTTAATATCCAAGGGAGATGGTCAGTAATCATAGTGCGTATGATTCAGACATATTTATTACTTCATGCACCAAGCAAAGATCTATGAATACCAATTTGCTATTTTGTGATAGATTTATTGACTGCCCTTAGATTTGATGCAGGCTAGGGCAAGAAATGGGCTCAGTGGTGGTATACTGTCTGAATATTTACCATCTCTGATCTCTGGTTGATTGTTAGAGTTAGCAAAGAAAATACAAGACACTCAGTTATATTTGAGTATCAGATAAGCAGTAAATAATTTTTATAACAAGTATGTCCCATGCAACATTTGAGGCATATTTACACTAAAAAATTTTCTTTGAAATTTATTTATTTATTTATTTATTTTTCTTTGAGTTTATTATTTGATTTTTTAAAATTAATTTATTTATTTTACTTTAGGTGCATACTATATCTGGCATTTCTCCTCATGTTATCCCCTCCCCACCCTCCCCTCTCTCCCCCAGCTCCCATTGTCTCTCCCCTAACCCCCCACAACTGTCCCCTGTATGTGATGCTCCTCTCCCTGAGTCCACATGTTCTCGTTGTTCAACACCCACCTATGAGTGAGAACATATGGTGCTTGGCTTTCTGTTCTTGGGTCAGTTTGCTGAGAATGAAGGTTTCCAGATTCATCCAAGTCCCTACAAAGTAAACAAACTCATCGTTTTTTATGGCTGCGTAGTATTCCATGGTGTATATGTACCACATTTTCTTTGTCCAGTTTATCATTGATGGGCATTTGGGTTGGTTCCAGGTCTTTGCTATTGTACACAGGGTTGCAATGAACATACGTGTGCATGTGTCTTTATAGTAGAACGATTTATAGTTCTTTGGGTATATACCCAATAGTGGGATTGCTGGGTCAAATGGAATTTCTATTTCTAGATCCTTGAGAAATCGCCACACTGTCTTCCACAATGGTTGAACTAATTTACACTCCCACCAACTGTGTAAGAGTGTTCCTATTTCTCTACATCCTCTCCAGCATCTGTTGTCTCCAGATTTTTTAATGATCACCATTCTAACTGGCATGAGATGATATCTCAGTGTAGTTTTGATTTGCATTTCTCTAATCACCAGTGATGATGAGCATTTTTTCATATGTTTGTTGGCCTCATATATGTCCTCTTTTGAAAAGTGTCTGTTCATATCCTTCACCCACTTTTGAATGGGGTTGTTTTTTTCTTGTATATCTATTTTAATTCTTTGTAGATTCTGGATAGTAGCCCTTTGTCAGATGGGTAGATTGCAAAAATTTTTTTGCCAGTCTGTGTCTTTTGACTGGGGTGTTCAGGCCATTTACATTCAATGTTAATATTGTCATGTGTGAATTTGATCCTGCCATTTTGTTACTGGCTGGTTTTCCTTCTCATTAGTTGACTCATTTTCTTCATTGCATTTTTGGTCTTTGCCAACTGGTTTGCTTTTGCAGTGACTGGTACTTGTTCCTTTCCATGCTTATTTAAATTTAACTAGGCATCTTGTATTTTTTCTGGCCAACCTATCTGTGTGCTTCAGCAAAAATATTCTATAACCATAATATCCTTCTTAAATCTCTAGTGTTGGCACTCAGTACTCTCACCACATTGTACAATATCTGGTCAGTTTTTCATAGCAATTATTAAGACTCCTTGATAAAGAGATGGGTCTCCTACTAGAACTTTTCCACTTAAAACACAATAGAGAATGCAGTTAAGAACCCTAAATGACTAGGTAATTATGAGCCCTTGTTTCTTCATATGTAAAGGGCAAAAAAAAAAAAATACAACTCTATGTAATTCTTGCTTGTTTAATATGGATCAACAATAGTTGAGTTAAATGGAATCTCTTTATATATATATATATATAGTTATAAATAAACTATTATTAGTTGCATTAGTTTATTTCCAATGGTGAGAAACTGTATAGGCAGGAAAAAATGATAACAAAGGGAGCAACTCCCACGCATCTGGGACAACAAGAAATAGACCACAGTATGAGACACAATTGCCATGGGCCTTTTTTCTGCACACCTGTCTCCTAGGTGCTGTTGTATATATTTCATCTCCTTTGAAATGTAAAAATGCAAGTATGAAACAAATCACTCTCTCGCCCAGGTTGGAGTACAGTGGCCTGATCCTGGCTCACTGTACCCTATACCCTGTGGGCTCAGGTGATCCTCCTACCTCAGCTTCCTGAGTAGCTGGGACTACAGACATGCACCACGACACCCTGATAATTTTTTGTATTTTTGTAGAGATGAGGTTTCACCATGTTGCCCAGACTAGTCTTGACCTCCTGGGCTCAAGCAATCCACCCATCTCAGCCTCCCAAAATTCTGGGATTACAGTTATGAGCTACTGTGCCCAGCTAATGATAACGTGGTGTCAACATTGGAAATCTACTATCATAGTGAGAGGAAAAAGAAAACCCATGAGAAAAAGTGAGCTAACAGTGGCTCTTCAGCAAGCTCTGTGAGAGATTCTGAGAAAAAAGTCAAAATAAAAGACAACATTTAAACAGTTTCACAGAATTACGAAACTTAAATATAGGAGAAATTGTTTAGACATTTTTAATCCCTCTCCTAATATCATAGCTGCCTACCTGACTCAAGTGGGACAACTGTGCCTGAAGGCAGGGATCTAGATTCAGTAGCTTCTGAGGTTCTATCTTCCCTGGACCCTGGAGCTTTCAGGCTGTCTAAAGTCTTTCTGATAGCTTTCCATAATGTAAGTTAGCATTTCTGTGTCATCTTTGCTTTGGCAAAAAGAGGTTAAGCTAATTCACTGGCCCGATTATTACCGCTAAATCCCAGAGACACAATCCTGTATTTCTGTGAAAAATGCTTTATGTGATTGTGAACTTTTTAAAAAACACTTTCAAAATAAGACGTCTAAAAATTTCTATTCATCTCTGCTCTGTGAAGTACTGTGTTTCTCCAAATTAAAATGAGAAGTGAGTCTCTTGCCCTGTAGAAAAGGAAAATAAATCAGTAAGTAGAAGCTGATACTGCAGACAGTATCTACCATTCACTAGTATGTAACTTTCTTCATGAAGTGACAAAGAACTTTATGATTTTATTTATAGTTTTCACCTAGGGTAGCCTGATAATCAGAATATTTTATTTTCATGAGACTTTCTTCTTGAAGGAATGACAGTTAAGAAACATTAGACTACCATGTCTGCTCATGTACAACAGGTAGAATTCAGGCTGCTGTCAGATTTAATAAATAGTACCCATCTACATGTTTTTCATGTAGATGGACCCAAGCAAAGTTCATGGGTATGTTTCTGTTATTGAATTTGTCCATACATTCCTGGATAGTATTTCTGACATTCCATATATTTCTTTTCTTTTCTCTAGCCTAATCCCAACCAGATTGGCTCTAGTTACTTTATTACCTCTCTTCCTTTTTCCACATTATACATTCAATTATTTTGTAGATGAACGATCTTGAAGGCTGGAAACATGTCATAATTATTTCTCCTCAGTGCATGGCAAAGGGCCTGGTATAGAGTGGGTGCCAAATCTACATTTGTTGATAATTTTATTTCCTGTACTTGACAATGGGAATTGAATTCTGTGTTTAAATGTGTCCTTGGATGTGATGAGATTGTAAATGGATGAAGCTGTGGTAATTTCCAGCTCCCACGTCTGCTCTATGCTGTCATCTGTAATAATGTTGGTTTACCAATCTCCTCAGACCTTTATCACTATTCCTAATTTAATCCTCTTTCAAAGTACTTCTGTCTTCCTTAGGTGATTTCATGAGTGTGGAATAATGGGTACTCACTGACATAGTATGAACACAGTCCCTGGGGTGGGAATTCAGGTGGAAACCCATGAGATATATGTCAAATATTGATATTTTTTCTTTTTTTTTCTTTTCTAAATATTGATGTTTTAAATAAAACTCATAGATTTTTAAATAAATATGTTCCATATGCCTTCATTGAAAAAATATATAACTTTATGCAATAAATTATTTTCATAAAGTATATAGCTGTGTTTTTAAGTATAAATTGATAAAATTTGACAGATACATTAATTTAATTACTGCTGTTCATATCTACATCTTGATAATGGACCAACAATAGTTGGTAGAATCATACAATAAAATCTTCCTACTTCATGTATTATATATTTATTCAAGAAAAGCTATTTTCTTTCTTTTACTTCAGCAAAATAGTTACAATCAATGTATTACATAATTTGTATTCTAGCAATAGTAATAATTTAAAGGACTAAAATAATAAAATATAATTGTATTAGAAATATAGAAAATTGAAATCTATTATCATAAGGTTTCCTAAACATAAAATAATAATTAAAATTATATTACTTTTAAAGTTATTTTTCTAAATATTCAATTTTATTATGATTAAAAGGCAAATTATAAATTACACTTGAATATCAAAATTTGAAGAAAATTATTTTAAGAATAACATTTAAAAAGTTTTCTGAAAAGTTATGTAATTATTATAACATAATTTTATAAAAATAAAATTATTTTTTGATCTCTAAATATACATTTAAGAGTAAGAATAAGAACTTTTAAAAGTAATAAAATTTTATATAGCAAATGGTTATATAGACATTTGTTAAATTATAAATATCATATATTTATATAATTTATATATTTGTAAATATGGCAAAACTTTTCTTAGCCATCATGGGCAACTGTTACAAATGCCTTGCTCATTAGATGTCATGCCAGCTATTGTGAATTGGAACCTAAAGAAAAGCAAAATTTCTGAATAGCCCTCATATGTATGTAACTTCCAATCTATGTAAGTTACATTGCCTTTACCCTCAACTTTGGTTTATAAAAGCTGTACGCGCGCACACACACACACACACACACACACACACTTCTAAATCCTTTCTCTAACAAATGATTTTTGAATTATCAAAACACATATTTGTATAAATTCAAACAATATATATGTAAAGTAAAATGTGACATTCTTTTCAGTAATCCCACCCTCTTCCATTGTCCACATTCCTAGTAATTATTGTTTGCAATTTGATGCAGCACTTTTCAGATATTTGCCTTAGTATGTACGTAACTCACAAGCACATGCCCACATATGCAAACTATATTTTCAGTGTAGCAAATGATACTGTATATATAAGCATTTCCAACTTGCTTTTCTCATTAAAGAATGTATCATGAGCATCTTTCCAGGTTAGTACATAGAGTCCGCCTTTTTTATTTATAATGTAAAATTGATTTAATTTTTAGTCCATGAAGGATTTTCAGTCTTCATTCTTTTATAAATAAGTAATTTTGCCATGAAAGCTGTAGTTATATAAATGTTAAAGTTATCTTGTATTAATAGGGACAACTACACTAGTTGACAGCCATGCTGATGTTCTGAGCACCCCCAACCCCAGCAATTCCCTCTTATTGCCTCAGGTGCCCCAGTCTGTTCCCCAGGACACTGCATGCTTCCCCCACAATAGGCAATCTCTAAGACTCTTTTCCAATTCAATCTCTAAGACTGTTTTCCAAGTTACAGAAAATCTTAAGAAACCTTTCTCGTCATAGTATTTCTTTCATGATTGCCTAAAAGATGAGTTTTTCTTCTAAAATTCACCACTGTTAATGATTTAATTAATGATTCAGTACTTAATATTATTTTACTGTGGGAACTGGCTGCCCTTTGCTAGTTGTAATTTCTCAGAGGACAGATATTTTAGCTATTTCTATATTACACAGTGCTACACAAATGAAGCTTCTCACACTCATATTCAGATCTAGTCCTGACCATTTCATGGGTGGAAAAGGAGCCTCCAGGTAGCATTCAGAATCAACTTACCTAATCACTCTGCAATTGCTGGAATAAAATAATTACACTGTAATTGCTGGTACAAAAAACTGACTTTGGATGACACACAGATAATGGTACCCATAATTTAGTTTTTAGTTCTCCATGGACCACAGACTACTGAAGAGGGTTTATTTTGATGGTTTAGGGAAAGAGTCCTTCAACTAGGTTAAGGGAGAGCCCCCTACATTCCTTCTCACCATTCAGTTGATAAATTGATTCACATGCACTAGTGCTCCTGGATGCAAGGTCATGCACTGAATTTTAGCCTAAACTCCAAAAGAACAAAGAGATGACATGGGGGTTAAATCTGGAAAGGAACTGAGTGTTTCCCAAACCCTGAGTTAGAAAAGCCTTTCTGGCAAGGCAAGATTATGCACTAAAACCTTCAAGAGTCTTCAAATCCCTAAAACCCAGACAACCCAAAAGCAATACCTCCTTGATGGACCAGCAGGGCACAGATTCAGTCCACTGACTGTCTAAGCGCAGATCAAAATCAGAACAATTACAGATTCATATGCACGAGCAAATATCCTTTTCTTCATAGCAACACCTTGTTCTCCTGTTGCTTACTGCCACTGCTACTCATCTCTCCTTTTTGGCTGCTCACCAGACTAAAAAAGCTAGTGTTACAGAGAAGCAAACTGGTATTTGATAAGTGTCTGTCAAAAGTGTGTGTAACTGCAAGCACATGGAATAATTCCTCCAAATGAAGTTAAGATGAAGCAGTGCAAGCCAAGGGAGCAGAGGGCTCCTTGATTCCTGACAAAGTCGCTGGAAGTAGAAAGTGACAAACATAGCAAAGAAAACCTTCAGAGAGCTTGAAAAATGTCTCATGAAACCATATGTGAAAGCATGTGTTTGTTTACCCCTCTCTCTATCCTCTGTTTTTATGCCCATGTTTTTATGATTGCACCTTCACATAAAGGCCACGGAAAGAGATCTGCTTCATTCTGAGTGTAACCAAGTCATTGGAAGGTGTTCAGCAGACATTACTCAATTTACACTTTTAAAAAGCCTTTCTGATCACCCTGTGAAGAACATGCTATAGGAGGACCAGAGTATGGGCAGGGAGATCAAGATGGTAGCTGTGAAGGTGAGACATGTCCAAGTTGTTACATATGTTGCATGTAAGCAGGAGGGTGGTAAATTGGGGAGAAGCAAGATTCAGGGAGGAAGGTCAAGAGTTTAGTTTTGGTCATGGAAGTAGAGATGTTGAATGGGGATTTGTGAATATTACTATATAGAAAAAGAAAGTAAAGAGATTGGGGTGATAAAATTTGAGAGTATATGTGATTTTTCAGACAGAGAAAAAGGGTAGATTAGTGATTCTCAATCCTTTCTGTTCATTAGAAAAAAATATAACGGTGCCCACATCCCAGTGCAAAGTAAATGAATAAAAATGTCAAGGGTGGGACTGAGGCAGTGGTAATTTTTTCATAACTCTTCAGTTGATTCTGATGTGCAGTGGGGTTTGCAAAAAATTGTTGAAAGAGAGAAGACTAAATCCTGGACATGTACAAAGAAAAAAATAAATGGTGAACATATTGAGATTAAATCACTGATAGCACTGTCACTTAGACATTTAATCAAGAACTTCTCTGTAGTGGTGAAAATAACTGATCTTGATATCACAAGTGATGACAGATCAAAGAAGCTTACAACATAATGGTGTCTTTATCATTTATGCAGTACAATTCTGAACACAATTTCCATATAGTTAAGTGTGGATAATAGCTATCATTCAGAAACCTGTGGAGTTTTTAAGATTTGGGGACTACTTTCTAAAATTTCCAAAAATTAGGACTGATTAAATAATGTTGTAATACAATTACATTTATGATTGAATCCATAAAATGATCTGATTTGATATGGCCTATTAACTGTCATTATTATTAGCTTAACATTTTCTTTACATAGCCTTCTCGACTACCGATATTTCTTTTTATGGTTATTTGGAGAATTGGGCTAGTTAATTTCCTGACTTAAACCTGGTAAATTAATAAAAATATATTCTACGTGCACATGCAACATTGCAGAAAATCATCAGCAGTAGACTATCAAAAAGACATTGCTTCGTTTTGTTATTTCAATACCCTTTTCCTTTTTCACCCTCCTTTTTTTGGGCAATACCATCTATTTACATGATCTCTAATATTACTTCCATGCTGATGCCTACCAGATTTGTAACTGTATCCCTTACCTTGATGCTGTTTCATAAGAATACTTTTAACTGCCCTGTGAGCATATTTGTGTGGAAAATTCAGTGGCATGTCTCTAATTCTGTCATTTTTCTCTACCTTAAATCTACTTTCTTCCTTTTTTAAAGTATCAATTTATAACTCAGGCTTCAAAGATTTGTTAAATTACCTCTCTTTGGTACCCCTGATCAGAATCAGTTAATCATTCCTCTCTAACCATAGTAATTTTCTTCAAACTGTCTATCGAGCAAGTGGAATTAACCTGACTTTGTTGTATGGTTGCATGAGAGTCTTAACAATTTGCAAAATACAAATTAGGCAGTTCACATCAGTAAAGATTTTGTATAGGTTGGTTTAAACGTGGAAAAATCCAGTTCACTTTTCATACATTAGTACCAGTAATAAAGGGGAAAAAAATAAAGATTCCAACATTTTATGCAAAGCAGAAAAGAAAGTTCGTGAGACGGCTTTCCATTCAGTTACTGAGCAGGTTAGAGCTCGTGGAATTCGTGAGCTGTTCTCATGGCATGCTGTGGTGGGGAATGTAATTAAGGGAGTGGATTTTCTTTCATATTGAGATTTTAATCACCAATTTAAGGTTACTTCTGAGAGAAATCGTGACAGATGATTAAGGTTTAGTATATTTTATTGATGAGACTCGCTGAGTTGCCTTTTCACATCGATGACCTTTTGGAATTAAAGTTTTTAAAAATCTCAGAATCATGGACCTCCCAGGGAAACACTTGCTTAAGTCACAAAACTATCTGAATACACTTAAAGGAAGATAAATTGAAGAAATTTTTTTTTCGAAAAAGGCATTACTTATGTCTTAAAATAAATGCAGGCATCCAAACTAAAATTCAATGTGTGTGTCGAGCTAAGGCAAATGAAAAATTGAGCTAATTCCACAATCAGAAATTATCCTTAACTGACTAGAAATAAAGAAAGTAGGGAATTATAGAGTTATTTTATAAAATTGAAGTCAGAATTTTTAGAGATTCAGAAATTTCATTGTATATAAAAAGTACTCAAGTCTGTGTGGTTGAAGAGCAAACCTCAGCGTGAGGGTGTGTGCAAAATGTGCTTTTTTCCTATAAATGTTGATTTATTTCAAAGGAAACAGGTATAAAGCTTTGCCTAAAAGAGGGCAAAACATCCCAAAGGCAAGTAAGTAAAGTCCAGAAGTTTTCTGGGCATTTTAGTAATTCAGTGCTTCTATTTGTCTAAAAATATATCATTTTTCATAAACTTTTGCAAACTAAGCTTAAGTGCCTCAGAGACATAAAATTGCACAGAAAATATATCTCAGCTCACAATGAACAAATTTTCCAATGATTATTTTATTAAATAGCACATTTGTCACTAAATATTTTCTCAACATTAGTTCATGTCTGGTATATGCCTGTAGCCACACAATTTTATATGAATAGTATTGATTTAATTCTCAAGTTTCATTTTCTCTTCCTACAGAAATATGTTACCTCGATAGCTAGTAGGCTACCAAAGTAGGCTTATAAAAATCAAGTGTGGGAGGAACCCATAATATCATATTACAGCTTTGTGCCCCATTAATACAAATCTCAGTCACTTGGGTATCCCTTTGTTCCCGACTCTTTGGGTCTTACAGTATTTGGTGTGTAGAGCTGATATTGAGCCGATACGCACTGGAACTACCATACCAGCTTTTAGAGGTAATACATTCCAGTTCTTCTTCAGTTGGCAAATTATCACAGACCTTAACCTTCTGAGTGTACTTCTGCCACCTGGCTCCTGAACGTCTCTAATAATCCAACAACTGGAAGGCTGATATCTGTTGCATTGGTTATTCCCATGCCCTGCTGATTGTTAAATATTTGGGATATCATCCCAGTGGGTAACTATTGCTTTAGCGCCTCTATCTATCTCTTTTGCTGGACTAATACCTCTATGAGAACTCAGCCTAGCCTATATTTATGTTTACAGCCTTCCAATATTTTAGAGTTAGAGGAGAATGCTTGTTAAATTAAATTCTTTTAAATTCTTTAAAAATAAGAGTTGAACTACTATTCAGGGTTCATTACTGTCTTAACCCAGCTAGCCTATAGAACACAAGGTTGAGGCAAAGCCTGCAAGCTAATGTTTTTTTAGGGGTGCAATTCCAGAGTAGCACATGTGAGGGAAAACACATGAAAGTGGTGCGTTACGTTTCTGCTTACAACTTCACAAGAAAACATGACCAGTTGGTTTGGACTAAAAGGATGTGTTCAGAGAGAACATATGGAGCTGCTATGGCCTCAGATCAGTCCAAGAACAGGAAGGAAGGAAAAGAAATTTTTTGTCATTTTTTTAAATTTTGTGTCTCTCACTGATTTTAGTTTTCCACACTGGGCATTAATCTCCACACGATTATGGATTGTATAACCAAACCACGAAAAGCAGATGCTGGAGAAGCCAGAGCACCTGTAAATTTACCATCAGGTAACACAGGACTGTCGGAGCAGCTGCATCTCCCACCATCAGAAGCCTTGTGGACGCCATGCAGAGTCCAGCTCTGTCGAAAGCTTGACTCGTAAATGAGGGTGATTTAAATAGAGGCATTAGGAAATGAGGCAATAGCATGGGAGGCCAAGGGGCTCTGATGTGAGCAAATGGGCAAGGTTCAGGGGCTAAGAAGTCTGGAGTGGCAGAGAAATAAGAACCAGAACAATTTCTAAAAGACTTTCCATTTTGAACACTTAATCTTGGTCGTCTCTCCCCACAGCCCAACCAACAGTACCAGTACACTGAGGTCTAAACTAGCTAGAGCAGACACTTAAAGGGAAACTTATTAGGTTCCAATTTTACCAGTCTGATGGAAAGAGAGAGACTGTTCCCTAGCTGAAGAACGGCCTTCAGAATTGATTATTTTTTCCAGTTTGTAATGAAAGTATGACTTTATCATGTTTATTATCTTTAAATAAATGTTGAAAAATACCACAATACGTAACTACACACAGACACACACACACATACGCACACACATACTAGTATTCTGATATAGAATACCTTGAAAGTAAAATATGAATTATTGGTTTGGTCAAAACACTTCTCTTTGAATGTAGGTCACTCACAGATGACCATGTTTATCTTTTACTTAAAGATGCAGCATTTCTATAAAATAATATCTTCCAAAGCAAAAGAAGTTAGCTACCACACCACTTATTTATTTTAGAAAAGATAAGCATGATTTTCAGTTTTCTCACATGAGATCATTCTTTGCTGAGGGCTTTTAGCTTCAACTCTCCAAGGAATCTACTTTCATTTTCTTTCGTGGGTACAGATTTACCAGTTTTCAAGGGTCCACTTTGTAGATTTAAATGAAAAAATTAAGTGTTGTTTGGCATCCCGTTCTATTCAAGTGTCGTCTTGGTCTTCCCTTTGGGCAGGCGATCTACTTAGTTTCACTTCAAGGTAATACACATGCTCAGATAGCCCCAGAGCACACGCGCATTATATAGACAAAAGGGCTGACCAATGCAACGCAGGCTACCTCAGGTTATTTTGAATTAGAATTAAATGTCGCTTATACTCACATACTTAGAATTTAGTTCTACTAACTGTGTCTAGTAAAATATTCAGCTCTATCTACTGGTTGATTTTATTGTACTAATTTTTTCTCTTGAGCTTCTTCAATTGAAATACTTGAAGCTACGTCTTGACTAAATTAATAACAAACCCCAATATCAAATATCTTTCACTAGCAAATAAAACTCAGCTGTATTAGACATTGCTGGTCATGAAATTATTAATTATAATAAGGAATCTAAAGCAAATTTTCTTGGCATTTGAGTTTGAATTATTCATTAACTAGGAATCCTTGGGATCAAATATTAAGAAATGAAGATGTCTTTTAATCTTCATAATTACCTAATAAGATAATAAGCATATAATTACATAATAAAATAATAAACATATAATTTTCATCTAATATGAATACAATTATCAAATATATATCCTATAACCATTATTTTTTATGTCTGGTATCATGGAGTAACATACAGATAATTTTAATAGAATAAGCATATAATTTTCATGTAATATAAACATAGTTATCAAATGCACATCCTATAACCATTATTCTTTTATGTCTGGCATCATAGAGTCACATACATATATTTTAGCATAATAAACAAAATGTGATATTTTTTTTTCATAATTCCCAAGCATTTGTTAAGAGAACTTACTTATACAGAGAGAGGTAGCATCTTCATGATGGACAGAGAAAGGATGTTCTACCTAGGTATGTCCATGGCGAGGTGGTGGGGACAAGAATTTATGTGAGGGTTTAAGGAATTTGACTCAGCTTAGACACCTTTATCAGAGCCTGGATACATTTAAGGCTCCAGCTTGGGTTCAGCCTGACCGGTAAAACATGCAGCTAAGTAACAGAGTGGTCAAAACATTCTGTGTTTCCCAGTCGGGACACAGAAAGAAAGCAGAGAGTTTTGAGGAACCCTACATAACCAAATTTAGAAATCCAAAAGAAGACACATTTTGAAATGCATCTAGTTCTACTTGAATTCTATTATTTTGTTAGTAGTATTATTATTTATACCAGTAAACAACGTTGGATTCCCATAAGGTCTGAAAAATTGCTACAATCTGCCAAAATCAGCTCTACTTCAATAATTGGAGATTTGGATGTACATTCTAGATATTACTATAGAAAATGCATTTTTAATTAGAAAAGAAGTAATTACTCAAATAATTTAAATCAAAATAGCAATGAGATAGCATTTCAGCTATAAAATTGGTAAATATTTTAAAATGAATTCTTATCTAGGGTTATTGAAGTTATCAAGCCTGTATTTATGGTGAGATAATCAGCCCATACAAAGTTGTGTGTTATATGAAAGTCGGATTGTTTATATTTTTGATTTTTTACTTTGTGTTTATGTCCACTTTTTGTTTTCTATAACAAACATGAAGTACTTTGTAATGAAATATACACCTTAATCACCCGTCCTTTTAATTGAAAGCAGTATTGCTGTTTTAATTTTCTCTCTTTATGATTATCTTCTCCACACTAATCCATTCCAATTACAATTTCTTTTGTTTCTTCTTAGAAGGTCTAATTTTCATTCTGAAATTGTGCATGTAAGGGTTTTCAGGACTTTCTTCATTTTTACCATGTGCTTAATTCAATTGAGCTTACTTTCTGAATTATTCTATCATAACAGATTTAAATTTATTGTTTATTTTCTATTTTCTCACTTTGCAATTAAAAATTGTATGTATTAGCTACATTTGTTGTGAAATATGTGTACAGCGTGGAATGCTAAATACAACTAATTAAAAAGTACATTACCTCATATACTTTGTGGTGAAGACACAAAAACTACTAGCTTGGAAATTTTTGCGAATGTTGTACATTGTTAGAGAGTTCATTTCTTGTGATCGGATGGAAATCACATAGGTTAGAATTAATGAAACACAAGCATATATGAAGGGATAACATTGACTAATAATATTCAGCTTTTTACTAAAACAGAGGGATAAATAGAGAATGTTTTTGTTGAAGTTATACACATTATTAGTCTGTGTATTGGATTCTTGGAAGCCAGAGTTTATTACTCAAAAATAGATTAACAGAATAAAAACTAAGAATGCAAATTTGTTTGGTACCATCATTATGTCTTTGGATTAATAAAATTTTTTGTAAATTTTTTATATAAGGTTCATTTAGTACTAAATATAGCTAGTTTCTGACCCCCTTCTAAAACTGTTGCTTTTAGTAATTACATAGGAATATGTCTGCCATTTCACTATCACATAAGAGTTACATCAACTTTTGTGTAAACTGTAAACCAAGTCCTACAATGATCGTAAATGGTTAATTTTCTTACTCTCATTTACATCGTTCTTAGTAATAAATAAAAAATATGTATGAATGCTTAGTGGTATCTTGTAAATGAGATGACTGAAAAACTGTGTGCTTGAAAATATCTAAACTTCAGTGGTCAGGTACAATGAAAAGGATACAGGGACCTTTATTGCTCAAACTAATGGATGAAGTACAGCAAAGATGAAAAGATATAAATAATGATACAGAACAGACCTAGATAAGCAAAGTCAAAACTGTACAACTTCTATTAGTAATTTCATAAGTCCTTGTATATCTGGGAGATTTCCAGAAAAGTTAGTTATTAGAGCAGTGATTGGTTAGAAAATATATGTTTTGTAAGTGTTGAATGATAATACATGCAAGAAAATAAAGGAGATCATTTTATAACATTTTACATGAAGAAGGTTGACAAAATGTACTCCTTATCATTTATTTTCTTAATAGAAAGATAATGAAGTTTCTATATATTTTGATTATAAAATATCATTAATATTTTTCTAATGAAATATAAATCATAAAAAATGCAAGTGATTAAAAGCAGTGTACATTGAGAAATGTGAGAAAATAGCATGATATATGCAACTCAATAATTGATATATGCAACTCAATAATATGCAATTTAAATATATAAATTTAAATATAAAATATTAAAATATTTAATACCTAGAGTTGATAGTCTGAAAATGCATTTATTTATATTTAGATATATATGAAGAATTACGTAGATATATTTCAGATTTGTGAGTCTTTCTGCAAGTGAATTCTGTCTTATATGCTACCTTTCACTTTTCTACACTTTTTATTATGAAATTCTCTAGAAGGCAAAGATTTGTACATAAAGTTCTCTGAGTGAGCCCCACACAGCACCCTTAGTGAGAGGGTACTTAATAAGTAGAGTTTTGATATTGGTGTAGATGGTATTGGGCATAACACAAGCTAAATGTTAATCTGTTATACTGAGACCATTGGGTTGTTTCCCCAATTAGACCTGGCATTAAACACCCTAACTGTGCCAGACCATGTAAAAAGCAATGCTGTTTTTTACTGACTCTTCAGATATGATTGTGAATGAGTTTCATATCAAAACACACAAAAAAATACCTACTCTGTCTCTCACATATGAAAGACGATGATTTATGTTTCATTTATTACTTTACTTGGTTGCTAGTTTTTTTTGTTTTTTGAGACGGAGTCTCGTTCTGTCTCAAGAGCCAGGCTGGAGTGCAGTGGCGTGATCTTGGCTCACTGCAACCTCCGTGTCCCAGGTTCAAGCAATTCTCCTGCCTCAGACTCTGGAGTAGCTGGGACTACAGGTGCGCACCACCACGCCCGGTAATTTTTGTACTTTTTAGTAGAGACGGGGTCTCACCATGCTGGCCAGGATGGTCTCGATCTCTTGACCTCCTGATCTGCACGCCTCGGCCTCCCAAAGTGCTGGGATTACAGGCGTGAGCCACCGTGCCCAGCCCGGTTTCTAGCTATTTTAATGTTACTTTTGCTTTTATTATTTTTAGTTAACACATACTGATTGTACATATTTATGGTGTACAGAATGATATTTTGATACCTGTATACAATTTGTAATAATAAAATCAGGGTAATTAGTACATTCATCACCTCAAATATTTATCATTTCTTTCTGTTGGGAACATACAAAATCTGTTCTTTATAGCCATTTGAAAATATACAATAAATGATTAATTATAGTCACCCTATAGTGCTATAGAACACTAAAACTGATTCCTTAATCTAGCTGTAATTTGTATTCATTTACCAACCTCGGACAATGTCCTCCTTCTATACTTCCCTGCCTCTGGCGACCACTATTCTACTCTCTTTCTATGAGATCAACATTTTTAGCTTTCACATATAAGTGAGAACATGTAGTATTTATCTTTCTGTGCCTGGCTTATTTCACTTAACATAATGTCCTCCAGGCTCATCCATGTTTCCGAGAATGACAGGATTTTATTCTTTATAAAGCCATCCGAATCTTTCTCTAAGCTACAACATAAAAAGCAGCATCTCTAGACAGACAGTTTCCCTGAATTCATCCCACTTTGCTTTACAATCGCACCAGGTAAATGTGATCGCAATTGGGAAAGAAATGTGTACTTCAGAGTCTTTTTTATATAAATTAATTTAAAATAAGGTGTCTTTTCTGTGGTGTATGAAACATAATTTGTAATATGCCAACAAATCAAACGAAACAAAAAAACTTGTATATTTGGCAGAAATGCTGTATCTCTCCTCTTATTTTTCCCTATCTCGTTCTTTTTTTGAGACCGAGTTTCGCTGTTGTTGCCCAGGCCAGAGTGTCAAGGCGCGATCTCGGCTCACTGCAATCTCCACCTCCCGGTTCAAGCGATTCTCCTGCCTCAGCCTCCAGAGTAGCTGGGATTGCAGGCATGCACTATCAGGCCTGGCTAATTTGTGTATTTTTAGTAGAGACGGGGTTTCTCCATGTTGGTCAGGCTGGTCTTGAACTCCCGACCTCAGATGATCCGCCTGCTTCGGCCTCCTAAAGTGCTGGGATTAGAGGCACGAGCCACTGCGCCCGGCCTTATTTTCGTTCATACCTTAAATGTATTTGAACAAAAACAAGAGTAATAGAAAAATGGGATCAATTTGAAAGATGAGGCTTTTTAAATGGAAAATATTTTTCTAGACACATCTTAATGACAGTCATTTGGAGCTATTAGAACTTTAACTATAATACAGAAAATTTTTAAAAATTTAATACAGAGAATTGGAAAATAACTTTTTCTATTATGAGTCATTTTTTCTCTTATATTATTGTACTTGAAACACACAGAAACCCTGTTTAGCCAGAAAATCTACTGTTAATATCTGTGAAGTGTTACATATTGGAGTTTTGACTTTGTCATTAAATCGAGTGTCAGATTTTTAGAACAAGACCAATATTTAACTATGTTCATGACTTTTTTTGTTTGTTTGTTTCGAGGCAGAGTCTTACTCTGTCACCAGGTGCCAGGCTGGAGTGAGGTGGTGCGATTTTGGCTCACTGCAACCTCTGCCTCCTGGTTTCAAGCAATTTTCCTGCCTCAGCCTCTCGAGCAACTGGGACTACAGGCGTGCGCCACCACACCCCAGCTAATTTTTGTATTTTAGTGGAGACGGGGTTTCACTATGTTGGCCAGGATGGTGTCCATCTCTTGACCTCATGATCCACCCGCCTTGGCCTCCCAAAGTGCTGGGATTACAGGCGTGAGTCACCGCGCCCGGCCTCAACTATGTTCATTTCTTAGTCTTTATATTTCTCTCATATTCAAAGGTAGTCTCAGAAGAGTTTACTATTTTGAAAGATGCCAATCTTCAATATTATTTCCACCAATCCACTTACATGTTGACTCAGATATAAGCTTGAGATTTTGATGCACATGGGGTCATGGACAATATATTAATGACAGGAGAGTGTCTATTTTTAATAGTATGAAATATGGTCAAACTATTACATAAATTTGACCTAAGTTGTGAGGTGATTGATAAATATAGCTATATAACTTCATGTAATATAAAATAGTCATTGGTTTAATAGTATTTAATTGCCTTAGTGTTTTCTAGTCTTAAAAAGGTAGACTTTTATAATGTCCCTTAAGAGGTAAACTGTTTGAAAAGGTTCTCTTGCTTCAGGACTTTTCTATTTCCATTGGGTTGTCTGACAAATAATATAGAGGGAATTTTCAACAGTAGCAACATATAATATGTGTTTTTATTTGATTGTGAATTCTGGGGTCAAAAAAAGCAAGACATTAATGACTCTGAGGCAGATTTTACACCTGTTCCGGAATTGCCATCTCTCAGGGCAGGGCTTCATTTATGCAGCCTACTGGTTGTGCAAAATTGAGTCTGTTCATCACATGAGCAAATCTTTTGGATTACCCTTGTTAATTGGGATTTACCATAGTCAAAGGTCATGGAACACCTCTGTGACAAATTTCTTAAAGAACAGCCTTCTGTTTATACCTAGCTTCTCAGAAGCCATAGTTAAGCTTGCGTAAGTGTCCATGTTATCACATATCTAGATTATGCTTGGAGAAATAAAGCATGATACCTAAATGTTACCAAACTCATTCACGTCAACTCTGAATTACACATGCATTCCTGGCCTTCTCCTGCTTCTCTAGAGATCTTTTTTTGGAGAGTTTTGGGGAGAAGGTGTTTAGTAGAACCTTGCTCATTCTAGGCTACGGTTTGAAGTTTCATACTTTTTAAAGAGGCTGTTAGACACATTGTAGATGGTCTATTAAATGTTAGTGAAAACAGTGTCATCAGCAAAATGGCAGGAAAATATGTGTCACGTTATAGTTTCCTGCTTATTTCACATGGCCTTATTCGTCTTTTTTAGAAAAAAAAAATTCCTGAAGTTGGACACCACTCGCTTGTCACCACACAGGTCTTTGGAATGATATAAAGTCCAGCAAAGTCCCTTTTTATTTTATTATGTCGAAAAACAGAGTTTTTTGTTGTTTTTTTTTTATCACCAGTTCAACTTTGTCTCCACAGTAAAACAGAATATATTTTAAATGTCAAACTTATCTTTAGATGGATCTTCACAGATACTGTTTTAAAAGTTACTGTTCACATATCCAAATTTAGGATTCGTGGGATCAGCTCCAAAGTACACATTTGTATGTATGGGTATGTATAGATATATGTACACAAATACATGCATTTGTGAAATTACACTGTGAAATTAGAATTCTTTTAAAGCTCCTAATGTTTAATATATTCAAATTATGTTTTTTCTCTTTTAGCATCAACTGTGGAATATTTTACACAATATGTCTTATATTTACTAGTTTGGTGCCAACATTCTATTTGTATTTAAAGAAATTTGCAGTTTTTGTCATATCCTCACAAATGAACTTCTCTCTGTATGACTTTTATTTTAATTTATATTTTATAGTATTCCTATATATTTTTCATGTTGACAGGAATGGAGTAGTCATCACTGGGTCATACATTTTCTCATTAGTTTACAAAAAAATATTTTCTTTATTTTGATACTGTTTACTTTTCCTTTCTATTTTGATATTGATATTTGATATTTGAATGATGAACATCACTGAGTGCCATGATCTGTTCTTGGTCCTGGAGGTGTCACAGACCTATTTGAAATTGCCCCCATCCTTTTCTTGGAATACTCTCCGTGCAGGTAGGGAGGCAGAAAATCAACAACTAATATCAATGCAATGCAAAAGGCCCTCTGAGGATGGAATAAACAAACTACCAAGTTCACATAGATGGGGAAACAAGTAAGTAACCAGGCAAAATATTGCTGAAGAACTGATGAAGTATTTTAGTGTAGACAGCACATCCACGAGCGTGAGCGTATGAGGCAGGGAGAGAAATCACAGGGAAATTAGTACAGAAGAGGAGAATACAAGGAAACTACACACCAGACGAGTAAGCTTCTCAGGAAAAAAAAAAGGCAGTCGACGGAAGTTGGTATAGCTATTATCACTTTGAATTTTGGATGTTTGTTTAATCAATTAAATTGTGATATTTTAAACCTGGATACTAGTGAATATCTAGTATATTCACTAGTATCTTTGGAATTTGAATAAAGTAATTTCTGGAAATGGCAAAGAATAGTGTATGGCAAATCAGCCTACTGCAAAAAAAGAAAGTCTTGGTAGTCAGTATCTGAAACATTCTTCAGGTAAAGTGTTCCTGAAGAAAGAGGATTGAGTATACAATGGCATATTCATTATATTTCTACCATTTGAATTAATTCTTATTAGGTTATAAACAATAAGTTTATTATTAAAATAAGTAAATTCTAAGTTATGGATATGTGTGTTCAATTAACTTCATATACGGAAGGAAATCCACAAATAGGCCTCCATATGTTTAGTGTTACAAAATTTATATTTATGATCGTCGTTACCAGTTATCTAACAAAGAAATTAAATGGCAAGACTAATTGATAAAACATTAGTACTGTATCTCTTGTTGTCTTCATTTTATATAAATATCATAGTTCAAAAATAGATGAAGAAGAAAGAGGGAGATTTAAGTTGGGCCTCTCAGACCAAAACTGGTAGTTTATGCTTATGAGGTGACTCATGGCAAGCCCTTAGATGGTTTACGCTAATGAAATGACTTAGGATAAAGTCTGGCCATGCCGGAAAGAGTAACCATGTGATTAGAAATTTGAGTCATGTGATATCAGCCTAATCTCCAGGCAACTTAGGAGGTGAGTCATGTGGGGAATTACTCAATCATGTCTAAGTAAGAAAACCCCAGTAAGACTACAGGCACCAAAAACTCAGGTGAGCTTCCCTGGCGGGCAGTACTCTTTGGTCATTGTGATACTTCATTGCTGGAAGAGTAACATGTCCTCAAGGGCTATAGTAATTTCACTTTTGAAAGACTCTTAGACTTCTCCTTATGTCTTTTCTTTGGCTAGTTCTAACTTGATTCCTTTTGCTATAACAAAACTGTAATTCAAAGTATTGTGCTTTCCTGAGTTCCATGAATTGGTCTAGTGAATTATTAAAACTGAGAGTGCTGTGGGAACCCCAATTTTATAGCCAGATGCTTAGTAGTGAGTGTGGCCATGGGGACGTGTGGGCTTGTGGCTGGTATTTAAAATGAAGGTGAGAAGTTTGCCCTTAACTTTCAGTTTGACTACCTCTGAGTAAATGGTTACCTAAAGATATCTTGACTTATATACTGTTACATAAATGACATTTGAATAATATAGAATTCATCATAAAGGTGTTATAATCAGAACACCTAATTCTATGTGATCCTTTTTCCAACTCATATGCTATTTTTTCAGTATTTTCATTTTATATGTATATTTTGAAACCTGAAATAAATTACTGTTTTATATAAAAAAGACATTATTTGACTCGTGGTATAGTAATGCAGTTTAGAAATATATTTATCTAAGTGTAGTTTTTATAATTGACAAAAGAATTTTGAGAGAACTGTACAGATTTTTGGAATAGTTACATATAGGTAAAAATATGAATCCAATCGTTAATGATGTTCCGAACATTAAAAAGTGCTCAAGATTATACTACGTATGTAAACCTAAATACTAGAAACATTAGGAAACATTAAATTATGTTGTTAATTGATTTCTGAGTTCCCAAGAGGCCAAAGTCAAGAAAAAAATATATAACTCTTTTAGAAGAGTAACAGTGTCAAAAGATAAAAATATCTTTCTTAAAAAAAAATAATTTATTTATTTTACTTTAGGTGCATACTATATCTGGCATTTCTCCCCATGTTATCCCTCCCCACCCTCCTCACTCCCTATTGTCTCTCCCCTACCCCCTCCCCCACAACTGTCCCCTGTGTGTGATGCTCCTCTCCCTGCTTTGCTTCTAAGAAATTTAGTAGAAATTTCAGCTGTTAATATGGGAAAGGAAAGGAATGGAGATCTGCATTACCTTAACATGGACAGAAACAGAAGGAAAAATTATACATGACAATTTTTAATCTTTAGCGTTTTGCAAAATTTATCGAAAAAAACTATATTCATATAAATGATAAAAATCCCCAAAAGAAACCTAGATATTCAGGCAAGTCTTTACATTTTCATACATTTTTTCATATGTTAACTATTTAGATTTTATATCTATATTAAATAATAAAACACCCCAGCTGTTGTGGTTTTAAGTGAAACAATAAAGTGTATGTAAAATATTTATATTAAATGTTCAGTCATGCCTATCTGTTATAAAGGCATAGACCTTCATACGTACATATTTTGTAGGTAATGACTGATGTGGTCTTCTCGAAATCATCTCAAAGAGCATGACAGAAATAAAACTGATCTTCCTGGAAGCCATTTTATTCAGACTCCATGTGGGTAGTAAAAAACTATATATTAGAAATTTTTACACAGAATATCTAGTCATTCCAATGGCTTTTAGTACAATCAGAACTAAAATCCACATGGCAATACAGTTTCTTAATAAATCTATGTGAAAAATGAACATAATAATATCAGCCATCCTCACTAAACTTACTATATTCAAAAGATGTTTCACACTGGAAAAAGTTGTAAACTTTTATTTTATTTTATTCAGACATCTTTAAGTATGTTCATAAGGAGCTACTCAAGAAACCCAAGCTTTTTTTTTCTTTACCCTGCTTATACACTCATGGTTTCATGCCTCTGAGAAATAAGAGTTTTGAGAAGGTGTGTATGTCCGGTACACATAGCAAAACATATTCTTAAGGCATTGCTTTAAATTCTATGAATTTTATTTTCATACTAAATTCCTTTGTTTAAAGAGAGATGGGAGTGGAATCTGGCTTAAGTCCAGAGGTGATTACTTTCGCGTAATGAAACAAATTTGTTTCACTTTTTAGTCCTAAATCAGTGATATATGTTTTTCTTCCAGTCTCCCATAGTTACTTATTTTTCTTAAGAAAATAAAATATGACTCCACTCAAAGTTTCTAACTTTCTCTGTCACCTTTCCCTACAATAAATGCCTGAACCATCTATTTGGAACAATTTGTTAGTGTTATTAAATTATCAGCTAGCATTTGGACACACAAACTTTTCTACAGGTTATTGCTTAGAACTCTATATTGAAATAAGATGTAGTTTTCACAGACCTGAAAATATAATACACATTTTTTACATAATATTTTTTAAAATTTTAGAACAGTTTTAGAAAACTGTAAACCTGTTGCAAGAGATCCCATATACGCTACACCCAATTTCTCCTATTATTAACATCTTACTGTGGTATGGTACATTTATTATAATTAGTGAATCAATATTAATACATTGTTATTAACTCAAGTCCAAATTTCATGTGTATTTTCTTCGTTTTCGCTAATTTTTTTTTTTTTTTTTACCAACATCCTATGCAGGTTACATTACATTTAGTTTTCAGGTTTCGTTGGGCTCCACTTAGCTGTAACACTGTCTTACACTTTCCTTGTTTTTCATGTCCTTGACAGTTTTGAGGATTATTGATCAGGTTTGCTGTAGAATGTTCCTCAATTGAGATTGCTCTAAATTTTTTTCTGATGATTAGACTGGAGTTACGTGTTTTTTTTAACAGGGAGATCCTAGAGGTAAAGTACCATTTCCAACACATCTTAAGCCAATGTATCATTTTGATCACCTGGATAAAGTACGTTTGTCAGGTTTCTTTACTGTAAAGTTACTTTTCTGTCTTTTCATATTATACTCTTTGGAAGGAAGTTTCTACGTAGAGTTCGTAATGGTGTGGGAAATTATGTTCCTCCTCCACTTCTGCGCAGATAAATTATGATTCTGCACAAGAGATTGTCTGTCTCTTCCATTTATTTCTTTATGCAATTATTCATTACATCAGTTTAGACCTGTGGATGTTTATGTTATACTTGGTTCATAATCTGTTACTACTTTATTTTGTTGCTCTAATTCTGTCACCTGTGGCAGCTGTGGAGCTATTTTCTTTAGCTACTGTGTCTCTTTGATATATACCCCAGATTGTGTTTGGTTTGTGTCTTGTTTTGTCTTGTTTTTAAGCATTTCCTTACTTTCTAGCGCTACAAGTTTCTCCAGGCTCAACTTGTATTTTTCCTACCCTAGCCCCAGAATCAGCCATTTATTGAAGCAACCCTGGTTCCTTCTACTGGAAAATAGTATTAAAAACCAAAATCGGGGCACTAAGCATATTTGTTGCCACTAGGGTATCATCGTTTCCGGGACCTGTCAAGTGACAGAGCAGGGAGATATATGAATATATACTAATGTATGTGTATATACATGTTATGTAATCACATTTATTTATATTAAACTAAACATGAGTTCATATTAATGTCTCCAACTTTGACTCATTATTATATGGCATATGCTTCTCCACTTGCTTATCTGCAGCCTCCCACTCCAACAATTAAAAACCTTGTCCTCTAATATCTGCCGACCCTCTATTTAATTGTTCAATTATCATAGGCATTTATACCGCTGTCAGATTTGTTAAGTCATACCTCCGTAGGAGACTATGTCATGAACTACAGCACACTGCTTATGTACAATATATTTTTCTTTTAACCTTTCAGACTGCACCTCTTTCTAAAGGTGCTTAGCTTAGGTCAGCACTTTTCCCTCACCGTCTTCAGTGAGGTGGTTCTATAATTTTAATATATGTAGATTGTATTTTTCACAGCCTGCTTTCCATCCTGGGATCCCTGAACTCCAAAACAATGTGTTTTAATTTTCATACATTAAAGTTTTCACTTTGTGCCGTGAGGTTCTATAAGATTTTCACAAATGCATAGTGTAACATATTTCCCATAAAGCGTCATACAAGATAGTTTCACTGCCCTCCACTGATCATTTTATTGCTGCTATAGCATTATCTTTTCTAGAATGTCATATAATTGGAATCATACAGAAAGTAGCCCTCTTCAGTCTGGCTTTTTTAATATGGCAATATGCATTTAATAGTCATCCATGTCTTTTTATGGCTTGATAGCTAATTTCCTTTAATAACTGAATAATATGACATTGTATGAATGTATCACAATTTGTTTCTCCATTCACCTATTGAAGGACATGTTTGTTGCTTCCCAGTTTTTGGTGATTATGAACAAAGCTGCTATGAACATATGTGTACATGTTTTTGTGAGATGTAAATTTTAAAAATCAGTTGGTTAAATAGCTATAAGTGCAATCGCTGGATTGTATGATGAGATTATGTTTAACTTCATTAGTAAACTACCAGATTGTCTTCTAAGATGGCTGTACTATTTTGCTTTCCCACAAGCAATGGATAAGAATGCCTGTTGCTTGGCGTCCATGTCAGCATTTGGTATTATCGGTTTGTTGCGTTTTAGCCACTCTAATAGGTATGTAGTGGCATCTTATTGTTAATTTGCAATTCCTTAATGACATATGATATTGAGCATCTTTTCATATGCTTGGTATCCATCTGTACATCTTTACTGAAATGTCTGTTGAGAACATTTGCTTATTTTTATTGGTTACCTCACTTGCTAATTGAGTTTTAAGAAATCTTTATATGTTTGGAATACAAGTCCTTTATTCAATATGCATTTTGCAAATATTTTTACCCGGTCTGTGGCTTGTCTTTTAATTCTCTTAAGAGTCTTTTATAGAGCATAAGTTTATAATTTTAACAAACTCCAACTTATCAACATTTTTCCTTTCATGAATCATAATTTTAGTGTTGTATCTACCACCTCATTGCTAAACCCAAGATCACCCACAGTTTCTTTTCTATTTCCTTGTAGGCGTTTACAGTTTTTCATTTACATTTAAGTTTATGATTCATGTTTAGTTAATTTTTGTGAAAAGTATAAGATCTGTGTCTAGAGTTACTTTTTTGCATATGGATGTCCAGTTGTTCCAGAACCATTTATTGAAAAGATTAGTCTTTCTCTTGAATTGATTTTGTTCCTTTGTTAAAGATGAGTTGACTCTATTCATGAGTCTGTTTCTAAAATCTATGTTATATATTCTAAAATCTATTGTCTTATATATTTAGTCTTTTTCCAATACCACACTGTCTTGATTACTATAACTTTATAGTAAATTTTGGAACTGGGTACTGTGAGTTATCCAACTTTGTTTTTCTTCAATATTACATTGGCTGGTGTAGGTATTTTGCCTTTCTACATAAACTTTAGAATATGCTTATCATTATCTACACAATAGCTTTTTAGGATTTTGGTTGAGATTGCATGAAATCTATAGCTCAAGTTGGGAAGAATTTGTGTGTTAGCAATACTGAGTCTTCCCATCCATGAACACAGAATGTTTCTGCTATTATTTAGATTTTCTTTGACTTTTAAGTCAGAGTTTTACAGTTTTTAATATAAATCCTGTAAAATAGTTATATTTATACCTAGACAATATTTGGTGCTGTTAAAAAGTATTAATTTTTTAATTTCAAATTTCAATCGTGCATTGATTATATATAGGTATACAAGAAAGATACACAGGAAAGCAGTTGACTTGGTATATTAACCTTGCATCATGAAACATTTCTTCTGCTCTATTATCTCTTTTTTCTTCTTCTAGTATTCCAGTTATGCATATGTTACAAATTTAAAAACGATACCACAGTTCTTGGATGTTCTGCTGTTTCTTTTTTTCATTCTTTGTTCTCTTTGCATTTCAGTTCTGAAATTTCTCTGTGGTCAAGCTCATTGACACCTTTCTTGGGCACTTTCGGTCTACTGATGAGCCCAAAGGTATTCTTCATTTTTGTTACAATGTTTTGGTTTCTAGCCATTTGTGGATACTTTCTTGGAGTTTCCTTCTCTCAGCTAACATTACCCATTTTCCTGATGTTGTCACCTTTTCCAATATAGGCCTTAGCATATTAATGTAGATTATTTTAAATGCCCTGACTTATTATCAGTGTCATATTTGACTTTGGTTCTAGTGCTTTTTTATATATCTCTTCAGACGGTTTTTGCCTGCTTTCTAGAATGCTTTGTAATTTGTTATTGCAGAAAGCCAAACACGATACAACAGGTAATAGAAACCAGGTAATGTGAGTTTCTGTGTTATTCTGGCTAGTAATTGGGCTGTATTTAATGTTTACTGTAGCTATAGAATTCTCGTAGTGCCGTAGTATTTGTCTATCCTGTTGCCTTTGGGCTCCCAAAGTACTCTTCCTCAAAGAGAGTGTGCATCCTGAAGTTCTTTAAGGTATAATTCACTGTTTCACCCTGAAGCCTTGTTGGTATCATGGCAAGGTACAGTAGAGGGGAAGTATTCTGTAATTTTATGATTCAGTCTAAGTCTTTTAGTGAGCCTGGATTTCAGGGCTCTGACCTTCACAGGTGTTTGTTAGCCTTCCTCGCCACCATAAGCAGGGCAGAAAGAGTAGAAAAGCCTGGCGTAGAAGAAATGCCCTTTATTCTGTTGGGTTAGTAAACCTCTGCAAGATATTTTCCCTTGGAGAATAAGTTTTTTTTCTGTAAGACTGTTAGGGGGCATTTCCTGGTGTTTACTTGTCATCTCCCACTGCTAGTACCACTACTGTATCTTTCTCAGTATTCTCATGAAATATAGGTAAGTTGCCTAGCAGTAAAACCTAGGAAAGTGTGGAGTCCCCACTACTAATGCAGCCTTCTGGAAGCTCTCATTTTCAAGCTAATCCCCATTGTATCTCCAATAATATATTGAAGATACAGCTTAAGAATTTCCACCTAGTTAGGGCTCCATCAACTTCTCTCCAAGAATTGTGAAATCAACCACGATTCTCTGTATTTTCCTGTCTCCATATTTTTGGGATGGTGGTTTGTTCTGCAACTTCAACTCTCTGATGGGTCTAAGAAAAATAATTGATTTTCAGTTTTTATGCAGCTTTCTCTTTTTATAAGAATGGAAGTGATGACTTCCAAGCTCTTTACATGTCAGAGCTTAAGCTGGAAGTTTCTACATTTCATTTTTATGTCTACAAGATTGGCCCAAGCTATGTGCTGACTTCTGTGCTAACCTTAACCTCAATTCTGTAAGGAAGGTTTTAGTTTTCACTAAAGAACACCAACTGCCCCGTCTCTGGGTGTAACTATTTATGAGGGTATTTCATCTCTTCTTAGGGTCACTTACATCTCTTAGTATAATTAGGATTAGAGGAGTCACTATTCTAGTTTTTCCAAGGTTACCTGCCTGGAAGCCTGTCCTTCCTGTTCCTGAGGATCTCCAGGAAATGGCTCATGTTGCTACCAGGACTCTTTTTTCAAAGAGCTTTTCTCTCTGCACTGCCTTAATAGAGGAGAGAATGAGAGCCCTACTTCCTTGCATTGTGTCATTTCTTTATTCACCATCATACCACCTTACAAGGCGAGGGTAGCTTATCAGATTTCACAGAAAGGTTAGTGGTTTTGAAAGTAATTGCAAGGTAGAGGGAAAAAGTTTTTAAAAGAAATCTATATACTAAATATGTATTTAAGATAGTCTAAGCTAAAAGCACCAAAGAATTTAAACCTTCATTACAAGTCATCTTATGATTATTCAGAAAAGAATTCCTCTTTACCTTTTCATTCATTCTATCATCAACATTACTTATTAGATTCTATATCAGTTGCTCTTCCACATCCTGGAATACAACTGTGAACCTCTCCTTCCGTTTGAGAAAACTAACATCCTACTCGTAGAAATTAGGAGGACCCCCACCCCCAGAACACATCTCCATTACATAGCAATAAATTTATCATATACAATCATCTGTTCTTGCAGAACTCAACCTGAGCAAGAAGTCCTTCGTGGTCATGGGCACCCCAAGTCTTTAAGAACAATTCATGTGTAAGCACTTCAAAACATCAACTTAGAGGTCCACAGCAGCAGCAAATGTGAATTATAGGCATGCATGTTAGCGTTTTCTCAGTATATACTGAGTAATTCTTGGAATACACACATGCACACACACACATTTTCACTTCTCTTAATTGCAAGTTGTTTATTTCATAATGGAAATGGAACTTTACTATTATTTAGGTGAGGGGCTATGTAATAATTGAGACATATTAATGACACAATAGCTAAACAAATACACAAAATCTCTAAAATTTTCCATTTAAAAGCACTTTACTTTCTTAGACAAGACCATTCTCAAGTCTCAAATTTGAGAATGAGGGAGGTGGGCACTTTCTTAGTTCTATGCATGTGGTGAAGAGAGGGAGCATTTAGCTCAGTCATAACTGCACTTTACTGGATAAGCTATGGAATGGGCAAATTTGAGGAAGGAAATAGTTGAGGAGACAGAGAGATAAACAGAGGTAGGCAACTGCATTTTCCTGTGGCAAACAAATCTCTGACTTTAAATTACGTTAGTCTTGGGGTAAAATAAAGTGAGTATAATAAGGTTCACTTGGAGAAATCAGCCCAGCAGGGCTGCCAGGTTGCACAACTCTAGGCGTACCATGCTCATGGTGTTTAATGTGAAAAGCATCCCTTGGAGTACAGTGACATTTGCATGGATAGCAATGTGAATGATGCCTCCTGGAGTTGTGCAACACAGCTTGTAGTGACAGAAGCCTTTAGAAGAGTAACAATTTTAACTTTCATGTAAATTACTTGTAATTTTTACTTTCTTTGGAACGTCTTCCAAAATCAACCTTCCCCCTGCATCTGATGCTAAGTTAAATGTCTTTTCTCCAAGTTTTCATAGTGCTCAGTGTACTGCTTTCATAGCACTTATCACACTGTCTTATAAAAATTGGCTTACTTCTCTCTATTTCCCTTCCTAATTGTAAGCTCTGGATCTTTTCACTCTCTGTATCAAAGGTTCCAAGCACCAATGTCTGGCACAAAGAGAATGTTCAGTTGATGTTTCCTGAATTGAAAGTAAATTATTCTCCGTAAGATATACCCAATTGCCTTGCATTTTTTTCTAATTTTAATTTGTTGTCAATGTAGTTCACAGAGAATGCACTACACTGCTATTTATTAAATTCAGTATCTGCTTGAAGTAGCATATTAAAAATTAAGCTTAGTTAAGTCTCAATTTCCTGTGATCGTTATATGAGTTGCTCACTGCTGCATCTCATATTAGCTTGGTTCAATGGCTAGATAGCAATTAACTTGAGTGCTTAATGACCACTTTCCTATTTTGATATATTACTAATGATACTTAAATTTCAAAGTGCTTCGGGGTTAATTATAAATGCTTATAATTTGCCTACCCTTCTGGCTGACAGCACATTCTTACACCTAAAAATATGATGAGTACTCCAGACCTGTGTAGGAAGAAGGCTGGTCTACAGAGGCTCAGCATTCAACATTTCAATTCCTCAGTTCTCTCAACTCACCTAAACTATTTTTGAAATCTATATTTTAGCATCAATGATGCAAAGAAGAAAATATTTTTGAAATGTGATCCAAATTTTAAGTGTTTTGTGGTAACAGAAAAGAAGATATTGTCACTGAGCAATTATAACACTCCCTTACCAACAGGGATTTAAGGGATGAGGCAGTGGTCTCTCCTTGTTTCCGCTCTCTCTCTCTCCCTTCTGATTTGCACCTATACTCATGTTGCTTCTTTGAGGCTATTTATTGAAACAGAGTCTTGCTCTGTTGCCCAGGCTGGAGTGCAGTGGCAAGATCTCAGCTCACTGCCACCTTTGCCTCCTAGGTTCAAGCAATTCTCCTGCCCCAGCCTCCTGAGTAGTAGCTGAGACTACAGGCGCACGCCACTATGCCTGACTAATCTTCTGTATTTTCAATAGAGACGGTGTTTCACCACGTTGGCCAGGCTGGTTTCGACCTCCTGAGCTTAAGTGATCCGCCCACCTCAGCCTCCCAAAGTGCTGGGATTACAGGCATGAACCAAAATGCTCGGCCCCTTTTGAGACTGACTTCTCCAAGAGATGATGCTATGATTCTAAGGTAGATGGCAACTCAGAAGATGTGTATTATTTAGAGTAAGTCATTAAACGAAATTTCCCTCTTAGACATGAAATGAATGTCCAGATAGAGAAATGCAACCATCACAGGCATTTTTATTGTTTTCATATATTCCACATTAATATAATAAAAAGCTGAAGTGAAGCTGGGTAGTTAGATTGTGCTCTCTCATCTCACACACTTAACTGTCTTTATAAACATTCATATATGTTCAAAATACATTATAAACTTTCCAGTCCATAGCAATGTATCTTGTTTCTTTTCTGCTTTCTTATAATAGTCTGTACAATGTCCATGGATAGTATTCAATGATTATTAACATATTATTTATATTAAACATATGTGTTTTAACTTTCTCAATTATTTAGCCTAGCTGATAATCCTAAAATAAGATAATGACAGTTGTATGCAATAGAAAACTAGAGTGAAGTTGGCATTTTATTATAATACTTCAGCAGGTGTAGCCCAAAGTTTATAGCTTTTGTCATGATGATTTGTTGACAGCAGTCCAGCAAAACAGTTCAGAAAGACGATTTGCACAGGCAAGCTTCAAGAAAGACATGATCAGGGGCAGCAGGCAAGTAACGTACAAATCTAAAAATCAGAGACCGGAAAGATCCCAGTGTTCATGGACTTTAAAATTCTCTAGAATAGATCGCTGCACTGGATCCAAATCACATAAAAAATGAAAGTTATCCTCTCTTGACTACTATTCCTACTTCAGTACCTACAGTATAATAGGGGCTCCGTAAATATTTATGGATTATTGTTGACTGAATAAGGAGTGACAAAGCTACTACTACCACAGCATCAAAAGGAATCTGAATGGGAAATAAGAAGTTGGCCACCTTTACGAACACATCTCAGAATGGATACCGCTGGTGTCATAATTTTGTGGGCCACATGATTATGTTCTTCATTTATGAATGAATTTTGCATTTTATTGTAAGTGCTGTAGTGATTATAAGTAATTATAGAGTTAAAATTGAAAAAAATGGTAAATAATTTAGAAGTAGAAAAGACCATTTTTTATACTTGATTAAACTGTTTTGGTCATTATGTATCATTTTACTCTTGCCTTTGAATAAAGATCCTCATTTTCATTTACTCTTAGCACACTTCAGGAAATGCAGTTAAAAGCTGATAAGTAACCAAGATAGTATTACTGGGCATGAGGAAATATTTACTTTCTGTAGAGTGCAAATTAGTTAGATACGCAGATTTCATATTGAATAGATCACAGTTTTACATAAATCTCAAGCAATGTGTTTGAAAGGCCAAGCACTAATAATTTGTTGCCCATTCAAACAATTGTTTCCAAGTTCCCCTTATCTCTCTCTACCTCAATTGAATGAGTCACTCACATTATATTGCTGGTCTTATTAAGAAATCCATTCTGTTGAGTATCTTAGATATTTTTTATAAAAGATCTTTTTATCATTTTCCTATTTACATTGTTCAGATGTATTTGAGTATTTTTTCATTTAGAGTAATAATTCATCAATCTGTTAGTGCAACTTTTCTTTATGTTACTTTTCTTAGTGCTATGAAATGTGCAGTTTTGAATCTCTTAAATGTTATAAACCACCAGATTGCTAATTGCTTTGGATGCTGTGAAAAATAATTACTCCACATTATTTTTGATATTTAATTGACAGTGTAATGCATTTAACTAAAGACCTGCAATAAACTATTTCTAATTACGGAGGGTGGTGGAGTGGAAAAGTAGGCTGTAAAACTTTACAAGGGAAACAATGTTTCTCCATTATGTTAAAAGTCATTGTTGATATGACTTTTTCAGAGACAAAACATTCCCCTCAAATAAGAAGTTCTAGAAATCTAGAAAGAATTGTGGAATATTTCTATTCATGACATAGTAAGGATTTTTCAAATTATGAATTTTGAATAGATTATACTGGTGATAGATATCATATACTAAATTTATTATACTTGCAATAAAAATTTTTTTTCGCCTGGGCGCAGTGGCTCACACCCATAATCCCAGAACTGTGGGAGGCCAAGGCAGGCGGATCACGAGGTCAGGAGATCGAGACCATCCTGGCTAACATGGTGAAACCACATCTTTACTAAAACTACAAAAAATTAGCAGGACATGGTGGCATGCGCCTGTAATCCCAGCTACTCGGAAGGCTGAGGGAGGAGAATCACCTGAACCTGGGAGGCAGAGGTTTGTGAGCCAAGATCACACCTTTGTACTCCAGCCCAGGCGACATAGAGAGACTCAATTTCCAAGAAAAAAAAAATTAGATGGCAGAACTTTATGAGAGAGAAAATCATGACACTGCCAGAATGAGTAATATTTATCACTGGCCTATATTTGATTTATTCTGCTTTTGTAGGACATTTAGCTGAAAAGCTATGCCAAATTTTAGATGTCACTGAAATATGCAGATATTATCAGGAACTGGGTCTGTTCTTATTTCTTGAGGTAAGGACTTACTGTTAAAAGTTGATCCCTGAAAATAACACTTAGAACCTGGCACAAGGAATTCCCATTGTCTACAATAATGTCACAAAGAGAGGTATAAAAGATATTAGGCCCTTTGAAGAGATATATACTCTTTCTATTGTCCAGTGACTCTAGGATATTATTAATAATCAGCATATTCTTCGTTTCCTCCTTATAACCCCTGGTTTAAAAAAAAAAGTCTCCATTAGTATTTTGTTATATTGTTGATTTAATTTTGATTATATATATTTTCCAAAACACAACTAAAATAAGTGACCTGTTTCAGGGAATGTAAATTATTTTCAGAATTTCAGAAATTGAAAAGGGATAAGAGGAAGGAGAAAATGCTGGGCTGGTGTGAAGCGATAGCCCGTAACCCTCACAGAATTCCAAACAACACGCGAACACCCCAGATCTCAGGGGATTTGGCTGACGCCTCACAAACCTCCACGTTGGTGAGTGGAAAGTTATTT